>CM040928.1:17886890-19086890 GCA_023029165.1 Gobiocypris rarus
CGCCAATGTCCTCATAGACATACATGGTACCTTGACCAAGACACTGCATACCAATTTTCAAGTCAATCAGACTAACGGTCAGGTGGTCATAGCCTTTATTATGTTTTTGTAACATTATAGCGCCACCTAGAGCTTAATCTTCGCCTTTTTTTTACTTTGACCTCAAATTGAGCCCATACATATGTGTACCAAGTTTGATGAATATATCTCATTTACTTTTTGAGTTATAGCCTTTTTAGTAAAATAGGCTCCGCCCTGAATGTCCATTTTGTCGCCCTTATCGACCATGAATCGAAATTTCTACTTTTTTTCAATGATTATTGATATTCAGTCTCCAGAGAACAGTTGTGCACTGGTTTGGTTCCGATCAGGCCAAAAACCAGGGACTAGTTCGCAAAAGTAGGTTTTCAACAAAATTCAAAATGGCGGAAAAATTTGCATACCGGAAATGAAATCGGAGATATACGTTTTGTTTGGCAAGGACTCAGCTTTCCAGTGATATAAGACACTTGAGTGTGGACCAAACGGTTTAGGAGTTATGAGCTATTTTGCGCTTTTGGTTGCTGTAGCGCCACCTATAGGCCATTTGGGGTCATAGCTTCTCAGGGTCGTCCCAGGCTGAGGACTACCATCTGACAAAGTTTCAACGCTCCAGCCCTTACGGTTTGGGCTGCACGCGCTTTTACCGGAGAATAATAATAATAATTAAAGCTGCAAGCAGCATTTAGCGGGGTTCAAGCATTTAAGGCCTTTAAGGACTTAAAGCCTAAAAGCATCAAAGACACCAAGGTTCATTTAGAAAGCATTTAACCACTGACATAATAGATGAAAATGACAATTTACAGCCAATAAAGGCAATTTAATATAGGATATGTGTGGTTTTCAAAGCTTTTTGTCAGTTATAGTGCCACCTATGGTCTAATTTACCATGTACTAGCATAGTTTACCATGATTTACCATGTTCTAGTGTGATTTACCATGATTCACCATAGTTTACCTTGATTTACCATGTTCTTGCCTGATTTACCATGATATTCCCTGTGTTAGTGATTTAACATACTTTACTGTGATTCGCCATATTTTACCATGAATTACCATAGCTTACATTGTTTTAGCATGTCCTGGCATGATTTACTGTGATTTACCATGTTCCAGTTTTATTTACCATGATTCTAGCCTGATTTACCATAGTTTACCATGATTTACCATGATTTACCATGTTTCCACATTCTAATATGATTTACTATGATTTACCACATTGTAGGATGATTTACCATGATCCTGGCATGATTTACCATAGTTTACCATGATTTACCACGAGTTACCACATTCTAATATGATTTACCATGATTTTTACGAGTTTGCCACATTCTAATATGATTTACCATGATCCTAGCCTGATTTACCATAATTTACCATGATTTACCATGTTTCCACATTCTAATATGATTTACCACATTGTAGTATGATTTACCATGATTTACCACATTGTAGTATGATTCACCATGATTATAGCATTATTTACCATAGTTCAGCATGATTTACCACATTCTAATGTGATTTACCATGATTTACCCCATTGAGGTTTGATTCACTATGATTCTAGCCTATACATTTAATTTTAACCTGTGGAAACACAATAAAGTATATTTCTGATCCTGCAGCCCCCTCTATAGGAGAACATTAGCATTAGAACCAGCATAAGTCTATGGCATTGATAAACATTGACAAAATGGGATATTAAATGTTATTATAATGATTTTTACAATGCCTAGATATTAATTTTAAAGCAAAAAACTATTGCCAAATGTAATGTCATGTGTCACCTGCTTATTTGAATAAAGTCTGAGCATTTCTTGAGTAGATATTGGCCACACACAAACACACACACACACACACACACACACACACACACACAGAGAGAGAGAGAAAGACAGACAGACTGATACACACACACACACACACACACACACACACACACACACACACACACACACACACACACACACTTCTGTTTTACATGTAGATATTTTAAATAAATTATTAGTAACACAATGCTTACTCCTAGTCTTGTAGTAATTTTTACACATTAATCATACCATCATTGTTTGGCAGAATTGTCAATACCACTGTTTAAATAAAAGTGAGCAGAATGAACCAATAAGTGGTCTTATGCTGCCCTCTGGTGGCTTTATGGCAATTTAATGTAATACACCAATATAAGCATTGTCACTTTTTTAACTTTTATAGAGGCATCTATTGCCTGATCTCCATGAAATGTTGTATGCTTGTTTAGAGTCATGTGTCACACGTACTTCCCTCTTTTTGAGATTATCTAAACATTCAATGAGGAGTTAAAGGCTTTTTGGGGACATTTGGTCAAAATCACATATTGATATGACTATTATAGCCATCCAATTGTAAAAGTTATTTTTTCTATATAATTATTGACGTAGAGAGTCAGAATGAGCAGATCTAACAAATGATTTAAACATTATATTGCAACAGATGGAAAACACCATTTGCAGCTAATACAGGCAATTTTCCATAGGAAATGCATGGTTTTAAAGCTTTTTAACAGTTATAGCGCCACCTATAGATTGATCTTCATAAAACTTTGCATGCTTCTTCAGCATGTTATGCCACATATACCCAACAATTTTCGTGAAGTTTTGAGTTTACCTTTAGGATTTATAGGCTTTGAGTGCATTTTTCCACACCTCTTTTTAAATGACTCTGTTATAGCCATCCAAATGCAAAAGTTCAACTTTTTTGATAATTATTGATCTAAAGAGTCCATAGAATTGTCCTAGACTGGTTTGGTTCCGATCGGGCAAAAAACCAGGGACTAGTTCGCAAAAGTAGGTTTTTAACATAATCGCAAATATTTAATGAACGATTTGATTGACAGCAATGGTTCTAGAGGCAAAGTTGTTCAGAATGAGGAGATCTATCATATGATGCATATTTTGTGGATGTGTGCAACACCATGTGATTACAGAGCCATAAAACTCGTTAGCGCCAACTAGTGGCCGATTTCTTTCAAAATTCTTACAGACCTCTAGGGCCATGAGTCGAGCATGCCCATCGAGTTTCGTTCCGATCGGCTTCCATTAACCTTGTCTTATAGGTGCTCAAATTTAATTGGTTGATGGCGCCATGTTTTTTGAGATACGCCAATGTCCTCATAGACATACATGGGGCCTTGGACCAAGACACTGCATACCAATTTTCGAGTCAATCGGACTAACGGTCAGGTGGTCATAGTCTTTTTTATGTTTTTTTCACATTATAGCGCCACCTAGAGCTCAATCTTCGCGATTTTTTTACTGTGACCTCACATTGAGCCCATACAATGTGTACCAAGTTTGGTGACTATATCTCATTTAGGTTTTGAGTTATAGCCATTTTAGTAAAATTGGCTCCGCCCTGACAAACATTTTTACGCCCCTTAACGACCTTGAATCGAAATTTCAACTTTTTTTCAATAATTATTGATATTTAGACTCCATAGAACATTTCTGCACTGGTTTGGTTCTGATCGGGCAAAAATCCAGGGACTAGTTCGCAAAAGTAGGTTTTCAACAAAATTCAAAATGGCGGAAAAATTTGCATACCGGAAATGAAATCGGAGATATACGTTTTGTTTGTCAAGGACTCAGCTTTCCAGTGATATAAGACACTTGAGTGTGGACCAAACGGTTTAGGAGTTATGAGCCATTGTGCGCTTTTGGTTGCTGTAGCGCCACCTATAGGCCAATTGGGGTCATAGCTTATCAGGTTCGTCCCAGGCTGAGGACTACCATCTGACAAAGTTTCAACGCTCCAGCCCTTACGGTTTGGGCTGCACGATGCGTTTTACCGGAGAATAATAATAATAATAATAATAATAATAATAAAAATCAGTACAATTACAATAGGGTTTCAGCACTTCGTGCTTGAACCCCTAATAAAAATCAGTACAATTACAATAGGGTTTCAGCACTTCGTGCTTGAACCCCTAATAAATATTGTAGCAGTAGTATAACAACTAAAATACTACTTCGAATAAATCCCTGCCACATGTCGTCTTAAAAAGTATTATTTCCAGTAAGAATTTAAAAAACGATTAAAAAAAAGTTCTGTTCGAAACCTGCTTTGATGGACACGCAGACATCAAGCCACTGTGATTCACACACCCTCATCATCGAATAATAGCTATATATCAGTATATTTGTAGTTTAATTTGATAGATAGATAGATAGATAGATAGATAGATAGATAGATAGATAGATAGATAGATAGATAGATAGATAGATAGATAGATAGATAGATAGATAGATAAAACCCCACTCTAACATCCAATCAGAGTGAATCTAAAGAACAGAGTTAAAGCTGTACTATTGTAGCTCCATTGTTATGCATGAACCCACCATTCATCGTGAACTGACCGCTGTTGTGGAAGCACTACCCATTTTGTTGACGGACAACCGTTAGTTAATCCTTTTCAGGGACTTTCCCTTCAAATCACCACAGAGCCTTCTGACCGGGTGCTCCTTAGGGCTGTAATGTCCTCTGAATTACGTAGTCAGAAGTATGTCAGAAGCAGGGGAGAAATATTAATTTAGTAACGGCGATGGTATTCCTCACAACTGACCAAAACCGCAGGAAAAAACAAGGATCAATTTAAGTGCCCTTCAGCACTTTAGATTTAGGGACTGAGATTTAATGAATTAACCTGCTTTTCGTTTTACATTATTTTAACTGTAAAACTAGCAGACATGGGTGAAGAGAGAACCGAACTCGGTGACATGGACAGCAACCTTCGGCGTCTTAAACATAAACTGGTAAGAATTTCCTGAATTTTTGCTCTTTTTCTTCATCTACTTTTACAGCACATGTGTGTTTTTATTGGAAGAATCTTCTCAGACATGTGCAGATAATAATTGTTATGAGCACACGTTATAATTGTTTTTATTAAACAATTTTGTGCGCGTTTCTCCGAGGCAGTTCTTCCCTCTGTGTGTGCATTGCGTTGTCGTCGATGTTTTTGTCCAGCTGTTGGCAGTGCTTGTGAGAAAGTGCAACCTGATTGGCAGTGGGAATTTGAAAATGAGGCCGCTGATTGGCTGGTTCTCGCCCTTCTGTAATGATTTAAAATGTGAGTGCTGATTTCTGCTGTCACACTCAGTGTTGCCAAGTCCGCAGTTTTCCCGCGGAATTGGGCTACTTTAACATCGTTGCCGCGGGCTGTTTTTCATGTTCGCGGGTTGAAGTGACACCAATTATGTTATATTTAGCGCCGGAAATACTCGATTTAGCAGGGAACCTTGCCAAAGACATATATTTTACCTCCGGGAATGCATTTTTTTTGACCAGGGAACCCCTGAAAAACCCGATTGGGCTTGTTTTGGGCTAGTTTTGAGTTGCAATTGGGCGGCAACCCTGCACTCACACAATTGTGCATTGTGCTTACCCCAAAATGTGCTTACCCAGTAGCAAAAAAGATCAATTTCAGGAGATATTGAAATATTTTAAATGCTCTGTGTGCAAAGCTGCTGTAAGGCTATAACCTATATAGTAAAGAAAAATCACAATTATACTTACATTTCATGATTTAGCAGACTTTCAAACAAGGAGAACAAAAGAAGAAATCAAACCAACAACAGGGAAACTAGCCTGTGCCTAGTCCCAGTTAATCTAGCACAAGCACAGTACACAGGTCATTCCACCAGCCGATATGGCACCGCAAGGCGCCGTTCACTTGCAGAATTCAAGCTTCTGGAGGGCACAGAACTGTAGTAGTGTTTCGGAATGGGGGTGCAGAGCCATGTAGGCAAACATCAGCAGCCAGTGCAAGTGTGACGTGTGCTCTATTTGGCTCATTAAAGACTGCTCTCACAGCATGGTAGAAGGCCTGCCAAGAGCCTTATATAGCCAAAGAGCCTATAATACAATAGTCCAGTCTAGATAGAAGAAGAGCTTGGACAAGAGTTGTGTAGCATGCTCTGATATGGGCATTTGATCTCTTTATATCAACATTATAAGTAGTAATGACATTATTGGAGAGTAAATTATATTTATTTATATTATTTATTAATTAATTTGTTTATTAATTAAAATAACCTTTATATGAATGATAGTGACTAAAGAAAATGAATTAGAGAAAACAGGTGCTTGCTAGAGGAAACAGTGCTGAAAGGATCAATCATTTGTTGGTGTTGTCAGTGACGTCTGATGAATGCATGCTGCACATCCCACAGGAAACTGACTCAAGAAAGGCCAGTGACATCACATGAGAAATAATACCTACGGCTAAATCTGGTGAAACACCAAACATGCCATAACTAGCAAACAGGGCTAAGTTATACACATGAAAGTGATTAATGACAATAAATAACGTTTAAAGTTTCCTCTTTAAAGTTTAAAAAATGAATGTATAATATAAAAGGGACTCTCTGTGGCTCTACTGCCTGCATAACCAGCTGTCATAGGCTATAAAATCCTATTTTTATATATATTTAAAGGAATGTTTCAGGTCAAATACAAGTTAAGCTCTGTTTCCTCACACCTGCATTTATGACCAACTCAGGAAAATACACGCCTCAGCTGTTCATCCATGACTCACAGTCTAGTCATTTCACCCACATGCCCATTAGCTCCTACATCTCCCATCATGCCTTGAGATGCAATATTACTGTAGAATAGCATCAGTAGTGCTGCTGTGCTCAGACTGGCTGGTGATCGATCACACTTGTAAGGCAGAGAAGGAACAGAAAGCAGGGAGTGAGACAAGAGAAGGAAAGACTGCAGGGTGGAAGAAGGTAAGATTATGGGTTTTATCTGGTAATAGAAGAAAAAAGGGTGTTTTGATGTTATTTGTTTAAATGTATTTAATTAATAATTTTAATAAATAAATAGAACTAAACAAAAGACTGCACACAGTATGGAAAATCAAAAATATAAACATTTTCTGTCAAGATCACTTTAACATTCACATTTGTCCAAAAAAATAATTAAACACAATAAAAATGCAATGAAATAACATTGAAAACTAATAATAATTTTATCCAAACATTTTTTACCTTAATTTTAATCGGGCATTTATGCATGGATCTCTTTTCACAATATATAAACACTTGCCTTCAAACATTTGGGGTTGGTAAGAATTTTTAATGTTTTTGAAAGAAGTCTCTTCTGTTCACCAAAGGTGCATTTATTTGATCAAAATAGTAATATTGTGAACATGTATTACAATTTAGAATAACTGTTTTCAATTTAATGTTTTAAAATGCTATTTTAAAATACATTTTCTATTATTATAAATGTTGAAAATGTTGCTGCTTAATATGTTTGTGGAAACTGACACTTTTTTTGATGATAATTATGAATAGAAAGCTTAAAGGACCAGCATTTATTTTTTGATGTCACTTCTGATCAATTGAATTAATCCTTGCTGAATAGAAGTTTCTTTAAATAAAAAAACTGACCCCAAACTTTAGAACGGTAGTGTATCAAAGCAGCTTTACAGAAAATTATTCCTCAATGCTCCCAGTAAGCAATTAAATTGCTATTATGGAAAAAAACATCAGCATTCTCTTCAGCAGATGCTGAGCCAGGTATCAGTGATGGCACACTGGGCAGAAATTGCAGACAGTGTGGTGTAATATTGATGTTTGATCATTACTGTAAAGTCAGTCTTATTCATGAGTCGCAACAGAATTAATTTATTGTAGCTTCATTATGTTGTAATTGCTCTCTTGCTTTCTTGCCTTTCCTATTATAGGATTGTTTGTGGCAGTCAGATGAGGGTCTCCACACACAGATGAATTCTGTGGTCGGTGCTCTCCAGGAGCTCAAACTCTTGCAGGTCCAGACTGCGTTGGATGAGCTGGAGTTCTCTAGCAAAAACAGCCAGGCCTCTCCATACACCAGCTCGATGATCGATCAGATTAATCACAGTTCAAGAAAAACCCACCAGGGCCAAACACGGAATCCAGAAGAAATTCTTTCACAAGAATGTTTCAAGACTGAGCTTACCATGAAACCATCTTTGTTCCTCACTAGCTCTCCAGCAGAAAACCACCATATTCCCAGGTTACACGAACCCAGGAAGGTTCACAGAGGAAGTCTAAGCACTTCTTCCTCTTTTTCCTCTCAGGAAGACTCAACCAACAGCCATTTCTTCTCGTACAATATTGACGACTCTGGCGATTGGACAGCATCACTGATGAACCACAGCAGAAACAGACAGCCATTAGTGTTGGGGGACAATATTTTCGCTGATTTGGTGGGGAACTGGCTGGATCTGCCAGATGTTGGAGACCAGACTGTAGGTGAGGAGCAGAATGACTTGAGTCTTAAAGACACACTTTTGGAGTCATCATCTAGCAGTCACTCTCAAGATCTCTCCAGGAAACTCTCATTAACTGCTAGCATCTTCAAACGGGTCTTACACCGCGTTCGACCACGGCACCACCAAGAAAGCGAAGAGATGGACGTGTGTAAACAACCAAAGATCACATACAGAAAGCCAAAATCAGATGTTAGCAAGCCATTCTGGGTGAGAACAAGAGGACTGAAGAAGAAAACCACGCCCACTCAGCAAGAGGGTGTGGCCTATCCAGGCTCGGAGGGTTTGATAGACAGAGGCTGGGCGGAGATTGTAAAGAAGCATCCACCTGTCTATGATTACAGCTCAGCTGTGTGGGTTTAAATGACTCATATAGTTTTATATGGAAGAGATTCACACATATTACCAGTATTAGCAGTTGTAAGACACAATTTGTGGACTTTATGATCGTAATTAAGCAAAACATGATGTTGCCTTTTAGTTGTTCCTCTGAGTGAGGTGTTCATTATTACAACGTCACATTCAAGTCAGAAAAATAACAAAGTAGTCTCAACAAAACAATTTTTCACAACTGAATATGAAGCAAAAAAAAAGTTGAGTGAAAAACACCATTGCTACAGATTTGCTTTCGGCTCACTGATTTCTCTCTATATAGAATATATATATCATATCTCTATTATAGATGTATTTCCACGATTTTGTCAAATTTGAACACCGCCACAAACTCAGCATCTCATGTATAATCTTGAATTTAGTTTCTCACTAGTAAATATGACTGTCATTTATGTGTTTGGAACTCATAATTATGATATTTGATGGGCACATGAGTTTCTGAGCAATTAAGGGGGACAAAATGTGTTGAGATAAGGTTGTCCTTCTCCAATCTGAGAGGAGCAGCACTCAAGAAGCTATTAATTCCAAAGATATGTTAGGTAAACACTTATGGGATGTTTTGTGTGTGTATGGCAAAAGAAAACAGAAAAACATTGAGTCAGATTGTGTTGGGAATGTTCTGCTGTTTCTATGAGGTCCCTCGAGAGTCTAAATGCTTTTCCTGCTGATGTGTTTCCATGTGTTTAGGTTCAGGAGGAAGCCTAACTGTCAATCACTCTATGAAAAAGTCCCGATTGGTGCATTTTTTTCACAACTGTCTTGAATACTCATTTCAAAAAAGCTTTGGAAGCATAAATCAATTTTGTGCTGGATAGAAAAACTATGCAATGATGCTAATCTGCTATGCAAAAACAGAAAAAAACTGAGCAAATGCAAATACCTGCCTGTTTTTTTAGCACCTTTGTGTTCTTTTCTGTAAATATATAAAATACATGGCTGCAATAACCTCTATACCTGTTCTTGAAGCTATTTAATACAAGATGTTATGTGGGAGGATGTTTTTTTAAATAAATAAAAAAGAAAATCATGTATGAGTCAATTCCATGAAGTCTTACATCAGGAACGTCTGCCGTTGTCATGACTAATTTTCTCACATTATTCTATGAATTAAGACACGTGTGCTGTTTTTTCTGCATTTAATACAACATGTAATCTGTTATGCAGCAAGTATGAATCACTTATATTGTTGCGTTCCCTATTTGTAAGGTGCTTTTATAAAAGTGTAAGAAGTGGAATTAATTACATTGCTTCTTGCTGTATCTTTATCTACAGTACATAAAGTGAGCCACACTGAAAAATTGCAAACAAGTATCTTGCCAATGGTCTATGTTGGTGAGGAATGGCATTCTATAAATGCACATAAAACACCACATCAATATGAAATACATTTATTTAAATCAATGTCAAAAAAAAAAAAAAAGCACACATTACTTTAAAAACAAATCAAAAGCCAGCCAGACACTTTGCTTGAAATGCTCAACTAAACCATGGAGCAGAACAAAACAACTAGAATGAAATATTTGACACATCAAGACTGATTTAACTTGGCAAATTAAGTGTCAAGGACTGACTAATGATTATTGGTTTAGCGGTTATCGGAGGAGAAGTCATCTCTGCATTATAGATCTGATTTCATCCTTCTCCTGCTCAGGCACAAAACGGTTGATATTTATCCCAGGCTGAGCTACAGCCTACCGCAAAATACAACCAAGAAAATAAAGGGAAGAAAATATACTAAAATTTCATTATCTTTAAAAGCTGGAAAAAATTGTGTAATTTTGATTGTGGAAGAAAATGCAGTGGCTAAAACATATCTTTATCTTAAAGATAGACAGATCCCAAGTTCTTGTTATTTCAACCTTACCACCCTAAAGAAAAATGTTCCTCAATTTCTTTAGATGAAAAGAAATGAGTTTAAGTCACTCAGGAAAAATGTTGTGATGAATGAAGGACACAGCTTTTCTGTACAAATGATTATTGATAGTCCAAACATGATGGGGAAAAAACATTTCTGATCATTTTATAAACATGAACACGTTTTGAAATGTCCCCATTCTTTCTATAGGCATTAAGAAAGTCCCGAACCCTCTCCCAGACTGTCTAACCCCCCTTGCCACATCACAGACAGAGCTTTTGCTCCAGACACAGATCCTCATTGTGGAATCTCCTTCAGAAAAAAAACAGTATGCAAAGAGCAGGGGGGAAGAACATTTTCAAGACTGTTCTGGAAGTAAAGGCAGAGGCTGCTTCTCTCTTTTTCTGTCAAGTCTGTGTTTTAGTTGAGGAGTCTGTGGTGGTCTGCCTTATTGATTGTTTGGCCAATAACTGTAGAGAGGAACTGGAATATTGGCCAGCTGGGCAACAGTTCTTCATTTCGGCAATCTGAAAAAGAAAGAGAAGAATCATGACATCCGTCTCAACTACCCCTTCACCGAGCTGCCAAACCAAAAAGTATGTTCAGCATAAGAATAGATACAAGTCTTGCCAAAAATGCAGAAATGTTTGAGCTGTAGCAGGTGGTGCAGTTTTTTTAGGTGCAGAAAGATGCAACAAACACAATTTAAAATGAATGGAAACGCTAATGACTAGCCTGACAAGCCATTTGCCATTTGCTGCCACTAGAGTGAATCTAGATTTCTAGGCTAGCTAATGACAGCTTTCTGCAGATATTAGGGTTGACCTGTTATTAAAATGCTGGCTAATACTGTATGTAATTTTCATATTATGGTTGATAAGTGGCCAATATTAAAATTCTATACTATTTTATTTAAATGAGGTAAAAATAAACCACTGAAAAACAATCAGTTAAAAGGCTAAAAGTGAACTTAGGCATTACAGAATTTTAATGTACAGTATGAAAAAATGATATTTGAGATTTGCTAAGAATTACATTTAGAGGTGCACTGTGTACATTTTAGCAGTGTCGAGTGGTGAGGTTGTGAATTGCAAACACTCACTCACCCCTCCCTTTCGAAGCACATGTAGAGCCTGGTATTTCAGCCCAACTTTTTTACGCCCTTAGGGCCGGGCTTCAGGTCAACTTTCACGTCATTCCTCACACGCGGGTCGGGCTTCGGGCCTGTTTTAGGCATCTCCTTTTTTCTATCTTTTAAACATTAATTAAAATAAACTATGAGATGTGTTGCGCTGGTGGAAACAACACAAGACCATGCTACTGTGACTGACAAGACTGGCTCGCACGGTGTTTCGAGTCATGGCCTTTTTACACCTGGTCACTTCATTCGTTTTCTCTGATCAGATATCTATCCGATTGTGAAAAGACCAGGAGTAAATGCCTTCCGGAATTCTTTCAAGATGGCTTTAAATCTGATCACTCAAATAAACCAATTCAGAAGGTGGTCTGGGACGCATTTCAGACGAAACTGGACAGTAATGCATCTGGATGTTTAAACCACATGTAAATTTTACTCCTAGCAAATTGTTAAAAAATAAATGTGAGAGCGTGTTATAGGCTATATATGACATGTTTTAGTCAGATATGACGACACTACTGCAGCATGCGTCACTGCAATTGAGTAAGCCAACACACAAATTGCCGTAAGTAAAACCGAAAGTAAGTCTCAGATGCTCAAAAACAATCATCTTCATTAAAACCAATGAGACTTAATGATCTTACAGTTCTTCGGTCGCTCTTTCTCCAATTGCGGTCTTTGATTTTGAAATGAGCTGATGATTAATAAAATGCAGCTCATATTTACTGCTTTCGTTGACTTGAACTCTGTTAAATGTGCATATAGCACGGGAATCGAAGATCAGATTTATATATATTTTGCGGAGAGGTGTAAGGTAAGACAAACTGCATGTTTTTTATTTTTATTTAGTTTATTTGTTTAGAATTATAAGCAAGACAAGTCAAGTGTTGATTTGAGAGGCTAAATTCATCAATTATGTGGTTGACTCACTGTCAGCCGCTGGCCGCTGGGTCTTCACTTTAAAAAACAAAAACTATAATTTAACAAACAAAAAAATTCTCCAACCATTTTTCTTAATTAACTTAATAAAGAAACGAAAAAGAAAAAAAAACTCTGACATTAAAAACAAAACTGAACTATTTTAATGGCTGCAACAGTGTGTAATAGGGAGGATAACATTTCTTTTTAAAAAACACGGGCTCCAGTCAGACTCGGGCCGGGATTTTTGATAAGCTGTCGGACACGGGCCGGGCTACGACCTGAGCATCTTGTGCCAGGGCCGGGCTAGATTTGAGGCCTGTGCAGGGCTCTAAGCACATAGAGAAGCTACGGTGGCCGAACAGGACAAAGATGTCATCCTCTGAGACAGCAGAGTGTAGCTAGCGCTCTGTAGAGAAGCTTGTCCGTTTAAGGCTACTGTAGAAACATGGCGACACAAAATGGTGACCACTGTAAGCGTGTATGTAAATAGAAATGGCTCATTCTAAGATAATAAAAACATAATTTTCATTAAGTAAGGTCTTTATACACCACCTAAAACATTATGTATGTTATATTGCATTTCTATCAATAGATCCTCATACATACTACACACTGCACCTTTAACAGTTAAATGATGGTACAGCTAATCTAAATGTAAAAATAGGATAAATGAGTAATGTGCAACTAAATATTCAATTTAAACTATATAGATAACGCATTTAAAAAATCTGCTCTATCATGTAAAAACTGGTATATTGTGCATCTAGTAGATGTCCATAATGCAAACCACACAGGGTGAAATCTTTATCATTGATCATGGATGAAGAGTTCTTATTGGTGCATGTACAAATTCCTAATGAATTTCTGATTGACTACCTGGCTCAGAGCTGCTGCAGTGATGCAGTCGTGTTACAGCAGGATGCAGTTCGACTTCTTTTTCGCTCTCTTCTTCTCCACTGGCGTCTTTCTGTTTATCTGTCTTACCAGGTCATAAAAGATCTGATACACACACACACACAAAGACTTTAATTACAGAACTGTCTTTGTGTACTTGGTACACAAAGACAGAGTGTACCAAGTGTCTTTGTGTACACACAAATGTACAAGTGCATTTTTGGGATAAAGTACGGAGAACTGTGACTTACCTCGTTGACGTTGATCTTTGATTTGGCAGAAGATTCTAGAAAGGCACAATTACTCCATTGACGAGCAAGATTCTGACCCTGCTCTTTCCCGACCACCCTCTCATCCTCTAAATCACACTTATTTCCAACCAAGATCATTGGCACCTAGACACAAAAAGAGAGACATCCGATGAGTGTGTATACTGTGTTTGAATTTGGTTTAAAGGGTAAGTTCACCCAAAAATTCTAATTATGTCATTAATTACTCAACCTTATGTCATTCCAAACCCGTAAGACCTTTGTTTATCTTCGGAACGCAAATTCAGATATTTCTGATGAAATCCGAGAGCTCTCTGAACCCTCCATATACAGCAATTTAATTACCACTTTCAAGGCCCAGAAAGGTAGTAAACATAGATAAAATAGTCCATGTGATTACAGTTGGTTCAACCTTATTTGATGAAGCAACAATAATACATTTTGTGTGCAAAAACAAACAAACTTCACGTCTGTGTCAGTCTCCTACGCTGTTGATGTAGTAAACACAGTGCAGAGCTTCGTCAGAGCTATGCCAGAACGCCGGCTTATTATTGGCCGACGCATGCATGTGACGCTGACACAGGAGCTGGCCAACGAAAAAGACATGAAGAAACTGTTGAATAATGTTGTTATTTTTGTTTGGTATTTTTTGTCGCTTCATAAGGTTGAACCACTGGAGTCACATGGACTATTTTAACAATTTCTTTACTACCTTTCTGGGCCTTGAAAGTAGGAATTAAATTGCTGTCTATGGAGGGTTCAGAATATCTTAGTCTGTGTTCCGAAGATGAACAAAGGTCTTACGGGTTTGGAACAACATGAGGGTGAGTAATTAATGACAGAATTTCACTTGTTTTGACTTTGCTGGTTAATATTTGCTATAGCTGACATTAGCTGGGCCGTCAGGTTCATGATTTTTATTTAAAAATAACATATTCAAATAAAAAATCATGATGATTTGCTAAAGCAAGCACTGCAAATAATAATAATTTATTATAATGCAAAGGGACTCACATCCTCTGTGTCCTTCACCCTCAAAATCTGCTCTCGCAGGTCCTGGAGGTCGTTGAAGGTGGACTGTGCTGTGATGGAGTAAACCAGAGCAAAACCCTGACCATTCTTCATGTACAGGTCCCTCATCGCTGTGAACTGCTCCTGTAGGCAAATAATCAATAATCTATTGAGTTCGCATAGAAGACCAATTAACTAATTGGAACAGTTCATGCATCATATTGAACTCACTGTGCCTGCAGTATCCAGGATCTCTAGCATACATTGCTGGCCATCAACCTCAACTTGCTAAAAAAAAAAAAAGAGAATTAAAAAGAAAAAGGGTGTCAAGTATTGTGTTAATGTATATTCCATAGAGTATTAGTTCAGCTATGCCACTTGAGCTATCCAAAAAAGGGTTACTTACCTTTCTATATGAATCTTCTATTGTGGGGTCATATTTTTCAACAAATATTCCCTGTACAAACTGGACTGTCTATGAGAGAAAATCAAATCCAAATAAATACTACTGAGAGTCTAAAACACTACATGCACAGTTATAAACTGTATAAACTGCCCATATACACTGATCAGGCATAACATTATATTTGTGTTGGTCTCCCTTTTGCTGCCAAAACAGCCCTGACCCATTGAGGCATGGACTCCACTAGACTGCTGAAGGTGTGCAGTGGTATCTGGCTCCAAGATGTTAGCAGCAGATCCTTTAAGTCCTGTAAGTTAAGAGGTAGGGCCTGTTTGTTCAGCACATCCCACAGATGCTCAATCGAATTGAGATTTGAGACCAAGTCAACACCTCAAACTCGTTGTTGTGCTAATCGAAACCCATTTTTGCTTTGCGGCAGGGCGCATTATCCTGCTGAAAGAGGCCACAGCCACCAGGAAATACTGTTTCCATGAAAGGGTGTACATGGTCTGCAACAATGCTTAGGGTGGTACGTGTCAAAAGAACATCCACATAGATTGCAGGACCCAAGGTTTCCCAGCAGAACATTGCCTTCTTCCCATAGTGCATCCTGGTGCCATTTGTTCCCCAGGTAAACTATGCACATGCACCCGGCCATCCACGTGATGTAAAAGAAAACGTGATTCATCAGACCACCTTCTTCCTTTGCTCCATAGTCCAGTTCTGATGCTCATGTGCCCACTGTTGGACACCCTGGCTGGTCTAACGGCGGCTTCACACCGCACGTGTAAGCAGGGCGTAAGCAGCGCGTATTTTTTAGGCGCTCATGTTAACAGATTAGTGCATTCACACCGGCAGCAGAGGCAGCGCGTAGCAGGAGCAGAGCAGAAGTGTCAGTGCCGCGATCGTTTCAGCGCCGGGTCTATTTTTGACGCGCTGCTCACGCTGAATTAAAGCCACAGTGCATTGTTCTGATCAAAACTGACCTGATTAACATGCAAAATAACTAATTTCACCTTGAAATCATGTAGTGAAGTGTTCTGTGTGTTTCACAAACACCATATGACATCCGGCGCTGTGATTTTTTTAAAATAAAATACTCGAAAACACATCACTGCCAGTTTTTGCTCAAACTTCAAAGGCCTGTTTAAATGATTAAAACTAGAGGCTTATTTTAACTTTATGGTTACTTTTATCACGTAAACTACCTATATACAGCATGTTATATGCATGTGTGTTTGGGACAGAGGGGAACACAGTCGCATTTGCAGCAGATATACGCTGCCCATCATTAATCAAAGCACGAGACAGACAGGGGTCGGAAGAGAACACCAGGAAAGTGACAGAATGGACGATATTCGTCTGTATTTGCAATATACGAGCCGCGTTCAGCTGCGAGTGTGAAAGCACAACTGACGCGCGGCTCCCGCTCTCCATACGCACCGCTTCTGCCCTGCCAACGCACTGCTAGCGCGTGCGGTGTGAAGCCGGCGTAAGGCTATGCAGCCCTATACGCAACAAACTGCGATGCACTGTGTATTCTGACACCTTTCTATCAGAACCAGCATTAACTTCTTAAGCAATTTGACAGTAGCTCGTCTGTTTGATCGGACCACACGGGCCAGCCTTCGCTCCCCAAGTGTAATATTGAGCCTTGGCCACCCATGACCCTGTTGCCGGTTCACCGCTGTTCCTTTCCTTGGACCACTTTTGATAGATACTGACCATTGCAGACCGGCAACAAGAGCTGCAGTTTTGGAGATGCTCTGACCCAGACGTCTAGACATCACAATTTGGCCCTAGTCAAACTCATTTAAATCCTAACACTTGCCCATTTTTCCTGCTTCTAACACATCAACTTTGAGGACAAAATGTTCACTTGCTTCCTAATATATTCCACCCACTAACAGCTGCCATAATGAAGAGATAATCAGTGTTATTCTCATAATGTTATGCCTGATTGGTGTATAATACAACAACGTGTAAACTTAAAAATGCTGAACTTACCAATGCAGACTTCCCCACACCTCCAGAGCCCAAGACGACAAGCTTATATTCACGCATGCTGAGGCCTGTAAGATTAAATCACAACACACACACTCAAAGCACTTGTCAATGCAATGACAGTTTGAAGCACTCAATAGGCTTTTGGTTTTTTTGACGTGGTTAGCACACTTGAGGTTACCAGATAACCATATTTACGCCACTTTTTCACAATCATAATTACTGTCAAACCATTATCATCCCCTTCACCTCTTTTGTCTATATTATTGTAAATCTTTAATCAATGTAAGCATTCTATGCGCACCCATTACAAAAAAAAAAAAAAACATTAATGCTGCCTTCACATGGTATTGGAATTATCGTAAATACTGGTGTACTAATACTTTTTTTTTTTTTACATAAACGCCCTGTCTAAAATCAAAATTTTTATGCAATGAGCTCATAATCACAACTTCAGAGGTGGAAAGTAGTACATTTCTGATAGCAGGTGAAGGCCCACCCAACCCCCAGCAGCAACCTGTCACTCACATTTCCAACCATGCCCTGCATACACTTTTTCTAGTTTGAGAAGCTATTGCACTCAGATTCACGTCACAAGAAGAAAAGAAAAAAACATGATCTCAACTTCCATTTCATGCCAACTTTAATTAGTATGCTTTAGTTATACAGTTTGTGTAGTAATACACTCTTTGATAAATTGTAACTTTAAATTCATTTCCTTTGAAGCACCATCACTACAGCCATACACATTCCCTGGAAATGTTTATAGCTGTTTGAGATCATTAAGAGCGCACTTTAAATTCTACTGTAATGAAGGACGCATATGCATCCAAATGACCAAACCAGCTTTACCTACTGCATGCAGATTCAGATTGGTGTCAATGCACCATTTCGTTCAGCCTGAAGTTATTCAATTTAGAAAAACAGGCTAAATAAAAACATTTGATAGATTAAGGAATGTTAAAGACAGCAAGAAACAAAAAAATGTGATTGCCTTTTCTCCTCTATAGGCTTTATGCCAAACACCATATGAACAAACATGACTCGTCGGGAAAAAATGCTATAATACCCTCCTAAAATCATATATTGTTATGTAAATAAACAAATCAGTTACTGGCAGGTGATAAAGGTTAGATGGAGGTTAGTTTGTGTATTGTCTTATGAGACGGTACACTTAAGAGAAAGCAATATTAAGGAAATAAGGAATAATAAATAAGGAAAAGCCCTGTGTGAATTCAAAAATATCCAAATGTCTTCCATTCAAACCTTTCAATGTGAATCACTATAAGCAATACAAAGGCATAAACAAGACTGTGTCATCGCAATTTCTTCAGACCAGTAAATCATAACAATCTACTAGTCTTGTGGGACTAAGTTCCAATACCTTTAAAACAGATTAAACCAAATAGCAATACAGACAGAACTGCAACAAGTGTACATGTGGAATAACCTATGTCCAATGTCTCGACTCGACGATTGAATAACATTAGTGTCACCAGGACACTTCTGTAATCTTAACATGTCACAGAATGCAGCTCTTCTATAGCTGTAGGACCCAGATTGCATGAAACATTCCTTTACTCTAACAGCTGTAAAGTCATTTTGGTCACTTATCGAATCAAGACTGCATGCCAGTGTAAACACTAGGAGTTCATGTGTGCAATAAAACGCAGTATAAACATAAACTGACATAGTTTAACTCTTTACCAAGCACATAGTAGTACCATATAACACGCAAAGATAAAATATTTCACCGTTAATGGGAGGACGGGTGTGTGTTTGTGTTTTCGTCTGCTCGCAGGAAAGGCCTGTAAACGCAGCGATGTTTCCTATGAATTACACTGGGTAGCGGTGCTGCTGTGCGGGTTAATTTCTGCTGTTACCCGGCCTGAGACTCATTAGCTCACGCTACCACGTTAGCATATTCGTTACGCAAGGTTTCGTTCAGCGACTTTCCTCCAAAAAATGGGAATCGCTGTACAGCACTAGTAAGCAAATGTCCGTGCCGGGTCGCAATGTTTCGGGGCTCGTTAACAGTTCACTCACCGTGTCCCACCGCTCGAGTAGCATGCAGGATAGCACTATTGCGCCGGGTAGTCGCGCAATCACAGACAGACTCCCGTCCCGTCACGCTCGCGGATGCGAACGTCACTGCAGCGCGCGGAATTCTGTCCTGACACTGCAACGAAGGGGTTAAAGAGCCAGCATTAATGATCAGTAGCTTTCAGTTACTTATGGTATAATTCTAAACCTATGGAGGACCAAACCTGCATAAATTAAAAATTAAATAAATGAATTAATGAATAAGTAAATAAATAAATATATAAATATGTAAATTCATAAACAGATAAATAGACAAATAAATATGATAATAGGAAAATAAATAACAGAATAAACGACTTGATAAAATAAATGATGAATTTTTAATCAAATAAAATGTTGTATATGTCCCTTAATTTATTATTTACTTTATTATTAAAAAAAATTTTTTTTTACTTTTTTTAATTAATTAATTTTATATATATTTATATATTATATATTTTATATATATTTATATTTGAATAAATATTTTTACATTTATTTATTTATGCATTCATTTAATTTTACATTTATTTATTCCCACATGTATTTATTTTTACATTTATTTATCAGTTCATTTATTTTTACTTTTCCATGTGCAACATGGAAATGAGGAGGGCGGTCCTTGTGTATCTTCAGCGGATCATTGGTTGAGAGCTCAAGCATTGATAAAGCGATAGAGGAGAGTTTCAAAGTAAATTGCGCGGACAGATGGTTCTTTCACACACACAGACACCAAACAACATATCAATGTTTCCAGCAGTTTGACCCATTGAGAGATAAGTTTCAGTGGTACTTATCGGAAGTACGATAGACGTCACTTCAACCGTAGTGCCATCTGAATCGCACAGATTCTGAACTTGACAGGTTGTAGCTTTTGCATGTACGTTTCAGAAATAGCTAACGTTAGAGAGTGGCGCAATTTAGCGAATGAAGTCGAAAACAACGTTGTTTATATTAGATGTACCAAACGATGTTTTAGGGGGGCTATATTCAGATATGAATGTGGAAGTACAGACTGAATTGTAAGGCACTCTGCAAAATATTTCCCAGCACATTCAAAATCATAGAGTCAGATGGCACTAAGGTTAGATGTGACATCTATCGTAATTACTTCCGATAAGTGCCATTGAAACTTATCTCTCAATGGGTCAAACTGCTGGAAACATTTGCAAAGTTGTTTGGTGTCTGTGACTGTGTAAGAACTATCCGGCCGCCATTAACTTTGAAAACTCTACTCTATCGCTTAGCTGGTCTGACGATTATGAGCTCTCAACCAATGATGCGCTGAAGCTACACAAGGACCGCCCTTCTCATTTCCATGTTGCACAAGGAAAAGTAAAAATGAATGAATCAATCAATAAATAAATGTAAAAATAAATACATGTGGGAATAAATAAATGTAAAAATAAATGAATGCATAAATAAATATTAAAATTAATTAACAAATAAATAAAAGTTAAAAATATTTGTATAAAATGTATAAAAGCAGAAAATAAATTAAGGGAAAAATACAAAAAAAATGGATTAAAAATGAATCATTTATTTTATCAAGTCGTTTATTTTATTTATTTTCCTATTATAACATGTATTTATCTATCTATTTGCTTATTTACATATGTGTATATTTATTCATTTATTTACTTATTCATTTATTTATTTTTAATTTATGCAGGTTTGGTCCTCCATATAAACCATATTTAATCTGATGCAAATCGCTCTTTGAGTGAGTGTAATCTCTATAACGTTGTCTGTTAAAATCCGTGTTTATAAATTTTGAACAACTGCATAGACTTGGTCAAAAGGTTTAGGAACCTTGAGCTATGACAAAATTTCTAAAACATTTTACTAAATTAGGCCATGAGCTATAGATAGTCATTCAAAGTCAAGGGGTACTAGTCGCTTATTTGGTTTGCAACTGATAGGCCTCACATTTGATAAATGTTCTGTTGTTTGACCCCAAGCACCACAAATGCTCTGCAAGCAGTCTCAAAACTAAACAACCGCAGAGCAACTGATGTGCCACCCAGGAAGTGGTGACCTACCGTTTATAACGTCTGGTCATCAGACTAACGGATGGCTAAATTACACTGCAGACAATATAGTTTTAACAGATTTTATTGAATTGATAACAGAAATTATGTTATACATAAAGAGAAGTGATGAAGATGTTTCTTCTCATGAGATTAACTTGGGCCAAACATGGAGAGTAAATATTTAATGTAACATTTCAGAATGGCCATGTTCTTGAGTCATGTAATCACAGTAATGTACTTCTGAATATGTTAATGAAGAATTGTCTCCTTTAGGTGGATCATCCAACATAAACACTACTGTCGTTTCTTCACAGAGGTAACAGACATCCTCCACAGTCTGACAGAGAGGAAAAGTCAAAGTCTGTATACAGTAAAGATTCTAGTGAATCTATATACAAGACATTTAACCTCACAAAACTTTCAAAGCTAATAACCTAAATGTACTCATGAAAGCAATGCTGATCTTTTGTTGTTGTTGTTGTTGTTGTTGTTTGATAAATCATTCTGATACATTTGTTTTGTGGCATAAAAGAGAGGTTTCCATACCTGGTTGAATTCTGGTGGATCTTGAACTGTTCAGTGGTGCAAGGTTTTAAAGCATCGACATGTAAATGATACAAATAATGTTAGATTTCATTATTGACCTAAATAAAAATAAAGGCCTGATGAATATGAGATATCATCCCAGAATGATGTCTCAAGTCTGGAAGCATCATAAACATGGCATATAATGCTTTTGGTTATTTTGGTCTTTCATTGCTTTATTATTTTATTATTACATTATTAAATTGAAGTGTGTGTGTGATCTTACATCTTTTCTTGTATATAAACACTAAAGCCACAAGAATCCAGAAAGCCAGGAATGACAAAACACCTGCACAAACCGCAGTCACGTCTACAGGAATAAAAAGAACAAGATTATTAATTCAGTATTTCATGTTGCTGCAATGTGTGCCGTGATAATAAGCTAGCTAGTGTATGGAAAAACAAATAACCAATTACTGTTGTTTTAAGTATATTCTAACAGCAGCAACTGACAATATATATAAAAAATAGGAGTTACCAGAGCTGTTGATTAAAGAAGGGGAGGCTGACGATGGGACTGTTGGGGGTAACAGTTCATATGAGTGAGAATTATCTGCGAGACACAAAATCTCAAAATTAATTAATCAAATAATCAAAATTAATCAAATAATACATCATTTGTCAAATTACAACACTCTCTTTTTTGCTGACTGGATGAATTTTTACCTGCAGAGGTGAGTGTTGTTGTCCATGTAGATGTAGTTGTAGTTATAATTGTCTCTTCAGGGGGGTGTGATGGTCTGTCCACAGGAGCTGCTGAAAATAAAACCAAATTTAAGTTTAATAAACATTTTGTAAAGCTGTGTGAAATTATTTCAATAGGAAGACAAATATATTTACAACTGTTTGCATAAATACCCACCTGAACGGACAGACAGATGGACTTTATTCAATATGTCCAGGAACCATTTGTCAAGTCCACAGTAATAATCACCAGAGTCTGTGAGACTGAGATCTCTGATGGTTACAGTAAAGAACCTTGCACTCACAGTATCAATCAAAGAGTATCTTCCATTTGTGATGTACTCATCAGACCCTTTACTTTTAATCAAAACATGTTCAGATGATTTACAGGGATGCTTGCAAAAGTACTTGGGTGTATTTATGTAATCATCTTCATATGAACATCCGATCTCCACATTTTCACCCACTGTTCCCTCAAAAGCATCTCCAGACTTCACCAGAACACCACTGAAAACTAAAACACAACATTTTCAGCTGAGTTAAACAGAGAAATTATCTGTATCTCAAAATATTATATCATATTATTATCCTGAATAAATAATAGTATCCATCATTTGGTATTGCTATCAAACAGAAAATGGAATGGAAATGGATGGAAACTGTAAAGAAAGGAATATTACCTACAAAAAGAACCGTTTTAAAAGTTTTCATTCTCCATATCATATCCACATCAAAGCAGCTTAAGGGTTTATAAAGAAACTATTTCATTAAAACAAACTTTAATCTCAGTATAAAATCTGCTTGATGTTTCTGACGCTGCAACTGCAGAGGAACTGGAAAGACGCCCCAAACTGAGAGAGAGAGAGAGAGAGAGAGAGAGAGACTTCAAATGGACAAACCAATGACTGTTTAGCAGTGAAACTTGAAAGAATCAGAAAAGAAGCAAACTTTATGCTGTTAAAAAGCAAGAGAGAGAGAGTGACAACAAGTTGGCCACAATAAAATACTTTTCTGCTCAGTTTTTTTTTTAAAATTATTTATGCAAAAAAACAGATGCAGCCAAACTCAGCATTTCTCAGTACACATTTGAAATCGACAGAAATCAAAAAGTTAAAAGTGCTGTGCTGATGTGTCTTTTGACACTCAGAATAACTTCTGTGTCTTCCGGAGATGAAGGTTGAGAAGTGAAACGGCCTCAATGTAACGCCTTAGCTATTTCAGTGTGTGCATTTGTATTCAGGAAAACACCAAATTTACTCTGTAAACCCAACACAGTTTTACTCTCCTGGTATCATATCACTATGGAAAACATTTAATTGATATATTTTACGATTTAATATTCCTAATCAGGCTGTAGGCTACTCTCAACTGCTTAGATTATCATTATAAACACAAATAATGCACTTTAATGTTGCCTTGTTGAGAAACTTACACTATATTTTAAGGTGTTATTGTTACAGTTTAATTAAGTACTGAGTAATATTAATTAAGTACATGGATAGGGTTAGGGTAGGATTAGGATTTGGTTGAGGGTTAGTTGCATGTAATTATGCATAATTTACTGTTATTACCATGGTAAGTACATGTAACGTGTAACAAGGACTGTGAAATAAAGTGTTACCGGAAAAATAAATGCACATCAGTCATCAGTATATAGAATAAACAAGATTTAATAAGAGACACTGGGGCAAAAGAAAGTCTCACAATAATAACACACACCATCAGTCTATAAAGACACAAGAAGACACAGACACAAAGGTGTAAGAAAAATATATGAATTTAGCATAGATTTTTCACATAATTGGTCATAAAATTTGATCTGCTCTTCAACTAAGTCAGGCTGTTAAACAAATAATATGTTTTTTAAAATGCAACTTTGCATTTAAAAACCTAAAGCCAATGCTGTTATTTACAGAGAAAATACACACTATTAATTTAACACAGCAGCTCAGCTCAATGTCACAACCTGACGTACGTGTCCACAGCAGGATGTTTGCAGGCAGTCATGCCTGTTTTAGCAAGTTGACCACATGCATCATTTCACATTAACAGGTTTTTTTTTTAAAGAGCATGAGACTGATCTAATCTTTCATCCTCAGTGGTGTGTTATGAGTGAATAAAAATCATTCACGTCTTCCTGAGGATCACAGCCCTGCACGGTGGAATATATTTCAGAAGAACCTAAATTTCTAGCTGGACCAGCGAGGCTGTACGTGGCCACCATTTCATTGTAGATGTGAAAGTCATCATCTACAGTCTGAGAGACGGGTACACATACAGAAAATGTTTTGTTTAGCGTAATCTGGTTTTACTAATGTATAATGTTGATCAATTGTGTTTTGTTGGGTTAATATGGTTTGCAATCAGATATTGGTATAAAATTGTGCAAGAGCAGATATTTCCATACCCGGTTGAGATATGGTGAATCTTGAACTGAATTTTCAGGATCAGCATGGTTCAAACCTAAAAGAAACATGATGGTACAGTAGAACCCATTCACTTAAACGTCTTTAGTGATCTGAACAAAATAAGATATGATCATATGACAGGCACATCAGTTCTCTAGGCCTGATTTTTATTATGCAATTTTTTTATGTATTTTTTGATCACATTATTTTATTTAAAGGGGTGATGAATTGAGAAACTAACTTTCCCTTGAGCCTTTGATATATCAAAGTTCATCATGATATAAGAATATTCTGTAAGTTTCAGAGCAGAAAACGTCCTTGTTAGTCAAAGAAAAGCTTTTATAGACACCAGGCCCAGAAAACGAGAGCTGGAATCCAATGACGTCATGAAGAAATGCAACTCAACTGATGAATATGTATGCGTGCTTCTGAAGCCTCTCCCACAGAGTCGTGGAGCTACAGGAGGCTTTACAGAGCAGTGATCATGACGAGCAAAGTAATATATTGCTCTGTGCCAGGTTGTGGAAGAACACAGTCGCTGCATAAGCTTCCTTCAGATGCTACTATAAGGAATGAGTGGTTGAACTTTATTTTTAAAGTTCGTGGGGAAGACATGTACGTGTGTTCGGTTCATTTCACTGCAGAATCGTTTGTAAACAAGTCTTAGGTGCTAGATTTGCAGACAGTGTTCTTCTGCCTTCTGTATTGGACAGGAATGGTGCAACAAACTTGTGTGAGTAAAACGTCTTTGGTCAGCAGGCCTATGAATCTCAAATGATGAAATAATATTCCTTTCTTGGCCTGAGCGCGCGCGCACGTGTGTGTCTGTGTGTGTGTGTGCGGTTCATGCTTATCGACCGATCGGTCGGGCCATGTAATACAGAAATAATATTACAATCAATCTCGGGTGGATGAGAAATAAATCTTTGTGATTGTTTGATAAAGACGTTTACGAGCTCTGTGATCGAGAGAATCATTCCGGTTGCTGCTTTCAAAACGATCCCTATCTAATGTGAACTGAACTGACAGGGGAGCTGAAGCTCATTAAATATGCAAATCTTATCCAATCCCAGTCGTGGGAGAAAGCCTCAAAACCAGTCTAGAAAATAGCCTATTACTTATTCATTATGATGTTTTTGAATGTAAAAAACACACGAACATCATTAGTTGACCTCAGACAACAGTATAACATTTTTTTAAAAAGACAGTTCATGACCCCTTCAAATCAACTCACTATTGGGCATGTAAATCAGATCTGTAAGTCTGTATGTGTGTGGAATCTTACATCTGGACTTTGAATGTGATTTTTTCCCGCAGAGAAGCACTAAAGCCACAAGAACCCCAAACCCCAGCAGCACCAGAACACCTGCACTCACCACAGGCATGTTGACTGAAATAAAAAGAGAAAGACTAAATGTTATTATTATGTTTGCTGCAGCATGTTAGGCTCATCAAGCTGTTATCATTAAACAATCTGATATGAACAGTGTTACACAAAATAATTTTAAAGGTCATGATAAAACATACAAAAAAAGAATCCCTTTGGTGTCTTTGACTGGACTGTTGGTGAGGACTGCTCATATGAAGTAGAGTTATCTGAGAGAGAGAATCACAGATTTATAAAAAAAAGAGGCAGAACCGCTCCTATGAAGAACATTGAAGGTGAAAGTGTAAAATACTTACATATCTCTACAGTATGTGACAACTATAGATTACCTTAATTCACAATGTTGCTTACTAAGACTGTTATTTAAACACTGAATTTTATTACCAAATGTTTACTGTAAGTCACTCTGAAACAAATTAAGTATGTTTGTATTAAATAATCAAACTCTTGTTGAAAAAATGGATCATTAGTTTGCTGACTGAATGTAACTCCTGAAGAGGTGAGTGTTGTTGTCCAAGATGTAGTTGTAGTTATAATTGTCTCTTCAGGGGTGTGTGAAGGCCTGTCCACAGGGGCTGCTGAAAATAAAAAGTTTAATAAACATTTTGTAAAGCTATGTGAAATTATTTCAATAGGAAGACAAATATATTTACAACTGTTTGCATAAATACCCACCTGAACGGACAGACAGATGGACTTTATTCAATATGTCCAGGAACCATTTGTCAAGTCCACAGTAATAATCACCAGAGTCTGTGAGACTGAGATCTCTGATGGTTACAGTAAAGAACCTTGCACTCACAGTATCAATCAAAGAGTATCTTCCATTTGTGATGTACTCATCAGACCCTTTACTTTTAATCAAAACATGTTCAGATGATTTACAGGGATGCTTGCAAAAGTACTTGGGTGTATTTATGTAATCATCTTTATATGAACATCCGATCTCCACCTTTTCACCCACTGTTCCCTCAAAAGCATCTCCAGACTTCACCAGAACGCTGATCAAAACTAGAGAAAAAAATAATTACTTCAGTCTATTTGTTAAACAGATATTTACTACACAATCCCTTTTTCCAACAATATGAGGGTCATCAGACAACTACAGCTGAACCAGTTCAATTTAACTTGAAAATGCTCTCACATTTATATTTACATTGATAGCCTGCAATGAGATGTCAATTTAAATGATGATCAATTTAGATGTCTTATGCATCTCTAAATAATGAAGAGACCATCTTGAAATCTTTGTAAGTGTCACGTAGCCTACAGTAATTAAGGCAAGATCATTTAACCCTGGAAAAAAAATAATTATCAATTAAATGTGGATTTACTACAGTCAAACACATTAGTCATATACTTTATTACAAGATTAAAAATTATATCAAGCAGAAAAAAAGTATTTACCTACGAAAAGAGACAGAATCTTTAGACGGGTTTTCATTCTCCCTAACGTATCACCCTCTTCAAGCAAGACATCCTCAATAATAAACTAACACAAACATAATCTCCTTCCTGTTTCTAACTTGTCTGCTCAGTTAACTGAGAGACAGAGTTTTTAAGAAAGAGAGAGAGAGAGAGAGAGAGAGAGAGAGAGAGAGAGAGAGAGAGAGAGAGAGAGACAGACCTACAAAAGAACAAACCAATGACAGTTTAACAGTATGACAAGATTTATTGGCATTCTAAGCACCTGCTCATACGTCCAGGAGATTGGGTCCTCCTAATTGGGTCCCCCTCCCTCCCTAATAAACATTTATTTTGCCAACGTCACAAAATGAGGTAAATCCAGCCCTGAGTAGGACTGGTATGGCTGCAAGGGCAAACACAGCAGACTTTGGGTCAGGAAGGAAACCGATTAGCAGAGAAGTTGACACTTTCTGTCTCTGATGCATTTGCAAGTACGTATTTGATTATGATTAGCTTCCGCGTCTTTGGTTTCAAGCTTTGATTGTCAAGCTTTATAAGGGATTGTGTTGCTTTTGTGTCCATTTTCAGAATAAAGTAATAATATATTAGCGGAGATTGACTGTAAAATATTAAGGCACATTCAATATAATTACAGTAGCCTATTCTTTAATTATTTAATTTGCCATCAGCTAAATTTAGGGACCATGTGGTTTTTCTCTTATTCACACGTTTGATACTATTGTGTCTATTTTCAGAAAAAAAATAATTAAAAGCTAATTAACACAGAAATATCAGTGAAGAAATACAAATAAAAAAATATAAATGTACAATTACAATTAGCCTACATAAAATATAATTACATCATTCTTCAATCATTGCACTTGAATGCTTTGAATGAATTAATAAATCAATACAAGGTAAGGTAACTAGAGATCGTAATATCTTACAGATGTACCTTCTGATTTAATTGATGAATTAAATTGGCTTGAAAGAGCCATTGCATTATGGTTACTGTATCATTTTGATGCTATTGATCCAATCTGACAATGCAGTTAGAAGAGCCATCACATTGTGGACCCATTTTGGGAAGTACAACATTTCACTGGTGCTTTATACCCATCGTGCTTGAATATCATAATTTAAATTTTCAAAAAAATGTACTGTAGCGTTATGAATTTATGGACCAACGAATTTAACAAACGACAGTAGAGTAAGAGCCTTTGCATTAATGGCACAAGTGGCCCATTTGGAGGCGCTATATCTCAGCTGTCTTTATTGGTGCGTTCACAGTTCTACTGGGGCATTATACCCAGTGTGTCTGACTGTCACCATGCAAAATTCAAGACAATTTTACTGTAGCATTTTGAAATTATGGATCCATGAATTTGACATATATGACAGTACAGTTAGAAGAGCTATTGCATTGTTGGCCCATTTTGAGGCGCTATATCTCGGTTGAATTTATGGGTGCGTTCTGTTCCACATGGGCATTATACCCAGTGTGCCTGACTGTCACCATGCAAAATTCCAAACATTTTTACTGTAGCATTTTGAAGTTATGGATTAAGGAATTTGACATGTATGACAGTACAGTTAGAATAGCTATTGCATTGTTGGCCCATTGGAGGCGCTATATTTCGTCTGCCTTTATGGGTGCGTTCACAGTTCCACTAAGGCATTATACCCAGTGTATCTGACTGTCACCATGCAAAATTCCAGATTATTTTACTGTAGCATTTTGAAGTCATGGATCCATGAATTTGACATACATGACAAGACAGTTAGAATAGCTATTGCATTGTTGGCCCATTTGGAGGCGCTATATCTCGACTGCCGTTATGGGTGCATTCGAAGTTCCACTAAGGCATTATACCCGTCACCATGCAAAATTCCAGATATTTTTACTCTAGCATTTTGAAGTTATGGATTCATGAATTTGACATGTACTGTATGACAATACAGTTAGAATAGCTATTGCATTGTTGGCCCATTGGAGGCGCTATATCTCGGCTGCCGTTATGGGTGCGTTCACAGTTCTAGTGGGGCATTATAGCTACCCAGTGTGCCTGACTGTCACCATGCAAAATTCCAGATATTTTTATTGTAGCATTTTGAAGTTATGGATCCATGAATTTCACATACATGACAATCTTGTTAGAATAGCTATTGCATTGTTGGCACATAGGAGGCGCTATATCTCGGCTGCCTTTATGGGTGCGTTCACATTGCTACTGGGCCATTATACCCAGTATGCCTGACCGTCACCATGCAAAATTGCAGACATTTTTACTGTAGCATTTTGACGTTATGGATTCATGAATTTGACATGTATGACAATCCAGTTAGAATAGCTATTGCATTGTTGGCACATTGGAGGCGCTATATCTCGGCTACCTTTTTGGGTGCGTTCACATTGCTACTGGGCCATTATACCCAGTATGCCTGACCGTCACCATGCAAAATTGCAGACATTTTTACTGTAGCATTTTGATGTTATGGATTCATGAATTTGACATGTATGACAATCCAGTTAGAATAGCTATTGCATTGTTGGCCCATTGGAGATGCTATATCTCGGCTGCCTTTATGGGTGCATTCGAAGTTCCACTAAGGCATTATACCCAGTATGCCTGACCGTCACCATGCAAAATTGCAGACATTTTTACTGTAGTATTTTGACGTTATGGATTCATGAATTTGACATGTATGACAATCCAGTTAGAATAGCTATTGCATTGTTGGCCCATTGGAGGCGCTATATATCAGCTATATCTATGGGTGCGTTCACAGTTCTACCGGGGCATTATACCCAGTGTGTCTGACTGTCACCATGCACAATTGCAGACATATTTACTGTAGCATTGTTAAGTTGTGGACCCATACATTATTAAAATACACCTGTATTTTTATGGGTTTTTTTGTGTCATTTTCCATTGTTCAAAGAAATAACGACTGGCTTTGTAGAAAAAAAAAACATTTTATCCAGCTGTAAACAAATTAATTAATTTCTCTTAATTGTTTTCAGTAGTACCATTGCTGTCAGCCTTTTGGAGGCGTTGTCAATTTCTATATAGGATATATATACAGGTCCTTCTAAAAAATTAGCATATTGTGATAAAAGTTCATTATTTTCCATAATGTAATGAAAAAAAATAAACTTTCATATATTTTAGATTCATTGCACACCAATTGAAATATTTCAGGTCTTTTATTGTTTTAATACGTCTCTCAACTTTCTCTTCACAACAGGGACGTCGTTAGGCCTATTTTAGGGGGGCTGAAGCTACCCCAAAATGTTCCTAAGCCCCCCTAAATGATAATAAGAACAACATAATTCGATTTATCAATAACCGTATCCTCATTCATATTTAGACGCAACAATATCCAGGTACAAAAAATAGCCGAAAAGTCGGACGTTTAAATGAAGATTAAATGTCCTTAGTTTTCGTCTTTGTCAATGTATTTCATAGAGCAAATAACGTTCAGGTGCATTTCCTTTCCCTGCGTCTCTCACTCACGAGTCTCTCACATACACGCGCGCCCCACACACACACACACACACACACACAACCCCTCCCTGCACACCGCCCGCCGAGTTTTCGACGTTCGACGTAGAAAGCAAGTTCGCGAAAGGTTGGTATCTCGTGAACACCTTTACACAATCACACATTAAAAAGTGGTATAAAAATATTTTTAATTCTGAATATAGTTTTGTCAGTGTGTTAATGTCGACCCGAAAAGCGATGGCTACTTTAGAAAGTTAATTAGTCGCAAATTTGAGGTAAAATGCACTTGGGTTGTCGATGTAACTTTTCTTTAACAGAGTAGAAATGGAAGGAGAGGATATGTCTGTCACGTTTTACTTGTTAACATCTTGGTTTCTTGACTGGTTGTTGACATAATTGTAGCTCTAGATGTGAGTGCAAAGATTTTGCAAACACAAGTTACAAATACCCTGGGGGCTAAGCCCCCCCTGTCTTCCAATCCTAGTGACGTCCCTGCTTCACAATATCCCACAGATTCTCTATGGGGTTCAGGTCAGGAGAGTTGGCAGGCCAATTGGGCACAGTAATACCATGGTCAGTAAACCATTTACCAGTGGTTTTGGCACTGTGAGCAGGTGCCAGGTCGTGCTGAAAAACGAAATCTTCATCTCCATAAAGCTTTTCAGCAGATGAAAGCATGAAGTGCTCCAAAATCTCCTGATAGCTAGCTGCATTAACCCTGCCCTTGATAAAACACAGTGGACCAACACCAGCAGCTGACACGGCACCCCAGACCATCACTGACTGTGGGTACTTGACATTGGACTTCAGGCATTTTGGCATCTCCTTCTCCAGACTCTGGCACCTTGATTTCCGAATGACATGCAAAATTTGAGCGACAGTCCAGTGCTGCTTCTCTGTAGCCCAGGTCAGGCGCTTCTGCCGATGTTTCTGGTTCAAAAGTGGCTTGACCTGGGGAATGCGGCACCAGTAGCCCATTTCCTGCACACGCCTGTGCACGGCGGCTCTGGATGTTTCTACTCCAGACTCAGTCCACTGCTTCCGCAGGTCCCCCAAGGTCTGGAATCGGTCCTTCTCTACAATCTTCCTCAGGATCCGGTCACCTCTTCTCATTGTGCAGCATTTTTTGCCACACTTTTTCCTTCCCAAAGACTACCCACTGAGGTGCCTTGATACAGCACTCTGGGAACAGCCTATTCGTTCAGAAATGTCTTTCTGTGTCTTACCCTCTCGCTTGAGGGTGTCAATGATGGCCTTCTGGACAGCAGTCAGGTCGGCAGTCTTACCCATGATTGCGGTTTTGAGTAATGAACCAGGCTGGGAGATTTTAAAAGCCTCAGGAATCTTTTGCAGGTGTTTAGAGTTAATTAATTGATTCAGATGATTAGGTTAATAGCTTGTTTAGAGAACCTTTTCATGATATGCTCATTTTTTGAGATAACAATAAAAGACCTGAAATACTTCAGTTGGTGTGCAATGAATCTAAAATATATGAAATTTAAATTTTATCATTACATTATGGAAAATAATGAACTTTTATCACAATATACTAATTTTTTGAGAAGGACCTATATATATATATATATATATATATATATATATATATATATATATATATATATATATATATATATATATATATATATATATATATATATATAATATGTAGCCTACCTTCACTGTTGAGCTAGGATTTCTCCAAGATTCGTCTTGTATAAAGGAACCCCTTTTTTAAATTAAAAAACGTAGCTTTTTCCAGTAAGGATTTATGCAATATACATCAACAATAAACCTATGCTCCAATTACTAAGTAGCTACACTGTAACTAACCATGCTTGAAGACTCGACAGATGTCTAAACAAGTCTACAGGCAAATGAAGGGAACTACTTGATGCATTACATTTCAGTATAAGTATGCTGTGTTGCAAACGTCCGCCAAACATTATTTAACAACATAACTATCAATTATACATAGTTTATGACGACAAAAAACAAACATTATATGCATGTTGCATAACATGTTGCATGGTGACAGTCAAGTTCATGGGGAATAAGCCCAAACGGGCCAACAATGCAATGGCTCTTCAAACTGTAATGTTGTTTGTCAAATTCATAAATCCATATATTAAAGATACTACTGTAAAAATGTCTAAAAATTTGAATGATTATAGTCAAGCACACTGGGTATAATGCCTTTGTGGAACTTCGAACGCACCCATAAAGGCAGCCGAGATATAGCGCCTCCAATGGGCCAACAATCCAATAGCTTTTCTAACTGTATTGTCATGTATGTCAAATTCATGGATCCATAACTTCAAAATGCTATAGTAAAAATGTCTGGAATTTTGCATGGGGACAGTCAGGCACACTGGGTATAATGCCTCAGTAGAACTGTGAACGCACCCATAAATATTGCTGCGATATAGCGGCTCCAAATGAGCCAACAATGCAATAGCTATTCTAACTGTATTGTCATGTATGTCAAATACATAAATCCATAACTTCAAAATGCTACAGTAAAAATGTCTGGTATTTTGCATGGTGGCAGTCAGGTACAGTAAGTATAATGGCTTAGTGGAACTTCGAACGCACCCAGAAAGGCAGCCGAGATATAGCGCCTCCAATGGGCCAACAATGCAATAGCTATTCTAATTGTATTGTTATACATGTCAAATTCATGGATCTATAACTTAAAAATGCTACAATACAAATGTCTGGAATTTTGCATGGTGACAGTCAGACACACTGGGTATAATGCCCCAGTAGAACTGTGAACGCACCCATAGGCAGCCGAGATATAGCGCCTCCAATGGGCCAACAATGCAATAGCTATTCTAACTGTATTGTCATGTATGTCAAATTCATGGATCCATAACATCAAAATGCTACAGTAAAATGTCTGCAATTTTGCATGGTGACAGTCAGACACACTGGGTATAATGCCCCAGTAGAACCGTGAACGCACCAATAAAGACAGCTGAGATATAGCGCCTCCAAATGGGCCAACAATGCAATAGCTATTCTAACTGGATTGTCATGTATGTCAAATTCATGAATCCATAACTTTAAAATGCTTCTGTATAATTGTCTTGAATTTTGCATGGTGACAGTCAGACACACTGGGTATAATGCCCCAGTAGAACTGTGAACGCACCCTTAAAGGCACCCGAGATATAGCGCCTCCAAATGGGCCACTTGTGCCATTAATGCAAAGGCTCTTACTGTACTGTCGTTTGTTAAATTCGTTGGTCCATAAATTCATAACGCTACAGTACATTTTTTTGAAAATTTAAATTATGATATTCAAGCACGATGGGTATAAAGCACCAGTGAAATGTTGTACTTCCCAAAATGGGTCCGCAATGTGATGGCTCTTCTAACTGCATTGTCAGATTGGATCAATTGCATCAAAATGGTACAGTAACCATAATGCAATGGCTCTTTCAAGCCAATTTAATTCATCAATTAAATCAGAAGGTACAGCTGTAAGATATTACGAATTACAGTATTGACAAATATCATATATCCATTTAAGCAAAATTAGTTTGCATTTCAAAGCAATGAAAACATGATTATACATTTTGTATTTCATCCATATTTGATGTTCTGGAGGCCTTGCAGGGGTAGGTGTCATCTGGTGTTGCTTCATCTGAAGTCTTCGGAGGCTGGATTCAAGATGGAGCTGCATGGCATTAATCTCTAGTTACCTTACCTTGTATTGAATACACTTATTCATTCAAAGCATTCAAGTACAATGATTGAAGAATGATGTAATTATATTTTATGTACATTTATATTTTTTTATTTGTATTTCTTCACTGATATTTCTGTGTTAATTATCTTTTAAAATAGTTTATTATTATTTTCTGAAAATAGACACAATAGTATCAAACGTGTGAATAAGAGAAAAACCACATGGTCCCTAAATTTGGCTGATGGCATATGAAATAATTAAAGAATAGGCTGAACGTGCCTTAATATTTTACAGTCAATTTTCGGTAATATATTATTACTTTATTCTGAAAATGAACACAAAAGCAACACAATCCCTTAAAAAGCTTGAAAATGAGACAAACTGCACGGTTAAGTTGAGCGTGAATAAGAAACCAAAGACGCGGAAGCGTCGCGTCTTTTAAGGTGGACCGGATAGCGTCAATAAGAAGCTGCGAATAAGAAGCTGGATTCAGCCTCGTAAAAAGAAAGCCAAGGACAAGAGAGCCAGTCTTTCACCTAGTAAAATGACTTCCTTTTATTTTCTATGGCTGCTACCATTGCCAATATTTGCTCTGGAAAATGTGTCATATATACTAAGAGTCATTTTATTGTTCTGGTACATACCGGTACTCTTTTGAGCTAATTTTTTCTTCTAATTCTCTTACCAGTTTTTTTGCACTACAACATCCACCACAATATATAGACCATAATATTTTGTCCTATAAAGAAATTAATAATTGTGAAAAAAAAGTCATCTACATTTCCTCTTCTGTCTGTTTTGCACTTTGCACGTTGTCTCTTTCGCTACCTGTAGGTGGGACAGATGAACTGCAGCAGAATTGATAAATTAAATCATACTGTACAGACAAGGTAGATGTTTCCTTTATCCACAAAGTAAATGTACACTTCAAGCTTTAATTGCATATTCATTGCACAGAAAACAACACAAATTAAGATAATGTGAGGATTTAAGTACATGTATACAGTATACACCCTTTGACCTCCTGTTCCCTCATGAAAAAAAGAAAGCCTACTAAGTGCAGAGCCAATGGGTGGAGCTGGAGCTTGAGCTCCCACTTCTCTGTAAGTAAGTGTGTGAAATTAAAGGTTTCAGCCACACCCTAATCCTACCTATATTGCTAAACCCAATTAGGTTAAGCTCCACCCATTAGATCCACACACGTGGAGCTGGACTAGGTCAAGCTCTACCCATTTGTCTCTGCAGTGAGCACCAAATCATCAATACCAGGAACCATTTGTGGATGTTGTTCACCAATCTGTTATCCAGCTATTAAAAACAAGAAAGAAGATAAACTCAAGTACAATTAAGGCAAATACAATTCAAACGGGTAGGACTACATATATAGAGGTAGGTAATATTTCTAATTCAATACTTCTCAAGTGATATCTAGAGTAATGATCACAATTAAAAACAGGTGTGCTTGTTTTTCATCTTGATCTATGGGAATAAATAAGAAATGCTGCTCATGGATTATTGGATTTGATGTTTGCAGATGTGAAAGGAAGCTGTTCAATTTGTATCATTCAATTATGTTAAAAGCATATATATATATATATATATATATATATATATATATATATATATATATATATATATATATATATATATATATATACAGTGAGGAAAATAAGTATTTGAACACCCTGCTATTTTGCAAGTTCTCCCACTTGGAAACCATGGAGGGATCTGAAATTGTCATCTTAGGTGCATGTCCACTGTGAGAGACATAATCTATAAAAAATAATCAATTTTAAACCAGCATGTGTCCAGGCCCGTCTTAAATTTGCCAATGACGATTTGGATGATCCAGAGGAGTCATGGGAGAAAGTCATGTGGTCAGATGAGACAAAAATAGAACTTTTTGGTCATAATTCCACTAAACGTGTTTGTTGATGAGTACCATCTCAAGAACACCATCCCTACTGTGAAGCAGGGGGGTGGTAGCATCATGCTTTGGTGGTGTTTTTATGCACATGGGACAGGGCGACTGCACTGTATTAAGGAGAGGATGAACGGGGCCATGTATTGCGAGATTTTGGGGAACAACCTCCTTCCCTCAGTTAGAGCATTGAAGACAGGTCGAGGCTGGGTCTTCCAACATGACAATGACCCGAAGTACACAGTCAGGATAACCAAGGAGGGGCTCTGTAAGAAGCATATCAAGGTTCTGGCGTGGCCTAGCCAGTCTCCAGACCTAAACCCAAAAGAGAATCTTTGGAGGGAGCTCAAACTCCGTGTTTCTCAGCGACAGGCCAGAAACCTGACTGATCTAGAGAAGATCTGTGTGGAGGAGTGGGCCAAAATCCCTCCAGCAGTGTGTGCAAACCTGGTGAAAAACTACAGGAAACGTTTGACCTCTGTAATTGCAAACAAAGGCTACTGTACCAAATATTAACATTGATTTTCTCAGGTGTTCAAATAATTATTTGCAGCTGTATCATACAAATAAATAGTCAAAAAAATCATACATTGTGATTTCTGGATTTTTTTTTTTTAGATTATGTCTCTCACAGTGGACATGCACCTACAATGACAATTTCAGACCCCTCCATGATTTCTAAGTGGGAGAACTTGCAAAATAGCAGGGTGTTCAAATACTTATTTTCCTCACTGTATACATATATATATATATATATAAATATATATATATATATATATACACACACACACACCAATCAGGCATAACATTATGATGAAGTAAATAAAACTGATTATCTCAAAGTTGATTGTTAGAAGCAGGAAAAATGCAAGGATTGGAGCGAGTTTGACGAAGGCCAAATTGTGATGGCTAGACGACTGGGTCAGAGCATCTCCAAAACTGCAGCTCCTGTGGGGTGTTCCTGGTCTGCAGTGGTCAGTAACTATTAAAAGTGGTCCATGGAAGGAACAGTGGAGAACCGGCGCCAGGGTCATGGGTGACCAAGACTCATTGATGCACGTGGGGAGCGAAGGCTGGCCCATGTGGCCTGACCAAACAGACGAGCTACTGTAGCTTAAATTGCTCAAGAAGTTCTGATAGAAAGGTGTCAGAATTCACAGTACATTGCAGTTTGTTGCGTATGGGGCTGCATAGTCCAGCTCCAGTCAGGGTGCCTACTGCGGCAGTGCCAACAGTGGGCATCCGAACTGGACCAGAACAATGGAAGGCATCCAAACTGGACCACTGAGCAATGGAAAAAGGTGGCTTGGTCTGATGAATCGCGTTTTCTTTTACATCACGAGGATACCTAAGCATTGTTGCAGACCATGTACACCCTTTCATGGAAACAGTATTCCCTGGTAGCTGTGGCATCTTTCAGAAGGATAATGAGTACTACCACAAAGCAAAAATGGTTCAAGAATGGTTTGAGGAGCGCAACGAGTTTGAGGTGTTGATTTGGACTCCAAATTCCCCAAATCTCAATCCAATCGAGCATCTGTGGGATGTGCATGGAGGCCCCACCTTGTAACTTACAGGATCTGCTGCTAACATCTTGGTGCCAGATACCACAGCAAACCTTCAGGGGTCTATTGGAGTCCAATCCGTGACGGGTCAGAGCTGTTTTAGCAGCAAAAAAAGGGGGACCAACACAATATTAGGAAGGAGGTCATAATGTTATGCCTGATCGTTGTGTGCTTATGAAATTGAATACAATATCACATAAATAATCAATATATTAGTTTGTAGTTCCCATGTAGAATGTCCTACTATTTAGTCACCTTTGAATCAAAATGGATAATTCTTGTTTTTTTTAATACAGTATTAGTATTGCAGTATTTATTATTAATTTATCCATGCACATTGTTTATTTTATTTTATTCATGTTCCCTCGTAATCTTTAATCAAAATAACTTCCCTTCCCTTCTCTCTGCAGTGACATCTCCAATCAATGATCCAATCGATTCAATACAATGACAAAATCAAGTTCAGCCCAACATTTTTTCTTGTTTGAGAAGCTGTTTCACGCAGCTAAATGTCACAATAAGGAGGAAAGTGCTACTTCTGTTTTATGCTGACTTTAACAAACAGAACATCGAGGCAGTAATGATTTAAGACAGATCTTAAAATTTCTCAAAGAATGCCAGGGGTTTAGAATAAATGGCCAAGATATTCCAATATCCCATCTGATTTATTTGAAAAATCTTTCTCTGAGGGTCCTTAAACCCCAACAGATGTCCCTCACTGCTTGAATTTTGGGTGTTAAATTGTCAGTCCAAGGAAAATCACACTCAAGTGTACCACCACCTCAGATGTTCAGATATCATATAATCCCAACGAGCTGTATTTCAGAGTGTCTAAGCCAGCTAAGGAGGAATCTCATCTTGATAATTCAATGACTCCATCCATGATGACGGGGGGCTGGAGGACTGCAGGGCAATCTGGTAGAAGCACATACACTGGACAGATGCCTATTTTAACCGCTTAGGAATCTCAACCTAAGAAGCAGATTAAAAAGAAGATTGTTAAGCATTTATAATATTTAGATATTTAAAATACATGTGACTTCTCTTTTGGTAAAAAAATGAAGTCGTTATTTTTTGTTTTTTGCAAACAAAACGTTGTCTTGGCGCTACATAACATTAAGACTATTATGACATTATAACAACTATTTTAATGATGACTTTACTGCCTTTCTGGGTCTTTAAAAAGTGTTAATTAAATAGTTGTCTATGGAGGGGTCAGAAAGCTCTCGGATTTCATCAAAAATATCTTAATTTGTGTTCTGAAGATGAACGAAGGTCTTATGGGTTTGGAATGACATGAGGTTGAGTAACTGCCCAAAGTCCCTAATTCCTGGGGAAAGTTTGGTGTAAAACGCGGCTTAAGACATGTGATGTCCGTTTCACTTGCCTTTTTGAGAGTGTTCATGCTGCAGTTTCTGATAGAGTCCAGGAGCTGATCTCTGGAGCTCCTGTCCGTCTGTCGGACAGCAGCACTGCTGCCTGGTTTCCTCTGAGAGGTTGGGGTCAGCGACCTCCTCAGGGCCTGAACATCTAACCCTGGGCTGGGAGGTGGTGGTGGAGGAGGAGGAGCTAGTCGACTTCCTGTTGCCCCTGTTTTGTTTCCTGTTACCTCAGAGGGGAGGGGTTTAGAAGGTGGCTTTGGGGTCGGAGCTTTGGGAGTTTCCTGAGCAGAGGGTAATTTTGAAATGGCAACAAATTTAGAGTCTTTCTTCTGAGTCTTGATCAACTTATTTTTTTCAACTGAGCTCTTATCTTCACTTGGGGTTTTGTGGGAGGATTTGCTCTCCAGTCTGGCGAGTTTTTGTGCGTCTAGTCGTTGTTGCCGCTTCCTGTCCATGTTTCGGCTCAAGATGTTCGTCATGGTCATCCTGGGCCCAGCCAGCTCGAAATGATATCCCAACTTCAGCAGAGAAGAGTTGTCACGTAAGACTTTGGCCATCTCCATCTCAGTCTTCCCTCCGCAGATGTGTCTCTGGTTATGAAACCTCAGCTCCATGAGTGTGCTATTGTGCTGAAGAGAGTTGATGATGGCCAGGATGCCTTTGCCTGTCAAATGGTTCGAGTCGAGGTTGATTCCTGTAAGGGATGAGTTATTTCGCAGGGTTCCAGCGATGGCGAACGCAACATGATCATCCGCTCTCGTGTTCGCAAGGCAGAAGGTTTTGACGTGAGTGTTGCTGCGAAGACCCTCAGCAAACTGTATCAGGGTGTCTGTCTTAATGGCATCAGAATTATTGACATTGACTTCTGTTAGTTCAGGGTCGTCACTGCGAACCTGCTCTAGAAGGTCGTCAAACATGCTGGAGCCAGTATCACTGTCCACATCTTCACTAAAAGACTCGTCCTCCTCAGTGGTAACAGAATGGTCATCCACACCATGACAGTTCCCCGAGCTGTTACGGGTGGAATTGGTGGATATCTTCACCTCATTGTTTTCTGACTGTTTCACTTGTTCTTTTTCTCTCTCTTTCTGTGTTCTGGTTGTATCTTTCTGTGAGTGACTTTTCTCATCCTGCTCTTCTCTCTCCTTTCGTCTGCTTGTCTCTTCTACATTTCTATTTCTACTTTTCTTTTCCTCTGTTTCTCCATCTTTTAGTTTTACTCTATCTAATGCTCTGTTGTTCTTGGGTTCCTCTATTGTTTTAGATCTGATTTCGTCTTGTTTCTTGACATCTGCCTTAATGTCTTTTACTTTTAGGTCCCCAGCATCTTTATCCCCCTGCAGTTTGGAGACAAAACCTCGTATTTTGGAGTTTTCACTTACTTTTTTCTCCTCCTTCCTCCCTCTTTCTCTCTTATCCTCTTTTTTCTCTTGTAGTTTGGATATGAGGTCTACAGCTTTGCTGCTTCCTCTCTCTTTCCTAGAAAGTTCTTTTCCACTTTCCATCTTATTACCTGTCTTCTCTCCTTCATGCTTCTCTTCCTCCCTTTTCTTCTCTCTGTCTTTTTCTCCTTCATCAGGTAAACCCTTAAAGTCGTCCTCCCTTTTTCTCGCTTGCTCCTCATCTTTTTCACTCTCTGCATTTCTGCTCTCTGCGTCAGGAGGATCGCCGCTCTGCGACCTGGAAAACTCTCTGCTCCTCATCCGTCGGAGTCGATCTCTTCTTCTGCCATCCCCTCTTGCATCTCCCTTCAACATTAAACACAAAAGAAAATAGTCACATCACATTAAATCTGAGTAGCTGTTTGTCTTTTGGTAGTAATCTGATTTTGGCTAATCGTGATCTGGCTCACCATATTCACATTATATTCCCATCTATTCCCAGTGTTCCCATTTACTTTAATTTCAGTTTAATTATAGATGAATATCAATTTTATCATTAAATACATGGGGGCATCAAACAAAGGGAACATATCTAAATACAGCCAGTGGCTGGACCCATGCTAGGCTTGACTGAGTGAGTTATTTTTAGTGGTCATTAAAAGGGAATGAAGATACGGTGTAGATTTGTGTGCTATTGTTTGAAGAAGTCTTAAAACTCTCAGATGTGCCCTTATAAGGCAGCAATTGGGAGGAACATTCAGGTCTGGAATGCCTTCGTTGACTATTCCAAAGCCTCACTGAGGCCAAGCATAAAGTAAACACATTCACAAATCGCTGAAGTACATCACTCTTAACTACTGACTACTGTAAAATAACCTGAACATAAATTTTATTCTCACAGCTATTTAACTGAATACACTTGGAAGTGACTATTCAGTTAGAAAATTCACACTGCCAACACAATGACGCACCTGAACAGACTTCACAGCAGAATATCAATAAGATTATCAAAAATAAACTATAAATGGGGAATCACTGATTGTAAAAAGCATGTGTTACTTAGTTACTCCTGTGTGTGTGTGTGTGTGTGTGTGTGTGTGTGTGTGTGTGTGTGTGTGTGTGTGTGTGTGTGTGTGTGTGTGTGTGTGTGTGTGTGTGTGTGTGTGTGTGTGTGTGTGTGTGTGTGTGTTATGTTATGTTGTCTGCTGAACATGTTCCAAACCAACTCTTCAGTGTCTCAATAGTTTAAAAGTAGTTTGTGGCCCCTTGAGTGCATCTCACATTACTAGTGCTTCATTAGCACCTGTTTAAAACACAACTAGTACTCTCCAAAAACACAAGGAACACCATCCCAGAAGAACCAGACCATCTGTTCTGTTCTGTTTCTGTTACTATAGACAATTTTTACTAGCCTGACGTGGTCATACTCAATTCTAGTCAGAATATGAATTGCCTGAGCAAAGATGTTGTGCTCGGGGCTAAATTCGGCTGGCATCCAGGCTAAATTTTTACAGCATCCTCTCAGAAAATCATATTGAGGTGAACCCAAAAGTGAATAAATACAGCAACTCTGATGTCAAAGGTTAATGCTTCATACTTTATATGGCATGCCAACTACAAATGGCCATCCCCTAGAACAGAAGGGAGAGAGAATCCTCTGTTTATACCAGACAACAGTAAACTAAGCCATGACACAAAATGTTTATAAAGACATTTGGCTGTAAAGAAGAAATATAAAGCCTATGCCTCTGAATTTTTCCCAAGAGAAGATACTGTTATACTTTTCAGAAGTGTTTCGGAGATTTGCTGTTGGAAAAAAAGCTTTGACTCACACTTGGAAGTACAAAGTGTTTTGTAACTGTGCGGCGCAGGCGCATACTCCAAAGCAAAGAAAAGTTCATCTCCACCAGATGATTGCAACATTATAGGCCATTAGGGTCCCATGTGTGCAGCAAAATGGGTGTTGACATGGGACCATGTCAGCATGTCAGGCATGTAGGCCGAAGTCGGACTGATTAACATTGATCTCAATGCTATATCAGCCATTCACTGTGTCCACAGATCTACAAAAATGTCACACTATGATGAGATCTTAAACTGTAAAAGACTGAATGACAGATGAACATAGGTCAGCACTTCATTCTTCATTCCCCCTGCATGCAAGTCTCTAAACTTAGGCCACTGAGACCAATATTCCCTATTGGGAAAATATATCCATTTGTTAATTTTAGATTTTGAACGTTTTTAAGTTTTTTTTAAAGATTTATGGGTTTTGTTGATGGACCAGAAAAAAAAGCTTCGTTTAACAGTTGGATTCATTATTAAAAATAACAATATACGATTATAATTGTATGTACTAACTACTACTACTAGTACTAGCTACTACTTCTACTACAACTACTACTACTACTACTACTACTAATAATAATAATATTAATAATTGTTGCTATTATTGTTATTGTTAGCCAATTATTATATACGCATCACCTCTACGCTCAACTCTCTCCGGATCAGTTTCTTTGTCTCCCGCTCGCAGTAGTCAAGCATCGCCCCTCTGTCATATCCTCGGGACGGTAGTTTCTCCGTCTGATTCCGCTGGCGGAGTCCCACCGGTACATTCGGGTCTGGATCAATATAAACGAGCTCCCGCTCGAGCTCCTCCACTTCCTCCGGTGAGAGCGTCGCGAGCAGCAGGTCTGTGTCCGTGTCCGAGTCATCGCTCCCCTGCCGCTCTGAGACCCTTGGTCTGGACATTTTCTTTGGAAATATTTAATGCTTATTAGCCAAGTATAAGGACCCAGTTTAAGACGTATATTTTCCCTTCACAAATGCCGTTAAATCCGTGGGAAAAAGGGTGAGGGTCTTGCGCTCAGAGCGCCTTTCACGAGCTCCAGCTCAAGCTTGGAGCGCCAAGACACATTCCGCGCGATCCTTCACATTTGCGTGACCGCGTGCAGCCTGCGTACACGCACATATGCGAGATCGTCTGTCTATCTGTAAAACAGGTTACCCCTCTATGCGCTGGCTCAGTCATTTTCTCAAGCCACATCCATTGACTGGAAAAGTTTTAAATAATTATGTCATATGCTATTCCTTTCACTTTCCTTACCCAGTAGTCTTTCTCCACCTTTTTTATCTTGAATATACTTGCCACTGGTATTCTTCCTCTTGTTTCACCACGTTCTGTTGTTTAAATCATTAGCCCGAACTTGTGGTTCTTTTGATAAATACTGGGGTTCTGCATAGGAATAACCACTAGATGGTCGCGCTTTCACCAGTTCTTGCAAGGCACAATAGTAAAATAATTCTTTATTAGTAGAAATTGGAGAGCATTTAGTGTAAATGAAACTTCTTTCAATATGGTCTAATGTTACCAATTCACACGTAGTTCATTGGGAAGTTATCTTAAGCATATTGAGGTGCATATAAAATAAAAGTTACTTTTTCCATTTATGCAGATGGAGTCGATAATTATCTACAAAAAGTTAATGTCTTCTGTATAGTCAACTGGTATAACAGTGAAATCAATTAAAGTATTTTAGTTATTAAATGTTTGTGGTATTCAAAGAGAGATAGAAATACATACATATACACATATATAAATTTGAAAGAAGCCCCACTTCCCTATGATAATCACTTTGACACACAGGTTTTTTTTGTGTTTGGTTCTATTTAATTATTTTTTGGTTTTGTTATTATTGTTCCCTTTTGTAAATCACTGTGACAAACCAAAATCGTGCATGAAGCTCATCACAGAAGCCGTTTTAAATATTATATAAACAATGCTAAAATAACACTGGTCTGTGATCAGTGCACAGAAATCAGATGCACCATCATACCAGGGATCTCTAAATGAAGAGAAGAGGCTTTGTCTGATATTAGAACAAAGAGTTTTATTCCACACTATAAATTGGGACACTTTTTTTTAAACAAGCTAGTCAAACCCCAAAACCTAACACCCCCCACCCTCACCCTTCAAAACGGATTGAGCAGGTTGTGGCAGTTCATTACACTCTGTCTGCTACAAATCTGACATCTGTGTGTCCGTTACATATCCTGAATATCTGACCACCATCTCTAAAAGCACCAACACAACTGAGACCCCCCAAACCTGAAACTTACAAACGACATTATTGCTCCGATAAATAAAACTAATCTACAAAAGGAAATAAAACGACACAACGGAGAGAATCCCAGATGCCTGTGTACTGAAACGGCAAGTTTCCAAAAAATAGTTTCTCTGTATTTATTATTTATTGTATTTGGTGAAAACTGTTGGTTTGTCTTGTGGCGTTTCTGGCCGTGCATGCAAAAGACCCTCACTGAGTTTCAGGAGAGCGTCTCTCCTCCACACCAGAAAGCAACATAAACAAACCCATGCACCGCTATATTCATTCAGCATTTAGCATATTTATCATTGTTTTAGACAATCACAAACAGTTCGACAGAAGGAAAAAAGCTGTAAAAATACAAAAAAGTGACCAAATAGTATCATTCAGGACAATAGAGTCCAACAAAAAGCGTAAAATAGCACCGTTGTTACAAAGGTCAGAGGCCGTAGGATAGGGAATGGGGAGGGTCAGTTACAATCCAGGAAAAAGGTATGGAGTAGGATTGGGTGGGAGACCGGTTGCCGCCCTCGTCCATCTCACTTCCGGCGGCCTGCGTTGGTTGTGCTGCAGGTCACGCACATGTAATCCTCCTCGGCTGCCAGTTCTGCCGATACCCCCACACATATCATATGAAACCAGCGGTTACAGCAGTCACACTGCACCCAGTACACCTGAAGCAGAGAGAAACCAGTCAAAACACATTCAAACACGTGCACACACTAGAGCTGCATGAGTGATCCTTAAAAGATGGTGATCTCGATTTAAACACCCATGTGCTCTTATAGAGGGAATGCAAGTGACGTTACCGTCGTCCGGAGTGACTGCGGTTACGCCCACTGAGTGGCAAAAAGACTGAGAGGAAGCATTGGTTTTCAGCGTGAATGCCACAAAAAACACAAAACACATCTAAATTGGTAAAGAGCTTTGAGATTGACTATACAAACAGATTTGACAAGAAATAGGAGGTATATTTTTACCAGTTAAACTCACTAGTTTAATATTTGCCATCTTATATTCTGCATGATTGGATGTTTTTAAATAAACTGACAAAAACTACACAAGTTTAAGGGCTGGACAATATGACGATACATATAACGTTGATATAAGTGATCACCTGGACTTAGACCTACCTATATTGTATTTATATAACGCGTTCACAGGCAAATTTGCTTTATGTATTTCCCCGGTGTCGAAACAGGCACATATAAATGTCAGGTAACAAGATCCTGGCTGCATGTCAATATTCATGGATCATTGGATCTTTGGTAAGTTGTAAGGAACACTATATGGAGTCCAAACTTTAGTTTAAACTGATAATCATTTGTTTTACCCGCATTTGATGCTTCAAATAAAGATTGAATCGATTATATCATTACACCGGTAGGCGACAAGTGACTTTAAAATATATATTTGTCATTCGCTAAGCTTCCATCCAAAATTGTGAATTTAACTTATGCGCAAATTGGAGTATCACAAATACAGCAGAGTTTCCATCCCATGTCTTCAAGAGAACAAAATCATAATTTTCTGGGAAATTGGCACAAAATATCTGTAATAAAAATTGAGGAAGCCACTGTCATTTTATCTTGCATTCAGATGCCTAGCATTTGGGAACTCGATCATGTGAGACACTTTTGGGAGGTCTTTATACCTTTATACTTTGGCTCAGGCATTTCCGAAAGATCAAATGAACATTTGAGAAGCTGTGCAATGAAACTGGTCTGCTGGTTAGTCCAGTTATCCAATCACATCCTCTGTTAGGCAAAGTCACAGGAGTTGTTTTGTTGTGCATCGAGGAATTTATTTAGGATTCCATCGTAGCTTATCCGCATGTTTTCTTATCGTATAAATTTTTTTTTATCCACCTCATTTTTAGAATTGATGCTCATCTTGCCGTTTCCATCCAGTATTTTTCATGCAATATCCCAAAATGCACATACAAATAGGTGGATGGAAACATAGCGTTTTTAAAACAAATCTCTTGAATGAATGATTCAATAGCTGTGTTGTCCAGTAATGAAACAAGTGAAGCTTTTTTGAGTGAGTAAATGAATTATTCATTCAAACAGAATTTTTCTTTTTAATTCATTCAAATAAATGAAATATTTCTAAAGAGACTGCAGCAATGAACATTTTGTCATTATTTTGTTTAGTTGTCACTCTAGAATTGTGCCGCTCTAGCACGCACTCGGTCATTACGTTGACTCACTCACCTCTTCCCCCTCCGGCTGGAGACAGCTCTCTGCTGGACACAGGGTCATGTCCTCCTCGGAGTCTTCCGACTGAGATACGTCTGATGCAGAGACAGATGCTGCTTTCCTCTCCCTCCGCTTCTCCGTACCCATTCTCTGCTTCTTGTTTTTCGGCTTTATCCCTCTATCCCTGATCTCAGTATCCTCTCTGTTCATTCGCCGCTTGGCTTTCTTTTCGGCTGAAGTGATTGCATCTCTCTTTAGAGTGAGAAAAAAAGAGGAAGACAGAGAGAAGTATTGAATGTAAATTCTTAAAACAAAAGGTCTTCGAACCCTTTTCAGGCTGAGGACCCTTTGGTGGATCAATATACATGTGCATTAATGTACAAAAACAAATGTTTCCACAAAAGTAATATGAAGCACAACCATTTAAAACTGATGATGATAATAATAATAATACTAATAAAAAACAAATAATAAGATGTTTCTTGAGATTCAAATCAGCATACTGTTGTACAGGAATAATAGCTCTCAAAAATTCAGATTTTCCATCATGGGTATAAATGACATTTTAAAATATATTAAAATAGAAAAACGCTATTTTAAATTGTATTCATTTCACAATATTACGTTTTACTGTATTTTTGATCAACCCAATACAGCTGTGGTGAGTAAGAAACATACAAAAAAAAAAACACCTTGAATGCATTTGCATACTTTGTCAAGATGCTCACAAAACCATTACAATATTGATGTACAGTTATATACTTAAACAATTTAAATTTAAAGGAGGGAGGTGCCTGAATTTTTTATCATTATTTAATATCAAACAATAATAGCCAGACCACACCGAAGACCTCAGTGAGCTTTAAATAAACATATAAATAGTGGCGACCTACTTTTTCAGTAGCCTCAGTTCTGTATTTTCCCCATGCATTTTTTCCACACAGATTGAATAAAGATACTCAATTGTTAAAAAAAAATCCTCAATAAAGAGTTGAACCATCAACTAAACCAACCAGCTCCAAGACAAAAATCACAATTTCAAAGTTTGAATTGAAAGAAGAAAGCTGTAAAAGACTTGTACTAGCACAAGTAATTTATATATATATATATATATATATATATATATATATATATATATATATATTTATATATATATATATATATATATATATATATATATATATATATTACATTGTGCTAGTAATATATTTACTTCAAATATATTGTATACATTGCATACATACATACATACATACATACATACATACATACATACATACATACATACATACATACATACATACATACATACATACATACATACATACATACATACATACATACATACATATACATACATACATACATACATACATACATACATACATACATACATACATACATACATACATACATACATACATACATACATACATACATACATACATACATACATACATACATACATACATACATACATACATACATACATACATACATACACATACATACATACATACATACATACATACATGCATACATACATACATACATACATACATACATACATACATACATACATACATACATACATACATACATACATACATACATACATACATACACATACATACATACATACACATACATACATACATACATACATACATACATACATACATACATACATACATACATACATACATACATACATACACATACATACATACATACATACATACATACATACATACATTCACATACATACATACATACATACATACATACATACATACATACATACATACATACATACATACATACATACATACATACACATACATACATACATACATACATACATACATACATACATACATACATACATACATACATACATACATACATACATACATACATACATACATACATACATACATACATACATACATACATACATACATACATACATACATACATACATACATACATACATACATACATACATACATACATACATACATACATACATACATACATACATACATACATACATACATACATACATACATACATACATACATACATACATACATATACATACATACATACATACATACATACATACATACATACATACATACATACATACATACATACATACATACATACATACATACATACATACATACATACATACATACATACATACATACATACATACATACATACATACATACATACATACATACATACATACATACATACATACATACATACATACATACATACATACATATATATGTATGCAATGTATACAATATATTTGAAGTTGCAAAATAATAAAATATATACATTGTTTGAGAAAGTAGGGAAACTTAATGAATTATGTAATAGGAAGTTGCTGCTGAGCTCTTTTGCCATGGCTCTCATTTCCATGGTAACAGCAACTTCTCTTGATTCAAGGAGGTTCTCTCGTCAGGAATATGGCTACTATAGTGCTTCATCAAAAATCCAGCTATCAAACACCAAGCTGAAATTCACATGACGTGTGGTTTCTACAGAAGTACACAAACTATTGCTTATCTTGGCGCTCTTGGTTGGTTTTTCTCAAAAGGAGACAAACAGCCAGTCTATACATTGTCGCCATGGAGATTTTTACTCATAATCCTGATTATTCTTCTCAATTAGTGTTTGAATTTTACTTGCTAAACAGCATGAAAGCCTTGCGCCCTTTACCTCTCTCTGTGGTGAGGAGTGTTTCTGTGTGAGGTAGGGTGTGTGTTCTGTGTTGGATGTGTTCGTGGTCGGGAGGCCGGACAGCAGAAGTCTGTAGAGCTGCTGGGTCTCGGGGAGAGAAACCTGCAGGAGCAAACCCTCCACCATCAGTTCCTCCAACTCCGAACTGAGACCTGAAACACAGACATGGTCTCATTTTAAAACACAATCAGTTATTCTACACTTGCTCTACAGTGAGATTAAAAAAAAACTCTTAAGTTTGTGTATGTAAGAATGATACAGACCCTGGAGAGGGATACAGCGTTGCTCTGTGTAAAACACTGTCTGTTCCTGCCCAGAAACATGCCAGTCCTGACTCTGAGATGGAGATCCACCAAGCTGCTACAATAAAACAACAAAGCATCTCTTTATTGATGGGTAATAAGCAAAAATAGCATTAAACAGCTGCAAAAAATAAGTGATGTAAAAACTGATGTAACAAATAAAAAACTATCACAATAAAAATAAAAGTTGTCTAACCTTCCTGTTGTGCACAGTGGTCCTGTGGCTATGTGTAGGTGAAGCTACTCTGCAATCCTGATGGTCTATGACCTCTCGTGCCCGTCGCTGCCAGCTGACAGTACGTTCAACCATATAACGTAGAGCGTCACCCTCCGGGAGACGCACGCGGATCCGCTGCAGTGATGACAAAAGCGTCAGGATCTTGTCCAGAGGAGGCTTAGACGACCGTAGGCATAACGGACACAGCCAGGCTTCGGGGTCGAGGGGATCCGAGGGCCCACGTACGCACACGCTGTGGAAAGCATCTCGACACAGCTCACACTGCAGCATGGCGCCCATGGCTGGCTTCTGACACACACACACTTTGAGAGAAGAGCAGTCCGCTGTCGGCAGGAGCTTCGATTCATTAGCTGCACGGAGAGAGCATAGCGACTCCAACTCTTTTAAACGAACCTCAGCCAGAGTAAACATCTGCGGGAGAGAAAAAGAGAATGAATGAGAAAGTGAAGCTTTTTGTTCATCTCAAATATTTCTGGAATGTACCGTATAGCGAGCTTACAGAGGACGCAGAGTCTTTGCTTTCTGCAAGTGCTCTCTCCACATCACTCATATTGTCCAGCTTCACAAGCTTCTTCTTCCCTGATGACACACACTCTCCCTTCACCTTCCTCATCTTCTTCTTCAAAGAGCTGCCCACTTCCCATCGGGGACACAAGACCTGCACAGGTGATCAGATAAATTAATAACCTTGACAACAACTATTTATTTATTTTAAAAAAAGTGTTACAAAGATTCTTTATTAGTGAATGTCATGAACATATTAGAAGGTCATTTTTCACCCTAAAAATCAAAACCAATGAAAAGTATATTTAGCTTTTTTTTGCGTTGCATTCCCATAACACATTTATTTAACTAATTAACTAATTTCTTTTTAACTTCTATCATTTAAGAACTGAAACGTTCAGTCTAACCTCTAACAGCGTAAAGGGTGAGTTTTTGATGAGGAAGGTTTTTGCGGTTGACTCTTTCCAGGCCAGCACCTCTGATACCAGAACCTCCAGCTGGTCCAGAGGCTCCAGTCGCACAGGAATAGCATGAGCTCTCAGAACCATATCAGAGAGTGAGCCGAGAACCGGAATCTGACCTCCCACCTGCCAGCACAAACGTAAACACACAGGACCACAACTATCATTCAAATTTCTGACAGATTTCCCCCCCCCCTTCAAAAGCATGAGAAGACATGAGACAGTACCCTAGTGTGCAGAATGCATACATAGTTCATTTAGAAAGGAGTACTCAACCTGTAAATCCTCAGCTTCCTGAAGCCATTCTTTAGCCCGGTTCACTGTGTCTTGTAGTAAGAGGCAGTTTGGCACGTATGCAGGTACCCCATCCACCTGAGTCAACATGGAACCGAGCGTCTCTAAACTCTCTGGAGGCCTAAAGAAAAATAAATTAACAAAATGTCATTAATTTCATTACACAATAACTTGAGGTCCTGCAAGACCTCAGCACGCACCACAGGAGTTAATTCAGGCTCATTCAAGGGCTGTTTTGCATTACCAAGCTTCCATTTTGTCCTGAAATCATGCAAAGGGAACCACTTCCTTTCTGTTGTACGAAAGGAAGTGGTTCCCCCATCCAATTTGTTTTTACATAAAGTCACTGTAGTAGAAATTGTCACGGCTTGAGACCAGAGATCCCACTGCAATGAAAACTATGAAATATTGGCTTGGAAACTAATTAAAATAAAATAAGATTGCGTTAAAGTACTAAAATGACTAAAATAAAAATGAATTAAAAGTTATATAAAAATTAATAAACTAATAATACAAAAGAGCCAAAATTACTGAAACTTAAATGTATTTAAAAAAGCTAATTCAAAATTATTATTAAATTGAAATACTATAATATTATATAAATAACACTGGTACACATTATCTATTCAATGCCATTTACTATGTTAAAAGTTTGGACACACTTAAATCACAATTTCTTTCCCCTAAGTCAATCAAAAGACTTAAATTTTTTCTTGTCTAAACTCATTTGAATATTTAATTTATCGATTGATTCCTTTTAAATAAATGCATTGAACTGAAGAAAAAGTATCGAGCATATTTTTTTACACTATTTTGCAAAGTATATATAGCTGCCTATATTTGAGGAAGGGGATTCATCACATTTGGGAGTCTGCGACATCACTCAGTGCTGCCCCCACCTGGCCTTCAGCAGTGCCTGCGCTTTGTCCTCCAACTCCTCTGAGACCGTGAGCAGTTCCTGCAGCCGAGCCATCGTGCGTTCAGTGGAGGGATGCGGTGTCAGTCCGACTCCCCGATCGATCAGCCGCCGCATGCTGTCCAGAGAGAGACCGCAGGGGTTTGATACCGGATCCTCTGCCTGCTGAACTCCGGCCAGCCAACGAGCCTGTTCCAAACGCTCCCGTAGCAGCGGCAACTCCGGAAGAAACACGTCGAACTGAGAGCCCTCCTCCAGCAAGGACTCGATCTCACTAACAGCATCTGCGCTCACTTCATCGGAGAGAAGCTTCTCGCTGTGCTGCTGGAAATCCTCGATGCTATTCAGCAGTTCCTAAGACAGAGAGTGTAAATAGCTTCAATTATATGAGGTGTTTAGAGATGAACTATGACCCCATCCATCTTCAGGAAGACTGCTTGCATCATACATGACTGTGTGTGCATGTGTGTGCGCGTGTGTGTGTGTGTCAGTCACCTTCAGAAGCGGTGCCTGTGTCAGGCTGCAGGGCAGGTTATAAAGCTGGCGGACAAATGATCTCATTTCCTCCACAGTGAGCTGATTAAGAGATTTACCCCCGCCTGTGCGATACCTGCAGACAGATGACGGCAGACAGACATAAACAAATGCATAAAAAGAATACACAAAATTCACATGCGTCTCCGCCAAACCAAACCAAGCCACTGTGTGCAGGAAAACTAAGCTCACCACACTGGAAATTCCCCTTAAATGGAAATAAACACTGAGTTGAAGTACTAGTATAGTGAATGTGTAAGAGGTCATTCTTTCATCCGTTCGCACTATCGTGTATAGATGGGTGTCAGAGTTGCAATGCACTTCTGTTTTTCCAGCAATCTGCACCATGAGCTCCACAATTTAAGACGCATCACACATGTTAAGTGGAAACATTTTCAGCAAGAATGTATTAAATTGATAAAAAGCGACAGTGCAGACATTTAAAATCATACAAAAGATTTAGATATACACAGTTTTTTTTAAACTTTCTATTCAGCTCAGCGAATCGGAATATACCCATGTTTGATAACATTCACTGCTTTTCGAGAACATTTGTAATCGTGCCGTACCAGGCTCAAGAGGAAATATGACTAGTCTGGAACCGTTCGGCCCAACTGTGGAAAAGCGGCTATTGATATATTTTAACATTAATAAGTAATGTTTCTTGAGCACCAAATCAGCATATTAGAATGATTTCTGAAGGATCATGTGATATTGAAGACTGGAGTAATGATGCTAAAAAAAATAATCAGCTTAAATCTTAAAATACATTAAAATAGAGAACAGTTATTTAAATTGTAATACAATTTCACAATATTTCTTATAATATTACAATATAACTTTAGCTTAAGTAGGCTCCATTAAAGTCTATTTGTGTGCGTGTGCGTGCGTGCGTGTACGCGAGTATACCTGGTCTGCCTCTTTCCGTTTAGCAGTTGCTGAGCAACAGATGAACATTTCTCAGCATCTTGAGTAACTAGCCTCAGCTGACGCAACAGATCATTCTCTGGGAATGTCTTCTCATCAGACTCCTCTAGAAGGGTGCGAAACATGATGACATCTACAGCGAAAGAGAGAGAGAGGCCAGAGGCAGAAGTGAAACTCATGACATGGTATTCACAAATGCATTTAACTTCAGTGATAGAATATTGTATTTCAGTCATAAAATGTTACATGTTGTGTGGGAAAGTAAATGCAATTTTGCTTAGTATAAAATAATTGTCATGCTGATTATTGTGTACAGTCAGAACATTTAAGTACATTATAAGTTGTAATTTTATGTCATTTATAGAGGGGGGAAAAAGGAATTTATCATCAAATTTGTGTATGAATACATTTATTTTATTTTTGTATAACAATAACAACAACAACTTGTTAAATGTGGACTCTCATTCAGAAAGCTTCAGAGTATCAGTTCCGGAAGTTTACAGAATGAAACTCACTGCGTTTCTTTTCTAGCTTTGCTTCCATGACCTCTGTCACCCTTGACGCCCACTCATCATAAGACTCCGCCCTCTGCCGCACAGCATTCATCATGGGGTAAAGGTCATCCAGTGTGTAACGGTAACTGTGTGGTTGAGCATTATTTTGAGTGAAACTTTCACCACATTCACTAAAGTAATCTGTACCACTGATTATGATTATTAGCCGTGAAATCACTTCAATGATATAACATTAAATACATGTGTAAATGTTTATCTTCTTTAATTAAGTAAATACATATAGGCCTGTCTTTAGACAAGGTCATTGAGGAATACTGAAAGCAGAAGTGGAGACTTACTTGAGTGTGTAGTTGGAGACGGGGCAGGAGCAGAGGTCGTGGGCGTGGTGTAGACACACCTGGACTCCTGGTCTGCAGGGGCAGGTGAGCGCAGACAGGTAACAGGTAGTGCGACACTTCACACACTGTCTCTCATCATCTGCCAGCAAGTCATATTCAAACAACTCACAATGGACCACCCCCTACACAGAGAGAGAATATTAATAAATGATCATTAATAGACAAAAAAAAATACACCATGACCATTACCATTTTATATTATATATTCATTAGGGCTGTATTTTTGTTGTTAATCTCTCACTGAATTGCTAAAATTTGCATTATAAAAAATAAACTGAACACAGTTTAGCTAATCTCAATTTAACATTGAACACGTAACATAACGGCTACATAGAATCCTAAAAACCAAGCATTCTCCATTAGTTCAGGCAGGAAACGTAGTCAAGCTCCGCTATCAGCTGACATCAGCTAATTGGAAAAATTTAAACCCCGCAAAAATATAGAATCTATTTGTTTTTGAGAGGAGTAATGAGCACTGTTGCATAAATCTACATTATAGTGTTATCCACACAAATTGCGTCACACACACAGACTTGACAGGTTGTGTTCTCTCACCATCTTACGGACTTTGTCCCGTAGCTCTCTCTCCTCTCTTATCATGAGCTTCATGTCCTTCTGTACAGATGATGCCAGAACCACGTCCAGGTTGTCGGCCTTCGTAGCCATATTACACACCATCTCATCATGAGAGAACACGCAGTAACGGTGCAGCAGGCGGTAGTGATCCACACACTGGCGACCCAGTGGCATCTGCAAACCAAATTTACAAAGAAGTAGACAATTAGAAAAAAAAAGTAGAAAAACTGCAAAAATTAATGTGAATTAAAACTCTCTATGCTCAGCTCTGAGGCCTAGAGAATCATTGTTACAGCAGGATTAAATAGAGGAAATGCTCACCCAGTCCACCGTGCAAAAGTTCACAGCCTCTGCAAAGTTGAAGCCCTGGTTGAAGCCGCTGTGATAGGATCGTGGAAAAGTGATGACGAACTCTCCTGCGCACTGATTGGTTCTGTAAATCTAAAAACAGAGCGAGTGTTATTCACAATGCGAGTGTGTGACTTGTGATTGTGTGTATAAACGTTACTCACTGGTACTCCATAGGCCATGAGTGTATTGGGGTTCATGATTGTGACGAGCTGGTGTAGAAGATCCGGCTGAGACTCAAACAGTTCCGGGGCCAGTTTCTTCATGACTGCTTCCAACTGCTCAGCGGCAAAACCAGGAGCACCATACCAGGTCTTAGGTTCTCCCCTATCACACACAAAACACATAATCATGGTCTTCACACGTACAGATTTTTTTTAACATGTTTTTGAAAGAAGTCTCTTATGCTCACCAAGGCCCCATTTACTTAATAAAAGTAAAGTAAAAACAGTATTCTTGTGACATATTACAATTAAAATATATATAAAAAATACATATATAAATGTATTTCTGTGATGACAAAACTGAATTTTCAGCTTCATTACATTACATTAATCATTAAGTTCAAAAGGTCAAAAAAACATAAGCATCCTTGCTGAATTAAAAGTACTGGTACTAATTTCAAAAAAATAAAAATATTATTTTTTTAACTCTCTCTTTATTAACATCTCATGGGTAACTGTGTTCAAATCTAAAGCAAAAACAAGGTTGTGGGGGACAGAAGCACAATCAGTTCAGTATGCTGCACTATATAAATCACTACTATAAAAGTATATTTCTCGATTTAAGCATGAAATTGTGCTTATTACCAGTGCAGGTAGTTGATTGAATAGCTCCAGTGGTCCTCAATGTGCCAGCAGAAAGAGGAGAAGCACATGCCCACGTAGAGCCATGGCAAAGTCATGCCACAGATATCAGCAGTGACATGGGTCAGCACTGATGGTGTCATCATGGCCATGTTATTCAGGTTCCACCCACAGTCAAGATATTTCTACAGCAACCAATCACACCACAGAATAACTAAATCAGTGATGGAAACAGGATGTCGTACATATGGAAAATAAAATGTCAGTTGTTCTGAGTAATATCTTAACATCTGATATTTCAGTTGTACCTCATCATGCGGCGCAACATTAAACTTTCCACCCTTGATTGGAAAACCGCTTCCGAACTCTTTTGAGGCTATATCAGCACCATATTCCACTGTCACATCCTCCTCAATGGTGCCGACCAATCTCCAAAACTCTTTTTCTACCAATTCCGTGGGTACCATCTACAACAAACACCATATTCAGTATTCACAGGATGTGCTTATGTCAAGGTTACTTCACATTACGTTTGTAAATCTAAACTCTTGAGGGTCACCATCAGAGTCTCAGTAGGGTTTTGTACATACATGAACAGGCATGTTGAAATAGTCTGACTTGAAGGAGTCTGCCATTTCCCCAAAGGATTTCAGAGAATAGTCCCTGTATGCTTGCTCAAAGCCAAACGCCTCCTGAGGTTTACTGCACTCCTGCAGGAACACATAAAAAAAAGGAGTCAATAATCTATTCTACTGATTTAAAGTCTCTTTAAAAGCAACATTGACTGGATAGGGATGCCATAGCAGAACCGTTCAGATTCATTTGCTGCTTCTAATGACTTTAAACGATTAACTATTTTTCACTATGCAAACTCACCCGAGCCAGACACTTAGGGCACCTCCAATCACCTTTAGGGACATCACTGAGGGGCGGGATCAAGCAGAAGGTGTGGTAGCTGTCATCACAACCGTCACATAGCAACAAACGATCCTCATCATTCCCTTTTCCACACACTAAACACACATACAGGTCCACCTAGAGAAAGACAGAGAGCACTATAATATCACAAGCCACGTTTACAAGTTTTAGCCACACAAAATGTTTGACTAGAGCTTGTAGATATAAAAGAGAGTTTAAGTTAACTCAAATTAATTTCACAGTACTGTATATTGTATAGTTATTGAACTTCAATTGTTTAAGATCAATAAATGAGATAAGTTAAGTTGTAACAACTACACTGCATCTCATTACAATCAACAGAATCAGATTTGCATGTGACAGAAAAGCTCAGCAGAATGTCCATTTGAATGAGAAAGAGGGCAGGAAACTCACCGTGCTCACTGGAGGAGGGAGGTTACTGATTTTCTTGTAACGGGATTTGCATTTATCAGGTTCAGGATTCAACTCTATTATCTCCTCAGGTTCCTGCTTCACCTGTATAGGGATTTCCCTCTCTAACAGACACATACAAACACGTTTGTAAATATAAAAGACACGTGATTAGCATGGCTTTATTAGTCAAATCAATGTTTGCTTTGCTTGATTGACTACAGATGTTGGCTACTGAAGATCTGAGTCATGTGAGGTTAGATGCACAGGTTAGTTGCTCACCTGGTTCAGGCTTGGCAACAAAGGAACCCATCCTCCTCCTGAGATTGGGCCTGTTCTCACATCCCTCACTCCCTTCCGACTTAACACAGCCAGACTACAGACACAAACAATGACTATGTAAGTTAAAATGCTAACAAAGAATCTATTCATTTAACATAGAAAAATTTATTATACCCTAAATTTGCAGTCAGTGGCCTTGTTTCACAGACATGGTTTAGATTAAGCTAGGATTAGGCCTTAGTTCAATTAGGGCATTTAAGTAGCTTTTATAAACTTGTCTTGGAAAAAAAACAACAACAAAACAAACATTACTGGTGTTCATCTTGAGACAAAATAATGGCACTGAAATTTTTTTGAGATATGCCAGCGCAGGTTGCGTTCAATTAAAACAGCTCAAACATGCATTATAGTCTAGGGCTAGGCTTAAGCCTTGTCTGTGAAACCAGGGGAGGTTTTTTTTATTTTTAAGAAATTATTTTTTTTACTTAGCAATTAAACTGAACAAAAGTGACTGTTTTTAAAAGTCTTTTGAACTTTATATTAAATCAAAAATTGTGAAAAAAGTATCACATTTTTCACAATAATATTAAGAAGAACAACGGTCTTCAATATTAATAACAATAATGTTTCTTTAGCACCAAATCAGCATATTAGAATGATTTCTGAAGGATCATGTGACACTAAAGACTGGAGTAATCATGCTGAAAATTCAGCTTTGCCATCACAGGAATAAACTACAATTTAAAATATGTTTAAAAACAGATAAGTTATTTTAAACTAATAATAATAATAATAATAATATTACAAAATAATAGTTTTTACTGTATTTTTGATCAAATAAGCGTATACAGCATAAGAGACTAAAGAAAAATGTTGCCAATCACCGTTAAACAATACTGTATAACCAAACTGACATATTGACTAGCATGGAGAAGTAAAAAAACAAAAACTAAACTGACAAAATGGAGGCTGATTGTGATTATGAACACACAGTATGAGTGTGTTTACATTCACCTCTGTTTTCATCCTCTTGGCTCTTCTAGCGGGTGCGCTCATGTCGTTGGGCTGGACGTGAATGTTTTGCCTCTGCAGCAGGTCGTGAGGTTTATACTCTTTATCATTGTCATTTACATCATCCACTGATGTCTTCTGCAGACACTGAAAAAAAACAACAACAAAAAAACAACTCAAGCAATAAGCTCTTCAGTCTGGACGTTAAAGGGTTAGTTCAATGATTTACTCACCCTCAAGCCAACCTAGATGTGTATGACATTCTTGTTTCAGATGAATACAATCAGCTATATCAAAAAATGCCCTGGGTCTTCCAAGCATTATAATGGTCATAAATGGCAACAAAATTTGAAGACCAAAAAAAAAAAAAAGTGTATCCATCCATCCATCTATCATAAATGTACTCCACACAGCTCCGGGGGGCTAATAAATGCCTTTTGACATGAATAAAATGTTTTTTTGTAAGAAAAATATTCATATTTAACATGTTATAAAGTAAAATATCTGAATACGCCTTTTTTATCATTTGTAAGCATTTTGAACTGCGAGAGACGTTACAATTTCTGCGCAATTTGAATACAGAAGGCGGTCCACCAGAAGCTAGATATTTAACTTTATAAAGTTTTAAATATGGATATTTTTCTTTCACAAATAGGTATCGAATTCGCTTCAGAAGGCCTTTATTTTCGGACGGATGCACTTTTTTGGGCTTCAAATTTTGGGCTGCCATTTACTGCAATTATAATGCTTGGAAGAGCCAGGACATAACTCAGATTATATTCGTCTGAAAGAAGAACGTCATATACACTAGGATGGCTTGAAGGTGAGTAAATTATGGGATAATTTTCATTTTGGGGTAAACTATCCCTTTAACTTGATTAAATAAAAATGCTGTCATTTACTTTCCTTCATGTTGTTTTAAATTTGTATTAATTTCTTTTTTCCCTGAAAAAAAAAGAAAAAAAACAAAAGGAGATGTTGGTCAGAATGTCCAAATTGCTCTTTTCCATGTTGCAAATGTGATTCAAAAGCTTGGGCTGAATGGCAAGATTTTCAGCAAATAATTGTGCCTTTTCCTCACACAAAGCCATCATATGGTTTTTAGAAGAGTTGTTTTAAGTACTTTAAAGGTGCTATTTTGATCTTGACAGCACATGGATAAGAAATCCTGCATAACATCTCCATTTGTGCAGAGAAAGCCAGTCATACAGGTTGAGAACAACATGAGAGTGGTAAAATTATCAAAAAAGTACATTTCTGCATTACCCATTCCTTTAGAGTGTAATTTAATATAAAAATTAGGTCTGTTTTTGATCCAGAGTGATATTAAAGATTTTAATTCCATGAAGAGTCAAAGGTCATTTTAAGGTCATCTCAGCGTTCTTCACACTGGAAATTGGGAAACTTTACACCTCCAAATCACGGTCATCATTTCCCCCTTTTACTCCACAGATAATCTGTGTTAACGTGTGAATAACCTGTTAGCCTGGCCTTAAAGAGTGTTACATCTCTGACTGCATGCAGGAAAAATCCTCAACATTCCCTGTTATGCTTGGTACCACTATCAGATTACAGATTAACATAGAGACAGAGGATAGAGGGAGGAGAGAGAACAGCTGGAGGTGTAAAGAGATTAGCGTGAACAGAAAGCAGGTCACAGTCTCTGTGGGTTGAGGAGGGGTGGGGAGGGGAGGGGTGGACGAAAAGATGCAGCAGAAGTCAAAAAGACAAAAACAGAAAGAGCAGCAAGTGAAAACAAAGACAGGAGAAGTGGGTGGAGAATGAAAGCAACAGTGCCCTGGCAGGACGGCTGCGGGTTTGGCAGGGGGTCAGGACAGGTTGAATGCAGTCTGTCACAATAACAACAGCTCGCTCCCATTTGTCACCCAAACTCAAAAAAAAACAAAACACTGTGTTAAGAAAAACAAACTGTTTACAGATCATTAAGATAAAGAAATAAGGAGAGGTTTGTGGTTGTGTAAAACATATAATAAAGGGTTAATATATGGTTGTATTAATATGAACCCTAATTTTTACCTTTTAATGATGGATAGTGATTTTCAGATATCTATAAGAGCCACAGCGACTACTAAATGAAACATTCACTGCCACAGGTCCCATAATGACATCACATCCTGTCCATATTTAAATCGTCAGATTAAGTAATGGGGAAAGTAGAAACGTACCTCCTCCAGCCCAGGAGGTGCCCTAAAACTTGACAGTTTGGCTGCGATCTCAGGAGCCTGATGTAGAAAAGAGCACCCAACATTACATAGACATTGCCAGTGACCTTGGGGTCAGAGATCACAGACATCTCTAACAGATGTCAAGCATTCAGTCAACGGAAAGAAAATTAGCTACTCACTGATCGCATTTACAAATATTTATCAAGAATACTTTCATTTTAAAATCAGCAGTTTATAGTGTGAAAGAAATTTGCTTTGCAAAACATCCAGTTAATTGATATATAGAAAATGTATTATTTATAAAGACAAAAGATGTCATTTGCGACCACATTTGGCAGAGGCTGCAGCACAAACAGCAGTAAGGCTGAAAAGATCAGTACACATTACAGAAAACAAGCAGAAAGAACACAATAAAACACACAACCACAAATTGCATTTATGCACACAGCATACTCCATCAGACCTTAATAGTGCACAAACTAATACCACTAACCCTGAAGGCCCAGCTTTAAAGGGTTAGATCACCCAAAAATGAAAATAATCCCATGATTTACTTGCCCTCAAGTCATCCTAGGTGTATGAGACATTTTTCTTTCAGACGAATACAATCAGAGTTATATTAAAATGTCCTAGCTCTTCCAAGCTTTATAATGGCGGTGACTGTTGGGTCATTTTTGAAGTCCATAAAAGTGCATCTATATCCATCATAACTGCTCCACACGGCTCCGGGGGGTTAATAAAGGCCTTCTGAAGTGCCTCTTGATGTTCAAAAAGCTTACGCCACATCTGACGAGCGTAACTGGTGTGCAATGTCATCAGACGTGGGGCAAGCATTTTGAGCTGAGAGAGGCACGGGCACTACACTTTTATCTGTAAATTGAACACAACAGCGATTTGCCGGAAGCTAGATAATTTACTTTATAAAGTTTTAAAAATTATTATTTTTCCTAAAAAAATGCATCAATTTGCTTCAGAAGGCCTTTATTAACCCCCAGAGCGGTGTGAAGTTATGATGGATATAGATGCACTTTTAAGGACATTTTTTATATAACTCTGATTGTGTTTGTCTGAAAGAAGAATGTCATATACACCTAGGATGGCTTGAGGGTGAGTAAATCATGGGATAATTTCTATTTTTGGGTGAACTAACTGAAAATGGCTACCCCACTGTTGACCAGCTGTAACATGACTTAACCCAAAAGCCGCCAAAACACACACTGTGAACTCCTGCATGACTGCTAAAAGCTTTATGCAGTGTGTGTGATATATTGATTTGATACATCTGTAAATTTAACTCACCAGCAGGTTTGTCCCAGACTGGAAGAGGTTGTACGGATACAGGATCCTCTCATAATGGGCTCTCAGGTGGGACCCCACAGCTTTGCCTGGGGCAAAACCCATCGTCATGGCGATCTTAGTCCATCTCCTCTCTCTACAAACTAAATCGAATCCGCCCTCATCTGCAACCAACTGGCAGATGGAGAAAGAGAGTGTTAGACTTCATAGTAAAGAGATAATTAACATTTATCATTTATGTTTTTGATTATCTTTATAAAGTGATTCCAACAATATTGTTCCTCTTCCCCCACTCCCACAGAATTATAACTATTTTTAAAGTTTATAACTATAAAGCTTTATAGTTATTGTCCTTAGCTGAAACCTGTGACTCATATCTGTATGTGACACAGAGTAAAGGCCCATTCACACTAACAATATTAAGAGTCATAATAGATCATTCACGACATACTTTACAGTCCCGTAGGGAGCCTGACTGACACACTCACTCTGTTCAGCTGGTACAGATCGAGGATCTTCCGCTCCACATGTGGAATTTTGAGCGTGCATCCTTGTAGTTCCCAAAATTTAGCAATCTGGTCCAAGAAGTTGAGTTTAACTCGGGTTTGAGCCTGCGAGAAGGGGGAGGGGAGATGGAGGTTGCAAGAAAAAGAAAAAATAAGACTCAGCAACATTGTAAATGGTGCATGTTAATTATTAAGCATTTCAGAGATGTTTTTTTTTTTATATCAGGCATCTCAAGACCCAAATTCTGCTGACAACACTGACCATTGACCTTACAATGCAAACATGCACCCTCCAGTTTCACTAAATTAGTGATGACACAGAGAGACACTGTTTTTTTTTCTGTAGAGGTGACGATATTTGCAAAACCCTGATCCCAAACCGAACCCTGTGACAAATCTGTTGATATCAGTTGACTAATGATTTGACAAATTTATGAGTCTTCTAAACAGGGAGAAGCACTTTAAATTACCCCCGCAAGTTTAAATATTTGGTGCTAATGAATATAGCTAAACTTGTATAACCACAAATGTCCAGCTCAAAACAAAATCGTACAATTACCTCTAACTCGTTGAGTCTCTGGATTCGTGGCGTAAAATGGAGTCTGTCAACATCACATGCAAATGGAGGCTGCCAGTCCTAAATTCACACAAAAAGTAAACATACAATTAGTAAACTTGCATTTCTCTTCCTTCTATTGAAATTTATTTCAAATTTCTTGATTTTTAACTTCAATTTGCAAAGTCAGCATAACTTCACAGCAAAAATCAAGCTGAAACATCCAAAAGGGACCAATGAAGCATTGTATGCCCTGTGCGAATTACATTCTACATATATTCATAGTTAAAATATTCTAAACTTCAAAATGTGACCTTGAGATGAGCCACTGACTCATTACTGCTGAGGTCATGAACATAAAAATAATTCCTTTGATAAAGCCTCTTTTTCTTTGAACATGTTTATCTTTAGCTTTCTGATTTTCTGATTTCATCAAGAAGGTGGTTTGCATGTACACACAACAATGGGAAGCTGATGATTAGAAGGTGGCCGTTTTTCATGTTTACAGATAAGACTTTCAGAGGGTACTGGACACTGATAAATTAAATGGGCACACAAAATATCTACATAAACCATTGGAACACTGCATGTTGCCTGAGCTATTTTATTGAGTACACAATTTCAGAAGAAAAATAAGAAACAGTGGCTTCTCGTTCACTTTTTTTTTTTCTTTGCATTCATAAATTTAATTGAAATTATCTGATAAAGACAACCCTGTATAAATTTGACTGGTACTCTGTGGTTTGTGGTCAACAGACTTGTGAATGTGTCTGCTTAAAACACTGGCTAAAGGTGAGCTAACAAAGTACATCACATTCACTCACACGCAACCTGCTCTAGATGGCTAAACGGTGAAATTGTGGTTTTCATTCAGCTCAGTAACCTATATAAAAAGTGTTGGTCTAAGTTTAACACATTTTCTTTGTCTCCAGCCTCCCATAACCACATGCTTACAACTACGCTCAGAAAAACAGCAACACACACAAAATCGTGTCTCCGGATACACACAATGTAATTAACAGTTTGATTACAGAGACCAGACATTTTCCTCTTGGGATCAATAAAGTGTTACCCATTCTTAGCCAAATAAGGAACCTCATTATAATCACAATCAAAATGAGCCACAAAACCACACATTTTAGCCTTAGTGAATTCAAAATGCAGATGTTTGCTTTTATACATTTATATTAATAGTGTAATTATGTAATCAGTATCTAAGAAAAACAAAACCATAGTTTTTTTTTTTTAAAGAAAAATAGCTTTTCCTGCCTCATAATACATAAAATGGCATATCCATAGACAAACCAGTGCAGGAGTCTGTACATTAAATCACTGTGCATTAAGATCTTTGACTACATATACAGATTTCTGCCTGTTTTATGAACAATATTAACCACAAGCTGCATCTACTACTTCAGAAACACAAAATCTATTAAATGAAGGCGAGTAGTGCGCATATTAAGTTCATTAAATACAGTATTTCCTTGTTTGTGTTCAGGCAGCATAGTTACAGAAAGACACAAAATGGCCAGATGGTTCATTCACTCCAAAGCTCGCAACATGGAGGACGCGCCCGGCCTGAGGACTTCATCTATACATCCACAGGGTTCGGGGCCAGAATATGAACCGAACCTATGAATCACTTTACACGCTCTAAATGGTTTAAAACGTGTCGGGGTCCAACACGTATGTTGGTGGTAGAAAGCAAGATGGCCATTTGGAAAAAATTCTGAGCTTTAAAACATTTCTAAAACATTACTTTCTGTTTTGTTAATACCGTGAATAATACGAAGCCATCGCACTATAATGATGGTTGACATGTTTTACCCGTTAATCATCGCTTGTTAAACGTAATTACGCTTTCTCTCATCTACGACCTCATGCGTGAATCACGTCACGTAGCTAGCTACGATTCTAATAGATTCACCGAAGAACCCGAATCCAGTATCAGAACCAGCGAGTTTGATCCGGAGCGCGTCGTGGTCATAATAGATGAGGCGAGGATTGTCAATAAATAAATAAATACCATTTAACATGAAGACAAAAACAAGTTTTTATGTGTTTTAATGCCCATAAACATGAAAATTAAGATTATGAAATACATAATCGATTTGCCAGACACAAAACCATCTTCAGAGATAAATAGATTACAACGTTTGTCATTGGACTCGTCTAGTGTTCACATCATACCCTATAAAATACAAGACGCCATCAGAACCACTGAAACCCTTCAAACTGGTTTAGGCAGGTTCAGATTCAGATTAACGCCGTTGGTCTGAACCAGATCGTTTCGCTAATATGTAAATTTATCGTCGCTGGATATAAATGGTAATTAATGAATTGCATTAATCTAATCCGCACAGAACAACTTTTGCCACGGAATGGATTCGTTCAGACCAGAATAGACTAAATTATACCATCATTATGTTTAGGTTAACATAAGATGTTCATTTAGGCAAAAGTAATGCAATTAAAATAATTTAGACTAAATTAAATTTATGACCATTTAAAAGTTAGTGTGCTAAAATGAAAATGAAAGGAAGTTTATTTCCGCATTGGCAGGTATCTCATTGTCTTATGTTTTTATTTTTTATTCTATCTGTCTAAGGACTTTAAATTCTTGTTAAAATGTAGGCCTACATTGAATTCATTAGCCTTTAAATCAAACGATGAGGTAACAGATGGGGGTTTCTGTTCGTCAATGTCAACAACAAAGATGCAGAAGCAACTATACCAGTAACGTTACTACTAATTCAATACACACACAAAATATATATAAAACCCCGATATTTTTATATCACTGGCAATCAGCAAACTAAATTAATTAAATGTGACGTTTAATCCAGTACTAGAACCGAGCCAGGCCGTAAACTACACTCACTGTGGCTATAAAGAGACATTTTCCTGTATAATATTCACACATCCGCGACGTTTGCGTGTAGTGAGCACTGTTATTGCGCTCATGGGTCAGAAATCCGGGTCATGCGGGTCCGCAGGTCGAGCACAGACCCGGCAGAGCTTCGGAAATTCAACTGAGATGATGCCTATAGACACACAAAGCGGTTCGGCAGTGCTGTCACTGCGCCGCCATGTTTAGACATTTCCCTTTAAATCGAACTCAGAATCACTCCGCAGATCCGGCCCGGTTCAACCGGTCCGATTCAGACCGTCCGGACAGCACTCACCGGCGGCGGTCGAACCTTGCAGATCCCGGTTTTCTCGGCGATGGGTCGGATTTTATTGATAAACGCAAACGGGTCTGCAAATTCCTCCCAACTGGGCTCGAACACCGGGCACTCGGGCGGTGGGGTAAACTCAGCCGGGCCCCGCTGGGTCATCCTGCAGGTCCGGTTCCGGAGCAGAATCGAGTCGCTCAGCGAAGCGGGGACAGAACTTCCTGGGATCCGCAACAAGGTCTGTCCGTCGTTTCTCCCCTAGTCCGGCCAACACTTGAACAACACGAACAATCAACACACGCGCGCACATACATACACACACTCACCGTGACGTGACTGCTCTTAGGCTGAGACCACATCCGCTCAAAAATCTAGAGACGAAGCGAGCATGTCCACTCATTTCTAGCGTTGAAGAAACACTTAATAGAAACAATTCAGTCGTGATATTGACCGTTTATTATCGTGTTATTTAAACCGTTTGTCTTTTTGACCCGTAACGATAACAGCTGGAAATTCGTTATTGTTCGTTGACATTAGTGCACGTGCTATTCAAATTCAAGGGACAACGTAAACCATTCCATAGTTACCGTGCTTTAAAATACAAGCTTCTATTATACACTTCTGTAGCCTTTATTCTATCATGTCACTTATTTAAAAGAAAAACAAGACATCTTTCTAGTCAGCGTTTTTATACTCGATGAAAACTATTTCATGTAACGTGCCAGTGCACAAATAGAAACCACAGTAGAAGCAAACAGTTGTGAGTAACAAGGTTTTACAAGTTCACACCCACCGCCGACTTGTACTTTTATGTGAAAACTCATAAGAACACACTTGTTTTGCACTGTTTACTGTTAATTTAGAAACTTTAGGGAGCTCTGTCTTTACATACACTTCTGCTGAACAGCATGCGCTCAAAGCCGTCAACCACTTTGCTCCGCCCCAATGTTTACCTCTGCGTATGGATACCTTCAGGTGACAGCTGATAGTGGCCGGGACTTCTTCTTTAAATAGACTTACTTCTGTTACTGATTGGACGACTTGCGCAGAGAATGTGACGCATTGCAAGGGGGAGGAGGGGCGTTGTAGTAAAGCGCTTTACGTAGTGGTCTACTTTTGTGTTTTGAAGTAAAGGCTACTCTGGTAATGTCGCACTTAAATGTAAAATTTAGCACTGCAATTTGTACGTATTATAATATAAAACAAATCACAAGGCTTGGTAACACGAAGCTTATTGATTTAAAAGTAAAAATGTTAAGTAAGGACGATGATTGGAAATTCAGGAGACCCCCTTTAGATAAAAAGCAGTGCTGCATCTCAAACCTGGCCTATAATAATTTATGATGCTTTAATTGCAAAGCTATTAAAATAAAACCACTTTAAAATAAAATGCCATTAAATTATTTTTTTCACAAAAAACATTTAAACAATGCAATCACTGTATTGCAGGTGGACAACGGATTTAGAATTATATATTTATAAAATACCTCAATAAAACTCATTGTTAACAGTTCACTCCATTTGTTTTTACAAAAAAAGGTGATGTACTTAAATGTCTTGAGGTCACTCATTATAATAGGGTACACCCATTGAACCCACCGGTGGATGAATTGCTTGACTATACAATACATACCAATGACTCTCCCAACTAAAACAGCACATTACAATGATGTGGTCATTAAGACAATGTCAGCGCTTTAGTGTTACTTTTCAGCAGGAGAGAATAGTTTGTTAAACTACCAACTTTTCTTTAAAGCATGGTCCACTCAGCCTCTGCTGGTTGTGTCTGGTATTACACAATTTTGGGTGGAAAAAAAATCCCTATTGCTTGCCATTTTAAGTAACGTTGTGTTGAGGAGCTACACATTAAATCATACAATGAAGCATATTGTTGTTTTTTTCTTCTAGAGATCTTATTTTCAATAAATAATATACATGAATAAAACCTTGAACCTACTTTCCACCTTACAGTTATGGACCATTGAAAGTCACTAGCTAAAGCTACTCATCACTAATAAAAATCATATTAAAGGGATTCATTTATCTTTAAGGAATTACTGTATGTACACAATAAAGACATGACAATTTATTCTGAAACTGCATTAATCACTTACAGCATGTGTGAGAGACAAAAGACAGCTTACAAAACAAAGTGTTCATAGACAAAAGTGCCTTTGGCAACTCGTTTCTTTGAAATCAGACAGAATAGGAGGAATAGGAAAGAACAAAACCTGACACAACAGAACATTTATAAAAATCACACACACCAGGGCATTGTTCCTCATCATTGGGATTTCATAAGGCAACTTGCTATTGGAGAGGTAAAATACTGCTTGTAAGTGCTGGAATAGGACTTTCTCTTCAGACTGTAGGTCTCAGATCAGCCTCAAAGCATCTCTAATACTCCTCTCCCTCCTCTTCATCCTCCACAGACTCTGTGCCAACCTCCTCATAATCTTTCTCCAGTGCAGCAAGATCCTCTCTGGCCTCTGAGAACTCTCCCTCTTCCATTCCTTCACCGACATACCAGTGTACGAAGGCACGTTTGGCGTACATCAAATCGAACTTGTGGTCTAGTCGGGCCCAGGCCTCTGCAATAGCCGTGGTGTTGCTCAGCATGCACACAGCTCTTTGTACCTTGGCCAAGTCTCCACCAGGGACCGCCGTAGGTGGCTGGTAATTAATGCCAACCTGTTGAGAAAGAGGACATATTGTTAACTTAACTGAAGTTTGAATAAATTACACTTGAATGTCTTGTCAATCTCTCCCACCTTGAATCCAGTTGGGCACCAGTCCACAAACTGGATGGAGCGTTTGGTTTTAATGTTGGCAATAGCGGCATTGACATCTTTGGGCACGACGTCACCACGATAAAGCATACAGCAGGCCATGTACTTCCCATGCCGGGGGTCACACTTCACCATCTGATTGGATGGCTCAAAGCAGGCGCTGGTGATCTCAGACACAGACAGCTGCTCATGGTAAGCTTTCTCAGCAGAGATGATGGGAGAGTATGTGACTAGGGGGAAGTGGATTCTGGGATATGGCACCAAGTTGGTCTGGAACTCCGTCAGATCGACATTCAAGGCACCATCAAAGCGCAGTGAAGCGGTGATGGAGGACACAATCTGACCGATGAGACGGTTGAGATTGGTGTAGGAGGGGCGCTCGATGTCGAGATTTCTGCGGCAGATGTCGTAGATTGCCTCGTTATCTACCATGAAAGCACAGTCAGAGTGTTCCAGGGTGGTGTGGGTGGTTAGGATGGAGTTATAAGGCTCAACTACAGCAGTAGAGACCTGAGGAGCGGGATAGATAGCAAACTCAAGTTTGGACTTCTTGCCGTAGTCGACCGAGAGGCGCTCCATCAGGAGGGACGTGAAACCGGAGCCAGTGCCTCCACCAAAACTGTGGAAAATTAGGAAACCCTGGAGACCGGTGCACTGGTCTGTCTAGATCAAAAGGACAAAACAAAAGAGAAACAATGAGTATATCAGACATACTGGTCTAAATTACACTTATGTGAAGGGATATAGATCATTAACTCATTTACCCTCATTCTGATCAAAATCGGCATTAAGTTTCCATATTTTGTGGAATAAAATGTAATCTTTAGCAAATCTCAATGAATATCCATTTTCCATGCTGTACAATATAAGGTTGCGATAACCAAATGCACTTGTAGAACTTAAGGATTGAATGCTTAATTTTAAGGCAATTGCATAGATTTTTAATATTGGGTTTAAATTGAATATCATAGTCAGCGCATCCTTCCTTATAGCTCATACCAATTTGCGGACACGCTCCAGCACCATATCAATAATCTCCTTGCCAACAGTGTAATGGCCTCGGGCGTAATTATTAGCTGCATCTTCCTTCCCAGAGATGAGCTGCTCCGGATGAAACAGTTGCTTGTAGGTTCCAGACCGTACCTCATCTGAAACATAAGATGCAGGTCTTGTTGATATCCAGCTCTTAAAACATGCATGTCAACCTAAGATCAACTATTTTCACTCTGGATGTTGGTCAAAGTACACATATATTTCAACATTTCAGGGGTAATAAAACTAGTTTGCTACAGGATACAATTTATATGATGGTTGATAGTTTCAATAACCATTTACCAATGACTGCAGGCTCCAGATCCACAAACACAGCTCGTGGCACATGCTTCCCAGACCCAGTCTCACTGAAGAAAGTGTTGAAGGAGTCATCCACACCACCAACGACCTTATCACTCGGCATATTGCCATCAGGCTGGATGCCATGCTCCAGGCAATACAACTCCCAGCATGCATTGCCAATCTGTACTCCGGCCTGGCCCACGTGGATAGAGATGCACTCACGCTACACAAAGAAATAGAAATTGCTTTAAATAGCTGCAGTTACATAAAAAGATGGCTATTTTTCTTAAGCCAGGTAGCTTTTGAGTGGCAAGTAATAAAAACAAAGGCCATAGTCTTGAAATGAGATTAGTTTTTGTCAAGTTAAAAATTATTAAATATGGGATATCGACCTTGAACCTATTGAAGCTGAAATTCTAATTTAAGTCCTAACTTCCTTTTGCAGCAGAACTTGACACTATAATTACAGTTAATTCACTAACTGGAGTTGAAAGGGGAGACTGAATGGCAGTAGCAAACATCTGAGCCAGATTCCTGAATTTAAGTATGCGAATAAATCATTCTTCAGTCTGATTTGAAGACCTAAGAATATTCAGTGAATGTACTTGCCGAATCTCTTAACAGAAATTATTTGAATTTCACTTCCTCATCTTAAAGTTCCTACTGGTGGTTAAATGGTTCTGGAATGTTTAAAACCTGTGACTTTCTTCGGTGGAACACAAAATGAGAGATTAAAGCAACAGCTTCATTCTCCAGTCACTTTATTTATAATGGAGAGGGAAATTAACTTTCAATGAAATGTCACTGAAGCAGTCTTTATTTCCTTTTGTGTTTCATGGAAGAAAATACCCACATAAGTTTGGAACCACATTTCCCTTCCAAGAAACTGGCGAGAAAATTTCCCAGGCACATTTAAAACAGAACTTTGTGAAAAATGTTTAACAGTAGGAAAGTGACTGAGTGCGCACGCACTCTTATCGTAAAATGGGCGACAGGAAGGAGCCAGGTTGAACTATTGCACAATAGAGGAAGAGGAGAATAACATTTTCAGCCGTCAACATCAAAGAAACGACACAAACAAGCAACCGCATTTTAAAAGAACGACTGATCCAAGAGTCGCTGGAGGGCAAAAAGTCTTTAAAAGTGAGATCAGCAGACTCCCATCCCCCAGCCTCGCGCTCCCACCGGACCGCGCGCGTGAACGGCCTCCGCGGTGGGATTCCAGGAATTCCTAATGCGACGCTTCTGAGTTATCACTTAACGCTCTAAGCATACATTCCGGAAGGAAAAGATTATATTAATTTTTAAAAGGTCGCCTACATAGAGCCGCACTTCCTGCATTGGGGACAAGTACTATTGCGCATCAAAATGAAGACACGGAGGAGTTTGGGAGATAAAACGACGCTTGCAATCATTATATAAAGTTGCTAATGTGACCAAGTAACTTTTGTGGCCTCAATGTCTTAAAGGGATAACGTTAAACGTTAGTTCACTCAAAAAGTCTCCCTCGTGATTATTCCAAACCTGATTTCCCTCCCCTTACTTAAGTACTGACAATGAGTTACAGCTTTTTAAACGTGAATACACTGCCTATCTGCAAAAAATCTCCTTTGGTATTCCACAGAAAGTTATAACGTTACTGGTTTTATAGTACATTAGGGTGAAGGACATAACGTAACTTTCACATTTAAGTGAGCTGCCCCTTTAAGATGCTTCAAAGCGAGCCAAACGACTACGAAGTAAAATACGGTTTAATAAAATGAAAAATAATAAAACAATAATAATAATTGTGAGAAAAATACCACGTTTGACTTTTTATCTTTAAAGCTATAAAGTATTAATATTTTAGAGAATTGAGTCTGACTTACCATTTTGACTTAGTCTTCGTGGATACAAGTTTTTGAGGAACGTAAAGGTTTTTTGGTGGGAAAATTTACCAAAAGTCTGCTTTGAGCTCCGTTGAGTGCAGACGCGCAACGTGTCTCCGCCAACACAGCAATAAGGGGCCAAAGGTCCGCGGTTCAGTCTATATACTCGCGTGCGCGCTCTCACCGCCCGCTGTAGCTCGCGATTGGCCAGCAGCAGCATCAACACCCTCCTCGCCATGTGATTGGTGTAACTAAACACCCATTTTAGATTTAAACGTGTTGCAACATTTCTAACCGTTTTCGAGAGCAAAATAGTTAAAAATAAGCCTTTTCCTTTTCCTGATAAGAAGATAGGTTTCCTTGGAAATTTCAAATTAGTCCCATTTCTTTTGTTCGACAGCTTTTCTTCACAAAAGCTCTTTACCATTATTATACAGGATAATAGGGAAACTATAAAAGCACCAGGTAAAACAAATCTTTTAAAGATATAAAAACAGATATAAGGTTATGTGTCTTCCATTCATATATACGCTGTAGTAACGTTACTCCTGAAAGCTAACTAACTTTTATCAGATAAACATGTTTAAAGTTTATAGCCCTGCTCACGTAGGGAATAAGGCCTAATGAATGACTCATCATGCACTATACAATCAAATTGTGTCCAATCAAATTATCTCTAGAATGACAATGTCCCTCCTCCAAATGACACCTGTACCTAATACCGCCTTCACGTGCTATCTAGTATCTTGGATAAAAAAAATGGACATGAACGCCCCTGTGATGCCACTTTGTAGCCTGGATGCCAGCCGAACTCAGCCCCGCCCACAACATTTGATCTCGGGCATATTCTGACTAGAATTGAGTATGACGACGTCAGGCTAGCCAATTTGGCGATTTTGCAACTTTCTCATAGTTGATGCGTCTTTAATGTGTTTTGCAACAAGGAGCTATTTTGCTTCCAATTTTATTTAAGGAGCTTCCGATAGCTCGTGAAGACAGCATAACAAGTATGTGACCTTCAAGTTAGTTCTGAGCACATGAAGACTGAGGAGAGTTGTATTTACAAGTGGAAAACTCGTAATTTTGGATGATCTTTGAGTTGCTGAGTTGTGACATTGGAAGGAGACGTTGGAAAGATTGATCTATTATATATAAGCAAAGTATACAGATTAGTGAGCTGATTTATAATTGATTATAATTCATATTTTTCCATAATTTTGAATTCAGGTGTATATATGTGGGTTTATTGTTCAGTATAATTATTCTGCTTCGTTTAGGCTATTTCTACACAGGTGTACTTGAAGGCAGCATTAGATACATATTGTCTCAACTTCCTGTTTCAGTAGGAAGTAAGTCAGCACAATAAAGAAAACTGCAAATGTATCAATTTCAATGGGTCTTTAAATGTTTTATGAAATAATAGCAAATTAACTACAGTAATTCAAATATTTCTTTGTCTTTTTGGCAGAGGGAGTGCCGCTACCATGGTGATATTCAGCAAGTGTGACTTGAGATTGATTTCTTGCATCTCCTATTTTAAAACAATCTCACAGGTAAGCTGATGATGTGAAACGTCTGTACAGGCTTCAGTTGTGTTACATGATAAACAGACTTTTCCTTTATTGTCTTTATCATGGAATCACTATTAAAACAGCATACCACATCAATAATATACTGCATAACATCCACCATGCACATCATCCTTCATTCGTATTAATGGGTCAGTTTCCAGTATTTAACAAGACACTTTTCACTGAGAGAGAGCACAGCTAAATTGACCCGTGCATTCAGAGTCACACTACTAAACACTTACAACACCAGCACACTGGCTTCATGATATCTCGCTGATGGTTCTGTACATGACAGAAAAATCCCTGGTGCATCAGGCACATTGATAAAGGGTCGAGTCAATGAGAGGAGCCCCAGCAACCAGAGTTGATGACGAAAATGTCATAACTGATATTACAGACAGGATCACACCAAGCACCTCTGCTGTTACATCCTGATAAATCTGACAATATTCTCTTCTTCAGGAAGGATTCAGTCACTTGGGCAGTAAGGCATACACATACTCGTCTCTTTTCTGAGACATTTTTGACACCAGTAGATTATTATATTGCACTTTAGAGGACCTAACTGAGTGAATCTCACAAGTAATCAAAAATCGCAGAACTCTGTATGAAGAGGACAAAAACATGGTGGTGAAACACACATGTTGACTGTATCATAAAGTTAGTGTTTTTCTTCCTCATTAAGGGAAAACAAGGACTGAGATTTCAGATGGCAAAAAAAAGTAAATCCAAAAAGAGGAAAGAGTCATAAAAAGGCTGGTAATGGGATCTGATGCTCCACTGAGCAGTGGGGCACAGATTCCAGCATCCAGATGTCTTTATAAAGCGCCTCTATCTCAGAATAGCTTCTCTTCTCATTTTTCTCTAAGCACACAAACTCCTGCATCACAGCGTTGTGTTGCCATTGAAGTCACCACTTCCCAGCTGTCAATCACAGGGTCGTAACATTCAATGCTGCTGAGCAGGGAGTTCCCATCATATCTGCAGAAAGAATGGACCCAATATCAAAACCAAATGATTAAGTCATACTTTTATTTTCTGTTCGTAACAACAGCACAAATCACAAATGAGAACGGTTCAGTGCTCTACAGTGACATCTTACCCTGCAATGGCATAAAGGCGGCCCCTCAGAACTGTGGCTCCTACGTAGCAGCGTGGTGTGGTCATATTGGCCACAGTGGTCCAATAGTCTGTGCGGATGTTGTACACCTCTACGGAAGACAGGTGGGCTGTGCCGTCGAACCCTCCGACAACATATATGTGATCATTCAGCAAAGCCACACCAGCCCCTGTGTGAAAAACATTTATGAGAAAAAATATGATAGGATATTATATTTAATGTGTTAAAAAGGAGACTGTGAGTATACCTGAGCGTTTGTTGGCCATGGGAGTGACGCTGGTCCAGTGTCCTGTGTGAGGGTCATACCGCTCTACAGAATTCAGGATATTCAGACCATCATAACCACCTGAAGTCACAACAACACAATGTTTACCATGTCTGAAAAGCTGCGTGTCTATCTGAACATGTCTGTGCCAAGCCTTTTGAGTTCCTGGCATTATCAATGCTAGTTAGGAGCAACTGTAATCCTGGTTTCTCAGCACAAGAAAACTAGAAGAAATGTCCATACTTCCAATCATATTCATTTACGTTTAACAACTAATAAAACCCTACCTAAACAGTAAATGAGACCGCTGGCTACGACAAGTCCTGCTCCCTCTCTGGCAGTCTGCATATCTCCCAGCATGCTCCACTGGTCAATATTGGGGTCATAACGCTCCATGCTGGTGTGACGTCGACTACCATCGAATCCACCCGCGACATAGATCATATCTGTTAAAGAAAAAAAATCATCAGTCTAAGCTTGAATAGTTCTAAAAAAAAAGTTCTGATTGACACAAAGCTGCTTTACTCAACCAACTTACAAAAGAAAAGCACTTCAGGCAATGTAGCCTAAGAACACTGTGTGAAGAAAAACATCCTGCTCTACATCCACAAAACCCACATAATTCAAACTCACTCAACTCGTTTTGTTGGCAGATTTAGTTTCAGGCTTATGTGATTGGTACTGCTGCATTCTCATGTACCTGAACATTTTCAAAAAAATGCAACCGATCTTGACCCAGAATCCAAAAAGAAACCACTACGAATAAGTACAAGCATAATTTCCCTACACAGAATAGGTACCTCCGAGAGTTGTAGCTCCAGCTAGGCCTCTGCGTACATTCATTGTGGCGACAGAGTACCAGACTCCATCTTCATCGGCTGTGTAGTCCAAACACTCAACCGAACTCAACCGCGATCGGCCGTCATAGCCACCGATAACGTAAACACGGTCATTCAGTGCGACGGTAGCAACGTAGCGTCGCTTCCTTGCAATGTTCTGAAACATAAAAGATGTTTTGAGAGAAACCTCTTTGCTGTCTTTCCTCTCCTAAACAGACATGTTTGCTTCAGTTTGTCCTCTGACACTGGGGAAATGTTTTATTAATGGACACCATAACTCACAGGAAGAAAGCTCCATTCTCGAGTTTTGGGATCATACTTCTCAACGACGTCAATGGGTGATTGCTGGCTGCCAAATCCTCCGATAACCAACAGAACCTCTTTGGCACCTAAAACCCATTCCAGTGTTAGACAGTAGTTGTACCAGGCTTCACAAGAAAATCACAAACATGTTAAGACATGCAAAACGGATGCAGCGACAGAGTGAACTGACATAATGAATGATATATTTTGAGGATTAATTAGACTGAAGGATTTCAGGCCTTAATATTGAAAACACACAGAGGCATCAGACCGAGTCTCGCTTGGGTTCGAGGACTCTGCATCTCGCTGCGCAACTCTGGCCGGAGGTGAAACTTCTTTGCTTCGTCCACCAAATCTCTACATGGCAAACTGCAGCGTATTAATGGCTGAAACACAGATACAAATCAATGCAATAACGCACATTAAATGAAAAAACAGGTGGGAACATCACCAAGGAGCATTAAAAACTTTGCAACTGCATCATCCTTTACATTCATACAGGCAGCGTGTATTTGGCAGAAGCTGACCTCTGTGTCAATGACATCAGTGATGTATCGCGGGGTGAGCAGCGGCATGCGCACATACTCCAGTAGATCAGGCAGGTACGGCTCTCTCTCTTTTCTGTTGTGCTTCACCCAGTTAAGAACTGCCTCGAACACAGGCTCTTCGGAGTCAACCTACACATGTACAGTGACATTAAGATTTGTTGAGGCACAAACCTCAGTGGCAAAACTAACTTTGTTTGTTGCTTCTAATTTTCATAGTTTAGATCTGTGACTTCAGCCTGCAACCATAAATATAAGTCCAAACGTTGTAATTACACCTTCAGAATTAATGGACCGTGGTGAGAGACAAGAATTTAACAACACAAAAGGTACTGTTTTTTGTCTGAGAGAGTCTTTGTGTGCATAAAACAAGACGGGTGGTGGTGGTGGTGGTGGTGGTGGGGTTGGGGTTACAGGTCTGCACTTGAGTTTTTACTTGTCTTTATTACATTTTGTTGCTGGTTCCGATGTGTACATTTTCCAGACTAATGTCCAACACCAACCAATAGATATGTAAACTAATGAGTATGCTCTACAATAATGTTTTCTTTAAAGCTACACAGTGTGATATTTTCCCCCATCTAGCGGTGAAAAGGTATGTGACCATCCAGTGAATATTAGTTTCTGTTCCTCTCAATTCCGATTTCGTTTGAACTCCTACGGTGGCTGATTTAGTCCAAGATTAATATGGCTTCCAGTTCGATCAAGTGATAAGGTTACTTTAGAAAACTATTATAATTTGCAGTTATTTAATTTGTCAGTTAACATGTAGGTTATGACATCTATGTAAAATGAATAATAGTTTTACCTTTTCGTTATTTTTTACCATTTCATTGCTAACATTAGCGATCAGGTTCCGAGACGAATGCAAGCTAATCTTAGTAAAGTAACTTTTATCGGTACTATCGTTATTCTGTATATTGTACGACATCACTAGCGTAAGGCAAAGTTTACATTGTAGGCTATATCAGTATCAAGCAATCCCCCTCTTCACATTCGACACAGTGCCATTGAGTGTTAAAACGCCAAAGGCGAAGCTTGAATTTACGGGTATGTCTCCCTCTTTGGCTAATGTACTTTCAAGATGGAGGGGCAACATGGCGACGTGCATTCGAACCCCTCACCCGTATGTATTTTCAATGGCATATTATACATATACATAATATTCTAGATAGATGATACACAAGTCAGTAGTGAATGGTGAAGAATGATTGAATTTTACAGGCTGTATTTAGATCATTTTAAAGGGGTAATGTATGGAACAGCTGATATTCAACAAGTGTAAAGGTAAATCACTCAACATTCATGAAACATGTAAGTACCGTCTATTAATAAGTGATAGAATTGATAAATTTTTGTCATTCTGAATTCAGATGTATTAATTTGAGTTTCCTTCTCACAATATAATTCATGTTTTGTTTAGACTACTTCCGTGTTATGTTTTCCGACTAGAATGTGTGGCACTGTCGCAATAACTTAGAGGTACGAGTTTCCCAGGTGCACTTTTACGAGGCAGGGACTCATGGTGGATATTAGAGTGCTTTGTCCGAAATGCTTGCACTTTATATATGTTTAAATTTAACCCTGTTTTTATTTTTATTTTATTATTTTGTTAAGGCTGTCTGGGTGGAAAAGGTTGAGACGGGAGAGCGATAAACCGAAATCCCTCCGGCGCGAGGGCGAGCTGTTTAGATCTGCTCTGACGGATAGGTCTGTATGGCCTTGGTGGGTCCAGGAAGATTTGTCTGCAAGAGTACTGTTTAAACACAGTTACCCGACAATAATTTTAAAAATTGTATTAAATTATTTTCATTTTTTTCATCTTATGAATATTTTAATTCCATTTCTGTGTAAAGCACTTTGAATTTCCACTGTGTATGAAATGTGCTATATAAATAAACTTGCCTTGCCTTGAAAGAGAGCAGACAATCTCACCTGGATCTCATCACACTTGATGAGTTTTTCCACTTCACTCTGACTGAGCAGCATAAACTCTTCCTGTTGCACCACCTCAGCAAAATGCTTTTGTGAAAACAGTTCAGCAGCCTGCATCAAGTCCAGACAGTTGTGCGTTTCTGCAAAGTCTCTGATTCCCAGACAGTTCGATGGATCTAACTGACTATTAAGAAAATCACAGCAAGCCCTCTTAACACCTGTGAAGAAAAACACAAACACACACACAATAACATGAGCTTATCTGTGCATTAAATACAGCAGAATGACATCCACTGATATGAAGATGCAAACTCAGAAGCCTAATGCTGCCTGCCACCATCATTTTTGACAGCAGGGAGTGTTGGGAGCAGGTGTTACCTGGGTGTCAAGCTACATTTTGTTTGTGCCAAATATAAACGTTTCAATTTCAGAACAAAGAGCTCACCTTTCAAAAGCTTTTAGGTTTTGTCACAGGGATTGTTTGAGTCAGTTTAATTGCTTAATAGATTTGTAGATGCCTGAACAGTTTTTACCATATTTCAGAAAACGTACAAATGCTCTACTACTTTTTATAAGCATATACAGGTTTTTTTTTCCATTTAAAAAAAATGGAATACTGTATACATAATAAAAGACACACAATTGTTAAATGAAACTAATCTTCAGAAGTGGAGAAGACTGGATGTACATCACCTCAAATTTCAAAGGCGATTTATGTTTTTGTATTTTAATCTTTTAAATACATTTTAATGTTTTTCACAGAATCCTGTTTAAAAATATATTTAAAGAAATCTTTTTTTTTCTCTATCACACACATCTACAAAGTGTTTTTTTAAATAGGTTAATTGGGTATATTTTGAGAAGGAGATTTTCACTACCATACAAAAGATTTCAGTATGATTTTTGTAAAAGAAATTAACACTTTTATTCAGCAAGGGAAATAATAAAAATAATTTATTAAGCAACACAATTGTTTTCAATAATAGTAATGAGAATAAATATTTTTTTGAGCACAACTGTCAAGTTCAAAACTAGTTAACTTAACTGCTGACTGGTGTGTATTCTCTTAAAGGTGCAGTAAGGGCTGTTGATATTTGAAAATCACCAAAACAAACACGCCCCTATCCAAAAGGATCACACACACCCCTATCTTGATGCCTCCGCCCCCACATTCACATACTCACGCCATGCAACACAGGCAAAGACTATGGCAGAATCTGCAGTGCCTGTCGCAACAATGCGTTACTATGATAATTCAGGTAAAATGTCTAATTGTTATTTAGCTCCTCTACTCCTTCACTGGCAAAGTCATCCCTTCCACCACCAAAAAAAACATGAATAAGCTCCCTATATAACATGCTAGTCCAAGAAAACTAATATAATATACAAAGGTGAAAAGATAAAGGGGTTATAGCAGTCACTAAAATTGGAACCAAAAGAAAAAACTTGTATTAGGAGTGCGTTGTCTTTCTTTTTGGACATACTTTGGGAGCCGATGTTTGAAACGGGCAGAGAAAATGCAAATTAACAAACAAGCAACATGACACACAAGTAAAGACAGCATATCTTGGTTCTGTGAAAAAGCTAAACCAATGTTACTCGCGTATCGAGAAAAACTAAAGCGTCGGTTTTCAGGCCTTCCCGCTTCCTTAAGATCTCTCCAGCGCTGGAAAGCTTTTATATTCCCCATGCCTTTTGCTCTATTGTATTTTCTTTGCCATCTCTCTTTTTCTAAAGTTATTCTGCTAATGTCTGTCTCGTGCACTGAGCTCTCTCTCCACCCTCATCATGAGTATATCCACCCCTTACTGCTAATTGGCTACAAGTGTGTTTTGGTGCTCGGTAGGGGTGGGAATCTTTACGCACCTCACGATCCGATCCTATTCTGATTCTGGGAGTAACGTTCCTATTCAAAAACGATTCTTAATCTACTTTTTTCTTAGTAATTACTTAGTTTACCGACTTGATAATATTAAAATATTTTTTTAATTTAATTACATGTTATTATAAGCACTTTTTAAAATAATTACAAATGAATTTTTATTAAACAATTAAACAAAATATTAAATATAGGCTAGAAACAAATATAGCTTTAAAACATCTATATTACAAAGCATGTAGGAGTAGCCTAAATAATGAGGAACAAATAAAAATATGCAATAAACAGAATGCTTTCAGTATTTAAGAGAGAATCTGAATGTTTTCTGTGATTGATTTTTACTGATGACATCACAGACAGCGGGAGATCCGATAAGCTGTATTCACAATAGTGTACAGATCTCTTTTGAAATATAAGATGTGGTTTGCCCTGTATGTTTAAACCCTTAAAACATAACTGTGTTTATATAATTTCACATCATAAAAGCATTTTGAAGACGCAAGTTCATTTAACCACTTATGCCGAGAGTTCACAGGTTTTGTGAAAATCGCAGACAAATACCTAGCCTCACGTCGTCATACTCAGATTCTAGTCAGAATATGAGTCTGATACTGCTCCATTGGGCTGTGATTATGGGCGTTTCAACCGAACCAGGAAAGATAATGCCTCTGCACTCAATTGGAAATACCTACAACCAATCAGAGCAACAGAGTAAGTTGAGCGATACATAATTGTCAACAGACCTCAACTGCACACATGCTGGAAGTAGAAGAAGATGAGTGTAAACGATCTTTGGCGGTGTTGTAAAAGGAATTTAAGGCAATCTGAGGCAAATGGGTGCTCGTTCATGTGAGTGACGATCACGCAGTGTGAATTATCAAAGATGTGATCTGAGAGAATCACAGATGAGCCTCCGACTCCCTTGAGATATTTGGCTTGCTAAATATCTGGACCTGTTGTGTGCTGTGTGAAATGTGTTCTGACTGAAAATTACATTGGCGATGACCTACATCCAATGACAGAGCAAGATATGGCAGCGGGAAGTTCGGGGAGAAGTTATACAACAGAATATCAGTATTTTAATAGATATATTTACAATTATATCAAACAGAAAAAAAGCACAAACATTTTTCTTCACCAGCCGGAACAGCAGCAGATTGCAGAATTATTTATTTACCTCCAACTTTCTTTGCAGAACACACAATCCTTGCTCCCTGCGTCTCCCCAACCCAAAATTTTTAATAATACAGTGGGGCAAAAAAGTATTTAGTCAGCCACCAATTGTGCAAGTTCTCCCACTTAAAAAGATAAGAGAAGCCTGTTATTTTCATCATAGGCAGACTTCAACTATGAGAGACAGAATGAGAAAAAAAATCCAGAAAATCACTGTGGCAAGCAGCGAGGCGAGGGACCGTGAGAGCGGGCCGGTGGCGAATCAGGAGGATGCGCGCCAGCTATGTGCCACACCGGGCTTGCCTCATGGAGGAGCATGACAGGAGCATAAAAGCAGGAGCGATGACAGTGCAAGGGAGAGAGGACCAGGCCTGGATTTTACGTTGAGTTTTGTTTATGTTTTGGTATGTATGTTTACTTTTGTTAAAGGGGCAGCCACCCGCGATCTTTCCTCATCCGCGCTGGCACTGTCGTCGCTCCTCCTTTTATGCTCCTGTCATGCTCCTCCATGAGGCAAGACCGGTGTGGCGCACAGCTGGCGCTCATCCTCCTGATTCGCCACCGGCCCGCTCTCACGGTCCCTCGCCTCGCTGCTTGCCACAGTGATTTTCTGGATTTTTTTTCTCATTCTGTCTCTCATAGTTGAAGTCTGCCTATGATGAAAATAACAGGCTTCTCTTATCTTTTTAAGTGGGAGAACTTGCACAATTGGTGGCTGACTAAATACTTTTTTGCCCCACTGTAATTCCGGTCTCACGCACGTGTGATCTCGTGTTACATCCTTACCACTTCTCGCGTGTCGTAGTTGTGAAATGTAGTTTGCGGACAAGACAGTTGTCTGCGATTCTTCAGATTCTAAAGTGATGCAATGTGAAACCCCCTGTTGCCGATCCATCGTGCGATGTGCACACAACAGCAACTGAATGCTACCCCAGATACTCGTACAGTGTGAAAGAAACAGTGATCTGACGAGTGAACTCGGCATTACATGGAGTCGTACACAGCCGCGTGCTTCACAAAGCGCGTGTGAGCATTTGAAATTGAAAGCAGCCTTCAGTCAGGAGGTTTCATATTTTTGATATATAAGCTCACTGCATTCCACATGACATAAATGCAAAGCGTGCATCTCTCAAAACCCCATACGAACCTTTCCGAACTTTATAAAAGATATTTGTGGTGTGTGTGAGGAATTGGAAGCAAGCAGAACACCGGTGTTTCTAAAGCACACGCATCTGCGGTTAAAAACTACACTCAGAATTGATAATGAAATTCTATGAATCAACCCAGAATCGTTGGAGAGAGAATCACAATGCATCGATTATTTTCCCCCCCAACCCTAGTGCTCGGTCCAATCCACTTAAAAAAAAACTGCACCTTTAAGATACATCTGTTAATGTTTGCTAAAAATGGCCATATGTCCTTTGTTTTTTTTCTTTTGTGGAGATAGTGAAGACAGACACAGATTGAATAAAAAAAACTTCTTATAGATCAATCAAATTCTTCTCTAATCTTTATCTTCAGCAGCTGAGCTGTAATAGCAGGTCTCTGGCAATAATTGCACCTTGCTTTCACGCAGGTTTATACTTGTGTTTGTCTCCTTTATAATTAAGAGTGTCAGTGACTCCTTATCATACTCCGATCTCAGCAAGCATGCAATGTTCATTCTTTCAAAACAAAAAAACAATCAAAATAAGCAGAATATAGTTTTTTTTTTAAATGGCACATGCTTTATTTAAATGCGCTGATCTTGTTTTTCACTTTAAGCGCATATCAAAAATGTATAAACATTGTACATGATCGTTGTATTGCTAGAACTGATTTATAGTTGAAATGAACTAATTTAAAGGAACACTCCACTTTTTTTGAAAATAGGCTCATTTTCCAAGTAGTCTAGAGTTAAATAGTTGAGTTTTACTCTTTTTGAATCCATTCAGCTGATCTTTGTATCTGGCGGTAGCACATTAGCATCTCATTCAAAAAATGACCAAAGCCACTTTCAATATTTTTCCTATTTAAAACTTGACTCTTCTACAGTTACATAGTGTGCTAAGACCAACTGAAAATGAAAAGTTGCGATTTTCTACACCTTTATGGCTAGGAACTACTTTCTCATTCCTGCGTAATAGTCTCGGATCTTCGCGGCCGTACCATGGCTGCAGCGGTGCAATGATATTACGCAGCACTGAAAGTAGCCCCCAGCTAGGTAACTTTCAATGTGACTGGCACTAAGTTCGTGTAGTTGCAGAGAAAGTTTCAGGCTTGCAGCCGACAAATTGTGTTGTGGATTTACCAGTGCGATTAGCCATGGTTCTGTGTGTTGTAAAGGGCTGTGATAGTAAGTCGAAGGTGTATACTACCACCATGTTTCACAGAATACCAACGAATCATTCCGCCGCTGCAGCCATGGTACAGCCGCTAAGATCGGCGACTATTACGCAGGAATGAAAGTAGTTCCTAGCTATATAGGTGTAGAAAATCTCAACTTTTCATTTTCAGTTGGTCTTAGCACACGATGAAACTGTAGAAGAGTCAAGTTTTAAATAGGAAAAAATTGAAAGTGTCTTTGGTCATTTTTTGAATGAGATGCTAATGGACTGATTAGAACCAATTATGTATGCTAAGCTATACTGAACGTGCTACCGCCAGATACAAAGATCGGCTGAATGGATTAAAAAACTGTAAAACTCAACTGTTTAACTGCAGGGGACTTGGAAAATGAAAATATTTTCAAAAAAAGTGGAGTGTTCCTTTAATGAGTGATGATCTTTACAATGGAACTGAATCAACACTGACTTCAGCTAAACAACAGCCGAAAAGCATAATTTTCCTGTTATCACTGTAAAGCTGCTTTGAAACAATCTGTATTGTATAAAGCGCTATATAAATAAACGTGACTTGACTTGTGACATGTAAGCAACTCTCAAATATGAAATGGGTTTGTTAATGTTAGAATCCAATAACAAAGAAACAACAATGTGAGCTGGGCTGGTTTGTGGGTATGTACCTTTAAGCTGCAGGAGACAGGCAGCGGGCAGCAGCTCCTGGACGTTTTCTACAGTAACCAGCACCGTCTCAGTGTAAACAAAATCCAGCAGGATCTCCATGGTGGACGCTGTGAGGCCCTGAATGTCCACAAAGGACTTCCCTTTTTCAGCGAGCTATAGAGTTACAAGAAAAGAGACTGATATTAAAAAAAGACTGCCTTTTCTTTCTACAACCACATTTAAATCAATACATAATTTAGACTGTAATTAAAAAAATATGCATTCTTATGGATATATTTATGCATTCTTATGGACAGGCAAAGCTGTCACGTGTTTTTAATTTTTTTTTTTTACTGGAAACGGGTTCGCATGTTTGCACTTCCTGTTCCATTGTCCTGAAGACATTTCCTGTTTTTTTTTTTTGGATAAACACAAGCACAACATATTTTCACGTTTTATTCTCTTTGTCTAAAGGTGGGTGCTAACAAGTTGCTGAATGGGACTACAGAGGCTGTCAGGGACATTAGACATCAGTCAAATCGATTAATCGCGACAAAAGTCTGTGTTTACATAATGTGTGTGTGTGTGTATATATATATATATATATATATATATATATATATATATATATATATATATATATATATATATATATATATATATATATATATATATATATATATATATATATATATATATATATACACACACACATACTCTACCGGTCAAAAGTTTTAGAATGGTAAGATTTTTAAATGTTTTTAAGGAAGTCTCTTCTGCTGCTCATCAAGGCTGCATTTATGTTATTAAAATACACACAAAAACTGCAATATTGTGATATATTATTCAAATGTAAAATAATATTTTCTATTTGAATATATTTTAAAATGTAATTTATTCCTTTGATCAAAGCTGAATTTTCAGCATCATTACTTCAGTCTTCAGTGTCACATGATCCTTTAGAAATCATTCTGATGTGATGATTTGATGCTCAAGAAACATTTATGATAATTAATGCCTATTAAATGATTTTTTTTTTTTCAAAAGAACATAATTTATCTGAAATAGATTTTTTTGCAATATTGCACTACCGTTCAAAAGTTTTGGGTCGGTAAGAATTTTGTTTTGTTTTTGGCTAAGAACTTAAAGAAATTAATACATTTATTCAGCAAGAATGCATTGAATTGGTCCAGTGAAAGTATAGACATTTATAATGTTGCAAAAGCTTTATATTTCAGATAATTTATGTTCTTTTGAACTTTCTATTCATTAAATAATCCTGGAAAAAAAATTACACAACTGCTTTGAACATTAATAATATTCATAAATGTTTTTTTAATCATCAAATCATCATAGAATGATTTCAAAAGGACAGTGTGACTCTGAAGACTGGAGTAATGATGCTGAAAATCCACCCTTGCCATCACAGGAATAAATGACACTTTACTATATTCACATAGAAAATTATTTAAAATTGTAAAAATATTTTTGCTGTATTTTGGATAAAATAAATGCAACCTTGGTGAGCAGAAGAGACTTCTTTAAAAAAATTAAAATATATTTTTTACCGTTCTAAAACTTTTGACCGGTGGTGTATATATACACACACACATTTCTGTGTGTGCTTGTCTGTGCATATTATATACAGACTTTTATGTTAGATGTTTCACTGCCCTAAGTACTATTATCTATATCCCTATCAGTGCTGGGTAGATTACTTACAAATTGTAAATCACAAAAATTGTAGTTAGTAATGTAATTTAGATAACTCATTTTAGGGAATGTATTTTCTGAGTTTACATAATGTATGTGTGTATTGTGTATAATTATTATGTATAATTGAATACACAGACTTATATATTTAAGAAATATTTGTATATATGCACTGTATATTTGCATAATTTAATTTTATTATTGACCTAACATTAAGTAAATATATTAGGGCAAAGAGGTTCAGTTGACAATAAAGTTAGGGAATCCCTGCATTGCATGTAAATAATGAATGACTTGAATTTGTACATTTTAATGTGAAAGACAGAAACCTTCCAGAGACAGTAATACAAGGTTGAATGATTTACTGAGTGACAATTCAAATAATGATTAATGTGTTTTTCAGGAGTTGATTGGATTCGCAATGGACCAATCTTGAGAAAACACTTGTGATCAAATGCTGTGGGTCTGTTTTCAGTGATAGGCTCGTGACTAGTGGATGGTCTATGTGTGCAATTCCACAAACATTATGAGAGTATATTAGCAGCAGACTTTGTCTTTTACAGAAAGGAAAATAATAAATATTATGAATAATTAATGCCATTGTGAGAATAGAAAAGAAACTGTAGTCTGAGTATGAGTATTTTAAAATATAATATAGTCTAAATTAAAGCTGCATGGACCGATGAAAGAGCCCTCGCCACCCGGTGGCCTAAAAAAAAAACAGTGAATAGTGAGTGACATGCAAATAAAGGAGAAAAAGTCACTTTGATGTGCCACACTTCCTGCTGCCAGCAGGTGGCGCTTTGACTGTAACTGAATATTGGCGTGTAGATGTCGTCAGGTCAGGACTCTTATCAAATGTGAAGTTGAGGGCAGATCGGACACTGTAAGCCTGAGTAACAACAACTTCCTGTTTTATGGTGTTAATCGCATACATTAGCACTTAGCCAAGTGTTTCATGCTTGAATGTGGTACTTCGTGGCACATAAAAATGTTTCAGGGAGTGAATTACAGTGTAAAGTATGACATTTCCTGTTGCCCACAGGTGGTGCTATGACTGTAACTGAATATTGCCATGTAGATGTCCCCCAGTTTCTCTGGAAGCCAATACGGAAGTGACTTAAACTGCGATTCATCGACTGGCTGCTAGGGACAGGCTCCAAAAGAGAACAGAATCTCATTGAGCCCCAAGTTAAAATGGCCAACTTTATAGCAGAAAAAAAAACATGTTTACAGCCTGATGCAAATTGTGGTTTTGGTCTATACAGCTAATTTTGCTCTCCATGACAACTGTGACTGACCTTACGCTTCAAAACTGCTCTTCAGAACCTTAAGCGTGACGTCACAGTCACTACGTCCAGATTTTTTTTTACAGTCTATGGTAACAACAGCTTCCTGTTTCATGGTGAAACATTAGACTTTGTCAGACTGCCACGGACCTGCCCTTCAGCGAAAACTCAAGATCCTCACAATTTAACGTGGCAAAGGCCTTTAGATTAGACTAACCAAATTTGATGATGATCCGATTAAATCTCTAGGAGAAGTTTGTTAAAGTACAACGACTGGAAATGGCAAAAACTGCTGAAATTTTGCAGAGAAAATTATAAATATCTCACTTCCTGTTGGGTTTCAGATTTTGCTTCAAAGGACTATTTTGTAGGTAACAGCCCAACTGTTACATGTGTGTACCGAATTTCATACTTGTATGAGAAACGTAGTGGGAGGGGCGCTTCGTTCAAATTTTGTAGGTGGCACAATTGAGCTGTTTTAGCACGCCTTAATCTGAAACCCATATAAGGTGTAAAATTCCGCCACATTTGATGCATGTGCAAAGTTTCACGAGTTTTTGAGCATGTTTAGGCCCTCAAAATTTGTGGAGAAGAATAATAGACTGAGCTATTCCAATAGGGTCCTCACACCATCTGTGTTCGGACCCTAATTACAAGTACTAATTGGAATTAAAGCAGGAATTAAACCAGAGTACATGTAATCAAATACTACCTAGCACTGATCCCTGTATAATGCTATAAAACAATTTCTCTTACATTGTACAACATTATCATCAATCAGTTGGCATCTAGCTTGAATGCATGTGTAGTGTTTACTCTAGTAACACTGAACCAGCTTCAATCTGAGAAGAGACTCCCTGCGCCCCCTACTGTGAAGGAGCAAAACTGCAACATAGGAGCGATTTTTTTTTTTTAACCTTACCTTACCTTACCTTTTTTTTTTGTTTTATATGGATAGGTAGACAGAGGACAGGAAATGTTGAAGCATGCCAGCTAACTTCCATGTCAGGACCCCAAAGGAGGTTATTTTAATACAATCATACTCAAATGAAGGCTTTTCATTGACATTAATTTCGGTCTTTATATTTTTTGAGACATATATTGTGTAGAGACCGCTCCAGCTAAGACCACAGTCTGTTCTGTAACATGTGAGTGATAATGAGTGTGGATATAGAGGGTGTTTGTTACCTCACTGGTGAACATGGCACAGAAATAATCACTGCAGGCTGCCAACACAATGCGGTGGGCCGGGAAATCTGTGCCCTCCACCCTCAGAGTGATATCACACAGCGTGTTGCTCTTTCTTAGGGCGTTCATGGCATTCAAAATGGATTTGGCGTGCGAATTGGTCATGATGTCCTTGGGCGCCATGACGACAGGGGGTGGGGTGGAGTGACAAAGCCTCAGGCACTGCAGGATGATGATTTCTGCCGGACACACCAATCAGTGAAACCACTTTGAAACAACACAGCCGATCCAATACACACAAAATCCAAACTCGTATTACTTTCTTTTTTCAGTTTATCTTGAAATAAGATATTCTGAAGAATGTCGGTAACCAAACAGTTTAGGTTCCCAATAACTTTCATTGTATGGATCCAAAAAAATACAATGAAAGTGAATGGGAACCAAAACTGTTTGGTTACCAACTTTCTTAAGAATATCTTATTTCAAGATAAACCGAAGAAAGAACATTTTTAAAGACAAAGGTAAATTATGACTGGATTTTTAATTTTTTATTGAGTGGACTATCCCTTTATGATCAGACCATTTGTGTCCATTTTTGTATCTGTAGCTTAGAAATTGGCAACTGTATATTGACATTTTTAGAGAAAGTTACTTTAAAGGATTAACCAAATGATCTGTCTCAACAGCTCGATGCGCATTCTTTAGGATAGATGAATCTTTCCATCAGCATCTTATAAAGAAAGAGGCATTCTGAAACATAATGTAAATATATAAACAGTCAAATATTTTAGTAAAAGCCTAGCTGTAGGCTGATGGACATTACGCCTGTCTGTTAATACAGGCGGAAAACAGGACTCGTTTCTTCCTATTTAATCTTTTCTTCGTATAAATTCCCCTGAAAGTGTTGGTGTGAGCAGGTGAGAGTTTAAAGTCTCCGAGGTGATATGAGGCTACATGCTAAGGCTAATTAAAAACGAATGCTAAACCACACATAAACATCCTTATGTGAACTCACAGCGTACAGCCGATCCACAGCAGAAAAGAAACGGACCAGGACTGGATGACAGCACACGTCGGTCTATTTGGACATCTGCTGGCACCCCTAACAGGGAGACCCTTGCAGGTGTGAACTGAATTATTTTACTCTAGCAATGAAAAGAACAGCGCTCACGTGTGCGCGCATCCCCAGCAAAACACTGCGACGTCACCAGCGCGCGTGCGCAGTCAGCGGTTATGCGCACTCAAGAATTATGCTCGCGCGTTTTGTAATAATGTAATCTCAAACATATTCTGACATTCATTTGATGACTTAATTTAAAAATCTTTCGTTATATGATAAAACATAATTTGTTTAAAAATATACTGTTTTATAAAACAACGAAATAGGAAGTACCGTCAGACAAACGTTGTTATAGGAACTGTATGTAAGAAATGTATTTCAATTAATCATAAAATGGCCCTGATATGTCACTAGACATTAGGAAATCATGTTAAATTCAAATACTTATATCACTGACAACAGTAGTCCGGCCAGGATATTGTCATTTTAAAAGTGAAGTTGCAGCCCTCAACTGATATTGATGTTGACATCTTGACATGTTGTGTTTTGGTCTGAAGCGCCACCCTCCACCAATCACTAAGTCAGTAGTGTTTGGGCATCCGGGTTGCCAGCTCTGCTCTAGTTACCACAGCTGCAGCTACACCCTTTTTGGATAAAAAATGTCTAACTTTACGAAACCTAAAATACCGCTCATGAAGCATAGACATAATACAGAAAGAAAAACCCAAATTACTGTGTAGGACTCATAGGCGTAATTTACGGGTGGGACGGGTGGGACACATGTCCCCACCACTTTTTGCCAGGCTCAATATTGTCACCACTTTTTAAAAGTAACTGAAAAATAGATTGCGGTATTAAAGCAAAAGCACGATCTACAAATCGTCATTCTTCATAATCTAATTCATTCATTTAACACATTTTTTCGCCAGTCTGAAGCTTTTTTTCCATTACAGATTTACGCAAAACTTTTGTGATATTTCTTAATAGTCGTCAGTCGATAAAAAAAATATAGCGAAATGACGGCGTTTCCATTAACTGATGTTATGCCACTAAAACATTTTTCCCTCTCTTGATAAGTCATTCCAAAAATTATGCTACGAAGGTTGTTAGGTTTATGTACATTCCAGCCGCACACCGCACACGCCATAAAACAACATATATTTTATCATAATAATGACATGTTGTATTGTGCTGTGTAGAAAATGACCTTTAACCACATTAGATAATTTATTTAGCATACTGTGCCTTTGTCACACTTCCATGTTTCTATATTAGATACCCTATATTTGTTAAAAGTAGGCCTATAATATAAAGTAGCCTATATCAGTCTGGCGACTAAACGAAACAAAACAAATAATTACTAGCCAATGGCGATTCTATTGCCAAGGTTTGTGTAGAAGGTTGTGCTCACGTTTCCTAATCAACATATGAAATTAAAAAAATAATAATAGTAGGCCTACAGGCTCATAGTTAAACATAGCCTACTAAACAATATAGGCTACGTTTTAACCCTCTGTCTGATGAAAGCGCAGCTGCGATGCGTTCTGATGGATTTTTTCCGTAATGACAGAAACAACTCAGAATGCTCCGTCATTTTTATCCATGCAGAAAAGAGCAAGACATAATTAAAAACTATAAACTGTCTGCTTTTATTTGTGTAGGCCTAGACTCATAATAACAAGAGCCGTGGATTAAGGAAACGGGTTATTTTGCATGCGCTGCACTCCGTCCAAACGCTGTCTTCATTTCAAAAATGTATTTTTTTTTATTAAACGCAAAGTTTTTCATTTAAAAAGCATTTCTAAATTCAGTTTATATTTTCAACAAACGAAATTTCAAGCCAAAATAACGAAATGGTTTTAAAAAAAAAAAAAAAACTGAAAAGTTACCACCATACAAATTCAAACATCTCCCTCTTTTAATTGTAATAAATGCTTGAATTACAGGCCTATGTCTCCTTTCATTAAATAATGGCTATAGCGGTGGCTGGGATATAAACCTACTAACTTATGTGGCATCATTTTTTGAACGACATAAAAAAAATGTTTTAGTCGCATAACATCGCGTAATGGAAATGCAATCATTTAGTAATAGTTTATTATCGACATTTAGAAAATATCGCTATATGTATAGCCTAAGTTAAATATTTATAAATATAACTTTTGCGCAAATATGTAATGGAAACGCATGAAACTTCGTCATATTTTCTTGCATATTTTGATTGATATTAGTATAACGTTAGATGTGTTGTGAATATTACGTTTTGCTTATTGGATGTTTATAGAATAATTTGTGAATGTAATGCATGTGTTGCCTATATCAAAGTGAAAATTAAGTGCATTTCCAACTCTGAACTCAGTCCACAAGTAAATTCTGTTATTAAATAAACACATAGCAAAACGAGTTGTGCGGTGTCCCCACCACTTTTCAAAGCAAAGTTAAGCCACTGCTCGTCATTTGCCATTGTAAGCTCCATGTAGCAGCCTACGTTCCTGCAGCCTATCTGGCAACCTCGAGTCAGGGGGGGAGGGGAGAGGGGATACACCTCTACAGTAATTTGAAAGTGTTTGCAGTACCAGTTTTGGCCACAATACATACAGGTCCTTTAACGTAAGTTGTTTACGTAGTTTAAAAAGTTGCTAAACTACTACAAATAAAGAACTACAACTATCACAAAGAATAAAGTGTGCATAATTTGTAGATCAAAACTCGAAAGTCTCTTCATGTAATGTAAAACACAGACCTCAACGGAAACATGGCTCCCAGTCCCAACTGCTTGTTCATTTCATTTTTTTTGGACTAAAAACTGAACAGCTCTCTCTATATAATAATTGTAGGTGAAAAGTATCATGAAATCTTTTGACAAACAGAATATATTGCTATAACATGGCTGAGGGTGATTTAGTTTAAGTTGGGCTTAAAATGACAGTGGTGCTAGTTTTGGGCAAATGTGTAAGTATTTCCATGAAGAACCCATAAGAAATCTAATTGATACGTTTAGTGTTGTTATTGTTAACTAACGCTATTAGAAATTAAATTGAGTTGAAATTCTTCAAACTGAAATAAAAATTATTAAAGCTATAGAAAGATTTCAGTAATTTCAATAAAACTGAAATTAAATTGAGTTGAAATTACTCAAACTGAAATAAAAATTATTAAAGCTATAGAAAAAAAACTAAAACTAATCAAAATGACAAAACTTATCACATAACAATATTATTAAAACTTAAAGGAACATATATAACTTATTATATTTATTCAACATCTTTCCTACATTTAGATATGTGGGCCAAATTAGCACCGTCTGCCATCGTGCGCAGTTTCACCCACACTTGCCTAGCCTACTAACGTTATATGAATGAATAAATGAATGAACGATCTAAAAAATATATATTAAACTCTGTAAAACTGAAACAAGGAATGTGGTGTATAATTGTGTAAAATGTATGATGAAAATCAAGCAATTTCGCCAAGCAAATATCAAAGAAATAGGTTGCAGCATTTTTTATTTTCGACTGAACTTGAGAAATCCACAATGGGACTGAGCGCGAATAGCTTCAGTGATTCCTTATAGTACAGAATTGCTGTCAGTCAAAAGGAGATGCAGTCTTTCGACAGACCCGCCAATCATCACGCAGAAGCTCGGAGTCCGGGCCAGCCCACTCCCCATTCACCCCCAGAAACGCTGAGCGTCCGTGGGTGGGACATAATCGCAGCGTTTATCCAATGACCGTCTAGTTTCGAAGCGCTGAAAAAAAAAAAGTTCAAAGCAGCCCCATTGAAGTCAATGGACGCTGGGCTTCAATAGGGAAATGCACTGTGACGCTGCGGGAATGTACGAAAAGGATATCGAGTCAGCCGACCTGCTATATGTAACTGATTCTGAACGAACTCGTCTTTGAGATGAATGTTTTCTAACGCATTTTTAGTCAATAAAATGTTAATACAATAGTACATAATTTGACCATTAATTATAACATTATAAGGGAAGCCGAGCTTCCCTTGCAGTCTTAAAGAAATCGCCACTGATGTGGGCAAATGCATTTTTGTCTCAGTGCATGCATTGTTTTAGTTTGGCAGGGTCGCCGCTAGCTTAGCTTAGCATAATGAATGGAATCCTATGTTGCCAGCTAGCATGTCCCGAGTAAAAGTGATCCAAAAAAAAAATCCCACCTAGTTATTAGAAGCACAGGCGAAGCACTGCTACTTGGGCGCAGAGATGTCACGCAACATATTAATTTCATGTGTAACAGGCGAAGCACTGCTATTCCAAGTAGCAGTGGTTCGCCTGTGCTTCCCCATAATATAGTCAATATCTGTCATAAGTCAATATATAAGTCAATATCTGCCTAGGAAATTGCCTAGTCTTAATTTGCATCGCTATTTGTATTCATTGTGAATACGCAAGCCACAAGAAGTAATTAGGTGTTTTTTTTTTATCACTTTTACGCGGGACATGCTAGCTGGCAACATAGGATTCTATTCATTATGCTAAGCTAAGCTAGCCCTATTTCTTCAAACGGTGGAGTGTTCCTTTAAACTAAAATTAAAATATAAAGATGAATAATGAAAATATAAAAATAAAAGCTAATTCAAATTAATAATAAACATTATATAATATATTGTCCTTTAAACAAGTGACCTTAAAAAGTCATATGTATAACACAAAAAACCTCTTTCATATGCTAAAATAACATTATATTTTTAAAAGAGCCTATAAAAGATCAAAGCAAGTAATTATTGGTGTTTTTATCTTTATTCTGCTCTTTTTAAATATCTTGACTTCTATGATTTCCAAAACCAATACAAGTATTTTGGACTGAACCCTGATTCACTCAAACAAAAGATAAAAATTGCACGTGTCCCAATGTGAATCCCACTGCTGAAGCTCTGGGTCATTTCAGGTCAAAAGTTAATAAATGATCATGCAAACATGTTTGAGAAAACTGAGAACTAAACATGTGCATGTGTGTTTTCCCTAAAATTCTTACAAAGTACAGAACCACGAACCAGTAAATCAAACCTTAGATGATCTCAGTAGATCAGAAAACTGTCAGAAAAAAAGTGTTGGAGGAGGTAGTGTCTCTTAAGACCTCTGTAATGCTTTATGACTCATTCCAGTGATTTACAATAAATTCTGTGCTGTACTGAAATAGTAAAGAACAATATAAACACAAGACTACCTCATTTATCAATCATTTTTACGCATCTTGACAAATAAATGTCTTATTTAAATATATGTTAAAATCCCTCATAGATTATACAAATCTTTAAATCATTCTGTCGGGTCCAGGTTCATTGTTAAGTGAGCAGGCACCGGCCAAAGTTCAAGCGATTCGTTTTTTTTTACAGCAGAGTGTCATCTGTGCAGCCTCCTTCCAGACCATAGCGGAATTCCTGCAGGTTTGAGATTCCATAAAAATGGACAAACGCCGCTGCGACAACCAGCACATGGAATATCTGATGAGACTGAAACTGAGAAAGTAAAACAGATCGAGACCATGAGCATACTTGCATGAACATTACTTTACAATACCACATGCAACAAAAATTCAGTCGAGTCTTACCCAGATGTCACATCTTCCAGGAAAGTAGCGTTCAGGAATCCGTGCTGCATACAGCGCTGCTCCACTGACGTACATGGCACCCATCAGATAGAACCAGCCCAACTGACCCACTGTCGTCGCCTTCACAAAACCCTCTGCGATGGTGAAATGCATTGTGGGAATGAGTCCACTCAGACCGAGGCCCAGGAAAACACCTAAAGATGGGGAAATGTTTTTAACCAACATCTAATATCAATCATAAAGGTGGAACATTTCGAGGAGCAGGTTATTGTGTTACCTGCACGTGTGCACCGGTGGCGAGGGGTGGCGAATCGGTCCACCTGGGCCACAATGATAGCAGCGACGCCCAGCACACATACAACAGATAGATAGATTAGCCGTGGCTGAGGCGAGCAGTAAAACGAGTAGTACAGCCATGGAACGAATGAGCCCATAATCAACAAAGCGATACCAGAGTAATCCAACCTAGGGGCATAAAAAATACACTGCAGTTACTGAAGGTAATGCATATACATAATATGCCTACACACATACAGTACTGGTCAAAAGTTTGGAAACAGTTGTGCTGCTTAGTATTTTTTTTTTTTTACCTATGATATATATATATATATATATATATATATATATATATATATATATATATATATATATATATATATATATATATATATATATATGACAAAAGTATTGTCGCTTGTGTACAAATTGAACTGAAGTGCCGCTGAAATATATTTCTTATCAAGATTTTTTTACGAGAACTGGCTAATTTGAATCCCAACAGCTTTTGTAATAATGTTTCAGTGCAAAATGAAACTGTCAAAAAATATTCTAATATTCACAGCTTGGTAAAGCCCATTGAGTTAATTTTTGCAAAGATATAAGTGGTGTCGCCTTGTCATATGAGCTTCACCTGTGACTAATAATGGATCAATTAGGTCTCAGGTGTGAATAAAAAGAACCCCAGTGCACTAGACATTCACATCAACTGCAACTAGACCTCTGCAAATATGCCTAAGATTCACCCTGAGACTAAAGTTTTGATTATCAAGAGGCTGAAGACCAGATCCACTGCTGATGTGGCAGACACCTTCAATGTGTCTCAGCGTCAAGTACAGAGGATAAAAAAAAGATTTGAAGAAACTGGAGACATTTATGACAAACCCAGGTCAGGCAGACCCTGCAAGACAACTGCTCGAGATGACCGTTTGTTGGCTTGAAAATCCAAGGCCAGCCCATTTTCCACTGCAGCAGAGCTCCACGAGACCTGGTCACCTGAAGTCCCTGTGTCAACCAGAACAGTTTGTCTGATTCTGTCTCAAAATGGCCTCCATGGTCGAATCAGTGCCCAGAAGCTAGCACTAAACAAAAGACAATTGAAAAACCGTGTGGCACTTGCCAAAGCCCACAGACTGCTAAAAGGATGGACGCTGGAAAAGTGGCAGAAGGTGGATTTTTCAGATGAATCTTCTGTTGAATTACACCACAGTCACCGCAAATATTGCAGGAGAACTACTGGAGCCCCCATGGATCCGAGATTCACCCAGAAAACAGTGAAGTTTGGTGGGGGAAAAATCATGGTCTGGGGTTACATCCAGTATGGGGGTGTGCGAGAGATCTGCAGGGTGGAAGGCAACTCCAATAGTCTAAAATACCAAGAAATCTTACCTACCTCTTATATTCCCAACCATAAAAGAGGCCAAATTCTGCAGCAGGATGGTGCTCCATCACATTCTTCCATCTCCACATCAAAGTTCCTCAAGGCTAAGAAGATCAAGATGCTCCAGGATTGGCCAGCCCAGTCACCAGACATGAACATCATTGAGCATATGTGGGGTAGGATGAAAGAGGAAGCATGGAAGACGAAACCAAAGAATATTGATGAACTCTGGGAGGCATTCAAGACCGCTTTCTTTGCTATTGGTGATGACTTCATCAATAAATTGTATGAGTTCTTGCCAAACCGCATGGATGCAGTCCTTCAAGCTCAAGATAATACATTTGGATCTCACAGCACCACTACTTAATTTGCTGACATAATTTGTATTTGCATTAAATTTGTTACATTTCTGTATAGGCGACAAAACTTTTGTCTTGCCAAAATTTGACCTTTCTGTCTTGATTAAATTATAAATCTTTTTTCAGTAAAACTAATTTATTTCAGTGCATTAAACATCATTTGGGAGGGTTTTAGCTTTTCAAATGAGTTATTTCTAACACCAATTGATGAATTCAAAATCAGGTTAATAGCAGGTGTTTCTACAAAATAGATAAGCGACACAACTTTTGTCAGGGACTATATATATCTATATCTATATCTATATATCTATATATATATCTATATATATATATATATATATATATATATATATATATATATATATATATATATATATATATATATATATATATTTTTTTTATGTTAAGCAGCACAACTGTTTCCAACATTGATAATAACTGAGTATCAAATCAGTATATTAGAATGATTTCTGAAGGATCATGTGACACTGAAGACTTGAAGTAATGGCTGATGAAAATTCAGCCTTGCATCACAGAAATAAATTATATTTGAATGTATATTAAAATAGAAAAACATTTTTTTAAATTGTAATTGTTTCACAATATTCCTGTTTTTACTGTATTTTTTATCAAATAAATGCAGGTTTTATAAACATAAGAGACTTCTTTCAAAAACATCAAAAATAGTAATGTTTCCAAACTTTTGACCGGTACAGTAGAACATAAACAGTAAGGTGTCACTTACTTGGAGAAAGTTCTGGAGACCTTTTCTGAGTGGCAGTAGACAGTGTGAAAAAGCCATGAGAAGCACAAACAAAGCACTGCACCCAGGAAGAACATCCCAAACACCACCTTCTCCTGCACGGGCGCCATGAATGACACATTCGGCCGCAGCATTGTCAATGTTCCCAAGCACAGGAACAGAATTAGGCCTGTAGGGAGACATATCGATAGCTTAATTAGCCTCCAAAATTAGTCACCAGAAACATAATTACAGGTTTGACTGGCATTAGAAGTCAAAGTGGTGTGTTTTCTGTTGTCCTCAGGGCAATGATTCACACATATCCAATTATCAGATTACCAATTTCACACAATATATATTGTAAATTCCAGAAGTTGTGCAACATCTTTCTTAAAATGCCACTGGGGTTAAAAAGTTCAAAGGTTTGTGATCAATACATTTTTTTTTAATTAATTTTATTAATACTTGTATTCACGAAGAACACATTAAATGGATCAGTAACTTTTATAATGTCATATAATGTCCTACAACATATTTTTTCCCCCAGAACTAAATGACCCCAACCACAATCAAAAAGAAAAGATTAAATTAAAATAAACTGGTAACTTTTATAATGTTACTTAAGATTTGTATTTCAAATAAGCATTTTTCTGTTGAGCTTTCTATTCATCGAGGATCCCATTCATAATAATAAAAATGTTGCATGAGAGGCAGCAAATCAGCATATTAAAATGATTTCTGAAGGATAATGTGATACTAAAGTAATTATGCTGAAAATTCATCTTTGTCAACACAGGAATCAAATACATATAAAAATATATTAAAATAGAATAAATGCAGCCTTGGTGAGCATAAGAGACTTCTTTCAAGAACATTTAAAAAATCGTATTGACCCCAAACCTTTGAACGCTAGAGTGTAAATAATTCCTTAGCAGGAGAATTTGAGATACAGGAACGTTTATTAAAGACTATTTGCTGGTGGTTGTTTAACATTTAGTTTCAGCAAAATCTCTGGCTCTTGATGAACTTTTCATAAGATGATTGTTGTAATGTTTTACTTTTTTTTTTCATTATTATGTCTCAATGTCTAATATCACAAGCACAGACCCAGCAGGTGTGTCCAGATGTTTCCAGTTTCTGTGTGAATCCTAAAGATGCTCCCAAAACAGGCACGGAATGATGGCATGGGTGGGCGGTGTCCATGCAGCAGGTAATCATTGTCCTTCAGCCAATCGGGGAGGAGATGGTATGGAATGACTCGCCAACGTCCTTCCCATACCTAGTAATGGTAAGAGTTTGCTTTAATACAAACATCTCAGACTAGAAATAGGCCACATTTATGTTACAACACTTTTGGGACATTTGAGGATGAACATCACCTTGTGTACAAACTCCTCCATCTTCTCCATGGCATGGTGTGCCTGCATGGGCAGTGTAACCACCCGCAGACCTTCTTCTTCCTCTTCATCCTCCTCCTCAGGAAACGCAGATGCACCCTGAATAACAATCATGCTTTTAGTTAACTGTAGGTTTTCTTGCCTCATACTATCTGCTGAAAGTACACCACCATTCAAATGTTTGAGGTCAGTAAGATTTGTTTTTGAAGGTCTCTTATGCTTAGCGAGATATTGTAATATTGTCAAATATACAAATTAAAATAAATTGTAATAAAATAACATTCCTGTGATGGCAAAGCTGAATTTTAAGATACTTTGATGAATATAAAGTGCAAAACCACAGCATTTATTTGAAATCTAAAAATGTCTTTACTGTCACTCTTGATCAATTTAATGTGTCTTTACTCGCTACTCACTGTGGATTTATTTCCATTATCTGGAGATGTCAACAGCGGCCCAAGCTCAGCGAGCTCCGCATTCTCCATTTTCTCCTCATCATCAGAGGTGCGCCGCTCGGCATCACTGTTGGAGCCGCAGTCACCATGGTGACAGGTTGTCATGGGGAGACAAACCTAAAACTCCCCAGAGTTTCTACCTTGTCCAACAGTTCACAATCTGATTCTGCTGTTGACACATAAAATGCATAGATTAGGGAGTTTTGATATTAATTAATGTCACAATGCACACAGGTGTAGTCAAAACAGACTTATAGGTTTCAAAATATGTATTATTGGCATATCAATAGCTAATTAATTAATCCACTTTAAGTATATGACATAAATTAACGACATGATGTGCAAAAGCCTCTAAACATCAATTCCAGGGTTTGGCCTTAAGTTAAATTCTGATACTGATTTGTTTCAGTAATTCAATTTTAGTACTATCTGTTTAAACTTGAACTGTATTAGTGTTATTATCCTATGAATGATCAGCTATTTTTCTGCTCAGATCTGGTCAGACTGGACAGGCTGCTCCAGTTTTCCATAACCGTCAAAAGGTTTACATCCTGTTAACTTAGCATGCTTACAGGCTAACCAAACGAATAATCAAACATTAAAAGGAAAAAAATGATTCGTTTTCGAATCCTCGCGTCTAGCAACGTTCTGCTAAACGTGTTTGTTTCTGTTTTATGACTATCTGTGTTATGTATGTGCTGTATTATTATACTGCGTGTCACGTCGTTGTTGTGACTGAACTGAATCAAGTTAGCCGAACAGGACAACATTAGCCTGCATGCTAATGCACTTCCCTATCGTCTGATTTGATCATTATTTACATAACACAAGGCTGCTTTAATCAGGGCAGATTATTATTATTATTATAGAGCGGGCAATAATATAACATTTCAGTGTTCATACGTTACCTGTCTGGACAGGCTGTCACGTCGGTTCATGGGAGTTTTACAGCTGCAGCTTGCCGTCCGGTCGCTATGAGCCTCTATAGACCTGTAGAACCAGTCGGTTCAGTTTAGTAGCAAATTATAACACAAATAAATAAATTAACATTAATTAAAACAGTCTGATATATCAGTACGCGGAGACAGTGGGTGCACTTTCTGTCTGTCTGTCTGTCAGAGAAAGAAGAACACGTAATACCGTAACAGGGTTGACTTTGACCCACTCAAGCCGTTTTAACATTTAATCCTTTAAATGTATCCACTAGTAGGCCTAGCTATTTTCACGCTGTAGGCTACTTATTTTTTTAGATACTAGTATCTATTCCATTAGGTAAGTACTTATTCATTAGCTAGTACCTTTTTAAAAAGATACTAGTAGCTACTAGATAATAGTCTTATTAGATATATAGGCTCATTCATTATACTAGTAGTACCTATTAAATAGACACTAGTACTTATTTATTATATACTACTTATTAAATACAAGTAGCCTACTTTTTCATTAGATACTAGTAGGCTACTTACTTCAATAGGTGCTAACTATTACATTGTTACTAGTTAATAACACATTTCAAATATTTTGCAATTGACTTCTATAGGGATCTGTCAGACAGATATTCACTATTCAGTTTCAACTAGTCTATTCTAATTGTGACTAGCACACTTTTTTATATATTAGTAATTATTTATCATATACTAGTATTTATTCATTAGATACTAGTTCTTATTTATTAGATACTCGTACATGTTAAATATAGTAGACTAATTATTCATTAGATACTAGTACACATTAAATAGATATAGTACTTATTGACACAGGAGATTGTTACTTTTTGGAGAGTATTTATAATTCCTTAAAATAAAAAGTAATGAATATAAATCTGCGATTAGGTGGTGGAATAAGATATTAAGAGATGAGCTTAACCCATTAAAGCCATTTTAGACCAATATGATTTTTGCATTATTTATTTTTTTATTTTTTTACTTCAACTGGTTTGGGATCATCAATCACGCAATGGCACAAACCTTGGTTACCGCTGTAGGAAATTAATGGGAGATACGACAAATACGCAAATGCAGAAAATCATTTTGTTATACTTTCTACAGATCGCCACAATCTTTGACAATACCTAAATAAATAACCAAATTGAAAACCTTAGTAGGCTAAGTAATTATGTCTGCAAATACTATTATAAGCAACTGGGGAATGCAGGGCTATAAGGCATCTAGTCACTGTGGTATTACAAGAATTGTATTATTTATATATTTAATATATATAAATATATATATATATATATATATATATATATATATATATATATATATATATATATATATATATATATATTAATATATATATATATATATATATATATATATATATATATATATATATATATATATATATATATATATATATATATATATATAAATTTACATTTAATCACGTTGCTCTATTTTAATCTAAATACTGTATTAACAGAAAATAATATGAAATATTTTCCTATATATGCATTATTTTATATTGAAATAAATGGTGGTCTAGTACGGATTGTCTAGTACCACAAAATAGTACATATGAAAGAATGAATATTACTGAAACAAAATAAAGGACATCAATTGATTCAACTTTCAATACTGCAAAGAGAAAGTTTGGGTTGTAATATGATTTATTTGACTTTTCTATGATTCACTGCACTTTTCGAAATCTCATTACGCACACGCGTATTGCGTAAACGCTTAGAACTACAAAAAACTACAAAGCCCAGAAGAATGAAGCGGTAACGCTCCGTAGTATGATTGGGCGAAGTGGTTGCCACGCCCCACTGCTTTGCGCTGGTTGGCCTTTATCCTGAGTTCGCGGACACTCCCAGTCTTTCATTGGTTATTGTGAGGAAAGAGGGGCGTGATCACGACGCAGAGCGGAGAGCCGTGCTGCGGGAGGAGCAAGCAGCGTGTTTCCGGTAAGGGCGACACAACAGTATCATTAGAAACGTTCAGTAAGAAAATTAGAGCAGACTTTAAAAATCATTTATTTTCATGTGTTCGACATCGACTTTATAAGTAATTGTATTGCCAGGGAGCCATCTATCGAGCGGTGCGGAACACACGCGGCAATGGAAGCCGAGTTTCGGGAAATCGATGAGCTCGGGAACTGGAACGCCGTTTACCAGGTAAAGAACTGATTCTGCTACATACTTGTTTATGATGTCCTAAATATCCATAACAACCCAAAACAAGTTAGTTTTGTTTATTTGGTGTGATGTTTATTTTTTGTCAGCTCAGATTGCGCTGCTTCTTTGCTAACTCTGAATAAATAATTTGACAAGTTGTAGAGATGACCTGAATTTGTCATTTAACGGAGATGGTTGGAATGAGTTCATCTTTTATTAGCGGAAGTCTGTTATTAGTTGGTTTGAGACTTTTATCTACTTCTCTGACTATCTTGCAGTTTTTTAATAATGAATGGCATCTTAAACTGGATACCGGTGGTCCCCCATAACTATGTGCCGTATAGTTTCTCCCAGCTTATTTGTTACACTAACAAAATGAAGCATTTTCGTCTCATAGTTTTCTGTTTCACTGTAGGAGATCAGGCAGCAGTCCAGTGACCTACCATGCAAGATCGCCAAACTTCCAGAAAACAGAAGTCGTAATCGCTACAGAGACGTCAGCCCATGTAAGTGTGCCGCTTCCCCTGTTCTACACAGTGAGTGACACCTAACGGAAGGGGCCTGTTATCAGTGAGCTGTTAAAGTCATTTCACACTAAAGATGTCATGTCTTTTTTTTTCTCTCCCTTTTTTAACTCTTCCGTCACAAAGAGCAACACTGTTGTGGTTTCCTCTTTCTGAGTCTTTCTCTTTTTCCACAACAACCTGAAAAGGTCCTCAGCTCGCAAAACACCACAATAAAGAATGCCTGTGTATTTTATCTGTTTTCAATTGAGTGTTTTCATCAGGAAGATGTTTTACTCTCTTGTGGGGAACTGAGAACAGGACCTGAAAAAGAAACGCTCCACCGCTGAATTCGCAAAGCATCATGGGTGATGTGCCCCACAGCTTAATCGCTCTCTCTTTTCACAGTTGACCACAGCCGTATTCATCTACAGATCGGCAATAATGACTACATCAATGCCAGTCTGATCTCAGTGGATGAAGCTCAGAGAAACTACATACTAACTCAGGTGACGTACTGACTTTTACACCCCAGATTTGCATCTGCTGAGGAATCTGATACTGTATTTATGCCTTCCTCTGACACACACATGAGGATGATACAGATGGTGTTGAGGCACTGAAGAGTTCATTAAAATAGTATTAGGGACAATCTAATATTGTATTGTGGAAAATCTCTTGTCAAGTTCACACAATTAAAAAACGATTATGCTTTATTGTTTGTTACCTTACAAGATCTTAAAATGTGCATTATTTATGCCACTATTAATAAAGTGTTCAGCGTGGAAATTAGTTTTTTGAAGGTTTGTTTTTGACCAATGAGTAAAAATGCTAAAATCACTCTCTGACTTTAGGTGGCACTTATATAAAAGCACAAATCCTGGCCAGTTCTTCACAACAAAATAGAAATGAGATTAAATGTCAATTTACATAAATTCACATAATCAATCGTTAATTAATCTATTAATCTTTAATCTTTATTCCAAAGCAAAGGGGGTTTAACCAACATAAAATAGATGTAATTTTAAAGCTTAGAAGCTTAACCTTACAGAGAATATAGGGAACATGACCATCACTTAACAAGTGTTTTTAAATTTTGCTGACATATTAGATGTGCTCTATTTTCATAGTGTGAAAAAACTGCTTTACATGAAAATGTGATCTGTAAAGTCATTGTGCATAACAGATAGACTTGTCGTGTATCGTTCTCAACAAGCAGAATACAGCAATCATATATGTTTCAGTTAGAGACCAAACTATGCCATGTATTTGTATGAAAAATAGAGAGAAACTGCTAGCCACCCAAAACCTTTGCATGGCTTGAAGATATTACATTTTTAATACATTTTGATATACATTATGTAACTACGAGATGCTTGCTTCATTTTTGGTGGTGTTTCTGCTGCATGTGTGTTGCTGATGAGCCGCACACACTTTAAAACTATGCACTATGCTTAATCGAGCATCGTTAAGTTTTATTATTTCATTTATAGACAATTGATTGTTGACCGATATGGCCAAAAATATTATCACATACGATATCGATATTTACCATAAATCGGGACAGAAATGCTTTCCACATATTTGTTAGACTGTAAACATGTAAACTTGTTTGTTCACAATTAAACTCCACAGAGTAGCTACCTATAAATTTAGGGCCCATGAAATCTATTTTATTTTTGGGGGATTTTGTGTTTTATGATTTAATACAAATGTATGTAATATTTAACAATTGAATCAAGCTTTTAAAATGTAATTAAATGAAAATATTTAAACAATTAATTTGCAACAAAATATTGAATTTGTATTTTTTTTTTGTCAAATAAGATGCTCCACAACAGAACTGTATACATTTAAAACATGCATAAAAGGTTGTATGATGTTCCTTAGAAATAATAATAGTCTTATTATTAGTAGTTGTACATTAGTGATATATTTCTGTCATGATGTTTTTGAAGTTAAACCAAACTTTTATTTTGACAGTTTGTCGTGGAGATCTTTCAGTTTTAGTTTCAGTGTGTATTTGATGGTAGATTTTCTCAAATGAAACTGTGAAAATTTTGCAAAGTGACTCTCAAAGCAGCTTTGGAGATCAAGTTCATGTGTTCGTGTCACACAAATCACTAGCGACATGCTTTTTCTGCTGTGCGATAGGCTGTTAGATTAATCCATAAAGAGTAAAAATGTCCAGAGTTTATCATCGTTATCGATGTAAATGTTTCAGCGATCTCGGTATTATATTGTCTTTCGCCCTGCCCTAGTTAGCACAATTTTCTGACATATTCGATGTGCTCTATTTTCCTAGTGTGAAAATGTGATCTGTAAATCATCGTACATAACAGATAGACTTGTCATATATCGTTGAAAAGGTCATGCAGAATAGCAAGCATATATGTTAGCATCCATAAGACCATATTTCCTTTAAAAATCTGTCACTTTGATGGCATGCAAATGTTTGTGTTGGTTTAACAGACATATTAACAGCATTCATTCATGCATTGAATTTGTACATGGAATATTTGTTCTCTAGCCGTTTATTTTCATCTGATGACTTCGAACAATGATTTCAAACAAGGACGTGCTTTAGAATCTGGACAAAGATATTCTTTTGCAACGTTATTCGTTTCACTTGGGGCTGTCGTTAAAATTCACACTGCCCATGACAAAAGCTTAAATTGGTTGGCCAATGGCCACTATTAAAATTTGGAACAAGACAAAATGAAATTCTCTCTATTATTTGTGTCGCACCAGGTGTCTCAGCCAATCAAATACATTTAAACTGCTTTTCAGTTTAAAGATGAATCTTTGTAACAATGGCCATTTTAATAATAATAGTGCTACAGTATAAGTTGGAGTTAAAGGTAACATTTCTGGTTTGTTGTCAATGAATGGGTATTTGACTTTTGGGATGGGACTTTGGGGATACATAAGGCAAAAGGGTTAGGGAACAATGACTTATCCTGGATGGCTACACTAAAATAATAATAGTTAAAGGATTAGTTCACTTTTAAATAAACTTTTGCTGATAATTTACTCACCCCATGTCATCCCAGATGTCCATGTCTTTCTTTCTTTCGTCGAAAATAAATTAAGGTTTTTGATGCAAATGAATCCTTTTGAATCCTCCTTCCGCTCATTTGAAAACACTGACTCTGTATTTCCGCCTACGGGAAGTGTGACCTTTTCAACGTAACTGCGTATTACGTGACGTCACGTACACATATCACAGAACGGAGCAAGGCGAACATTTGTGCTTATAAATAGGGTTGGGAACCGAGAACCGGTTCTTATGCAGAACCGATACTTATTTTTGAAAAATACCAGAATCGTGCAAAATTCCTGAGTTTTCGGTTCCGAAAACGGTTCTGGTGCAATGTGTGTGCGAAGCGCTGGGAGCGTATCCTTTAAAAGCGGGCGACAGCTACTGCCTGCCGCTTCCAGAAGTGCAAACAATTAACTAGTGGTGGGCCGTTATCGACGTTAACGTTCTGCGTTAACGTGAGACTCTTATCGGGCGATAAAAAAATATCACCGTTAATCTATTCTCAAAGTTGGGTTGGGAGCTGCGCTGCGGGTCTATACTACGCAAGCTATGATGACTTTCACAGTGATATTTTAGCGCGGATGTATAGCTACCAAGCCGAATTGCACTGTAGGGAGCGAGAACGAGTCTTCGAACCTGCCTGTATGCCCACTCTGAAATTACCACGTCAAGCGTGAACGCTGGCATCCGAACTCGAGTCCTGACGAGCGTGACTGATGTACTGTAAGCAGAGAGCTGTAAATCTAATTTCTGCTCGTCGTCAGCGTTCTTTAGAGCATTTGCAGTACATCCGTGGCAGACAGACGCAAGTGCCATTACCTACTGAAGCTTTGGTAACAAAACTAACGGTTCAAAAACAAAAATATAAAAGTTAGGTGAACAATGCTATTCATTCTGCCACCTCCTCGCTCGACGTCGTTACCAAGTTACGGGGTAAACAGCTGCTGCTTTGATGACGCAAACGCACCTCGGTTTCGGACCCAAAAATATAATATGAACACCGTCCAGGGAGCAAACGAACTCGGGTTCGGTCCAGGCAATCGAACCAAGTGTGAAAGCACCAGTCATTATTTGGGTAGCACACATATTCTGAATGCCTTCGGCAGAATTCAAATGAGCAATTTTAATCTAGATTAATTTCAAAATCACAGTGAGATTAATTTAGATTAAAAAAATGAATCTATGCCCACCACTACAATTAACGCACTTCAGCACTGAAAGCCCTCGCGCTACATATATACAGGTTTTGCGTCAGATATTTTCTTGTTGACTAGGAATTCATACACGGGTAAATATGTTATTTCAGTAGTAATAAACTATAGACTATCAATATATATAGAAATATTATTTACGTTTTTTCAGATGTTAAACAATGTGCCACGCCCACACCCCTTAATGGAACTTCGGAGACGGTTAATCTGTTAATTTAGCGAGTAAAGGGAAAATGACGACAGAGAATAGATGAGTGCCACAGGGCTTTTACCAGATTTATAGTGAAAGGCTTACATCCTTTTTCCACCGTTAAGTCATCATGGTTTAGGAACAATTACATTTGTAATGCTGAATTACCATTTATTATTTACAAGTTCACTGAATAACTGAATTTCTATTAAATTAATATACAACTAACTAATAAATATAACTAATATATATATAATATTTTTGCAAGAATGCTTTTAATACTGTAATATATGTACAGTACAGGACTTTTTTGACATTGCCAGCCTGTAAATGAATCAGAGATCATGTAATAAACACAAAAAGGATTGTTTGAGTTGCGTATTATGCCTTTTTCCTTTACCACTATTTGTTTAATAATTTTAATGGAACCGGAATCGGAACCGGAATCATTAGGCGGAATCGGAACCAGAACCGGAACCGGAAAATTTCTCACGATTCCCAACCCTACTTATAAAACTTTTGATTTTTTTAAAAAATTGATCGTTTCGTTAGAAAAGACCCTTATTCAGTGTCTGGTATCATTTAAAGCCCTTTGAGGCTGCACTGAAACTGTCATCTGGACCTTGAACCGTTTGGGGTCCATTGAGTCTATTATAAGGAGTAAATTATCAGCAAAAGTTTATTTAAAAGTGAACTAATCCTTTAAGCAAGTAAACAGAGACCCCCACCCCCATCCTGGTTTTGACATATGTGTTGACGTTCGTATTACGCGTCCATTAGGCCGCCAACACCCCAGTCATCGTCACACACTGATATACTACAGTGACATTCCATTTTGACTCATGGCGCCTGCCAGAAAGAATTTCCCTCTCCTGCATCTGGAAAGAACACTGGGAAATGTTGTGAAATCTCGAGTTGCGTCAGCATGACGTTTCTTTATAATACAGATGAATTAGCACACTGATGCTCTGAGACGGCAGCAGACTCGCCTCAACCTGCAAGCCTTGTTCAGTCAGAGCATGGCCAGCTACCACCAACATCACACAAAACACACACACATTCTCAACCGCAGGACCATGCACCTCACAACTGCTCAAATGTGTGTTTTACTGTTACTTAAGGTCATGAGTGCATGAGGTTCCACTATAAGCAAAATGAAAAAAACCTAATATTTTTAAAAGAATTTAAAATTTACTAACAGACATGTTAACCAAACATGTCAAGCCTGAGGTTTTTTCCTCCTCGCATAACAAAAACATTGGGATAAAGAAATTAATACTTTTATTCAGCAATGTTGTATTTAATTCAAATGTGACAGTAAAAATATAATGTTACAAAAAAATGTATTTCAAAAAATGCTGTACTTTTTAACTTTCTATTCAAAGAATCCTGAGAAAATACTAATAAAATCCACTAAAATATGAATCAAATATTTTGCACAAATGTTTTTAACAATGAAGATGATAAATGATTCTTGAGCACCAAATCCGCATATGAGAATGAATTTTAAAGGATCGTGACACTGAAGGCTGGAGTAATAATGCTGAAAATTCAGCTTTGCCATCACAGGAATACATTACAGTATAGGTCCTGTTTACACCTGGTATTAAAATGCATGTTACAAATCAAGAACATTGCTTGCTATGCAAACCAAACTTGGGTCTTCAGCCACCAAAGTTAAGTCAGTAGGCAGAGACTTTTTGTGGCTGTTCGAATGCATTCGATCTACACTACGAAATCTGGTTGAATGCGTTTTAGACTACCTCTGGAAGTGGACAAGCTCAAAATGTTTAAGAGCCTGTATTTAGCGTTGTCTATTTGTGATCCGATCGGCCAAAGCGCATATTAATAACAAATAACAGTTATTACGTTAATTTAAATTGTAATAATGTTTCAAAAGATTACTGTTTGATCAAACAAACAAAATGTTTTGTATGTTTTTAAAATGTATTATTAATACGGTACACAGTTTGTGCTTGTTTTAATGGCTGTGTTTGATTTTAGGGTCCGTTACCAAACACCTGTGGTCATTTCTGGGAGATGGTGTGGGAGCAGCGCTGCCGAGGGGTTTTGATGCTGAATCGTGTTATAGAGAAAGGCTCGGTGAGAGAAACACACTGTACCGTTTTCTTTCCATACCTGTAGCATTGATAAACATTAACTTTGGATACCTCCCTAAAACACTTCTAGCATGCATATGGAATGTGTACATATTGTGGTGTATGGTAATAATGAAGAAGTGTGTGTGTGCGCATGCAGGTAAAGTGTGCTCAGTACTGGCCTCAGCGAGAAGAGAGGGAGGCCGTTTTTGAGGACACAAACTTCAGACTAACTCTGATCTCAGAAGATGTGAAATCGTACTACACCGTACGAGAGTTGGAGCTGGAAAATCTGTTGGTGAGACACTTAATCTTCATCTCATCTTCCTCTTGCTTTTGTCACTGATCATTTTGCTATTTTTAAGTCTGAGATTTTATGCAGTAATTTTTTTCTCACAAAATGTGTGAAAATGTCCCTAAAAATTAACTTCCTTATAGCTGGATGGCTTGTTGACATAACTCAACGCTCTAAGGATATTACAGATGCCAGAGGCTCTTTTCAGACAAGCACACACTCATCACGATTAATGTTGTCATGTGTGTTTAAAGACACAGGAAACACGGGAGATTCTTCATTTCCACTACACCACATGGCCAGATTTTGGCGTGCCAGAGTCGCCTGCATCTTTTCTCAACTTCCTGTTGAAAGTGCGAGAGTCAGGCTGTCTGAGTCCAGATCACGGCCCTGTCGTAGTCCACTGCAGCGCTGGCATTGGCCGTTCTGGAACGTTCTGCCTTGTAGACACCTGCCTTCTACTGGTGAGAGAACTGACTGCTTCTGTGTGATGCCATATCTGTCTTACAAAATTGCTTATATATATATTATTAGTTCACTTTTTAAATAAAGGAGTGTACTCAATAGTAAATTAGTTCATATTATTTAAAAAATCCATTGAAGCATTACATTGACCTTGCTAATGGTGTTGTACAAGTGAAATTTCATGATTATTGGTACCTTGGCACTCCATTATTGAGAAATTAAGCAAGGAAAGTTTATTTATATAGCACATTACATACACTGTCCTAATCAAAGTGCTTTACACAGAAAAGGGAATTAAAATAATTCCCTTTTTCTTCATAAAAAAGAAATAAAATTGTAATCAAAAATAAAAACAAGGTTAAATTGAAACTAAATTGAAAATTATAAAATAAAGTGCAAGCAGTTCGGACAAAGCTCATTCAGTGAATGTAAAGCTAAACAGATGTGTTTTGAGTCTGGCTGCTGTTGGAGCACATCTGATCTGATCTGCGGCTGGCATAATAGCTAAACGCAGACTCTCCTTGCTTTGAGTGAACCCTCGGTATGTCTAGCTGATATGATCCTAATGATCTGAGTGATCTGTTGGGTTTGTTCTATAAGCATATCTGCAGTGTATTGAGGTCCTAGAACATTGAGTGATTTTATATACCAGTAATAAATAATACTTTAAAATCTATCCTAAATGTAACTGGAAGCCAGTGTGAATACATGAGGACTGGTGTGATATGGTCATATTTTCTGGTTCTGCTCAGAATCCTGGCAGCAGCGTTCTGTATGAGCTGCAGCTGTCTAATGGTCTTTTTTGGAAGGTGAACAAGTTTTTCTAAGTCTTGTCTGGAAACAAAGCTTCTAATTCTTTCAATATTTTTGAGATGATAGTAAGCTGATTTAGTTATTGCTTTTACTTGACTACTGAAACTGAGGTCTGATTCAAATCACACCAAGATTCCTGACTTGATTTTTAGTTGTTTAAACACTAGCATCAAGGTATGCAATCACCTTGTGAACTTCATCTTTGTTCCAAATACAATTACTTTTTTCTTTGTTTAACTGAAGATAGTTTTGGCTCATCCAACTGTTAACTTCATCAATGCATTTGCACAGGGAGTCAATGGGGCTATAGTCATTAGGTGATAGTGCTAAGTAGACCTGGGTGCCGTCTGCATAGCTGTGGTAAGCAATTTGGTTCATTATTTGGCTCAGTGGGAGCATTTACAGTTTGAATAGGAATGGCGCAAGAATTGACCCTTGTGGTACTCCTCGTGTCATGGATGTCCACTTAGATTCACCTATACTCACATAATAACCTCTCCCTTCTAAGTATGATCTGAACCATTTGAGGACCCTCCTAGAAAGCCCAACCCAGTTTTCCAACCTGTCAAGAAGTATGTTGTGATCGATAGTGTCAAATGCAGCACTAAGGTCGAGTAGCACCAGCACTGATAATTTAAAATATATACCTGTATCAGTATTGAGGAGAATATCATTTATCTTTGAGCGCTGTCTCTCTGCTGTGATGCGGTCGGAAACCAGATTGAAAATTGTCAAAGTATCTGTTTGAGTTTAAGAATTTGTTTAGCTGATTGAAAACTATTTTTTCAACGATCTTGCCTATGAAGGGAAGATTTGAGATTGGTCTATAGTTGCTCAATATGGTCTTGTCCAGATTGGGTTTTTTTTTAGGAAAACTGCCGTTTTCAGGGAGTTTGTTAGTCACTCTACAGTAGAAAAAAAGAGTGGGGTGTTGTGTTTATAATATTTGAGAAGGTCTGTCTAGCTTTGCCTAGTTCCACATTGAAATCATGAAGGCTGTCTTTATAGATGTTATAATGCACTACAAGTTTTGTCCGCAACATGCACTCCGCTTTCCTGCATTTTCTTTTCACTGTGAACTTCTGTTGTGTTTCTCCGAGGAGCTATGTCTGCCATTCTTTTTCCTGACTTTCTCAGGAGCAATATCATCAATTACATTCTTGACTTTTGAGTTAAAGCATTCAAGGAGAAAATCAACAGAGTCTGCTGCGGATATGCTTGGTGTTAGAGATATGGCCTTCATAAATAGCACACTAGTGTTCTCATTTAAGCATCTCTTTTATCATCTCTTTTAAATAACACTAAAAAAACACTATCTTTTAATATTTTTTGGCCAAAGTGATAATTTTAATTTACTAAGGAAGTATTATATTGATCAAAAGTGATAATAAAGATTAATTGTTACCAGGGTAGTAAAGATACATTGTTATTCAAGATATATTGCAATATAAAAATATATCATCTGAAGCGCACTCCTCAAAGTCAAAGCTCAAACGTAATTTAAATCACTATATCGCATTTAGTTTTAGTAGTATGATTATTCAAAGCATTTAGATGTTTCATTCTTATGTAAGTGCATTAATAGCAGGAGAGGTGTGACATAGTGAGCACCAGGAGAGTGTGTGTGTGCACGCAGCTTGTCTGTAAGAGATACAACGAATGCCTCTTTTCAACATTGATAATATGTTTCTTGAGAAGCAAATCAGCATATTAAAATGATTTCGGAAGGATCATGTGACTGAAGACTGGCATAATGATGCTGAATATTCAGATCTACCATCACAGGAATAAATTTTAAAATGTTTTTTCAATAGAAAATGTATTTTAAATTGTAACAACATTTTACAGTATTACTGCTTTTACTGTATTTATGTTTTTAAAAAAGGCAGCCTTGAAGTTGGTGAGCACATATGAAAAGCAACAAAATCTTACTGACCCCTAAAGTATTCAATAAACCGCCAGTAATAAAATTAAAAAACAAAAATACTGCAAGCAAAATAACAGTGCAGAAACGCAAATCAAGTTAACAGTGCTTGACATGTTTCACATAATTAACAGCAGTATCGGTACTTTTGACTTCCCTAGCACAGAGACCCGCTGGAGGTCTGAATTTCTCCTGCGCACTTCAGATTTGTTCTTGCTTTTGTTTAGAACTCAGTAGACCTCCCTTACGTCCTCTAAAAGCTGATATTGTGTGTTCTCAGATGTCTCAGAGGGAAGATCCATCATCAGTACGCATCCAGGAGGTTTTGCTGGAAATGCGACGATACCGCATGGGTCTGATCCAGACAGCTGATCAGCTGCGTTTCTCTTACCTCGCTGTCATAGAGGGTGCCAAGTACATCATGGGAGACACGTCTGTACAGGTAATGCCATTGGATGTTAAAGATACCAACATATTTGAAACATTTAAATTTGGTGTTATGAAATGGTTTATTTCTGGACTCTTTGCTGAGGGTGTTGTAGGCTGCAGAGCTGAGTGATATGCTGGTAGATAGTAGATACTAGGGGTGTTGAAATGAATTGTTGCATCGATGCATCGGGATGTGGACGATTCTGCAGTTATACACCATAATCGATTATAGCCTACTGACATTTCTCTGACATCATTTGTCACATACATGCTTCTCGTGCTATCGTATAATAGAGGAGGGAGGCAAGCACAAAAGCGAGTAATAGAAAATGCACCCATTATTTTAACATTTACTGTGTGTGTGTGTGTGTGTGTTATATTGTATCTTAAGTGCAGCCTACTTGACAGTTTCATGCGCTTTTAGTAGTTACTAGCAGGGCTGCAACCTCTCATGCATTCAGCGTGAGACTCCTAAATTACACTTTTAACACACTCACCCACACATTCATTTTCTCACGCAGAGAAAAATTGCTAAGCAAAGAGGACACATGACACTGACAGAGCAGGTTCTACAAATTCTCCTCTGTCAAAGTTTGTTACGAAATATAAACAATAAATATCGTGTTGTTGTATAGAGAGGAGTATTTGGCTAAATATGTGCACTATAATACATATTTATTATATTTGTACTTTTTACGTATTATAATGTTATTATAATAAAAAACGCATTAGATTTCATTTGAGTTGTTAATTGTAACCTACTAATAAACTTACTTTAACCTGTTAATAATAATACCAGCTGACAGGGCTCTCTGTTTACAGTATTAGGTGAGTGTGTTTTTTTGTTTTTTTTCTAGAGAAAAATTAACATGTAGCTAGGGCTGAAACGATTCCTTATTACTCGAATTCAAAAAAGCATTGAGGAAAAAACATTCGCTCGTCAGCTGAATAGATACGAGCAAATCGAAACACGTGAACGACATGAATGGAGTTTGCACATGCATCTCCGTCATTGTGATGTGTATGTGAAATGTTTAATGTGACTTTATATACTTATCTCCGAAATACACCATTAAAATGTAAAGCCCAATTTATACTTCTGCTTCAAGTGTAAAGTGCAAATCTCACACTTTAATCATATTTATAGCTCCTAACTTGATAAAACAAGCTGTGTTACTATGATGAATGATTAGCTCAAAATGTAGATCTGTATGTGCAATGTACTTTATCTGAATTAAATACATACACATCTCTCCCGTGTGCTGTATAAGGTTGTCGGCCCTGGTTTAGGTTAAGAAATGTAAAATGCCAAACAAGATTTTTGAAAGCAACCTTCTTCAGTGTAGCAAATATGTTCCGATATCATCGCGCTTAACATTGAGAATTTGAATAATTGTAATGTGACGATCGAGTGCGGATATCTAAATCTGAGATGTTGGAGCTGATCCACGCATCTCTTGTTCTTATTCCAAGTTATCTTCCTGTCCAATATTTTTGTTTCTTACAAAAGCAACAAAGCACTCCAAGAAGACCGTAAAGGCTTATGTCATGCCTGAGCTGAAGCTAAAACTCGAAAGTTAAGTTACACAACATAAATGCAATTTTCTCTTGTATATTTAGCATTGCTCTTTAATAAAGAAAAAGTACTTCTTATCTGATTAATCGATGGAATAATTGGTAGAATACTTGATTACTAAAATAATCGATAGCTGCAGACCTACATGTAGCTAGTGTACATAATATTTATCCAGATTATGATATTTAATACAGATTCAGGAAGTGTACTTTCTTGGAGCAGATCAAATAAAAACCGAGTTCATATATCTGACTGCTTGTATTCATTGACAAAAATGTAGCTATGTGCAGTAATATTGAAAATTGAGTGTGCAACACATCGTGATATCGAATCGAATTGTTGACATGGTAATCGTAATCGAATCGTGAAACCAGTGACGATTCACACCCCTAGTAGATACACTAACGTTTGTTAATTTTTTAATGTTTTTGAAATGTCTTTTATGCTTTCATGGATTATTTGTTTTATTGTGTTTATTTGATAAAATATACTGTATAACCTGTAATACTTCAAATAATTTTACCATTTAAAGGTAGGGACACACAAAACCGACACCAAAGAACTAGGGCTGATGAAAGCCGACTGTGTTTTCGACTCGCATCAGGGAAAGAAACCGCAGCTGAACACACCAAAAGAATTATAGGCGAAAGTTAAATAGCATTTTAGCAGATATATTTAAGCAGATATATTTGTCTATATTCATCATTCAAAAAGGGAAATTGAAACCTGATTTAAGCAGGCACAAACAAAGCAGAGCTAGCTTACCATTTTGAATATCAATCACGCTGATCACGTTCTGTATTCCACTCCGCTCATGTTATTATGAAAATATTTGCACAATAACAGCCTTCTGTCTGTTCAGTTTTGACTTACCTGCTCGCTTTCATCACTTTTGCTCTTATTCTTGTTCGCTAACTCTGAACAGCCAATCAGAGTTCTCTCTCTCTCTCACCGACGACCCAACGCAGATTAAGTTGAATCAGCCAAAAAAAACAACAACAGTAGTGTGGGACACGCTCAACTACTCTCTATTCTCTATCTAACTTAAACTTCTCTATTTGAATATATTTTAAAATGTAATTTATTTCTATGATGGCAAAGCTGAATTTTCAGCATCATTACTCCAGTCTTCAGATTCACATGATCCTTCAGAAATCATTCTAATATGCTGATTTGCTGTTCAAGAAACTTTTCTTATTATCAATGTTGAAAACCGTTGTTCTTTTTAATATTGTTGTAAAAACAGCTACAGTGGGGCAAAAAAAAAGTATTTAGTCAGCCACCAATTGTGCAAGTTCTCCCACTTAAAAAGATGAGAGAGGCCTGTCATTTTCACCGTCCTTCGGATGAGATGTTAAACCGAGGTCCTGACTCTCTGTGGTCATTAAAAATCCCATGGCACTTCTCGTAAAGGAGTAGGGGTGTGTATAACCCCGGTGTCCTGGCCAAATTCCCTCCATTGGCCCTTACCAGTCATGGCCTCCTAATAATCCCCATCCACTGAATTGGCTCTCACCCTCTCTCCTCTCCACCTATAGCTGCTGTGTGGTGAGCGCACTGGCGCCGTTGTACTGTGGCTGCCGTTGCTTTATCCAAGTGGTTGCTGCATGCTGGTGGTGGTTCAGGAGAGACCCCTGTCATGAGTGTGAAGCGCTTTGGGTGTACAGTAGTACATATGAAAGCGCTATATAAATGCCTCATTCATTCATTCATCATAGGTACACTTCAACTATGAGAGACAGAATGAGAAAAATAAATCCAGAAAATCACATTACTTATTTTCCACTATAATTTGCAAATAAATTCTTTAAAAATGAGACAATGTGATTTTCTGGATTTTTTTTCTCATTTTGTCTCTCATAGTTGAAGTGTACCTATGATGAAAATGACAGGCCTCTCTCAACTTTTGAAGTGGGAGAACTTGCACAATTGGTGGCTGACTAAGTACTTTTTTGCCCCACTGTATACTTTTCCCCTTCAGGATTCTTTCAATATAAACTTCAAAAGAAATAGAAAATGTCAGGGCTGTAACATTATAAATGTCTTTACTGTCTCTTCTGATCACCTAAAAATTCAAATTCTGTCACCATTTACTCACCCTCATTGGATTTTGTTCATCTTTGAAACACAAATGAAGATATTTAGAATATATCCATATGAATCGAGCAGTTAAATCAGACTTCAGAAGAGACATGATAAATTTGTATGATGCACAGATTTAATTTAGGCTTTTATTCGCATATAAACCTGATCAGCGAACATGCATAAAGCTTTCTAATTTGATCACGGAAGCTCAAGCGAGCTTGCTTGATGCGCGCCAATGAGTTTCACTCTTGCGTGTCACACCAGCACATTTAAGCTTTCGCTAGAACCAATGAGGTTTGTTAAATTAAGCAATCCTAAATTCAGTCTGTTCATCAAATAATGCATTCAGGTCTTTTCAGAAGATTTGGACTAAACAATTTGATTCATATGGATTTATTTTATGATCTCTTTATGAACTTTTGAGTTTTGGGTGTATGGACTTTATGGAGGGGCAGAAATCTTTTAATTTTATTAAAAATATCTTAATTTGTGTTCTAAAAAAATAAACCGAAAGCCTTATAGGTTTGGAACGACATGAGGGTGAGAAAATGACAGAATTTTCAGGTTTGGGTGAACTATCCCTTTAATGCATCCTTGTTGAATAAAAGTATTAATTTCTTACTGACCCCCAACTATCAATGTTAGTGTGCTATTTTACAACTATTTAATCCTACCATTTGTCCATAAAATGTAAAAAAAAAAAGTAATTCATATAACATATTAATGAAAAATTGTATATTGTAATTTAATATGAAACATTTTGAGGTTGAACTTCCAGCAAAAATATCATCATATGATATACCTTTACGGTCATAAAAATACTTCTACCATATGTAACATTTTGTTCATGCTGCCCACTTCTAGTAGGCTGTATCGATCAGTGAAGTGTTTGTATTTCTGTGCGAGTAGGAGTGTTGGAAGGAGTTATCAAATGAGGAGGATCTCCCCCCTGAATTCACTCCTCCACCCAGGCCACGCCCCCCAATAGATCCTCCTAACGGCAAAGACGACCTGGTGAACTCTGACCCCACACACTTCTTCACCGAGATCATAAAAAACAGTGCAGAAATCTGTGCAAACAGGTCAGCCTACTCTCAATATATTCTCTCTATAGTGCCCATCCATATACAAAAATGTTTTGTTGCTGTTTTTCCCAGTGCACCCCAGACATTCACAGACGGCCCGGACCTGCGCAGACGGATGGTCACAACTGGTGATGTCGGAGCGACAGCGTTGTCAAGCGAACAACTCGACGACCCAATCGTTGCAAAAGAAGCTCCTCCTAAACCGGCACGGTCTCCCCCCAAGACTCCCACGCTAGAGGCTGCTCCTGCTCCTTTTCCTGCTCCTGCTCCAGCTCCCGCCCATGAAACATGGAGCCCTTTGATGGCCAGTGTGTGTATGTGCACGGTACTGGCTGCAGGTGCTTATGTCTGTTACCGCACCTATTTCCACTGATGCCCTGTCTTTCATTCCGTCTCTTTCTCTATCCCTCCATCTGCTGGCTATCGCTGGGAAAAGAAAAAGAGAGAGACACACACACACACACACACACACAGACACTCACACTTTCTCGGCTGGACCTGTCTCTCTCAGCTGAGCCGATCTCACTCTCTTCAAGTGTCTCTGGGGAAGAGTTTCAGAGGCTTATCTCTGCCAAACTGCTGTCGAATCGCTCTATACACACTCTTACACACAATCTAATAAACGTGTGTCCGTTTAAAACCTCAGGGCCTCACAATTCAGGTGTTGCAACCTAAACGTTACATACAGGTAAAAGAAAATCCAAGACTGTTATTGCTGCAGTAAGTAAGGGAATTTTTTTTGTGTGTGTGTGTATTTCAATCATATGGCATTTTCTTTTTTTTGCATTTTAAGTCTGACGACTATCAGTGATGGTCTCGGATGGAGCTGCACAGGAGGTGAGCTCATAATACATGCTGAACACACAAATCTGCTGTACCTAATATGGGAGGTCGTGAGTAGTCTGGGACATCTGATATGATCAAGTGCTCTGTGTTGAACTATAGAATTTGTTACAGTAGAAAACATCCCCAACCTTTTCTCTTTTCATCCTTTTTAACTTCCTCTGCTTTTGTGTGTATGCCAAAGGTGACACTGGCACTTCATCTGTGTTCTCATTCATTCGTTTTCTTTGAAAATCATTTCCTTTTAACCAAAATGTTCATTTAAAATGCTGGAACTGGGGTCAAATCTCAGTCAGATCCATCAGATTTGCTGGTCCTCCAGAGGCCTAATACAATGAAAGGAACTGCGCCATTTAGTTCTGTCAAAGTGAGAACGCTCATTTTATTTTTCATATAACAGAAATACCAAAATCATTTAACACCTTACTAGACCTAATGTTCTACACTTGATAGGTATTTACTGCCAAATTTGAGTAAATTTCAAAGGGAAAACAAGTTAACTTTAATGATGGAACAGTGAATCCCTCAGTGTTTTCAGCTAAACATAACCAGCAGGTGGCAGTATTGAGTATGAGATTTTGTTTTTGTCATTATTGCTCATATTCCTCTTTAGAAGATCGTGATTCATGGGACAAGATTTGAAATGGTAATTTTTTTATTTTTTTCTAGTTGCAATACAGATACATTCAGATGCTTCTGGCCTTTGTCACTTGACTTGAATGGTGTGCAGTGAGCTTAGGGGGGTCAGACTAACCAAAAAGAAAAACCTGAAAACACCAGCACTGAATGAATGCAAAGAGAGAAACGATCAGTGACAGTGAGCTGTCTTTGTGTTTTACTGTTTTATCATATTATTGTCATAGTAATTATCAAGTAAGATTAACAGCAGACGGGCATAAACATTTCCTTCAAATCAAACCACACTGCAGAACTGTTACTTTTTAACAGTGTGTGAACAAGTCCAATGCAGTAACCTCAAAACAAAGTGTTTTCTTTAGGTGTATTGAGGCCCAAAACGCTTTTAATTGTGACTTTGCTTTGTGTGGTGACTTTTTTTTTTTTTACTGCTGCTTGACCAGTTCAGAATGGTAATTTTTGGTTTTCTGGGCAGTTTATCCTGTTAGTAGAGATTCAGTGTTCCACACTCTGAAGCTGTTGATGTTTGGTTTGAAGATTCTGCCACCATCCATCATAGTGACTACAGAATCTGGTCCTGTAGCTGGACCACAGAATGTAAAGTCTCTCTTCTTGATAGCTTTATTTACACACATATATATAGAAAAATATATTTGTCTGTGTCATTGTTTGTCGTCTTTCAGTTATCTTTGGACTGGGAGACATCAGACATCTTTGGCCTTTGTATTTGAGGCTTGAGAATCTCCTGCATCCTGTTTGTTTTTTTAATGTTTTTTTTTCGTTCTTTTGTAAGTAAAGCGTATGCTTTGTTCCAGTTGGATGTAATGACCGTTGAAATGAATTTTTTCGGACAGAATACAGAGCAGACGCTGTGGTAATAAACGTGTACATCTCTGATGATCTTCTGATTTTGATTTTGTTCCCATTTCGTTCGTATTCCCTCATGTGACGGTAAGAGAAGTTCCTCTGATATTTATGAAATCTCATTGAAAAATTAATGAATGAAAGCTCTCTTTGAGTTCTAATGTAAAAAAAAAAAAATCATAGATAAAAGACTCAAAAATCCATGTGAAGTGTGGTGTAGTTTGAGCTTGTTTCATCATCGTATTATTTAGTTAAAGCTCACGTTTGAAACCACAATTAAAACTAAATGTAAATGTATACAGGTCTGGATTATGGACCAGGCCAATCTCTGGCCGTGCTGTCTCGAAACCTAAATAAATTTAACCAAGATACAGATGCTAAGGACCCCAGCAACAAACAAATGATAGCCTACCAAAACATAAAAATAAAAAAAATCCAGATTGCCCTTAAAGTGAGAGTTATCTCTATGTAGAAAAATATACTGGTATTTATATTTAACGAAGGAGAGTGAAAATGTAGAAATAATTTGTAAAATGTGTAAATATTATATCAAAATGTCTATGTGCGTGTGTGTCTTTGTATATATATACATACTCTATACACATACACGGCTCAGGCATAACATGATTCAACCCCTCAAACTTGTTGTTGTGCTTCTCAAACCATTCCTGAACCATTTTTGCATTGTGGCAGGGCGCATTATCCTGCTGAAAGGATCCATGAAAGTGCATACATAGTCTGCAAAAAATGCTAAGTAGGTGGTACGTGTCAAAGTAACATCCACATCGATGGCAGGACCCAAGGTTTCCCAGCAGAACATTAACCAAAGCATCACACTGCCTTCGCCAACTTCCCATAGTGCATCCTGGTGCAATGTGTTCCCCAGGTAAGTGATGCAAAGACACCCAGCCATCCATGTGCTATATCCACTCATAATGTTATGCCTGATTTTTTTTTTTTTTTTTACAAAACTATACATTTTTAATAATATGGAATTTTGGCAGCTTTTATATAAAGTCACAATCACAATTCTTATTGGCGGACGTGTCCCTCTGAATGTCTAAGGTCAGGTGATTACATCCCTGACGTCAATACACACATGAAAACTTCTTGTGGCCAGTGGAGGGCGCTTAAGGATCAGTTACGCACTTCTTGGCTTTTATTTCAATTGGGTCTTTCCCAATAAGCAAACTAGAACTTTTTCTTTATAACTTGTCTGAACTCGTGTCATTGCAATCTAATAACATGTATTTTAGAGTCAGCGAATTGTAGCTTTTCAGATACTTGTGCCCCATTTCTAAGGAAATCCATCCTCATGTTAGCATGTTCAGTGCAAAAATGCAGATACATCCATAGGCTTTTCTACACCACATCTTTGTCTGTGAGATGCTCTATTTATGACAGCTGTAATGTTTTCTCTTGTGTACGTGCTTGAGTGTGTGTCAGCACAGTACAGCTGGTACCCAAGCATTTCCTGTAGCATTACCTTGCCCTACTAACAATACCTTACAGATTGAAATAAATGATTTTGATCTAATTTCTTAGAGCACAAGTCTTATTATCCCACATGGACTGTTTCTGTGATAAATGTGATTTCTTTAATGTTTTTACAACTTAAGTGTCATAAACATGCTTTCATACTTACAGTACATACAGTATACAGGACATTTCATAACCACTCTGTGCTGCTTTTGAGTGGGTTTCAGTTAATGCTAATGACGTTCTTCTGACGCTATTTGTCTGAGGCGACAGATTTGTGGTTGCCTTTACCTGTTTTTACTTTTATATACTAGTTTGTGTCAGTTTATACTGGTCTGAGAAGGTCTACAGTGAGTTGTCTCCTTAGGTGCCTAAAAATATTATTGGATTGTCTCAATTAGAGGTGATTTATGTCACTCCTGCATAGCTGTTCATCCCATTTCCTGTGACAGCCTATATGTAACATTATAGTATGTCTTTCCCTCCCTTAACAGTTCACTTGTTTTAGTGTCACCCATTTTTCTCTCTCTATCATTGTTTATCAGGGTGATTCAGCAGTTTGGAATCTTTTAACCGTTTCTGGCCTTGTTGAAAAATTCGGTTTCAGATTCGGTCGATTTCAGACTACAGATGTATTTCTAAAATACATATTTCATCACATATTGCTAAAACGGTATTCTTCCACGCCCACTAATGAAAAGTGCTGAAATTAAATGTCATTTTAAATCCTGTGATAATACTAATTCATCTGAAACTGACGCACACGTATGTTCCCTATGATCAAAATAATGCTGCAAGTGAAGTATACACTCAGGACTGTATTCAAATGAGTTAGGATGTAAACCAACAGGAAACTGTAACATTTGACATGAAGGACTAGAACACATAAGTGTCATCACAGAAATGAATGGTATTGTTCCAGATGGTAAAGTGTTTGTAAACTTGTCTGACAGTCTTAACTGTTCTTATGTGTGTAATCACATTCTGTTGTGGGTTAAACTTACAGTAGAGGTGAGTGTATTCTCAAGTATGCGTATGTGGTTCATAAGTATGTTGGTTCACACTGTTCAGGAATGAGTGTGTGTGTATGTGTGTGAGCATGAGTCAGGGCACTCCCTAACTCGTGTTACTTTGACGTAAAACAGGCAAGACCAAACAGGCTGATCCAACTGGGAAAAACACACTGAGGTGGGCGGGGCTTAGTTCCGGAAAAGCACTTAAAAAGACAGTGAACACGAAACTACAGCTGGGGCTCGGGGTCAGTTATAGGTTCAGGTATCAAACAGCTGTTGCTTATTATTTCTAGCATTTAAGTAAGAGTGTTGACGACAAACACAAGCTCTATGAAACACTGCTTGGTCTGTATATTTAGAGTAAAACCATTTGGATTGGACAGGTGGAGTTTTGGCAAGCGCATCGTGTGTGTTACAACATAACTGAGGAATGGTATTGGTTTTCTCCTTCACTTGTCTCTCTTTCCTGTACGTACCGCCCTTTGTTCAGTCTCCTCCCATTTCCGTTCCTTTTGGAACATTTCCTGGGAGCAACAGAATTAGGAAACTCCAGAAAGAAAAAAGAAAAATCTGCTTCTTACTCAACCATGATCAAGGTCAAACCGCAGATGTTTAAACTGATTTTTAGTCAGTACAACTTTAACAGAAATATATAACTTTAATAAAATAAAATAAAAATCAGTAAATGAGTAACAATAGAGAACTAATAAACAAAACACAGACGTTGCAGGTTTTATTGTGCTTCCGTATTTTAATGAAATGTATGAGGCACTAGCTTTGTTATCAAACCTAATGAGCATTTTTAAGGCATCAAGGCTGGCAACTTAATTATATAAATCCAAAATGGCGGACGAAGTGAGAAATGTAGATTATAAATATAGGCCTACTTGAAAATTCAAAACTGAAAAGTAAAAACTTATGTGCAATTCAAAATGTACTGTTTTGTGCTATGTATGTTTGTTTGAATAGTAACATGTTAGCAGCATCATGTTAAAAATCAAACTCTATTGAAATCAATGGCAAATTGAATCTCTCATAACACTCTTTGTATGGCTGCCCTCATCTTAGCTAAATGCTAATATCAAACTCAACTGCAAGTTGATTCTTCTGTGACAACAGTCAAAACTGTTTGTCCAGCTATAGCTTATGTTTATAGAGAAAAACAATTAAAAACAGCAAAGTAGAAAAACATGATATGCAGAGACAAAAAATGCAAGCTCTCGAAACAGGTTTTTTAAAAGCTAAACTTCTTCACACTTGAATGGCACATTTTTTAGAATACCATGTGCAAAAAAAAAAACTGTAAAAGAAGGGTACTTTGAGTTTAAAATAATGAAAAATACTGTTTAACGCATTATGTGTGTAACTCAATTGAAATCAACTGCAAGTTACTATATGTTGTGTAGAGTTTGTCTATAATGCTGCAGTATATGTTGCCAGTCGACAGGGAGGCAGCTCACTAGGTTTTGGAGTTGGAACCTACTGGAACCCAGCATGAACTGTGTAACCCTCAGATTATCCTCATAAGTCAAAAGGTCAGTGTACACAAAATAAGTTTTTGCCATTATGACTGGAGTAAAGCAGCTAAAATATCCTCCCGAGTTCCATTATTGCGCTTGTTTATGCTTAAGTAAATGGAAAAAAAAACTTCTGCTGGCCATTTTGTTTTGGGAGGCTGATGGTCTGTTTGAGGACACCCCTCAACCGCATCTTGTTTTTTTGAGGTTGAGTTTCCTCGGCAACAAGCGCGTGCACTGTAATTTCCTGTTGCTATGTACGCTGCGTGCGCATGCACTCCACTGCAGAGCTTACGTAAAAAGCTAAGCTCGGTGCTTCCCCTTCTTTAGGACTAGCGCTTCCTTCCTCGCGCGTACACAAATGCTGTGACCTGCTTAAAAAACTGAGATCTTCCACAACAAGTGTCCTATCGTTCACCACCTTTACATCACAGTCGTCATATTGACGTTTTGTGCGATTGACAGGGGAATGTTTTCAAAGCAGAATATGGCAGGCCTGCTGACATCTTGCAGAAAAACGGCAACAGTATATGAATTATGTGTGCATTTGTTTGATCACCCATTAGTCAATTTCAAATTAAGTGCAATTAGGGTGCATTATGGACAGAGCGAATAGTACAACTGCTTGTCACTGGGGCAGTAAACACCACAAAGTCTACAGTCAGTGGCCAACTAACATGTACGTCCAGCGCCTGCGTGAGAGGAAATAACTGCCTATGCCAGCAGATGACAGTAGTCTTTAAACAAAGCATTACCATTTTGAATATTAATCATGTTGATCATGTCGTTATGAAACATTGACATATTGGAATGCTCAGGTAAGATGATGTAAAATTTCAAGAGCCCTTTACAAATTGTGTGCCCTCTACACTTTGTCATTTGCATCATTTTGTTTTTCTTGTTTGGTTTGCTAAACTGAAAAGCCAGTTCTGTGTGAAATTTCTCACTAGCTGGATTTCCATCGAAACGTTTCCATCCAATCTTTTCAAATTTACTTTTAAAAAAAAACCCCAATGTGAATTAGGTGCGTTTCCATCAAGTTGTTCGAGTGGATGACAGTGGTATTGGTAACCTAGTAACCAACAGTAAATTAAACACCATCAGCTGAAACAGCCAATTAGTCAAATGGGTTTAATGTTTGCTACATCAGAATTTATTCAGATTCAGAATTTATTCCATCTCCCAATATTCACATGGACTCTTTTTCGCACTGTTCAAAAACCATCTTAAGTGAGCGTTTTTTGTTTTTTTGGGGAAAATTTGGCATTTCCATCACTCGTTTCTGATGCAATACTTCAAAATGCGCATAAAAACAGGGTGACTGAAACCCTACTGACTGTCTGATGCAGTATTTCAACATACTCAGTTAGCCAAAAAGCCATGACGGTTTGACTCTGCGGGACCAACAGTTGCGGATCACACTACAAAAACTGAGCTGACAAACTTTTAATGATGCCCCAACTTTGGCTGACGGTTGGCTTAGTGTGTCACGACCTTAAGGGGCCCTATATGTAGGGTGCAGGACAAAGACATGCCTAGAGGCCTCGTGGGACCATGATCATACCCAATTTCCTCATCGGCAATCTGGCATTAAGTGTTTAGGCCATAAAAGCCCAAAAAAGGTCACTTCTGTCTCTTTTTTAACCACGTCTTGTGCGATCACAATTAGGCCACCCCTACTCATGTATGTCAGTTTTCAGTCACATTTTCCATTCTGTTTTACAGCATGACTAAACTTCTTTTGAGAAGACGTGACTTAGCAGCTATCTTCACAGGTGCAGCGCAGACCATGACAGAGAACCCACAAAGGTCCAACACAAAATCATCCTGTGGTTTCCTTCTTGTAATTCATTGAGGGATCTTTCCCAGATTGCATCAGGGGCATATGTGAACCACATTAAGAGTTCAAGCGGAAATGAGCTGCATTGTAATTAACTTTTTTGTTCAATTGAGTCATTAGTTAGTGTTTAATGCAGTTTAGAGCTTTTAGTATCAACTGTAAAATTAAAATAAAGAGCACTTAGGGATGTTTAATCTTTCTTTCATATTGGCACATGATAAGTTACTCTGGTTTAAAACACACGCAGGTTCTGTGTGTACTGGTTCGCTATCTTTGTGGGGACTCTTACTACAAACTGTATATTATATCCTGTATATTATAACTCTGCACCGCCTGGTAGGTCTCTGTGAGTCAGTGTGCATTCAGGTTGAAGTCCCCACAGGGATAGAAAAACATGTACACACACACACACACACACACACACACACACACACACACAAACACACACATGCGCAAAACTCTGAAATATTAGCATGAAGTATTACTGTGTATATGCAAAGCGGTTTATGTGCAATAGAGCCCTGTCAACTTTGAATAATATTCTTCTAACTAATTTCTGAGTCATGCGTCTGGCTGTAAAGGGTGTGTCTAGAGTTTCAGGAGTGTTCAGTAGGGCAGAGTGTGTTTCTGGGATCTTAGACTGGGCTTTGTTGTATTATTCTTTCCTCTATTCAGACAAAGTAAGATTAAACATAAGTAATCGTAGGGGTTTTGAGCTCACATTTAAAAATTATACATTTCCTCATAACACTCTGCATCATAACACAATACTGCTTAGCACTGCAGGAAGTTGTAGAGTCTACCTGGGGTCAGAGAGTGAGATAACCCAAAGTCAAGGACTGACCCTATGTGTATAATCATTCTAGGGTTTTTAAAGTTCAAATGCATACATTGTAAACAGGGAGGGATCTTCATTATTCAAGAGCTTAACAAGCCAATATGTCACCAATTGTGTCCACAGTGGTCTTTATCCAAAGTCCAGTCAAGTGTTTGTGAAGTCACTCATTACTGACCAAGATATCAACAGCTTGTTTCTTTTTAAGTGGATATATAAATATGCACACTATAAAAAAATGTAGGCCTAAATTTAAGTATTGTGTATTTATGTATATTGGATTTGAATTGAAATGTTCATTCTATGGATTTTACCATTTTAACATATACAAATACATTTAATGTGAAGCATATTTATCAGCTATGCATAAATTAAACTAAGATTTCTGTAATAGTACTTTAAAGGGTTACTTCAGCGATTAGCATTAAGCTTTGTATCAGTAGAAACCCGGGAGTATATTCTAATTTCCCTCCCCCCTCATATGACCCTGAGATGAGAGAATTATCTATTTTATTTCTGGAAAATTCCTCAGATGACGCAAATATTGTCATTTTGCATCATCGGAGGATTTTTTGGCCAGAGGCTGAAGACTACAGCCAGCAGAGGGCGCTGTTTCCACATGTTTTTAACATCACACTCACAGCACTCGGCTCGCGGAGCGTGAGTGTTAAAAGTTAAGTTTACTATTCCTATGAAAGTTAAGCTTCCAAAGACATGAACTGAAAAAGCGCCAGACTGATCACGCGCTGTGAATGCAGACGCGATTACCTCAGCTCATGTGTTGAATGTAATCTGATCCTGCTGCGTTTGTGCCGTGACACTCAATCGGCTCACTCACATTATATTGAACAGACACATTCAGTTTTTAATTGTAGTGTCTCTAATTGAACTGATTTTATGAAAATGAATGCGGTGGGCAAGTAAACCAGTAGCCGCGCCTAGAGTGGGGCAGGAAAGTGCATTCTAGGAGTTGTTGTCTTTTATCCCAATGAGACGACAATTTATTTGCTGTCTTTTCTCAGTCTAGAAGGCACCAAATAAAAAAAAAATTCAGATTTTTTTAATGACCCAGATTAAATACAGATTTCATCTTCCCAGCGCTGAAGTACCCCTTTAAATTAAATGTTTTAAATACACAGGTATCATTATCATCAATCAATCCAGTTAGTTTCAAACTCATGCATTTTAACTAACTGAATATTGCTTTTGCCACAGCTAGCCATATTTTGATTTATACTTTTTTAACTGAATGTAATTTTCACAATAAACAGATTTATGATGATTCTATGTAATCTTAACAAATGCGTTTTGAAAATGACTATTTAAATAAAACTAAAGAAATGCAAATAGTCAATAATAAACTATGTATGACTGACATTTATACATAAAATTTATTTTAAAACTATGTAGTCTAAATGTATTTCAAAAGCTTAAATCTTAAATTTAGTCTATTTTTTCTAAGCATATTTGTTGGTATAAAAAAGATTAAAATCTATATTTATACATTTTCTGAAGATAATGGTTTGTGGTGTTTGCATCCAAAAACGTTTGTTTCTAAATATGGCTCAGATTCCTCGTCCGATGTAGATGTATGGGATTTTATCAGCTATTTTATCATCTACCAGGGTGAAATTTGTAAGCCTGATCCACTTGAAGAGTTTTAGCACTCCTTACTTCAATATATATCCATAGTTGCACACCACAGTTTATTAGTTAGACTTAGTGGTGGTTAGCAATAATAATAGTTTTACTTGCTAACAAAAAAACTTGGAAGTCGATGCATTGGTCATTAAATGCACACAGCAACCTTCACCGCTCATGTGTTGAAAGCTTTCGTCAGTTAAATTCTGACTTGCATCTTTTTTTCCTGCACTCTTGCTCTCTGCGTTTTGCGTTCTCTTGTTCACATTATCTCTGCAGGAAGGAAGAGATCCAATATAGTGATGTGGGTTGAGTGCCACGGCCTGTTTGTGAGACAGTTAAGATTCCATCACGTGAGTTTAAGAGAGGTTATACGTACATGCACACGCAACCAATATCAGTACCCTCTGAGACTGACTGTGGCCTATTTTGAGCCGCTGCACTGATTGTCTATCTCATGTTTAGAGGTGAAGAGAGCAGATGCAACCTTTACGTTGGAGCCCCTCGCATACTCGGCAATGGAGAGATGGCAGATAGAAATATGCGTTTGTGAAAAAGATACAGTGACATCAATAGTGCAAGGAACTGATCACTTCAATAAGCACTGCGTAGTTTTGGGCTACTGCAACAACAGAAAGTCTGAGGCCTCAAGCAAAAATAGATCTGAGACTTAAAGGTCTTACGAATGCTTTGAGTTTTAGACTTAAACTTTTCAAATCAAAATGTGATGGACTATTGCTTAAGGCAAATATCTATATTGCTCATATTCAGTCCTGTACTGATCATGAAATCACGTGGCAGAGGAGTGCTATTAGTTCACTGAGCAATCCAATTCATGAAATTTACCTGGAGGATAATAAATGAGGTGAAAAAAATATATATATAAAAACGAAGTACAGTCATCACTCCAGTCTTCAGTGTTACATGATCCTTCAGAAATCATTCTGAACATGCTGATTTGGTGCTCAAGAATTTTTTTTTATTATCAATGGTGTACTTTTCACACTTGTACTTTAGAAGCGGGGTTAGCACCGCTTTATGAAACTCCGCTTTTGCAGTGTTAACCCCGCATTGCGGTGCAACAGACAAACAATCACGTACATATTTGTGTGCTTTGTACAGTCACAGAAACACTGCACATTGTATATAAACAGTAAATTCAGCGTTTGAGAGGAAAACGTGAAAATTTGTGATGAGACCTACACTATTTCGCCAAAAGTTTTGGGACGCCTGCCTTTACATGCACATGAACTTCAATTACATCCCATTCTTAATTTGTAGGGTTTCATATGGCCCACCTGTTGCAGCCATAACAGCTTCAACTGTTTTCCACAAGGTTAAGTGTGTTTTCTGAATTTTTGACCATTCTTCTAGAAGCCAATTTGTGAGGTCAGGCACTGATGTTGGATGAGAAGGCCTGGAGAAGGTCTTCATCCCAAAGATGTTCTATCAGGTTGAGGTCAGGACTATGTGTAGGCCAGTCAAGTTCCTCCACACCAAACTCGCTCATCCATGTCATTATGGACCTTGTTTTGAGCACTGGTGTGCAGTCATGTTGGAACAGGAAGGGACCATCCCCAAACTGTTCCCACAAAGTTGGGAGCATGAAATTGTCCAAAATGTTTTGGAATGCTAAAGCATTAAGAGTTCCTAACGGGCCAAGCACCACACCATAATCCCCCCTCCACCAAACTTACTCTTGGCACAATGCAGTAAGGGAAGTACCGTTCTCCTGGCAAACGCCAAACCCAGACTCATCCATCGGATTGCCAGACAGAGAAGCGTGATTCGTCACTCCAGAGGACACGTCTCCATTGCTCAGAGTCCAGAGGCGCCGTGCTTTACATTGCACGTGGTGATGTAAGGCTTGGATGCAGCTTCTCGCCCATGGAAATCCATTCCATGAAGCTCTCTAGGCACTGCTATTGAGCTAATCTGAAGGTCACACAAAGTTTGGAGGTCTGTAGCTATTGACTCAGCAGAAAGTTGGCGACTTCTGTGAAGATTGGCAACCTACCACGGTACCATGTTTTAATTCACTGAGCTCCACAGACCCATTCTTTCACAAAAGCAGTCTGTATGCCTAGGTTCTTGATTTACACACCTGTGGCCATGGAAGTTATTGGAACACCGGAATTCAATGATTTGGAGGGATGTCCCAATATAGTGTATATAGTCTGAAGTATCCATTCAGTATAACCTCAATAGTACAGTCGATTATACTGATCCCCACAAATATGCAAATAAGAATGTTAACCCAGGGTTTAGGAAAGTACAATGTGAAAGGATTCAGTTTACCCAGGGATAATAATGACCCAGGGTTAACCATTTCAAGTGTGCAAAGCCCTACTATGTACTTATTATAGCAATTTGTAGTTACCTAATATGACCAGGTACACTGTAAGTACATGTACTTTAAAATAATGTAAAATAACACCTTAGCAACCACATACAATGCCCTGGCAACCATCCACAGCACACATTAATCTTGGCGGTAATTTACGCTGGTAAGCACCGCTCACATTTTCTTCAGAAAAACGGTGAAAATCGAATTTATTTCTCTGTTGATTTCTGTATTTAGCTCCGTGATTCTTTGAATAAAGAAAACAGAACTATAACTGGTCTTTTGTGTGCTCAAGCTTATTCACACACTCACACATTTGCATGCAACAGTGACATTATTTTCCAGTTCATGATTGATCTATATTTACCAATCACACCTAAATAATCTTTAAACATCCAAACACGAACATGTACACAACATTTTTGTTGTGTACCAGTGTTCTCCAGGTAGTGGTAGCATGCTGAAGTCTGACCAATTTAGATATTAGTGTTCAGTACTAGTTTTATTGCATGTTAAAGGATCGAGTGGGTAATTATGACACCTAAATGAGTGGCTAGTGATGGCCGTAGTGGCCTGATCACTGTTCTGTTCTATTCTGTTGTTTTGCAACAACAGGAAGGCTGTCAGTTACTCAACCATGTCCTGCATGATGCGAGCGGTACGACCCAACATTGTGGCGGTCGTCGTGAGCCACTGCGCAAGCGTCACAAGGCAGAATAGCAGAAGTGCAACAGTGTCGAAATCTGGGCCAGTGTCCTGCTGGGTCATGGCTCCACCTCTTACGGCCATTGTGGAAGTCCGAGTTCCCGGCAGCCGCGCCGCATGGACCCCGGATGTTCACAGCCAGCGTCATCCACTCGAGCCCAGGCAAAAGAGAAGAACGGTGACAAAGATTGAGAGAAACAGGGAAGTGGTGGATGAATGAAAGCTTTTGCCATTGGTACATCACAGCACTTTCAAACTGCTGACCTCATCCCCACCCTCAAACCTACTTTTCTACTCCGTGTAGTAGACCACAATTATTCTAGTCATTATTCTCCTTCTTTAGATGGTTAAATGGTTCAAGTAGGACCTAAAGCACATCTCAGTCCTGTTTTAACTCTCTACGTGTACTTTCCGGTTGCTACTGCAATGTAGTGTGAAAATAAAGGCAAAAAAGCAAATATAAAATTAACTACAAATTAACCTAAAAAATTATATTCTTGTATCTTGCCAACAGTGTGTACCTACAACATAGTTTATTCCTGTTGACATGATGCCTTGACCATTTTTCAATAAAAAAAAAATATTTTTTTAGTATCACTCATGACATAAAGGTGCACGTTGACCACTTGGGAAGGTGTCAGAAACTCATTGACTATTAATGTGTCTGCCAGGGATTGTTCACCTTTGATATGTTGGCCTTGTTTGTTGCAACAATGGTGTTGTTAATATTTAACCATAGCATTTTATATTGAGACAGTATCAGCTGACCTTTTCAAACTTTTCAAACTTAGAGGCCCGAGAAGTTTGTTTTGCAATGAAGACCAGCTGAGATAAATTATTTTCACTTAAAATGTGTTTTCAAGGAAAAGGCTGTTTAAGGGAAGTGAGAGAAGAACCACATGCTAAAAATATGCAGAATCTGATTTAAATGAAAACATTTGATTTCGGTATGATTAAGATTTCAGCACCAAACTGTAATTCTAAAGAAGCAGATCATGACCAAGACACAATAGCCATAGGCCATATTAGTTTTTTTCCCATTGTTTCTAGGTAAGATGCACAAGTGCGTGGGATGAGGGCTTGACAATCCAGTGCAGGCTGGATCAAATTAGTATCAGCAGGTCGGCTGGCAGCGTGACGCAGCAATTCGTTTACTGACAGACGTTACACTACTGACGGTAAAATCCTGCCTGGATGCGGGTGGGGCATTGCTCTCTAGTAAAAGGGGAAAAGAAACTTGTAATCTTGACAATGGAAACCCCTGTGTTAGCAATCAAGGGTGCTCAGGAGACTGGGACACAAACTAAATAAACAAAGCGAACTGGAACCAAAATATTACAATGATGTAATATTTTAAAATGTGTAATGTAATTCACAGGCACAAAGTATAATTATTTGTTTGCCATCTTCTGCTTAGTCTGGCATTAACAAAGCAAACATCTCGAGAAAACTAAATCAATTACAGAAATGTGTTATTCAATAGATTCAAATAGTGTATGGCAAGTTTTTGCTGGCTCTTGGACTCTTAAAAATATAAACACTTATAGATGTAAATGGACTCAGGTTGTGTTGGACTAAAACAATTGTATTAAATGAGAGTATCTAAGACAGCAGTACGATACACACGCAAGAGCACTTGCATGATCAGATGGAGAAGGAAGTTGGAAATGTTGAGCAACTCAGATCCTCCTGCACTATAGGACGACGTTGTGAAATACACTGTTCAAAACAACACCCTTTTCCTCCTTTTAGAGATCAGTTTCTCGCTGTTCTACAGGTTCCCCAAACATCAAACAAAATGTCAAACTAAGATTCTCAAGCAAACTGTGAGTGTGGTGCAATCAGCATGTTGGCAATTCATTACGAAAGACAACCACTTAATTCACACAATAGGTTAAATACATATACTGTATATATATATACAGGGGTTGGACAATGAAACTGAAACACTGGCCAATATAGTGTTGGAGGTTCACTGATTCTTGAATTGATTATACATTCCATCAGTAAGATCCGAGTATGAAGGTTTCCACCAAAACTGTTTGTCTGTTGCTCCACAGAGTCAATATTCATGGTCGGGCTGGAATAGCCAAAGCTTTGATCATTGGTGCCAAAAGTGCAAATTTTGGGCTGTGGACAGTGTGAAACATGTATTGTTCTTTGATAAGAACATCCGTGAAGAAACCCCAAAAAGGCTTAACATTCGAACTAAAGCACAAGGGTGGATCAGTGATGGTTTTGGCTGCAATATCATGGCATTCCCTTCTGTGCTTGATGGGCACGTCACTGCCAAGGACTACCGAAATACTCTGGAGGACCATGTGCATCTGATTCAAACATTTAAAAAGGGTGTAGTGTATCAGCATGATAATGCACCAATACACAAACAGCAAGACTTGTGGCAGAATGGTTTGATGAACATGAAATTGAAGTTGAACATCTCCCATGGCCTGCACATTCACCAGACCTAAATATTTTTAAGCCACTTGGATATTTTGGAGCAAATCAGAAAATGTTTTCCTCCACCACCATCTCGTATAGTGACCTGGGCACTGTTTTGTAAGAGGAATGGATGAAAATCCTTCTGCACTGTGAAGAACTGATGCTATTGGCCACAAAAGGAAGCCCTACACAAGTTTCATTGTCCAACCCCATATATATTTATATATATTGTGAAATGTAAAATAACTGCTTTCTATTTGAATATATTTTAAAATGTAATTTATTCCTGATGGAAAAGCTGAATTTTGAGCATTACTACTCCAGTCTTCAGTGTCACATGATCCTTCAAATCATTCTGATATGATGATTTGCTGCTCAAGAAACATTCCCTCTATTATCAATGTTGAAAATCGTTGTGTAACATTTTTTTTAGGATTCTTTGATGAATAGAAAGTTCAAAAGAACTGCATTCATCTGAAACAGAAAGCTTTTGCAACATTGTACTAGGCTACCGTTCAAAAGGTTTTCGTCGGTAAGATATTTTTTTTTTGAGAAAGAACTCAAAGAAATGAATACATTTATTCAGCAAGGATGTATTAAATTGATCAAGTGACTGTATAGACATTTATAATGTTGGAAAACATTGCAAACGCTTTATATTTCAGATGAATGCTATCCGTTTGAACTTTCTATTCATTAAATAATCCTGAAAAAATTGTACACAACTGTTTTCAACACTGATAATAAAAATATGATTTCTGAAGGATCACGTGACTCTAAAGACTGGAGTAATGATGCTGAAAATTCAGCTTTGAATCACAGAAATAAATTGCATTTTGAAATATATTGTATATATATATATATATATATATATATATATATATATATATACATATATAGTTTTTCAGCCTTTCTTTGAAATAGATGTTTGTGGTTTTAGTGATTTTCTATCAGTTCAGCTGCTGTGTATGTGGTGTGAGACCACAGTCCTTCTCACACACAAGAGGAACCTTTATACTAGAAGTTTAGATGCTGCTGATCACAAATTCAGATTACCCACTGATACAATAATTTAAGCCCCCTCTCTCTTTCACTCTCTCTCTCGCCCTCTCTCACTCTCCCACCTTCTATTGTCATGTTGATGAACTGTTCCTTGTCTACCTACTTACTCTCCTCCCTGACTGACAGGTCATTCAACCTGTCCATCAGGTTTCATTTCCTTCTGCAGGACTCAGACGGTCACACCTCAACAGCTCATTTTCTGTTACCAATGAAGAAATCCCAACAATAAATTTCACATAAAAATAGATTAAGCAGGTAATCTGGTAGGCTATGTAAATATATGTAGTAGTATATGTGTGTGATTTTAAATAATTGAATCAGGTCCACCTCTGCTAGATTTAAATTTGTATGGGTTTCTATATTATCATTTTATATATATGTGTGTGTTTGTGTTATGTATCAGTCATCCATGAATTGTATTTATTTTTTTACACAAGAAAAATAATAAATAATAAATCATTTAATTCAATTAAAAAAGCATTTTTTTTTTTGCCCTTAGGCCTGAGGTGTAAATAACAAATGAGTTTGTATGTTGATTAAATCCTCCTCGTATTGATCATTTCTCTTATCTAAATCTTCATTTTCACTCAAATCCAACCATATCACTGCTCACTTGTCCACGACAGCCTGTAATCCATACCCGTGTTTAATGTCTAGTTATCTCACCGTGACATGCATGCTTTCTGTTGAGTAAACTGAGTGTTTGTGTGTTTTGAGGGTCTAGAAAGTTCAGTGCTTATCTAGCCTTGAACCAGTCTTTAACGGACCGCTGAACTCTTTGGATTGTTGACCCTGTCTGTGTATTTTAGATAGCTGTACCTCTAAGTGACTCATGAACACAGATTTCAAAAGATCTCAGAATATCCAGTCACAGAACAGGAGGATTCTATCAAATAACTCTAAATGATTATCGTGTCTTCATGTGTATATATACAGGCAAAGTTTCAAATGTATATGTCCTGATAAAAAGAGACTATTAAAGGTAAAGTGAAACCATGCTGCATAGTGGAAACTGAATCTCAGCAGCTGTGGGTGGGTGGGTGCTAATATGTTTTTGACAGCAGTAATAAAATGCGTTCAGACACAGGATTCCAGTACAGTAAAAATCATTTAATTCAATAAAATAGTATATAACAGTAGACCAGTTGTACCTTTATCATCTTTTTAAGACTACTTCACTGCGTTTCCAATACTGTTACAATGAGTTGCATCATACCTCTGCAGTACAACTCTTCCCATGACAACCACTGCCCCAGATATGGCGAAAGGAATTTAAATAACAGAATATTAAACAGTAGATATCTCACTTTAAAACCCGTACAAAAATACTTTACAGACGAAATACATGACAGGGTTTCCAGATTACCAGAGTTATACCGAGCACACGGTGGGATATTGCGCAATCCAGGCGCACAGTCCACTTTCATGTTTTTTTCTCGGTTGTAAACGCATTGAACGAGCGCTCAAGTATCAATCGTAGAAAACTTTTGTTGTAAATTCTGCACTCTTAAAAGTCACTGACAGTCATTACGCACCGCCTGAGTTCCGTCAGCACTGGCCGGTGGCGGAGAGCAGGTTCCGCAGCGTCGACAGCTCGCGCGACAGCTGCTCCACGCGCTTCTGTAACCGGTCGTTCTCGGCCGCGAGCTCGAGCACTTTGTGCTGCGTCTCCAGGTTGCGCATTTTGGCTTTGTCTCTGCTTTTGCGGACGGCGAGATTGTTCCTCTCGCGTCTCTGTCTATACTCGTCGCTGTCCTTTTCCAGCCTCTTCTTCCCTTTGCCGCCAGAGGACATTTTTCCGCCCGACTGAGGGGATCTTCCCTTACCTGGCGGCGCAGGTGTACCTGGCGGGCTCGAGCAGGAGGACGACGCGGTGGAAATGTTACCCAGGCTGCCGCTCGGAGCATACTGCAGATACGAGCGCATGTCAAAGCCCCCGGAACCATCCATTGGCGGTTCTTCGTGTCGCCAGTTACTTTTGGCAAAACTGCCCAGAAAGTCCGGGCTGAACACGGCGTCTATGCGCGTCTCCTGTATCTCCGGATACGCCAGCTGGTTATTCGGGTCCCGCTCGGTCAGCGAGATGTAGTTCTTGTAGTTCTGTAACGCTGCTCTCTTGCTCTTGTTTTCCTCGGAGATAAAGTCGCTGTAGATTCCCAGTGCGCGGTGCCGGGTTTCGTCTTGGCTGGCCAGGTGCTGGTATTGGGACGAAGAGTCCAAATAGATGCTGAAGTCTATGGCTTTCTCGTGCTCAGAAATATCATGAAGCTTCGTCATGGAGCCGTTAGTGGGCTGCTTGCATGTGCCGTCGCTGACCGGACTGCTGCTGGCGTTAGTGCTGTGATAAGCGAGGTAGTCCCCCTCGTAAAAACCGGCCACTTCCATGGATCTTAACACCCGCCGGATTGCGGCAGGACGGAGATCAGGGTTTCACCGCCCCTGATAACTTCGCAAGTGTCACCGACGGCTGCGAAGAACTCACGCGGAAATTCGAGTGTCTTCCGAAAAGCAGAAATAGCTAGATGACTTTAGTCTAGTTATGTGGGTGATAGATAGGTTGACTGCCCAGCGATCGCTGGAGAGCTCGAGTCAGTTCCCATGCCACGGATTGGGGTGTTTATAGGGGTGTGAGAGGGGGCGGTGATTCTCTATTTGGAATGTGACGCGTTTTTTCTGGTTTGACCGCAGACTCATAACTGGGGTCTGTGAGTGAACACACGAGTGAATAACAATAGAAAATAAACACGGCATAAACAAATACTAATGTGCTGAGTTTTAGCTTTTTTTTAGTAACACATGTTTCACATCAATTTTGATCTAGTGTATAATGAGAATCAGAATGCGATTTATAGGCAAGTATGCACAAACACACACAAGGAATTTGTCTCGGTGAAGCTTAGTAGCTACACATAATATATATATGTAAAGAGGTCTGATTAATTCCATTCAAGAAAAAGAGGTAGGCCTATTTTAACTAGTAAATACGGACTAATATACATTATCTCTTATTTTTTATATTTGCATTTATTTTGTTAGTTTATTTACTGATGTGCTCTACAGACAGAACACATAAGTAAACCTCATGAGCAGTCACAACACTCTGCCATAGGGACCAGTCATCATTCAGCAATATTTAACCTCTTGACCGTCAAAAGAATGTCTTCTAGAGCAGTGAGCACCTCCTAAAACGTTTTAGATGTCTCTCTATTCAATAAATTAAGAAGATGCTGAGTAGAATCAGGTGTTTTAATTAGTTCATGCTAAAACATTCATGGGGGATTGGGGTGCCAAGGACTGGAGTTGAGCACCCTATTTATTTTTTAATGGTTACCACGTAATACAAATATTAGGAAAATTAAAAAAAAAATATATTAAGACAATTTCAATGTTCTTAAGCAAATTCATTAAGTGACCTTCTTAGGGTTGAAGATATAGTCCCTGACACAACAAAAATAACATTCTCTATAGGGCTGTGCAGTGATACAATGATGAGCATATCAAAACTGTTACTATATCACACCACTTCTAGAATGCTCTACTGACCAATTAGTTGCTAAGACCGGAAGTATCCCTTTTACAACTTCATTTATAGGTCGTGGTTTTCTATTGACTTCTACAGGCCTGTCATCCTGCAATACTATCCACACTATACATTCACAGATTAAAGTTAGTAAATCATGTTGTTAATCCAAATTGTTCACCGTGTCATCGTTGTCTGACCCTAAGTTCTCTCAGTAGTAATTTAAATTTGATACTTGATAGTCATTTTCCATGGGCAGCAGGCGTTGGCTGCTGCAATAAACTTGTTTATGTTTCTTCAGTGGTGTGGTTAGTCTGCCATCTGCTGGTAAAGTATTGCACTACAAGAGCTGGGGTAAATGATTTCATCATTGTCCTCTAGAAGCAGACTGCTTCACAATCTTTCACAATCTTTCGTTTTCTAATTCTGTGTCTGAACATTCCCCTGTGTGCCATATCATAGTGCAACATGTTGCAAGAACTGACTCATTAATCTGCCAGCACTTAGTGAAATTATATAGGCCTACATTTTCATGTCCATTTGATTTCCAATAGTGTGTATTTATTATTTTGATATTTAACATATTATTTATTTATTATCATGATGTTATATTTTATTTTACACATTCCAATCCTTTTTAAAGAGCATCAGTGACGCAAATCCTACATCAAAACAGTTAAGGATCAAAGGTCTTGACTGAAATAGACATTTCAAGTCAACTCAATTGGAGTTCATTTCATTGTACTAAATAATGTGTTTAATAATAAACTAATATTTAGCCATTACCTTCTATTTGTGTTCCACGGTAGAAAATGTGTAATTCGTGTAGTTAGGAAAAAAAGGTGACTAAATGATGACCGAATTTATTATTTGTAAGGAATATTTTCATTTTGAATAGAGTGTTATGTCCAGCTCCCCCTGAAAACTTATTTTTAAAAAAATTAACATAATACAAATTAATATTTAGACAATGCAATAAAAATACCAGGATCCATACCGTACATTAAAATAATTAAAATGAATCAACGTCAGCATAGCCTCTTTTCTGATTGGTTGCATCCGGGTGGGGTCAGGACATTTTTGCTTTGTAATTGGTCGTCATGTTTGTTATGAGAACTTAGTCTAATTGCTGATTGGCTGAATGCTGCAGCGGGACGAACGCAATTGGTTGAGGGAGGAGACGCGGAACAGGGCAGGCAGAGGCGTGGAGTTAAGGATGCGGAATTAACGCATCCGCTGCGCCCGAACCGGACTGAATATGGCGAGCACCGAACGCAAAAGTGGGTCTTCGGAAAACTTTCACACACCCGGACCAAGTGGATCGGATCAGCCGGGCGCGAGATGGGGTCCACAGCATGCCGGTGCTCGAGAGCTCGCGGAGTTATACTCGCCAGGTGAGAATTTAAACCTGGTTTTACATTTCCCGTCGGCGCCGGTGTCTGCCTGCCTCTGCCCACACCAGGGATTGAACAGACTGACAGCCACGAGTTTCTTTTAGGCAGCCACGAAGCTGTAGCATTCGCCTAGTAGTCTAGAGTAACGTAGTCGGTTTTGAAAGTGTATGTGTAGCATAGCGCGTCCATATTCAGTCGGTGGTCTCTGCGGGGGTATACACAACGCAGCATATAGTATGGCATATAGCGATGGGTTAATGAGTGATGTTTATGTGTCAGGGAGTTTGAATGAGCGCAACGCCCTATGTGATGCCAGTCATCAGATGAGTCGAACACAATTGTCAGTGTTAAATTAGACCAAATAGGTTCTTAATCATGTGTGTGCTGCTGATCTACATCTGGCGGTCCCAAGGGATGTGCCAGAAATAGTTGTGGTAACTGTCAGATACTAACTGGAGATCACTTTGATTTCATGTTTACCATAATTACTCAGCATGTACTCAGTCATTTTTCCGAGTTAAAAAAAGTTATACACATAAAATATGAACGACACTTTTCTTTTGAGAAATAACATTAAAATGACGTACAAACTATAAAATGAATTTTTTTCCCCTACACGGAGCGGGTCGCACCTCCATGGGTACCGCTAATATTGACATCACATGACTAGTAGTTGCCATGCAACGGGTACGCTTTACTACCTAAAACAAAACGGTATATTTAATTTAGCACATGCAGACAGTGTTTACTGTGATTTACAAAGCATAAACATAAAAGCTAATGTGAATAAAACAAGTTAATATAATGGCTAATATAATGTCAAACACAATAATAACATAACACATATCAACAGAGCCAATTTTGAAATTGCTGACAAAAAAGGCCTATAGACCTTATTTAGAGCAGCGACATGACAGATATGAAAGCAGTGAACAGCTGTATAAAGCTCCTAGATCACTTATAATTTTCCACAGCTCATGTTTTCTGGATTTTTTTTTGTCTACTGATATTTGTGTAGTATTTCGTCAGCAGAACAATCCAAAAACGTGTGAAATAGTACAATCCACTGGAGAGATGATGTTGCCACTGTGAATAAGGTCTATTCAATAGTATAGTTACGTATAAAGCTCAGCTCACACAGAAGTCACTGTCAAACCAAGTTGCGTTCTGATGGTAAATGCTGAATTCGCACGATCAACTTATAGGGGTTAGTTTTCCCCAAAAATGAAAATTCACTCACCCTCATGTCGTTTCAAACCCGTAAGACCTCTGTTCATCTTCGGAACACAAATGAAGATATTTTTGATGAAATCCCAGAGCGTTCTGACCCCACCATAGACAGCAATTTAATTCCCACTTTCAAGGCCCAGAAAGGTAGTAAAAACATTTTTAAAATAGTCCATGTGACTCCAGTGGTTCAACCTTAATGTTATGAAGCGGCAAAACATACATTTTGTGTGCAAAAAACAAACAAAAATAACATTATTCAACAATTTCTTCTTGTTCGTGTTAGTCTCCTACATGGTTTACGTTGGCCAGCTCCTGTGTCAGCGTCACATGCATGCGTCGGCCAATAATAAGCCGGCGTTCTGGCGTGGCTCTGACGAAACTCAGAAGCTATGCACTGTATTTACTACATCAACAGCGTAGGAGACTGACACAGACGTGAAGAAATTGTTGAATAAAGTTGTTTTTTTGTTTGTTTTTTTGCACACAAAAAGTATTCTCAAAGCTTAAAATTAAGGTTGAACCAACTGTAATCACATGGACTATTTTATCTATGTTTACTACCTTTCTGGACCTTGAAAGTGGTAATTAAATTGCTGTCTATGGAGGGGTCAGAGAGCTCTCAAAAAATAAAGATGAATGAAGGTCTTACGGTTTTGGAATGACATGAGGGTGGGTAATTAATGACAGAATTAAACAATTTGGGTGAACTAACCCTTTGGGAAATCGGCATGGGTAAATCTTTCCCATCACAAGGATTCCTATTGAAAGGGCTGCATTTCTCTCATAAATATTCACAGAACAACAGCATAGTTACACAAAAGGATAAACAAACATCTTTGATGTGAAGCAACAGCAATTAGTAAAGAAGCTTCATGCATTCAAGCCAAAAAGTATCAGTACAAAGTCCAAAACCGAATAAGAATTAAATATCGAATAAGAGGCATCTCAATGTAAACAAAAACTTACTGAGTGCAGCTTTAAGGACAGTTTCGGGTTGACTCTTGGCTGATCACACTGTTAAAGATCAATTACAACAAAGTCAGTTATAGCATTAGCACAACAGGGTCACACAAATCAGAAGCCCACAATAGTTGATTAGATGGGTGCAGTAAATCTGAATAGTGGATCTCCACAGTACCATCAGGGAACAGTGGACATTGTGTGAAAGATAAATGCTACACATAAACACAAGAACAGAACAGGAGCGGAAACAAAACCGCACAGTAAGCACTAAGCAGACCAGTGTGAGGGTGTGGTAGGTGTGAAAGGTATGAGTTTGTTAAGTTGATGTGGGTGGGGTGCTGCGGTTCAATGTCAAATCGAGCAGGACCGATGTGGGTTTCTGGGTAGAATGAGATTTAGTACTTCTCTAACTTTACATCAGTGTCCTCTGACAGCATTTTCCTGTTTACAGTCACTTTGGTGATTCAAGGTTTGTTGAGGTTCTCAGTATTTCTGTATCAGATTAGCTCAGAATGAATCAGTCATCCTGGAACAAACACAGCAGTATTTCTAGATTCTGTCAACTGTGATGTGAATCATATTCTCTGGTCACATATTTTCTGCAAAGTGGTTCTACACTGAATTCAGGGCAAAGGTGAATTTGCCCTCGGCACACAATTGTAGCTGTGCAAAGAAACAATGCGACTTTGTTGTGAGCGTTGCTTTAGTAAATGTTCACAGCCATAACCATCTGTCTCGATCTGTTATAAACATCAATTCAAATATGCATTCTCAACAGTTTCTATGATGATGCTATATTTTTTGAATGTTTGCTGCCAGTATTGTTGGTAGTTACTTTTTAATTTTGCTGTATTGTTGATTTGATTTTACTTTAATGTACAGCAAACAAGTTGGTACTTCAGTGAAGTTACATCACTGAGACACTGTGTAAACTTATTTAAATGGATAAATCTCTCTCTCTAGATATGTATGTATTAACAATTTGTACCTTCCATAACTATTTACAAACAGATTCCAACATTGCCATTTTGGTGGGTGAATGGCAGGTGAATTAAGAGAATTTTCATTTTAAAATTTGCATTATTTTTATTAAACATGTATTTTTGCCAGCAAAGTACTGAATAGTTTTTTTTCCCTCTCATATTCGTTACAAAAAGTGCATGTCATTTGGGTTACAATATTATATTTGAAATGAACCAGTGTGTCACAAGGACACTATTATTTATCATATTTTGTTTGGTGGCTTAATGCACAAAATATTAATGTGTGTCACGCTGTCACCACATTCTGTAGCGTTTGAAAATTAGAGTATGGTAGTTGACATGTTTCAGTATTAGCTGATTTATATGTCTTTGATTTGTATTGTACTCATCACATCCGTGAGATCGGCTTATCATTCTTACAGTCTCTTTTTAAATGATGCATTATGTTGCAGTTCCTATTAAAGTTTTATTTATTCACCAAAGCCTTTTTTTTCAAAGCCTCTGTTATTTTTGGACCTTGCTGACTAAAGACTGCTATTTAAAAGGTCTCAACTCTGTCGCTTTCTCCCAAGGAAAAAGATGTCAGGAATGGATCAGTGTGCTTCTTTGCTTTACCCTCATGGCCTTCAACTTTTGTTACCTGGTAACATACTTCCACCTGGGACACAGCTGGTACATCCTCCTGGGCATCGGTTGGTACAACAAACAAACCCACACACACACGCATCAATGTTTAATAAAGTGGTGTTAGACAAAACAAAGAAGTTGCAAAGTACAACTCTGAAATTCCCAGTATTCAAGAATGCTAGTAGCTGCCAGATTTTTTTTATCTGCGTGTCTTAACTAGCAACTACCATAAACAGCTTTTTAAGGGAACTGAAAGCCATTTTGGTTAACAATAGGATTTACAGATTGATTTTATGCTGAGATTCTGCTGTATGTTTGTGTGTGTGAAGTGGCAGGGATCCTCACAGCAGACTTTGCCTCTGGTCTGGTCCACTGGGGTGCTGACACATGGGGTTCAGTGGATCTGCCCATCGTTGGGAAGGTACAAGAGTGAAACACACTTTTTTGTCCTGTTATTAAGTGTTATTAAACCACTTGATCTCACACGTAGATTTTTAGGACATCTTTTAAGGCCAATTCACACTGCACTGACAGACACCGACCAATGGCGACAGTCACCGGATTACAGTATGTCACCTCTCAGACATTCACTCTATAAACAGATTCAACATGTTAATTCGGCAGAAACAAGCGGCGACCAATGGCAACAGACACTGACAGGGTTAACACCCTGATCAAAACCCGATGAACGTGTCTGATGCCGTTGGCCGTTACAGTGTGAATTGTCCTTTAAATGTCTTGAAACACTTTAAAGATCTTTTAATCTCAGGAAAATATTCTCAACTACTAAATTGTACTAGCATAATTACTTATCCTAAAAAACTTTTCTTGTGTTTGTCACTCCCAGGCCTTCATTCGTCCATTTCGAGAGCACCACATTGATCCAACAGCTATAACGCGCCATGATTTCATTGAGACAAACGGCGATAACTGTATGTTGACTATCATCCCTCTCGCTAACATGGCCGCAAACTTCTTGATGCTCTCACCAGGTAAGACATCTGACATTTTCTGTCCAACACAGAGACAAATAATGAACCACATTCATTTCTGACTCGTATTGTGCTGTTCTCTCTTCAGCGGAGATCTATCGAAACTACCCATGGTACTGTTACGTCTATGCTTTAGCCATTTTTGTTACACTGACGAATCAGATTCACAAATGGTCGCACACATATTTTGGGCTCCCACGCTGGGTGACGTTTCTTCAGGACTTTTACATCATTTTACCACGGAAACACCACAGAGTTCACCATGTGTCACCTCATGAAACCTACTTCTGCATTACCACAGGTACACTCGTACACATTACACGTTTGTATAGAAAGTTCAAGAGAACAGCATTTATTTGAAATAGAAATGTTTTGTAATGTGAATTCATTAATTCAAAAAGACGTTCACAATGCAATGCATACATATAAAAACAAAGGCATATATATGGTGCAACTAATATGCAGGAAAAAAAATCTAAAAGGAAATAAAATCAGAAAGAGGACCATTATGGCTTCGTTTCCACAGAGCGGTTCGGTCAGGTACGGTTCAGTATGTAAACTCTGATCCGGCGTTTCCACCGTCAACAGTACCCTTATGATAGGTGTGGTCTAGCGATCGACATCATTCTGGCGTGAAGAAGAAAGCGACACTACAATGGATGACATACAGCAGATCTTGTTCTTGCTTCGGCATGTGGCTGTTGTCACAAGAAGAAGACACGCTTTGTTAGAGCCAAGGCCACAAGTTGCAAGGAAAAACACAGCCGAAAAAGCAAGCACAAGTGACGATTCTCTGTCAACCAATCAACGTTCTGCAATGAGTCTAGCTCCACTCCTACCCCAACGGAAGGGTGCCAAAAAAGTGGAACTGTTCGGATTTAGGGTACCATTCACAACTTCTGACAGTGGAAACGGCAAAAATTGCACACCTTCCTGGCCTGTACTGAACCATACTGCTCGGTGGAAACAAGCCTTTACAGACCCTCATGAGTGTGATACTACCTAAAGATATTTATCAATAAATAAATTATAATTTTTGAAAATAATGATTAAGATTTTTACACTCACATGTATTCAAGGTGTTAGGAAAATTTATAATTTTTACTTGGATAGACTGATATAACTGAAGCCTTTAACTTTAAACTGTTTTTGAAAATGGTATAAAAGATTTTCCTAAACCACATGAAAGGCTGTTTTCACTTTTGAACTAGATTTTTAAGTTTCTTTATTGTTGACACTAAATTATGTATAAAGTTACATAGTTAGTTATAGAGTTACATGTCATTGACCTAAATGTGTTTGTATGTGCAGGCTGGTTGAACTATCCTCTAGAGAAACTGGGATTCTGGAGAAACCTGGAAGATCTGATCCAGACCCTGACAGGAGAGAAACCCAGATCAGATGACCTCAGATGGGCCCAGAAAACCAAGTAATCTTCCTCTGCCACCGACCCACCTCCCCTACCTCAGACCTGCTTAGAGGAGAGAAGTCTTTTTCTCCATCTACTTGTCCTCCCTCAGACAGAACAAGAGGAATGGCAAGATATCAAAACCCAAATTCGAAAGCCATCAATTCTTAGCAAAAGTTGAGAGGGGTTGACAAAGCAATTGAAAGCAATATCCCACCCGCTTACTCTAAAGACCCAAACATCCAAATCCTTGTTGAAAACTTGAGACTTCTGTGAAATGTTTAAAACTATTCAAAGTGCAAAAAAAAAAAAAAGCGAATTTAAAATGTCAATACTTGAACAAAGTGGGCTCTTTTCTGGACACCCTCTCATCTTTCAGCTGCTCAAAGCTTTGCTGACTAGTTTGTTTCTGAGGGACTGGCTTCTGCACTTTTGGGTTTGGCCTTTGGGACTGATATCTCTGGTTTGGGGTTAAAGTGCAGTAAACTCAAGGCATTTTGGCTCTTTCACCACAGAGGGCTGAAAACCTGTGTCTTCATCTGTTGCTTTCGTCTGAACGGACGGAGCAGCATCATATGCAGTCTTACTTCAGTACGCCTTAAAAGACGAATCGCAAGAAACTTGCTTTGCTTGGCCTCATCCTAGTCCTTACATTCATATTTTCCTTATTAATACTTTGTTTTGAAGCACATTTGCAAATTCAGTGGTGCTGGAAGAAGTTAGCTCATGACCAAGAGGGGTATATTAGAAGCATTTCCACATAGGTCAATATTTAGGTCAATAATGTCTCAGTTTGAATAAGCAATGGTGTCTTCGAGACACTCAGAATAGGCCTCATGTGTATCCATTTTTATTTTACGTCATCATAGGTAGGTTGGTGCAAGCTTGACCAGCTGACTGACACAAACTTAAACTTACACTCCATCGCTTGGGTTTTAGGTCTGTATACATTTACTTAACAGTTTAATGTTCAACTCAACACTAGCATGTTAAATCAAAGTTCTTATTTATTAATAATATGAAATGTTAAAGGTGGTTACAGCATGATGAAAAGGACAGAATCAACATCTATCTGTCTAGTGACTTACTAACTGCTTATTTCATGAGCGTTATATAAATGTTCTATTATAAAGCTGCAATGACAATGAACTAGAAAAAGATGTATTTACTTGACTTTATATTTAAATACAGCAGTAGTTATATTTTTAATTATTAGAAATATTAAAGTTAATCATTCACTAATGGAAAAAAAACTTGCTTTGCTTTGAAAAATGAGTGTTGCTATCTAAGCCATGTAGTTTAGACAGTGTTTATCATGTCTTATAAGAGTGAGGAAATTGAAGAATTAATGAACAATTTAATATTTTACATAATATAACTGTTTTTTTGTTTGTTGTTGTTGTGCCATTTTTGGGGGGTATTAGTTTAATTATATTTCTAAGAGAATATTAACTGTTACACCCTGTTTGCACAAATAATATTTATGATCTTCAGCCCTTCAAAACGAAAAAGGTCAAGTGGTCAACCTAAATGAGTTCTAGATTAGAGTTTTTATGCTTTTCATGCCAAAACCTTGTTACTGTCAGCAGAAATGTGGCAGTTGTTGTGTTTCAATAGGTCAGTATGGTGATAGTACATGTTTAAGATAGGTCAGCTCTATAAAAGGTCAGAGAACAAATTCATTTGTCCAATATGTTAAACTGTTACAAAGGAGTCAGCCAGAATTGTAAAAAAAAAAGAAAAAAAGCTGAGCTGATTCATAATGTGTCATGTGTTGTTACATCTTATTTTCACCTTTTTTATGAATCCAGGAAGATTTGTTAGTGGAACATTGTAGTATTTTTGACAGTCAACCAATATCTTATATATTTCTATGCTGATACGAGATGCCAAATTTATTTTTTCTCAGCTAATAGATCTGTTGTGGTGTGTTTGGTCGGTGTTTATTTGAAGAGGACACTCCAGTGGCGATGTTCACTGAACAGGGATTCAGGGAACTTAATGGGAAACTGAAGCTTAAACCAATTATTTTGATTTTGTAAAATGTTACATTTGTCATTGGATTTCACTTCATTTTGTATTTTTGTTTTCCAATGAGTTATGACATATATCCTACGTTCATATCATATAACATATCTCAACCTTTTCTCTTTTTTGTAATTTACTGATCATGAAGGATTTCACCAGCTGTAACATTTCTGAGCTTATTTCCTTTTGATTTTTAAACGGTGGAAGGGGTGAAGCGGAGCAGCCCGTGATCGAGACGTCTGTGCTTTTGTCTGATCAAGCTTAGTGTTCTTCAGGGATAAACCCATAGAAATGTAGGAATTTGCTTAAGAAATGTTACTAGATTGGTGTGCAATGTGTAAAGGAGATTGCTATTGTGCTAATATGGCGATTGTATTATCGAACATGCAAGAGTGTTAAAGACCATTTCTCTTTTGAGGCTCCTTGCTTTCCATGCACAAGTATGTGGCCGTGAGGAGATTAAACTAATCACATTGTACTTGCTCAAAAATATCATATTTTCCCTAAGATAACAAAGACGATCCCTTATTCACTGGGGTCATTTGATTGATGACCTTTGGCATTCACACTTGTTACTGAATGTTTACTCTTACTGATTTATTGGAAGAAGCCTTTTAAATAGCTATCTTGGCTGATTTTGCAATTCACCTCACAGTCTCACATTCAGTACGTTTTTGTAGGACGGTTACTTGTTTAAAACTGAAAATAACGCCTTAATGCCTTTTGGTTGTTTCTTGTTTTGAAAACTTATGTCATTAAGTTCATATTTATAATGAAATTAATAAAGAACTGGAAAGACCTGTGGCCTGATTTGTGTGTGCGTGTTTTTGTAAAATTGTCCTTATTTTAGGTCATTGAAGACGTTTATTCTTGAGTGCAGTACAAAGTTGAGGTTCAGGGGTTTAACAAACATTAACTCAATGCTAGCCACACACATTTTGTGTAATAATCATTCCAAGTTGACTCATTAGAAGGATGCCATTTATTTGGAAAACTGAACCGGTGACACATTCCTTTTTGTTCTTTTTCTTTTACCTTTCACCTTCATTCCAAAGTTCAATCACACATTTTCTCGCTCTCTCCCTCTCTTTCACACACTACAATACTTGTTATGGCTTTGTGACTGAACCAAAAAAGAAATAAATAGAGGTGGTTAACACCAGAACAGATTGCAACACTTCATGATGATACATGAAACATTGTTATTAGATTACTTGTAATGATTTAAATTTATATTTAGATCATGGATCGCAGAAGCAGCCGCCTAGGCCTAGGCCCGGGTCTGGTAGAAATATGACACACAAAAATACACATGTATGCAAGATTAATCATTAAAAGATCGCAATCTCAATTCAAACACACATGCGATCTTATTCCAAAATGACAATGATTTCGCTATGTCTGTTTAACCTTTGAGTTTTGCGCTACCGATGACCCAGAGAGAGCAGTGGTCATGTAATCTATATGTTTGAAACAGCGTTTTCAACTACGCAGTATTGCTATTTCTGTGTTGCAAACATCAAATAATAACTAAAGTATTGGGGCATTTATAACATTAAAAAGAACATTTTGTATTTTGTTTAGTTTAGTCTAATGGTTTGTTTTCAGAATCGTGAAAGAACCGTGATTTCTATTTAAAATAAAAATCCAGAATATCCAGAATCATAAATTAAGCTTAAAAGAATATATATATCTGGCATATAACTTATACTATTAGCACTGTTCCAAATATTAAAATGCCTTTCATTAACAAGGACTTGGGACAATTATAATGTTTTTCTTTGATATGTTCCGCGATTCCTGAATTAGATTCCTGAATATAGAAATCATATTGTGAATTATTGTGTGGAATCACTCCCAGCAAAAGTTTCACAAATAACAAATATTAAAAGTTGTAGTTCTGCCATTTCATAAATTTAAACTGTAAAGATTTGGACAATACTGAAAAATGGATAAAAGCAAATTAACTATTTTTCAGGAACCAAAATTATTTATAATTTACACATTTATTTATTTTTTGCTCACCAATTACTCAAAAATAAACTAATAACAGCGATATAATACATTACAATTTTAAAATAACTCTATTTGAATATATTTTAAATTGTAATTTCTTTTTAGCATCATTACTCCAGTCTTCAGTGTCACATGATCCTTCAGAAATGATTCTAATATGCTGATATTCTGCTCAAGAACATTATTATCTTCTTATTATCAATTTTGAAAACGGTTTCTGTTGCTTAATATCTTTGTGGAAACCATGATGCATTTGTTCAGGATTCTTTGATGAATAGAATGAGGAAAGTTCAAAAGAACAGCATTTTTTTAACAACTGAATGTGAACCTGTTAACATCTTTCTTCCCCATTCTGATGCTCAGTTTAAACTTCAGAAGATTACCTTGACCAGCTGACTTACTGCCATGCGACTCTCTGATCAGATAATTGCATTAACAAATAGGTTGAACAGGTGCACCTAATATACACATATACATATATATGCCATTATGATCTGTCAAACTTTTCTGGTCACATCTCTCATGGGTCCCATCTGAACATAAATAAAGGTCTGATGCCTTTATGTAATGTGTTAATATCTATAATAAATCTTTCTTTTTTTTTTAGGTACAAGTTCTGTTAATGAGTAATGGGGAGTTGTATATGTAGGTCACAGCATATAAAGCTGCACTTACTGTATGCTGTGCCAGAAAGAGCTTTGAGTTGTGATGTTTTGTGATTCGTTAACTTTTTATCCCTAGTATCAAAGAGAGTATAAAAATAAACAGTATCTAAGGCAAGCTTAATGTTTTGTAAAGACTTTTAATTTTGTTCAAAGTTCCACATAGAGAACTTCAGATTGTGGTACAAGGACTATGGCTCAAATATTATGTGTACTGAAGTCTCTAAATTAGTTTTTCTTGATGAAATATATGATTGTTGAATAGGGTCAAAGTACATGCCTCAAAAGAGTTCTGAATATTATGTTCACAATTAAATGATCTCATGAAACATCTCAGAGGAACAACAGGCCCATGAGTCAACATGTTACTGCTCGCTGAACAGTCCTCCTGTAGATGCACACTTTGATGCCAGTGCTATACAAGAGTTATGCAGAAAAACTGGACCAGCTAAATTGGCATATTCTTGCAGTGTCATGTGACAGGAGAGTAATGCACTTCATTAGAGCGGGATGACCTTCATGAGGGAGGCAGACCCACCCACATTCATACGCCGAGGTTAAAAACCACACTTTAGACATCTTTAGAAAGAGTTGAAAGGTTAAAACGGTAACAACAAGACACCGGATTGCTGAATTAATGATGTTTCTTTGACTTACCTGTTCATAAAGCAAACTAAAGTCTGTGCCAGAAGGAAGAACATGTTCAGTTTGGCTCATTGGCTCAGCAGTAATGTGAGTACTGAATTTGTTTAATGCTCCTCCAGTGAGATAACACATAAACCAGTCTTTTGTCTCGAGTTACAGGTATCATATGTTTGCTTAAGTTAAAACATGCTGACTGAATATGTTTAATGTGTCACTTTTGTTTTTATGTTGGATGTCTTTAACTAAAGACTGACAAGTTCATTTTAAGTTTTAACATTAAGTCTTTGGTTGTATAAAAAACACCTAAGAATATCACCTGGATCCAGTAAACAGAATTCATAATTGAATTTAGAATTATTAGGGTTTTTTTTTCTTCACGATTATCAAGCCACATTAATACAGCAATTCACATTTTATTGTTGATTGTTGTAATGCCTGTTTATAATCATTTTATGGCTGTTGCACTTTGTATTGCATGCAACGTGTTGCATAAAGTTTGATGTTTATATATATATATATATATATATATATATATATATATATATATATATATGTTTTTTATCGAATTAAATTAATATTTTTATTCATCAAGAATGCATTAAAATTATCAAAAGTGATAGTAAGGCTTTACAGTTACACACATTTTGATTTCAAATAAATGCTGTTCTTTTAGACAAATAATGCTAAAAAGTATGTTTTTCACAAAGAAATTGTTTTCAACACTGATAATAGTAGAAATGTTTCTTGAGCACCAAATTAGCATATTAGAATGATTTCTGAAGGATCATGTGACACTGAAGATTGGAGGAATGATGCTAAAAATTCAGCTTTGCCATCACAGAAATACTAAAAGGTGACATTGGATGACATTTTCATTTTTAGGTTTTTTTGCATTTAGCTAGGTTTCTAGCTTGTCTGCCAGCTCAGAAAAGCTGAAAAGTGCAGTGTCTACATAGATAGCTGGTTATTTGAATAAGACCTGATGGACCTGCTGATGGACTTTGCCGTATTAGCATAGACCCGAGTTTTCTTCAGGCCGGAGCAGCTGTAGAGAGTAGCGACAAGAATGTCTCATAAGCAAGGTTTGTTGTTGGATGTAAGAGTGAACATAACAGTCTCCATGTACTCCCGACATCAGAGCCGCTGAAGATGCAGTGGATTTATTTTTGAAGGGAATGCGCCCCCATTTACCCAAATTCGTTTGCGCAAATCATTTGACACCAGATTTCTTTGTGAATGAGGGTCAATACAAAACAGATTTTGCAACAAAAAAAAGTTACTTGATGAATCAGTACCAACTGTTCGTGATGCAGCTTCTAGTCTCCGGAGCGATACTGGTCACGGCAGTAATGAAAGAAAGAGCAAGCACTTATTACAGTTTATTTGAGTTGTTTTACGGATATAAAGTTTACCAGTTCATTAATAATGTATGTATATATTTGTTTACTGTTAGTTGTAAGGAGTGTTTTTTGAGTAATTCGCTATGTATGTTGATGATAATGCAAGGGGGAGAGAGAGAGTTTATGGATAAGGCTCTAATGCGTACTTCTTGTACTGTGTATTCAGCTCTTACAGTGATTTTCTGGAGTGAAAATGGACGCTTCCATCTTTTGTCACTTCCAACTTATAAATGTAATTAAACTAAACTATACATGTGAAACTATAATTATCTCAGTGCAGTATATAGTTTCTAACATAATTTTGGAGCTTGAGATTGTTCTGTTTTGTTACCAGAGTACGACAGAGATTGTAGTGGCTTTGAGCATTATTTCTTGAAGCTCTGCCCTCTGTGCTGGGAGCACCAGCTCATTTGCATTTAAAGGGACACACACAAAAACGGAATGTTTTTGCTCACCCCCTAAAAGTGGCACTTTTAACATGCTATATAATATTATATAATATTGTATTTACTGTTTTGTTTATATAAATGCCTTCGTGAGCATAAAATACTTAAAAATCAAAACATTAAACATATCTTACTGACCCCAAAATTTAGAACAGTTGAATTTATAGTCTTTTAAAATAATAATTCCCAAAGTCCTACAATTATTCGTCTGTCAGGGATGTCACATCAATTGCTAATACTGGAGGATTTCTTCTTTGTATTTCTCTTTTCTGTTACTCTCTAAAGGTAATCTGATGTTTTGGCAAAGGCAAGAAGAGAAGACATTAAACCACAGGCTAACTGAAGTCGTTACACAATATACAATACAGAAGAGTCACAATTGAAAGGAGTTGTTTGACATCAGATATTTCTTCAACTACCCCTTTGGTCTCTGATAAAGACATTCACTATGCCTCTGTACATCCATGCCTTGGCGTGTGCTTTCGGTCTGGGCTCCTGGGTGTCCATTAATGGCTTGTGGGTGGAACTTCCTCTGATAGTCAATGTTCTGCCAGAGGGTTGGGACTTGCCATCGTACCTCACAGTCATCATTCAGCTTGCCAACTTCGGGCCTTTGCTGGTGACCCTGGCACACAAATTCTGTCCCGGAAGACTACGTGAAAGTCTAGTAATCTATGCGGTCCAGTCAATCGGTGTTGTAGCCTGTGTCCTACTGGCTGTGTTTTGGAAGAACACCACCATGTTCCTCGGGCAACAGCGTAGCACAGCATTTTTCATACTTACATTTTTTCTCGCTCTAGTCGATTGCACCTCATCTGTCACCTTCCTGCCATTCATGATGCAACTTCCAGCCAAATACATCACTACATACTTCATTGGAGAAGGTATGAGCGGTTTGGTTCCTGGCCTGGTGGCGCTGGCGCAAGGGGTTGGAATGTCAAAATGCGTCAATGTGTCGTACGTGTCGGATAACCTCACAGACTCCGAATCTCCAACCTTCATCATAAAGACACAGTACCTCCCTCCCAATTTCTCAACTGAGATCTTCTTCTCTTTCCTGGCCGTAATGACAGCAATAAGCCTGGGTGCCTTCCTTATATTAAACCGTCTACCTCGCACTTTTGAACTATCCACTGAAAATCTCGTCCCAGACACAGATGCTGTTGCAACAATCTGCAGTGGTTTGGAGGGCCCTGTGGACCCCAATCCAAAGACAAACAGTCAAGAGGAAGAGGAAAAGAAGCAGATCAGAGTGCTGCTTCCCAAACCGCTGCATTCCAGCTATCAGCTGGCGTATATCTATTTTATGGTGGTGTGGGTGAATGGTGCAACGAATGGACTGCTGCCCTCAGTGCAGACGTTCTCCTGTATGCCTTATGGAAATATGGCCTATCACCTGTCAGCCGCTCTGTCGGCGGTAGCTAATCCAGTGGCGTGCATCATTGCCATGTTTTTCCCCAAACGGTATATATATACACTTTTAATTACAATCTAATCATATTTAATTTATTACAATTTTATTGCCGATTTGCATATATTTTGTGGGTAACACTTCAGAATAATGGTCTGTCATTAATAGGTAACTATGCAAGTAATGAAGGACAAATGAGTACTGCTACATTAAGGGGCTGTTTACGGGACACCGTTTTTAACTAAAAACTGAAAACTTGATGCTTTTTAACTTTTGAAAACGGGTTTCAAAGTGCAGGTTTTTGAAAACAAGACTGTTATCGTATCGAAAAACGCGAATATGAAAAAGGTGACATCATGCGCATGCATATTATGTGTTTAGTCAATAATAAATGCATAAACAATTGGCGCGAGTCTGTTCTGTAAAAGAATGCAATGTCACATGGTCTGTTCCAGTCCAGAGACATGATAGCACAGAGTGGATCATATGCGCAAGTTGGCACAAAACCAGATATTGTCTTATTATAGGGAGATTAGAGTAACTGTATCTCTTACCATTGGAGAAAGTGTAATGGCTAACTTGGATCATGTGAGGCACCTCAGCCTATTGTGTAATGGGAATGATGTCAGTGCCCGCGGTTCAACGTTTTATGACAGTCAGTTGCAATTTACTTAATACATTTTTTCACTTTAAAATAAAGGTCCAGATCACTAGTAGTTCTTGAAGAGTGGCTAGGTTAACACTTTGCCAAGTGAAAATAGACAATTGCTCACATCTTGTTTCGTAACGTGGTGATGAAATCTCACCAAGATGAGGAAGAACTGGAAACAGGAACTTGAATAACACAACTCAGGAAACTATCATAGCAGGTGCTTGAACCATTAAAAGACAGACAAACATTGAGGGAGAACTGAAAGGTTAAATACACAGTGCAAATTAGATGATTAACAAGACACAGGTGAATGACATAACTAATTAGACAGACTAGGGAAAACGAGGTCACTATCTTAGGCCCCGTCCACAAGGAGTTGTTTAGCTGTATATGTAAAATATATATATATATATATATATATATATATATATATATATATATATATATATATATATATATATATATATATATAATGTTGTATCATATCAGCGTTTCGTCCACACGGATCTGGCGTTTTGGTAGTCTGAAACCGGGTCCCAGAGTGGATAAATCTGAAACCGACACCCTTGCGTTTTCGTGTGTACAACCAATCTGTATATTTTGTGAAATGCGGATGTCATCACACCACATCCTGCATGGAAAAGGGATACAGCTACGGCCACTGGTCATGCGCACATCAATATTAAGTTATTTAATTACTGTATTTGCATTATTGTAAGGGTAGGTTTAGGGTAGGTGTAGGCGTTAATAAAACACAATCTGGTAAGTAGAAAAATATTGTTATTTTATCGTGAGATTTTGCTTCACTTCCGGCCGTTGCTGTACCCCTTCTAGCCACAACTCTTCTTCTCTGTTTTTAGTGTATTTCTGTGGCAGAATTACAGGGCCACATACTGGTCTGGCATATATACTACATCATTTTTAGTTGGTTTCAGTGGTTTTGTGTGTACGCAGATATTTCTTGAGACGAGGAGAAAAAAAAGATTGGATAGGGAAAGCTCTGGCACTGTGTGGAAGTGGCCTTAGTTCTACATTTTATATTACTTATTGATTAGTTAAACGTGTTTTAAATGTTAGTTAATAGTAAATAGTAGTTAATAAGTCAAGTGTTAATGTACGGTAATAATACTCATTTGTCCTGAATTACTTCCTGCATAGTTACCTATTAATGATAGACCATTATTCTAAAGTGTTACCATTTTGTGCAGATAAATTGTTTTGAATATATATTCTAGGTTAAATCAACCTGGTGTTGATAACCACAAAAAAGGTCCCTCAGTGTGTAAAATGACTCAAAATAATACACTTATAATTGAAGTCTAGAATTAAAAATAATAATAATAATAATAATAATAATAATAATAATAATACTTAAAAAAAAAAACATAACTATAAAAAAATCTATATTTTTATCAGGGTTCGTACACCTTTTCCAAGGTCAAATTCAAGCTCTTTCAAGGTCCATTTTAAAACTTTTTTCAGAACCTTACACCACCAAATATTACATACCAAAACATAGTCAAAAATATTATTTAGGTGTTTTTATCACATTAAAAGAGATAATGCTATAAACAGCCAAAATTGTGTTCCGGAATAGCAGAAGGATCAGATTTTTTGTTTGACTGAAAAAAATATGATTTTTTTGGGGTGTGAAAACTGTAAATATAATTTGTATACTATATATATTATTTTATATTATATAGGCCTATAAAATGTGTTTAATTTTCAACTGAGGGACGGGTCTAGCTAATTTTCCACATTTAACACACAATATTTATTTTAAAGCAAACTTTAAGAAAGTTTCCTTATAGCAGTTTGACTAACAGTGAGTGTATTATTCTCTTCCAGTTCGTTAGTGTTTCTGGGCGTCCTGTGTCTGCTGGGGTCTGTATTTGGAAGCTACAATATGGCCATGGCTGCCATGAGTCCCTGCCCATTACTCCAAGATACACCTCTAGGGGACGCTATTATAGTAAGTTACCTTTTAATGTAATTAGCCCATTTCTAGAACACTGTGTTTCAATGTTTAGCTTTAAATTAATCTATTGTGGATTCTAATTTAGAATGAAATGTTCAAAGATCAATGGAAATGGTTCAGAAAAATATTTAGTTCCTCAGGTTACAAATAAAACATATGTAAAACAGTCGTGGCTAATACAGGATAAATGAATGGAAAACATTTATTACCTCTCAAAAAAGAAACATTCTGAATTATAATAAAACCTAGCGAATATCACAAATGATTAGAGCTTGATTTGCTGAAACGCCCAGGACAGAAAAATCCAGACCCATGTGCCCTAGTTTCAAAGTCAAGTGTTTGCGTCACTAGTAAGGCTGAGTTGTGTAATTCTGGGCTTATTAAACACTGGCTGAGGTGAGATATAGGCTATATTACCCTGATAACTGACCCCTTCTAATCTACTGTCATGTGACAGGTTGTATATATCAATGAACTCATATTAACCTGACAAGCATCTTATGACCTATTTGTCACTTTTTTTGTGTGTTTCAGGTTTTGTCATGGGTTTTCTTTACTGGTCTGCTGACGTATGTGAAGGTGATGGTGGGTGTGATTCTGAGGGACCGGAGTCACAGCGCTCTCGTGTGGTGTGGAGCAGCAGTGCAGGCAGGATCTTTGTTGGGCTCTGTCACTATGTTTCCCCTGGTTAACATCTATCATCTCTTCCAGTCAGGGGACATTTGCAACACCAAATGCCCATTATAATAAGAGTTAAATGTTTTAAGACTAACAGAGGAATGAACGGCTTCTACTACTCACTTTCACATCATAGCTGAGCCAATGATGATGAAACATAATGAACTAACATTTGGAACTTCCTTGCTCATCTCTTTTGTTTTCACATTAATTTAACATTTGCACATTTTTATATTATTGTGGCTTATTTATGATGTTGTGAGTATTTGATATCTGGAAACATTCACACGTGTCTCTGAATCATTTGTGGATAAATGGTATATGTTTCAATATTATGGCCAAATATGATGATGATTGTGTTTATAATTTTGTATTATAAATGCCGTCTCAAGCTGGTTTAAGTTGAATGTTTTAAATTAATGTTTTAAATTAAGGTTAAATTCATGTTTTTAAACAAGTTATGCTCTATCAGCTAAATGCTCTATTAAGCCATGTTTCCACCGTGGGAACTTTCATCAGGAACTAGGGACTTTGGGGTGGTACTCTGTGTTTCGACTGCAGGAACCAGGGTCTAAATGAAGTTCTGGGTAAAAATGTCCCCCTCAAAAAGTCCCTGCGAGGTAGAACTGTTTCAAAGTTCAGGAACTTATTGGGGTGGGACTTGGGCACTAAACATGCTGATTGGTTGAGTTCATGCAGCATTTTATTTCAACCTGGAGGAAAAGAGGCAAATGCGTTGCTGTACACACAGCTTGAGGGATAAGTCAAAGTAAGTGATAAGTCTAAATAATTTTATGTGATGAATAGAACCTGAAACGTTTAAACAACATGTTGTGGCACCTATTTCGTCACTAGATGGCGCTCATTTGCTGGATATTTTGCTGATGCAACTGTTCTTTTGCAAGGCAGCCTGAGGTTTCAGAGTAAACTTCTGACTGACAGTGTTACTGACAGCAGCCCAATTTTTTTTTATTTTTATAAATAAATAAATCAGGCCAAATACTAGTAATGTTGTGTTCGATATTGAAGCTTGATACAGCAAAAACATGATGTCTGAAGCATTATCTGAGAATCACATGACTGCTATTCTTAACTCTAAAACATTTTTATTTATTTATTACTTTTTTTTTTTACAATAAATACCCTAATTTATGTATGAATCCCAATGTTCATTTAACCATGAAATTCCAGCTGAAGCCAGGACTGAAGCATGGTGAAAATAGACAGATCATAGATTTTATTTATGAATTCGTTCCATTCATTTAAATGATTTGTGTGCTAATGCACAAACACAAATTAATCACTTCAACAGTGGCTTTTATAAAATAAAATAAAATAAATCAGCTGCAAAAACTAACTGTGAAATGGGACATGTCAATTTGTTAGGTGTTATTCATTTTGACCACCAGATGGCCAAAGAAATTAATCTTTTTATGATAAAGTTGAGAGAAAAGCCTTGGGTCTTTGCAAAGCTTTGTTTATCCTTCACTTCCAAATGCCTGCCATTTAGTGGAAACTTTTATTGAGTTTCATCCCGAGCAATTTAGAGAGACGTCTCCCCTGTAATAACCTGGGACTTAATGTCTTGCTCAAGGGCACAAATTGTGAATATGATCTCAATAAATCCCCAGTACTTGAATTCCACATTTTGGAATCATTCTTACAACCTCTGAGCTAGCAGTCTAGATTTTGAATCAGTAGACTTCAACCACCCACATCCATTTCTGAGTCAACCGACTGCTGTTTTATTAATGCCAATAAGGGTGCCGTACCATTTGTGCCAACCTAAAACCGCTTTTGTCACTGACAACATTTGATTTAACATCCTCAGAGACTAAAGACAAAATACAACATCGCAAATCAGCCCAAGAAAACGCACGTACCCTTAGAAATCAACCAAAGCCTGACCTTTAGCTGCCGTTATACAGTTAAATCTCCTGCTATGCTGGAGTCCGGACAGGTGATCAAACTGCCAGAAATGGTTAACTGATGAGGAGAGACAAAAAAAAAAGAGCAGTATTATAACACTTGTCCTGAGGGATTCAAAAGACAGACAAAGAAAAACATGGAGAGTAAAGGAGAGATTTGTGTCAGCTGCTGACCCTGATTCTTGGGCACTCAGGAATGCTTGACTGATCCTAACGGGGCGTAAAAAGCCTAAATGACCCCCTACGCAAAGCCTGGGGGTCAGAGGTCAGGAGATCATGCAGATGCCGCCTCCTCACTGTAGTCAGCATCTTGATCTCCACAAAGAAACATCTGAGGATCATATGGGTCTGTCTGTGAGACAGTTTAAATACTGACAATGACAACATTTTCCTATCATTATATATATGTAAAAATAAATTTTCAATTTATATTTATAATTTTTTTATTGTTCTTCATCCAGTTCCTGCGAGTATGAAGGAAAACCACAGATTCATACTGTTCAAACACTCACTGACTCACTTCACGAGCTGAAGACGGTCATAAACCACTTTCTGTGCTGGCTTATCCACTTAAGGGCACAATTGTTCAGCTGTGAAAAATGGGTTAGAAATAGCCGAGTGCCAGGATAATTAGTTCAATTTCTTGGATCTATGTCTTTCTGTCTCTCTCGCTGTCCCTTTGTGCTACTATGGTATTGACATGCAAAGTGTTTGCTGAGGAGAGTGTATGATTCTCTGGCTGAGTGTCAGATGGTCTTTCACTCTCCCAGCTGGTCCAAGAGCGTGTAGCCACCTGGTTTCCTTCTTTTCGGTCACGTGAGACCTGCAGAGGGTTGAGGGCTCTTTAAAAATCACTGCTGCGAGTTCCATCTGCTCTGGACCAAACTTCAACAACATCAACATGCCCTTAAGTCTCCTGGCCGATCAGCCGAGACTCCGCTCGCGGAAAACATGCTGCGTCTGAACAGAAAAGTGATGCGCTGATGTTCTCCAGCTCAGTGAATGAGAGAACATGGGATGGAAGGAGGGGAAGACAATGGCAAGGCTTTCTGCACCATGCTATTTTAGGCTTTCTTCATCACTTACACTGCCCTTGATGGGTTTTGTTATCGGTCGAATTAGAAGTAATTCACTGTAGTGAAAAATGGGAGTAAATAGTAAATATTGATAGTTTTTAAATTTGCTTTATCATTTCTATAAACATTTTTGATGATTTTGTATTGGTTTTGAAATAAGTATCTGACCAAGACTGTATTGATTTGATCCAAAATTAAGTAAAAAACAGTAATATGGTGACATTATTACAATTGTTCTACTGTAGATTTACGTTTTCTGTTCATTTTAAAAATGCAATTTATTCCTGTGATAGCAACTCTGAATTTTCAGCATCATTGTCACATGATCCTTCAGAAATCATTCTAATATGCTGATTTAAAGCTCAAGAAACATTTCTTATTATCAATGCTGAAAAAAGTTGTGGTGCTTAATATTTTTGTGAAAACTGTGATTGTCACAAACACTTATCCACATTATAAAATTGTAATTTTAGTTCTATTAATATTACTAAACTATAGTATACTAAGTGACAGATGAATTTGCACCAAAATATGTAGTTAATAATCACAAAGAGTTGATCAGTTCAGACCTGCAATGTTTGGGTGTCGACCCATTAGTTGAGAAACAATAATTTAGAGTGTCCTTTCAGTTCCTGTCAAAAGTGAATGTAATTGTGTAAAACTATACTTTCCCTGGCAGTCTAATCATTTGAGATTAAAATGTTACAAAATCCATGATTATGAAACACTGGAATTGTAGCATGATGACTTTTTAGTGCTTCTGCATCTTTCTCTGCAGCCGAATCAGCTGTTTGGTCTTCTGCGCTCAGCTGTTTAAGTGCCACGGCGTCATTGATGACATTTTAATAAACTGCGCTCTATGTCATTCACACTGTCTGGCAGATGTAAATGTTTCCTCCCCTTTATCGTACCGGAGGGGTTCAGCGAGGGTCAACTAAGACCCTTGGGAACCTTTAGTTGCTGAGGGTGTGTGTTGGGACATATGGGCACCGTTTAGGATGTGAAACACTGTGAGGAAGTGAGAGGCTGTTAGTCTGTTATAGTGACTTCATTATTGCTCACTTATGGTTGAATGTATCTGAGGTCTGTTGCGGTCAGTGAATTTTTGAGGTCAGTAAATCTTTGTTTGACGTGCATTGTTTGAGGATGTCCTCAACAGACTTCTCTGAGGGGTTTCGAGAGATAAATAATACTGCTCGCAGTTATTGTCAATTCACTGTTTATATTCCTCATCAGTAGCTTCATTCGGCCCCACGCGTCTCAATGGAGGATTAGATCTAAGAAATTTCCCTCCAGGATGCCTGAATGCTAATTAAAACTGTAAGTGGGTGTGGATGACCTTGATGACAGGCACATCTGGAGAATAGCACATGAACACATTAATGGAACAGAACTTCAGTCATTCTGTCTGTAGTTAGCCATCATCTCTCATGCAAAAGTGTTATGAGGCCTTTCTAGAGGTAAAACAACACATTTTTCCCAACAACAGATGGCTAGATCTAGGTGATACAGATACAAATCTTGATATTTTTACATATATTATGATGCTTATTTAAAGGAACACTCCACCGTTTTTAGAAATAGGGCTTATTCAACTTCTTTCCTACATTTAGATATGTGGGCAAATGCATTTTTGTCTCGTTTAGTTTGGCTGGGTCGCCGCTAACTTAGCTTAGCATAATGAACGGAATCCTATGTTTGCCAGTTAACATGTCCCGAGTAAAAGTGATCCCCCCCAAAAAACACACAAAAAAACAACCCACCTAATTACTTCTTGTGGCCTGCGTATTCACAACGAGTACAAATAGCGATGCAGATTAATAACATAGTAGTCACAAGTCAATATCTGCCTAGGAAATCGCCTAGTCTTGATCTGCATCGCTACTTATTCGTTGTGAATACGCAGGCCACAAGAAGTAATTAGGTGAATTTTTTAATGTTTTTTTTTATCACTTTACTCGGGATATGCTAGCTGGCAACATAGGATTCCATTCATTTTGCTAAGCTAAGCTAGCGGCGACCCTGCCAAACTAAAACAATGCATGCATTAAAAAATGTATTTGCCCACATATCTAAATGTAGGAAAGATGTTGAATTAGCCTTATTTCTACAAACGGTGGAGTGTTCCTTTAAAATGGCTTAAAAGGGAGTTTAACAGGGTCCATTCCTGTTCTGCAGCATCTTTTGATCTCTGTACATTAAAAAAACAATTTCTGTATACTGTCAGAAAAAAAGGTACATTGCTGTCACTGGGGCGGTACCCTAAGGTACAAAACCGAAAAGGTACTAATATGTACCTTTAAGGTATTAATATGTACCTTTAAGGTATTAATATGTACCTTTAAGGTACTAATATGCACTCTTAAAGTACTGATTTGTACCTTGAAGGTACTAATGTGTACCATTTAGGGGTGAGTAAGGTACAATGATGTACCTTTTCACTTTTGTACCTTAGGGTACCGCCCCAGTGACAGCACTGTACCTTTTTTTCTGAGAGTGTATAGTTTCATCTAACTAAGTGAGACAAACCAACTAATCTCTGAATTTATCATATTCATGGCACATGTCTGTGTTGTTGTTGATGTCCTACACTGATGTCACTTCCTGGGGGATGATGTCATTATGGAACTGGCTTTTGTTAGATAAAGGGATTTAAAAAAAGAGTAACAGAACACATGAAAATGAGGACACAGGAAAATCCTATTAAATGATTAACCATTAAATCATGGAAAATATGTCAACATGTACTCGAAACTAAAGTTACAATTTTCAAAATAACCCCTATGTTAACTATAAATGTAGCTTGTGCACCAAATCAGCAGAAACCAGATTTCTGAAGGATAATGTGAAACTGAAGACTGAAATAATGATGCTTTGCCATCACAGGAATACATTGCATTTTAAAATATATTAAAATAGAAAACAGTTATTTTAAATTGTAATAATATTTTAAATTTTAGACTGTATTTTGACTAAATGAATGAAGCCTTCTTTCAAAACATCACACTTTTGAATGGCACAGTGTATGATAGGGTATGGAAATGCAGTGTGAAACAGAATATGAATGATCCAACTTTAAAGTCCCACTGTAGTCAGTAATGTAAATCTCATCTTTGATCACCAAAATGACATATTTAAATGTTTTATTTCCCTGTAAAAATACAATGTATTCATGCCTTAAAATAGCTTGAATCTAACTCTACACTATAGACTGTAAAAAAATATGGACGTAGTGTCCATGACGTCACCCATAGGATTCTGAAGAGCAGTTTTGAAGTGTAAAGTAGGGTCAAGCTGGCCGTTGCCATCTTGGCAACACGTCACCGCGCGTCACTCCCGGATAACAGAAACTGGGCAAAGAGGTGGGGCGTGGGCGGAGCTTTGGTGACGCGATGACTAACAGACAGCAGATAAATGGCTACCCATCAATCGCTCAAAGTGGCCACGCCCTTACTTATGCAGACCTTTAATGCTTTATATAATGTAAACGAATGAGTTATAAAAAAATTCACCCCCCTCACAGTTGTCATGAAGTGCAAAATTAGACATTTAGACCAAAACTATAATTTGTACCAGGATGTAAACATGTTTTTTTTCTGCTGTAAAGTTGGGCATTTTAACATGGGGCTCAATTAGATTCTGTTCACTTCTGGAGCCTCTCTCTAGTGGCCAGTCGATGAACTGCAGTTTAATTCACTTCCGTATTGGCTTCAAGAGAGACCGCGGGAGGTTGCCGCTTGCTCTACACCCTTACTTTATTCAGTATGCGTGGGCTCATGAATATGCAAATTCTCACTCACACCAGCTCAGAATAGCTGATCCACTTTGTCAACTTTACTGTAGTAAATGCTGCACAATGGCCTGGAAATACTGGTTGAATTCAGCCATATATGTTTGAATCAGAAAATTATACAGAAGAAGTGAAAGAGTGAATTGTACAGGCTCGTCTACAAGTCGATGCATCAGAAATGGTTATGCACTTTTTATGTATCACTCGCTACAACGTCGGACACATAATGGTAGGCCTTTTGCTTGATTACGTTATCAAACAGATAATGTGTTGCTAGTGTTACACAAACCATGTTCCTGTTTGCCATATCAGAATCAGACAGCTGCCTTAAAAACCATTATCCTTAGAAATGCTCTGAACAACTTAGAACGTCAGTGGAGAAAGGCATATAGTTCATCATAACATTGGTACATACATCAGAATACACCCTCTATATTGCTAAATGGCTGACTTATGGATTTGCACATGGTTTGTCTTAAACCATATTAAAACATCACATAGACATATCTTTAACACTGTTTTTGCTGCTAAAAAATATACATGTAAAAATCATCCAATTACATGGAACTTGTGGCTAAATACAAAGTGCACTGACATTAATTGCAGTACTGACGTTATTATTATTTTTGATTTAAATCATGACATGCTGCATTTTTACTTTTTCAAAAAACATCACTTAGTGTGATTTATAAGATGTTTTCCTCATGGGGACCAAAAAATGTCCCCACAAGGACAAGGATTTTGGATATTGCCATCTTTGTGGGGACATTTTGTCCCCATACCGTAGGGATTACCAGTCCACACGCACACACACACACACACACACACACACACACACACACACACACACACACACACACACACACACACACACACACACACACACACACACACACACACACACACACACACACACACACACACACACACACACACACACACACACACACACACACACACACCTGCACTGAACACTTGGCTGCAGTTTTCACTGATTTTTTGCCACCTTGCTATCTCTCTGTTGTCCCTGTGAAGGAAACTTTAACATCTCTCCTTCCATATGTCTCTGTCTTCCTCCATCTTTTTCTCAAACTCTTTATCTCTCTCCTTCATCTCTTCCTCCATTTTCCCTCTCCTTCCATCTCATCCCGCTGATTTATGATTTTTACCCACGTCTGGAAAGGACACTAGCAGCTTTCACATAATGAAAGGATGGAGAGAGTGTCCATTTGGACCCGAGCCAGCCGAACACTATGAGCTCATCACCATGGTAACCTTCAGAGAGATCCTCACCTTTCCCGAGTCACTTCTGCTGTTTTATGATGTTCATCTCTCTCATTCTCTCTTTGCTCTCTAAATCTGCACTGCCACAGCAGAAGTTAATTTGCACGAAATCAACAAGCTAGCATGAGAGCCCTGACCCCTGAACCATAACAAGTGACTGGAGTGGAAAACTTTATTTCTTCATTTCTGTGCCCCTTAAACAACCATTTCAAACAGGTGTCCAGACTTGAATCCAGAAGAATTCAAATTGATTTTATTATTTCAATTACACTCTAAAAATGCTGGGTTGTTTCAACCCAAATTTGGGTCAAATATGGTCAAACTGCCGCTGGGTTAAACCCAACAGGTGGGTTTGTCCATATTTGACCCAAATTTAGGTTGAAACAACCCCGCATTTTTTTTTGAGTGTAATTAGACAATTAATTTAACCATTAAAAATGATTCCAGAAAAGAAGGTCACAATGCACTGGAATTTTGGGTATTTATTTTTTACAGGTGTTTACCTGTATTTTGAATTTTGAACTTCCTTGCATTGTGTTTTATAGGGTCAACGGAGTCCGTAAAATTACTGGATAATGCCCGGGTATTAAGCTGCCAGTACCTTTTCTGTTATTTTATGGATGTATTTTTTTTTTACAGTGTAGCTAAAAAGAGATTTTTTTTTATTTGTTTATGATCTTTTTTTTTTGTTTATTATCTGCCTCTCAATTTTCCATGTAATTATCCATGTGAGTAAATGCTGAAATCAACATGAACTTATATTAATAAATGCTGTAGAAATATTGTTCATTCTTAATTAATGTAACTAGTTAACTAGGGATGCTCATATTGACCGTTTAACCGTTAACCGCTAGTAAGAATTTTGACCGATTAATACTATCAGTTAAACGGGTATTTATTTTTATGTTTTTTTGTTTGTTTGCTGTATGGTTAACGAAAAATATGCAGTATTTGTTAACTCACGGAGCGCATCAACACTTGCAACCACACGTCTCTGCAGACATATTTCGCAAAATTAAGCAATGGGAAAGAAGCCTATACTATGTGGGACCATTTCCGTAGAAAGGGCGACAAAGTTACTTGCAAAATATGCTATGTGGTATTAAAATACAGCAGTAGAACAAGCTCTTGACTGGTGGAGAGCAAATGAAAGGCGCTTCCTGAGGCTGGCCGCTCTAGCGAGGCGTTATCTCTGTATTCCCCGGGCACCAGTGCCATCTGAATCCTTAATGCTTTTCATAGTGTGGTTTTGGTCAAGTTTACTAAAGTAAACATTGTCATGTATGTTCTTCTCGCCGCTGTTTCTTGATGGTTTATAGAACAATTATTTCAAGTCGTACTGTCTTTCAAAGAACAGCACAACGGCGAGCGCGTCTAAAGACTTCCTTAGACAAAGGCGCGCGCGCAGTCAGCGGAGGCTCGCACTGCGGAGACAGACGAAAGCGAGGCTTTCTGCCGTGGGTCTAATTGCTAACAGGCTGTGCTCCAGACTAACCAACATCATTAGACATGTTACTTTTTAAAAAATAAAAGCCAGTCAAGGTGTGGACTGAGGTAAGCCTAGTATTTTTATTTGACGGAAAAAAACTATTCCGGTTCTTCAAAGTTTCAAACGGATTCAATCAGTGTATTTTCGTTTTGTTTTCTTAATTTGGTAATTATTTAAGTAAAAAAAAAAAATTGTGTATAGGCCTATTTAGGTTGCATGCTTTTTATTTATATGATTTTATTCCGTTTTTCTCTGTTGTCAGAAACGCTGCAGGTGTGTGAAAATTTGATAATGAGTCCAGTTTCTGCTGTTGTTGAGCTGTTGTGTATTTTTAACAGGTCACAGACACTCGTCAATTGTATTTTTTATTTAATGTCAATTCAATATTATAATCTTGTCAGTTAACGGGACAACTAACGTTACATGCTTACCATTGAGAAATATCCTGCTCCAGTCGTGGTGTTTGCGATTGAGTCTGTTGATCATTCGCATCTCCAGACGTTTCCCCTACATATTCAGGCTCGAATTGATAGGGTAAAATTGATGCCATGTTTGTTCATACACTTTATACGCGTTTAAACTTGTTAAACCAAAAACCATTTATGGTGATGGGTGTTCTGTTTCCGAAAATATCTGCACAGACTACACCAATCACAACTGACTGGGTCATCGGACCAATCACCGCAGATTAGCATCACGTAAAGGCGGGGTTTTGAAAAGTGAATCACTAAACGAATCATTTGAGAATCGCTGTCAAAACAGGTAAAAATAAATGCATATTATAAGAAAACTAAAGTCTTTTTTGTCATTGCATGCATGCAAAACTGTTGTTGGGGACTTCTAAAACAATATTTGGAACATTTTAAATGCCATAATAGGTGCTCTTTAAGGATGTTTAGAATTTGTGCTGAAAATCAGAAATCATTTTTTGCAGTGCATTTTTTATTTTTGCTATTAAATTTAGGGCACTGTGAACCCCCTTTTAAAGCTTATTATGTTTACATTTTTCGGAACACAAATGAAAATATTTTTAATGAAATTGAAAATATTTCTATCCCTCCATTAACAGTGTAAGCAACTTCCACTTTGACACTTTAAAAAGTTCGGAAAACGAATCTATATGAATCAAGCGTTTAATTTCACATTTTCTGAAGAGACTCGATCACTTTATATGATGAATGAAAGTCTTACGGATTTGGAACGACATTAGGGTGAGTAAATGATGGCAGAATTTAAATTTTTAGGTGAACTGTCCCTTTAAGTGTACTGACCTACTTTTGATTTATGAATCCAAAATTTGACAAATTCTGTGACAATCTGCATTATACAGTAAATTCCATTTTTATGAATGGATTCTGCATATCTGTCCATGTTTTAGACATTTTTAAGGCATTAAATTGTGGAAGGTCAAATTAAGAAACCTTGGTTAGTTCATCTGTATCATTTATTAAGCAAAAGTAAGAAAACCACAGAATCCATCCTAACTACTTAATTTCCCTCGCACATTAATATTTTTGACATTTTTAAGGTCAATAAAGAACAGAAGACATTGCATACAGTACATTTCAGGACACTGACAATAGAGAGACTTTCACATTCAGGCCAACATTTGCCTCCCGGCTCGATCTCTCCATCTCTCTCTCACTGAACCGCTGCTGTTTATTCTACCTCACTGCTCCTTTATTTTCTCATGCCACAACACCTAAACGCCTCACCTGGAGCTGAAGGCTGACAGCAAATCACGCTCCCCCACGGGCCTGTGCCCACCGTGAGTCTAAACTTTGCAGTCGGTCATGTTTCTGCTGCGCGGACCGCAGCTTTCACATGTTGCACAAGTCCAGTGGAGTTGTGCAACACAGTCAGATCTGACAACAGCTGTCATGCTCCGCAAGGTCACCCTGAGCCCAAACATCCGATATTTCAGCTTACGCGCAGGAAAACAATCCGAGTTGAACAGAAAGACGAACCTTTGAATAAACATGATTAAAGATGCTAAATATTTTTTACTCTGAGTGCTGGAAGGCAATCATGCTCATACATATTTATAAAGCTACATTTCCATTTTAATTTCAGAGAAAGAAACAGAGTGACCTCAACAAGATAAGGAGGAAAACTGAGCAGAATACACTAAACTTGAACTGGCTGATAATGTGAGAGAGACTGACCTGTGTCTGTCTGATGTAGTAATGATGTTTCTGTAGCATTGTTACAGTGCTTTCAAGGCCCATTAACATAAATGTCATTCAAATAATTGATTGACAGACAGACATCTATCTATCTATCTAGTTATAAGAATTTTAATATACCACTGGTTGCATTTTTATTTAGATATAAAGCTATTCATGCTGGGATATGGTTACGGGCCAGTTGATCTTAAGCGATTAGTCTACTTTTCATAGACTGCTGTGCTTTAATGTAACCGCCTAAAGCCTAAATGCCTCTCTATACAAAGAAATCACACATATGAAAACATATACAAAGGTTGACCTTAATGTTTCAACAGAGGCTGAGAGGCTGAGAGATTTCTGTTTGGGGCAGAAATGAGCCACTGACCTTTCTCTCCCCAGTCTGAAAAGCTTTTGAATAAATGTTTTAAGACAATTTTGAAATAATGGCTCAATACGGGCTGTTATTTTTCTTCTGTTAATGAATTCGAATGGAAATATGACTAATAAAGCACTCCCGGGTGTTGCAGTAATTAATCCCATGCCTGGCCAAATCAGTGATGTTTCCAGGGTCATAATCGAGTTCATTTAAGCCTTCACACATGTTCCAGTCCCTCAGTCACACATGTCAGCATTTGGTGGAGAGAATTCAGACGAAAAAGCATAAAAGCACCTGTTATAACCCATAAAACGACAAAGGAACATTCATAAATTCCCCACGGCAGCTAATGGACATGGTTAGTATTTACTGCAGTGAGGGACAGAGCTTCAGGCTCAATAGGAAGTGTCCTTCAAAGACAATATAATTTTCTTTCTCTTTCACAAGTGCTCAAAAGCCAAATTAATGTTCAAGATTATTTACAGCCACAGCAACAATACAGCAGGCAGCTGAGGTTTTTAACATTTCCATCATGTGTGCCCATCACTCTGGATTAAATTGTTTTAACTCTCTCACACACACAGACGGACTAAGCGCTCAACATCAGGCAATCTGTGTGGTGGTTCTCATCCCCTAAACCCCCGTCTCCCTCTCTTTCCTCCTCCCTTACTACCCTTTGTTAGGTTCCAGCAGATGGATTTGGAAACAAAGAGCCCCCCCACCCCACCTCCTTTACCACCCTACCCCCATCACACACTCAAACACAACACACACTCATCACATATTCTGCAGGATGCTTCAATTCAGACCGTTTTACTAGATAACAGCACCACTCTCGTCTGCACTACACCATCTTTCACGCTCTCTCTTCTCACTATTTAGCTCTTTAAGTGTGTGTGTGTGTGTGTGTGTGTGTCTGTCTGTGTGTGTGTGTTTTGGGTAGCAGGTGTATAGATCTCTGGGTTCAGTGGGTCAGGCTCCAATAAAATCAAGAAGATTGAAGTCAATTTGCTCATTGACAAGCTGCAAATCAACACCAGAACAAAACTGAGAGGATCGGAACCAGCCCACCAGGGCTCTAGTCTGATCCCAATGTTTGTCATCTTATCTGTAACTCAATACGGAAATCAAAACGTACTGTTGTCTCTTGTTTTCTGCGATTGATTACATAATTATTTTTGCAGTCACATATTTTGGGCTCAGTTTAATATTCCACATATATTACTTTTTTATTTATTTATTATAGTGTTAATAACTATTATAGTAATTGTTATTTGTTGATTCTGTATGATCTCAACCCCTGATATAAAACATAAATGCAATTCATTTATATACATATATCCTAATATATTCCTATTATATGCAGCCCTATATGCGACAAACTTTGACGCACTGTGTATTTTGACACCTATCAGAACCATCAGTATCTTCTTGAGCAATTTGAGTAACATTAGCTCGTCTATTTGATCAGGCCACATGGGCCAGCCTTCACTCCCCACGTGCATCAATGAGCCTTGGCCGCCCATGACCCTGTTGCCGGTTCTCTACTGTTCCTTCCTTGGACCACTTTTGATAGATACTGACCATTGCAGACCAGGAACACCCCATAAGAGCTGCAGTTTTGTCATCTAGCCATTACAATTTGGCCCTTGTCAAACTCGCTCAAACCCTTAAGCTTGCCCATTTTTCCTGCTTCTAACACATCAACTTTGAGGACAAAATGTTCACTTGCTGCCCAATATATCCCACCCACTATCAGGTGCTGGGATAAAGAGCTAATCGGTGTTATTTAATTCACCTTCACCTTGTCATAATGTTATCCCTGATCGGTATATATATATAATTAATTAATTGCATTGCATTTATGTTCAAATTATATATATAATTTGAAGTGACCCCAAACAGTCATTCTTACCAGAACTTTTGTTTGGTTAATTTGGCTTTTATGGGCTAAGATGCATTGATTTTTTTTTAGGAGTCATAAAAACATTTAAGACAAAGAAGTAAATAACCTTCCTGAACCTGAGGGAGTTCTAGAATGGGGACAGTCATCTGGGTCTGTAATAATGGACAGATGTTTTTTTTCCGGCTGGGGAGAGGAGAGGAGAGGAGAGGAGAGGAGAGGAGGAGAGGAGAGGAGAGGAGAGGAGAGGAGGAGGAGGAGAGGAGAGGAGAGAGGAGAGGAGAGAGGAGAGGAGAGAGAGAGAGGAGAGGAGAGGAGAGGAGAGGAGAACAGGACATGTAATCAACTGCTTTTGATTGTTCAAAGTGAAAAATACAATCCTTTAGGTGCCAAATATGACAGTAACTGACAAACCAAATATTGTGTAAGTGTACAGCTATGAAAGCGGAAGGAAATGTGATGAAATGGAGCGCCTAGTGTGTGCAAAGTGCTAGTGTCGTCTAAACGAGTTGTTCAGGGTTTAGGATCTGAATAGATTGTATTTAACTAAGAGGCCCATTAGACGTGCCATCAAGAGCTTCTGCCTGCTGCTTCTGTAATACATAAAGGCACCTGCGTCCAACACCCCATCATTTAACTCCCTCCCACCCAACTCCAGAGTCCTGTTAAAATATTGAGCAGGTACTTAAGTGTAATTTGGCTGAGTGCAGGCATTGCTGAAGGGTCCTTCATTCTCTGAAGACGTTTTGAGGAGACGGAACTAACGCCATCAATTATGTATGCTTTTATTCGACATCTCAGACCAAACACTAAAAAGAGCCGATTCAGCTGCATTTCTGTTGTTTATCAGCTGGATTTCAAAAACAAAAAAAACTGTTTTAAGTTATACATTTACTTTGTGAATGACATTTTATATCCATTATAAAATCCACTGATATTATAAGAAATTATATCTAAGAATTTGCAAGCAGTTTTTCTTGCATTTTAATAAAACCTTCTGAATAGTATATATTTTACATACTATTTTACTGTTACAGCTACAATAATAAATGTATATCTTTGGCTCCTGTAATGCAGGGAATATGAGTTTCTAATGAGTTTCAACAGATGCGATATCTGTTGAAACTCCTCAATTATCCTTTAGAGATTATTTTGACATTTTGTGATGAGAGTATCCTGATGAATTTACCTACACTTATGTTGTTTTATCATAAAATCTAAATAAACCAAAAAAGTTTTTTTGTAAAATCTTTCACATATTCTAACCAGTAAAAAAAAAAACAACACTTTGAATTATCAAAAAACATAATACTTATAGAAAAAATGTGTGTAGAAAGTAAATCAGAATTATTTAATTTATAGGAAACCTGTTGCTTTGCACTGAAACCCAAGAGTCGGTCAGTTTCGACCAGTCCGAGTCAGATGATGGACATTTGATGCTGTCCAAGCTTTAAGTGCTCTACAAATGAAAAAAATGAAAATCAATATTACATGCCTTTGTTGACCAGATGCAGCCAAGAACTGACAGAGAATCAAGAAGGAGAGATAGAGGGCAAGGTAGAGAAAAAAAGAGCAATAGAGGTAGAAAGAGGAAACTTGAATCTTGAGAGAGAAAGAAGGAGGGTAATTATGTGGAAATGAGCATTCTCCCGGCATGCTTCTCTCCCTCAGCGATGCAGACAGGAGCCATTTGTCATCTGGCCCAAAATGGCATCTCTGGAGCCTGTTTTAGAGACTGAGGGATTGAGGGACTCGTTCTTTCTCTAATATTCTGACAGTCCTGGACTTATATACTCTTTTTCTTTATCTCAGTATCTCTCGGCCCCAGAGAGGCTCTACTATCCACACGACTGAATGCAACAGAGGATGTGATGTGATTAGGGAAAGAGCTTCCACAGGTGTCATTTCTACTTCACCAGTGACCTCTCCTTCATACAAAGACAAATTATTTCAATTAAAATAACTCATTCTCCTCCAACACTTTCATGTTCTGTACTTCACAATATTTGACTTAAATCTTCATAACAGCAAGCATACTGTTTTTTAGCAATTAGTCAGGGTAGAAGAAGCCATTTTTATTGACACAAATAAAAATAAGAGGCTCTTGCATTACGTTTTTTCCATTAAAAATGTCTTCACTTTCGTTTTGTTTTGTAAATTCATTTTCACGGTTTTGAAGGCTGAATGTTAATTCATGTCAAATTAAATTTGGTGTCTAACCTGAGAACTAAAGCAAGTTAATATGACAATAGTACAGAGTAAACTGTCTCCGGTTATATATTTAGTCAATAAGAAGATGATAGAGACAGAGATTGCAATTTGGATGGTGATAAAACAGCAGCGAAAGCATTTGAAGCAAAATCATCCATATAACACTGCAGTATCACAGTTTTGGGTCTAACTTTACGCTTTATGTTTAAGATGATGAAAGACCAACGAAAGAGCTTTCCAAGAGTCCTGATCTTTTACTGCTCAACAGGAAAAATGATCGCAACAATATGAGCAGAAAGGATATCTAGAAAATCCAATCCAGTTTATCATTGAGAAACATTGAAAGGAACCATGCTGTTTTACGAATTACAAAGTCACAAAACAATGAGAGAATGCAGGATATAAAGAATGAACATGAGAGGGAGAGATACAGTAATGAGGAGGAGGAAGGAGGAGGAAAGAGAAGGAGAGCATCTCCCACCGTGGGTTTTGTGTTTCTCCTTTGAGCAAGGCAAGAAGAACCTTCCGGATAAATGAAACCACAGCGGAGGCAAAGAGAATCAGACACCTGCGATCAGAGAAACAGGAAGCATTCCAGAACGAGTGATGGAGAAAGAAACAGGGATAGAGTGAGATAAAGAGAGTGGTGGAGTAAGAGAGAGAGAGAGAGAGAGAGAGAGAGAGAGAAAAAGTAGCCTCATCTGAGGATGAGATAGATGGAGATACTGAGTAAATCCCCCAAACAATAATCACTGGATGAAACCCAAAGCCTTTCATAGCACGCAGCAGGCAGACCTGATCTGGCCCTCTGGCCCGCAGGCGCTGGACGTGGGGGGGGTTGGGGATGGGGGGAACCGCCTGTCCTGGGGCACTGACCAGATGCTCAAATGAAAGATTGGGTTTTTTTTTTTCTCATTGTGTGAATGGGGTTGGGGGGTCATAAGCACAACCTGTAACATTTCACTTGTTGATAATAATTTCAGTGATTTTGGCAGATTATTACGATTAATGCAAATGGATGATAATGTAAATTTAAATATATAAAGTATACAGATAAATGCAAAAATATGCAAATAAATTAGATAATAAATAAGAATAATAATATCAAATATAGGCTGTGTGTAAATATGTATATACAAAAAGTAAATTTATAATTAAATAATTTTATAATAAAAGTAATAATAAATGGAAAAAAACAGTTATACTGTTTTTATTTTCAAAACTGTTTAAATTATTGTTTAAGATATTTAATATTTATATTTACAGTAATATTTTTTTATTGAACTATTCATGTAATGAACAGCTGCAAGTTTATACAGATACATTAAAAGTAAATATACAAATAAGCTAGTCAATAATATATATACACAAACATAAAAATGTAATTAACAATTTATGTTTATAAACAATTATAATAAAATAATTAACAATTATACTGTTCTATTTGAAAATAGATTACATTATTTGTAAATCTTATATTATTATTTAATATTTATATTTTAAATGTTTTTTTTCTTGAACTATTAATGTAAACAGCTACAATACTCGTAAAAATGACTCCATATTTATACATGCATAATGCACGTGCATATACAAAGTATTATAAATTAATAAATAATATACTAATAGTCTGAAACAATATCCTAAAATGATCGTATGCTATATCGAACATATGTGTGTATAATAATTTTTTAGACAACTGTTCAGAGGGAGAGAAAGGGAGAGCGAGTGTGGCGTGTGGTGTATTCAGACACTTCATTAAGTGAATGGGGGGCCGGTTTGAGAGACTCCCACTTGCTTTACATGCAAGCACAAAGACATAAAGAATAAAGGGTTCAGCATGCAGGCAGATGCCGACATCATCCTGTCCCATGAAGCTTCATCATTGTGCACACTGATAATGTGTGTGTGTGTGTGTGTGTGTGTGTGTGTGTGTGTGTGTGTGTGTGTGTGTGTGTGTGTGTGTGTGTGTGTGTGTGTGTGTGTGTGTGTGTGACAACCTGTACTGGAGATTTGCTTCAAAATCGCACTGATTCATGAAATCGTGTTTTTCTCCACATAACAATTAATATTGTTAATGGCTGTTCAAGAATATGCAGACAGTTGTAACAGTGTTGTTATTGTTTTTGGTAACTGAAGATGAAAAAAAATATAATGAAAAACCTTAAACGAAGATTTAAAATGTTGCATTGGTAACTAATTCAAACTAAAATGACAAAAAATAATACTGAATAAAATACCTAAAGCTATATAAAAATATTACAAAACAAAAACTAATTTAAAAAATGACAAAAGCACATAGCTAAAATTGAAATGAACAAAAAAATATTAATAAATACTATAATAGTATATAAATAATACTAAAATAACACTGAATTGCATTTGATGCTCGCAACAATTATGCTCATGGGTTCGAATCCTAGAAAACACACAAATGCACTGATACGCTGCTTTCTGCCAAATACATAAATATAAATACACAGGAAGAGTATGAATTCTAGTTGACATTGCAGATTTAGAGAGGAAAACGAAGCGAATTCAGCTTGCCAGCATTTGATGTAGCTGTCAGCGGAACAGACGGGACACGGGACACAGAACGGAACCGAACAGAATGTACGCTGGTTGTTGTATCAACTCACTTTCAGATTGTGTGACATTTCAGGCCTTTCCTTCTCTTTTTCTCTCTCTCGCTCCCACAGAATGGGGGTGTGCAAGAAGGGGCGGGAGCGGATCAGAGGGGGGTCTGTCTGTCTGCGTGTGTGAAGGCACAGACGGTTCAGTAGTAATGTGATGTGTGTCCCGAGGGATGTTTGATGGATTAATGCTGAGCAGCTCCATTGCGATGTACCACCTGATCTCACTCCCACCGTCTGCCTCTATAAAACCTGCCTGACTGCTGATCTCAGCTAGTCTCACAGTCTCTCCTCTCTCTGTCTGTCTCTCTTTCTTCCTCTCTCTCTCTCTCTCTCTCTCTCTCTCCTCTGTCTCTTCCTCCTCTCAGCCGCCTCTGCTGCAGGCCAGGAGCTATCCAGTGCTGAACAAGTGAATTTTTTCTCTTTTTTTTTTTTTAGCAACGTAAGCGGGTGTGTGTGTGTACAGTAGCAGGCACACACACACACACACACACACACAGTATTGTACCCTCAGACATCTTTCTCCTCCTGCGTGCTCTTCATTTTTCCTTTATCTACAGTCACTGTTTTTTTTTTTTTAGTTTCTGGGACGTGGATCTTCTTTTTTTATGTGACGGATTTAATTCGGGGCGATTTTCTCCAGGGTTTTTTTGTGTGTGCGAGTCCGTCTGCGGCCGATGTGAAGGATTTCTTGTGCGTCTGTGAGCGTGCGACCGTGTGTGAACCATGCCTCGCTCATTTCTTGTGAAGAAAATTAAACTGGATGATTTTTCCTCATCTCCCGTGTCAACGTCTAATCATCATCATCACCATCACCATCATCTCGATGACTCCTTTACGCGCTCTCACTCAAGCCTGGGCGTCCGGCTCTGTGAAAATGGTGAGTATGGTGCCTAAATATATTGTTTACATACAGATACAGTAGCTTTACTTTATGTGCTTGATGTTCGACCATGTTTCCAAATGGTTAGCCTACAAAAAATATCTGCAAGGCATAATTCAGATTTGACGCTGTGTTTTGAACATTGTACGTAGTCCAACAGATGTTACATAAATCTTCCCATTCTGACGCGAACTAATCCGTAAAACCCTCCATCCTTTCACCCCCAACCCTGTCCTCCATTGTGCCCCCCAGACTTTGTTTTTGTTTTTTTGACTCATGCCGTCACAAATCAGGTCACGCAGCGCGATCAGCTTATGCGAATAAAGCCGTACAAAAGTGTACGGACAGGAGCTTGATACCAGTTTGTTGTGTATAGCTCATGCTAACGCTAACACACTGCTTTGTGGGGCTGATGTGTTTGTCCTGATACTGCCCTTGAGTTTTGGTCCGAACCCTCCCCCCTACCAACAGCACTCTCTCTTTCTCGCTCTCCTCCCCCATCCTTCTTTTCTGCCTCATCTCACTATTTCTCTCTTTCACTCTCCTGCTTCCGGGTACATGAATCTAAGTGGTGGAGGGGGAGGTAGGGTTTCAGCCATCATTGACGCCACTGGAGACATCCGAGTACTGTACTGTACAGCTCGAAGGACAACGAGGAAGATGAAAAGAAAGAGAAGCTTGAGGCAGTGCAGACTTTTGTCACATGATGCAGCAGCGCGCACACGCACAATAGGGCAAATAGCATCACGCACAGAGTAAGCCCAGCATCCCTAAGCGGACATGATGGGACAGGCTGAGCTAAACTGAGCTATTCTACAGAGACTGAAGGGAGTCCAGAGAGCTCTGTGTCCTCACAGACAGATTTCGGTAGCAGATGTGTGGCTCTCTCTGCCCTGCTGTGGTGTTTTTCGCAGTTAAGCGAGATAAGACATGAGGGATATCTTCCCACCTGTTATAAAAATGAAAAACAAAAAAAACACAACAGACTGTTTATCTGTTTTTGGGTCATTGTAAGATTATTTGAACTTTTACACTGTGCTGCTCCTTTTAAAATTAGATTTATGATTTTGTAATATTGTTTTGTATTGCATTGTATTTTCATTTCACAAAAAGGAAAACATGCATTCTTTCGTCATTTTACGAACAAAAATCATTTTACCCTTGACTGTTTTGTACAATAATTCACAAACAGTTGCTGTAATTATTGTAGAAGACATTTTTCTTCATTCTTCATCTTGAAGGTCGAGCATCAAGACTTCTAAAACAAAGGGCAAACAACTCCTGCCTTTCTGTCAGTCAGAGTACTAACCCCCCCAAAATAAAAATATCTGTCACTAAAAGCATTGTTGCTTCTGCAAATGATCATAATGAAACAAATTATTATTATATTATTAATTATAATACTAAAAAATGGATTGTTTCAATTACATTATAATTATAATCACACTATTAATTAATTATATTTAAGTAGTTCTATTATTATAGTATACTTGCTTTAGTAAAATCATAAAAAAGATGTTTTATTATATTAACAGCAACAATATATGAATGAATTTATTTTATTGATCGTATTTTTCTATTACAGTTATATTCATGCTATTTATTCAACTGTGTAACTTATATATAGCCTGATAAGCTCTGAACCGTCTTTTGTGGACAATACAGTTATATCCCCAATAACATCCTCTCTCTACTGATCCTGTTGGGTTTTTTTTTACTGGCTAGTTCCATCATTATTGCATCACTTTCTTTAATCTCACAGCATATAACTAGCCTGAACCAATACTGCACTGCATTAAATGCCTTTTGGGTTTCCCTTTTAGCAAGCAAATTGAATTAGAAACATTTGGTCGAAGACATGGCACCTTTGAAGGTGTATTATGTCGGTGAAATTCCAATGGCAATAAACGCGCCTGAGCCCCACAGCTGCCAGAAATCCTTTTAGCGGCTCCTGAATGACCCTCACGATGCATTAAGACTCGCTATTCGCGTTCAGAGGGCTCCATAATCAGTTTAGAGAAGTTAGGAGGGAGTTTATTTGTTTCAGCAGATAATAAGGTAATACAATGTCCTGTATTAGGGAATATATTTTAATATTTGTAATATACTTCAATGTTTGAAACTATTTCAGGGGGGTTTGAAATCTGAGAAAGACTTTTGCTTCTCTTCTAACAGAAGTGAAAGTGCTCTGTAAAGTCCCGATTTCCTTGAAATGGTTTTTAAGGACCATTCATAACATCAACCTCCATTTACTTCCACTTTTAAAAGATTATGTTGTGCATAATAGATACATAAACACCAAACTCTACAGGAGCCCTCGGCTAATCTTATCAAAGAAAAAGGGAGTCTGAGTGGCTTCTTCATCTCAAGGAGAGAAAGAGAGACACCTATGCTTCCACCACAGTTAACCTGCTTAATTAGCTATTAACCATGTTAAAACCCTCTGGGTCTCGATCACATACACACACACACTTACATGAGGTATGCAGAAGCCCTCTAACAGGTACCAGGACCTATGGAAGCCTGTTTCAATTGTGTGATATAAAGTCATACTATGAACTATAAAGTCTCACAACGAGCTAACAAGTCACTTTGTGAGATAGAAGACAGAAATGTTAGGTATAAAAAATTACAAGAAAATGAATGAATGAATAGATAAATAAATTAAAAAGTAATTGCCTTTTTTTTTTCTTAGGCAAAAACAGACTTCCATAATATAGCATGGCACAAAATATAGTCCAATTGGTTTCCAGTATTATTTTACCATAGAAACTAAAGACTTGAAGCTTAATGTATTTGTTACTTGTGTGTAAAATGCAGATATGATGTGGGGTGTTTTATGAAATGTTCATGGAAAGATTAAAACAAAATTAAGGTTCCAAAAATGCGTTTTTGCAGCGATGCCTGCAATCCCCAAATAACCTTCAGTGAATAACCATTTTTAATAATCTAAAGAAACTTTTTTCCTCCATAAAGAACATTTTGTGGAATGGAAATGGTTTATAGATGTTAAACCACTGATGCCAATAAAGAACCTTTATTTTTAAGGGTGTTATTGTCATTGCAGTTGTTTTACTTCTACTTTCTTGTGTCTGACAGTACACTTTACATTGTGTCTATGGTGTATAGTCACATTCTCATGTCTTTAATTGCTGGAGTTCAGAGAAGAAGTGAAAGGTCAATGAGTTAATAATCAGTACATGTTCTCTATCCTGCTGCAGGCTACATCCAAGATTACATCAGCTCTTCTGAGTACACAGAGGAGAAGCAGGCCGACATGAAACTGAGCTCAGATCCGCTGTACTCCCCTGTCAGCAGCGGAGGTGGGGAGTACTGCCAACCGGACCTGGAGCACCCAGACAGCCCTCAGTCTGGCCTCACGGCCCGCGGTTACTTCAGCAGCGAGAGTGAATCTCTCAGCGAGGGCTACACCATGGATGCGTTCTTCATATCTGACGGCCGCTCGAGGAGGAAGGGCGAGGTCGTGGAAACAAGAAAAGATGACGCAGAGGAGAAAGAAGTGGCCGGGACGAACAACGGAGGTCCACGACACACCTGCAACGAGTGTGGAAAGACCTACGCCACTTCATCCAACCTGAGCAGACACAAGCAGACCCACCGCAGCCTCGACAGCAAGATGGCACGCAAGTGTCCCACCTGCAACAAGGTTTACGTGTCCATGCCGGCGCTGTCCATGCACATCCTCACTCACGACCTCAAGCACAAATGTCACGTGTGTAGTAAAGCCTTCAGCCGGCCCTGGCTGCTGCAGGGGCACATGCGATCGCATACGGGAGAAAAACCCTTCGCCTGCGCCCACTGCGGGAAAGCCTTCGCCGACCGATCCAACCTACGAGCGCACATGCAGACACATTCGGCCTTCAAACACTACAGCTGCAAGCGCTGCAATAAGACCTTCGCGCTGAAGTCCTACCTGAACAAGCACTACGAGTCCGCCTGCTTCAGAGGCTCCGGAGACGAGGACGAGTCTGGCTCCGAGAATTAACAAAAGAGAAAAGATGAAGATGAGTTAACGCTCTCGAAAATCCCCCCACAGACTCCCCTTCACAGACCCACTATCCCTTTTTTAAAAAGCAATATTTTCACCAAGAAAAAAAACCAAACCAACCCAATAATAAGAAGACAATAATGAATAGATGCTGGATTTTTTTTCTTTGGTAAAAAAAAAAAAAAAAAGACCCTCTCATATAGACACCTACAATTATGAGGCCTGGCATGCAAATTTTTATGAACATAATACTATTAATAACAATAGTAATAATATTTAGATTACTGATATTTTATAGCAAATCATAAAAAAAGACATAAAAAAGGACAGCAACAGGTTTGTGCTTTTTGAGAAATGAAAATCAATTTGTATTTTTATGCTGCTCTTTTATTTTGAATTCTTTTGCAACTGCCAACATAAACTTTTTATGAAAATGTGAATAATGACAGTATTTCCAAAAAAAAAAAAAAAAAAGATTGTAGACCTCTGAAAAGGTGCAAACTTTTGTTACACTTTTGGTATTTTATTTATAATTGTTATTTTTATATTCAAAGTTTCCTGCAGTTTCATTATTTATTTATTTGTTTGTTTATTTATTTATTTGTGCCAATCATGTCCTAAGTGTTCGAGCAGAGTGACCATCACTATGTGTTTTACCATATGGAGGAATCAGCACTCAAGACTAAACATTTCAATGACCACCAAACATTCGAAACACCAATAATACGGACGACAGGGACTTTCAACAACTACTTTTGCAGATCTCTGCTCGCTCTGCTGGGCTTCCTCACGCTAAACAGACTGCATGTGCTCCAGATGCCTGGGGCTCCGCCCCTTGTCTTCCTGCTCCATGATTACCTCACCTAGAGGCAGGTATGACCTCTAACCTCTGCTCTGTCCAAGCTCTCAAAGCATCCATCATACAAACCTCATTTCTACCATTCCAGTATTATTGTTGAGTACTTATGTATTTATTTATGCACTATTTTCCTTTCCCTATTTATTTAATGTGTATTTATTTATGTATGTATCTATTTATTTATTTATTTGGTTGATTATTCTCTGTGTTATTGATACTGAACTGCCGTTGACCTTTTAAGATGCTGCTCTTTAATGAAATTCTTTATATGCATGATTCAGCTGTAGAGGGATTTTAACATTTTTTCGAGAGGGACGGTATGCAGTGTTTAAAAGCAGATGATTTCAGGTGATGATGCTTTGTTTAATGGGCAATAATTCTTCATAGGTACAGCAACTTGTATAATCACAGCTGTCCTGTTAGCAGTCAATATAGGGCAATAAACAGAAATCTCCTTAATATCTCAAAGGTCATATCTCATTTCGTTGTTTCTAGAACACCATTTCCTGCTGAGACCATTCAGAATGTCTATGGTGTGTTTGTGTGACTCCACCCACATTTGTGACATCACAATTCATCTCATTGCTCAAATGCCAAACAATTTAGTGTTCCAGAAATGTCTTTTACATCTAAAAACCAATAAAAACAAAGCAAATTCAAATGATATTAATCCCGGAAAGTGCAAATAAAATAAAAAATTCCACAAATTTAAATGAAATTTTAATAATCAACAGCAATAAGCTTTTTTCTAACAATATTTTTTACTATTGCTATTATCGCAAATTTAATATAGCCGTCTTGCATCTCAGCAGTTTTGAATGTAATTATAAAAAGACTAACCCACAGCATGACATATTTCAAGCATTTGGCTTTAGCTGTCCAAATAAATCCCATCATAAGCTGCGGCCGCCAGACGATGACATGAATATGACAGAGTTTCAGTGACATGTGAAATAGAAGTCCCAAATCCTAGACCCAGAAATAATGACCCCCTCCCCTGAATGGCCAATCAGGATGGATTATTCAGTGTTGGAGTGAAAGGAGTGCTGGGTTCAGGACAGAGATGAAACAAAATAGAGGCTTAATGGCAGCATTGATGGAAATAGCTGAGCATATGGCGCCAATGTGCCACTGCCTGTATAATAAAGATCTGAAAGAGGTTTGGAGATGAAAGGATGATGAAAATGCGACGGTGTAAATCAGCTATCTCTTTGCTGTCTATCCTATGAAGCAGAAAGAGAGGAAACAAAACTTGTTTCATAATAAAAATACATTTCACACTATCACGAGGAATGAAACCCTGCATATGACAATATGCATCAGCATATATGATGCATGTCAAAACGATAAGAGTCCATTCCCCTAAAGGGTTAACAGGTGTTGGTGGACAGACAGTAGTCTGAGTGCATAATTGAGTCTGAGTTTGACCTTGTGAGGAAGGTCGAGCAGCAGCAGCCAGAGGCTCTGTCAGCGTTTTGCATATTGTAAAAAGGACGGCACAATCTCAGTAATGGGCCAAAACCTGCGGGGAATAGATAATGAGTTTCTCCTCCCACTTTTCTTCTGCTCTTCGCCTCTTATCCACCCATTCCTGACCTCGTAAATTGGCACGCTGTGTCCTAGCCGATTTCTGCATGGTATTTCACTCTCATTGCTGATGGACATCAGTGTCAGAAATGTAGCAACTATTATAAAATATTAAAATTAATACTTGATCACTGATACAATGACCACTATTTAAAATGTTAATATAAAGTGTTAAATATTCAAAATATACCAAATAACTCTTGATATATTTCATAGTACCTTAGATAGGCCAATGTAATAAACTATTATATAATATATACACACACTACCATTCAAAAGTTTGGGAGCTCTGTACAATTTTACCAAATATTTCTATTTCAAATATATGCAGCTCTTTAGAACTTCATATTCACCAAAGAACTGAAAAACTGAATCATGGTTTCCACAAAAATATTAAGCAGCACAATCTGTTTTCAACATTAATAATAAGAAGAAATGTTTCTTGAACACCAAGTCAGCATATTAGAATGCTTTCTGAAGGATCGTGTGATACTGAAAAATCACAGGAATAAATGACACAATAAAAAGTCTTACTTTTAATGGTAGTGTATGTGAAATAGAAAGAGATGTAATATAACATATATACTGTAGAAATCTTTGTCTTCTCATTTTAAATATTTGGAGCACATTTGGTGGTATTTTTGCACCAAGTCCTAATTCGTTTCTGACCCTGATGGACATTCATCCTGCTTTTATTCCTATATCATCCTCTCATATTTCTGACACACCCACAGCAGAGTAGAATCTGTATTCCATTGTAATAAGGCTTGAATTCAGAGTCAGTTCTAATTATGCAAAGCTTGATGTAATGTAGATGAGCTTAAAGGCTATTCCAAAGGACTACCATCATCTCTTTGTTTTTTCAGAAAAATTATTTCCCACAAATATTCAGAAATGTGAGATAACTGAAGAGACTGCGAAACTGAACGTGTTTTTCCTGAAACAACTGTAAATATGTGTGTATATAGATCTCTCAGCAATAATGAGACACCGCATGTGAGCCGATCCCTTTTGCTTTTACCTTTTCTGAGCCGTTTAACCCTGGACAGGCTGAACAGGATCAGGGACTTCATTAGCTCATTACCTGCTGTACTAACTACCAGCAATATTAACAATGCTAATCATTCTCTCGCTGTTCACCAGGATCTACCAATATTTCTTTGTCTCTCTTTCTCTCTCGCTCTCTCTCGCTCTCTCTCTTGTTTTTTTTTCTTTTGTGGAAGTGCCCAGCCTGGCTGAACAATAATATGAAGTGCCAAAAAATTAAAGAGTTATTTCCATGACAAAAGCCTTCAGCATATGGTAGGCAACTCACAGCCCTCCATATGGTCCTTGAGAGATTTCAGATTGTCTCTCTTCTTTCCCCTTGCCTTCTCTCTCTATCTATCTTCCTTCCTCCCTGTGTAAAACGTAAAGATTTTTCCACTTCTGATATTACATTTTGCCTGTTATGAAGGGTAAAGCCAATAGTGATGTTTATGAACAATAAAATCAATAGCACAAGCAGTCTGTTGCCTCTTTTTTTATTGGCTTAAAGGGTTAGTTCATCCAAAAATGAAAGCTTGGAAGAGCCTGGACTTTTTTAACATAACGATTTTATTCGTCTGAAAGAAGAATGTCTCATACACCTAGGATGACTTGAGGGTGAGTAAATCATGGGCTAATTTTCATTTTTGGGTGAGCTAACCCTTAAAAGTTTTATGCTTTTAGATCTCCCTCACGGACCCCTGGCCCTTGTATAAAACCCAAAAACGAAAAAAGCAAATACCGACTTATAGTCTGTACTTCTTACTATTAGACAGACATCAATTCTGATCACAACGCAAGACTTCAGAGTCACACATCAGAATGACTGAGCGACTTCTTCCTGTGCTCCTCCCTGACAACGCCCACCGATCTCAGCAATGGCGCCGCTGGCCTGGGATCAGCCTTCTCTTCATGCATCATGCAACTACCACCGGAAAAACATCTAAACTGTAGTCAGCAGCTAAAGTCACTCTGAAACCTTACGCGCAAGCATCTGTCCTGGTGCTGTTAAGCCAGTCCAAGTCATTAAATGTTAATGAAACATTGATTTTATGTTACACTCTGGCCTTACCAAGATGCAGCACTCAGAGCGGAATGAGACTGATTACTGATGCTGAGGGAGAGACACTGTCATCAGGATAGAGCAGGACTGATGTCCAAGAAACCGGAAACACGAGTCAGGCTCAACCATTATGTCCTTCACTGTCCAGTGTTTTCGTTCGACTTCGTTTTCTGTCTGTCTGACTGATTTAATGGATTACACTGCTCAATATTAATTAACTGCTGTATTTAAAAAAGTAAATACAGGATAAGTCTGACTCTTGAATTGCTAAGCCAAAACTACCATAAACACTGATGGAGACAACCACCTCAATCAGAATAGTCATAGATCAATTTGTTTTTTCAATGACCAGTTTTGGTCCCTGTCCTTGACAATCTCAAGTATTTGGTTACACATTGAATTTGTTACAGCTCAAAGATTGAGCCACTGCCCAGACCAGGACTGATTATGGTTACAGTTGTATTTCTAATGTATTGCTGACATTTTACTGGATTAATAAAGCCTTGTTTAAAAAAAAATCTGATATAATTGAATTAATTTTGAATTGAATTGAATTCATCTTAAAGTCTTAAGAGTATCCATAGATGTCCCCTAAGGGATAGTTCGTTTTTTTGAGTAAATCTGTATAGCTATGTAAATTTATATATTATATTAAATTTCTTATAATACATGGATTAGGCATAACATTATGACCATATCCTAATATTGTGTTGGTCCCCACTTTGCTGCTAAAATAGCCCTGACTAGGGTGACTAAACGTCCTGTTTTCCCAAGACATGTCCTGTTTTCAAGTCCTGTCCTGGCCATCCTGGCTGTTTTTGTGATGAAAATGTCCTGGTTTTCATTATTTTCCATTGGGCCATGTAATTGACCAGCACTCGAGTATCATTTGAGTATCTCATTACCGGGCCGAACGTCCTGGTTTTCATTAATCAAAATATGGTCGCCCTAGCCCTGACACGTCGAGGTATGGACTCCACTAGACCCCTGAAGGTGTGCTGTGGTATCTGGCACAAAGATATTAGCAGCAGATTCTTTAAGTCACGTATGTTGCGAGGTGGGGCCTCAATGGATCACTTTGTTTGTGTGTTCAGTTTGTTCTCACAGATGCTCGATTGGATTGAGATCTGGGGAATTTGGAGGCCAACACCTCAAACTCGTTGTTGTGCTCCTCAAACCATTCCTGAACCATATTTGCTTCTTGGCAGGGTGCATTATCCTGCTGAAAGAGGCCACAGCCACCAGGGAATACTGTTTCTATGAAAGGGTGTACATGGTCTGCAACAATTTGAGCTACAGTAGCTCGTATATTTGATTGGACCACACAGGCCAGCCTTCGCTCCCCACGTGCATAAATGAGCCTTGGCCCTCCATGACTCTGTCTCTGGTTCACCACTTTTGATACTGACCACTGCAGACCGGGAACAACCCACAAGAGCTCCAATTTTGGAGATCCTCTGACCCAATCGTCTAGCCATCACAATTTGGCCCTTGTCAAACTCGCTTAAATCCTTACGGTTGTCAATTTTTCCTGCTTCTAACTAATCAACTTTGAGGACAAAATGTTCACTTGTAGTCTAATATATCCCACCCACTAACAGGTGTCGTGATGAAGAGATTATCATTATTCACTTCACCTGTGTTCATAATGTTATGCCTGATCGGTGTATATTACTATATATATATAATAACATTTACGTTAGATCTCATTAAATTATATTTAATGTTATATATGTTAAAGAGAAAAAAGAAAAAAAATATTTTACATTACATTATATATTCTAAATCAGTAAACATAATCAAAAGGTCTTAGTGGTTACAGTACATTCATGGGGTTTTCATGAGCTGTATGCCAAAATCATCAGTATTAAAACAATAAAAGACCTGAAATATTTCAGTTGGTGTGCAATGAATCTAAAATTTATGAAAGTTTAATTTGTATCATTACATTATGGAAAATAATGAACTTTTATCACAATATGCTAATTTTTTGAGAAGGACCTGTATAAAATGTACATTTTAGCGCACATATTTACCTTCATTTTCCTTCTGAAAGAATATAATACTTTTCCATGTTTAGTAGCAAATATCACCATGAATAAAGAGGTCTGTAACTGAAGTCACAGTGTGGTGATGCTGCCATTAGATTTCATAAGAATTAATTATTAAACACCATCGTCTGCAATATTGAACATGCAACCCTAAACCACTCAACTCTCAGTGAAGAGCCCTGATAACATGCTTTCCTACTGAGCTTTACCCTTTACTGGCACATGACGTTAAGGTTTAACTTGCTATCATTGATCCTAATTCAAGAAACAAGAACAAGGTCAAAAGAGAATTGCAGTGTTTCAGTGCATTTATAAGATAAAATTCATGTGGAGTCAATGCATACAGTGTGTGTGTGTGTGTGTGCGCATGTGCTCTGGGTTTGGATGCATTAAGTAGGCTACAGTAGTTACTGATTACACTTTAAGAGATAAGAGCACCTAATTTTCCCCTGACTCTCCCTCACTTGTAGATGTGGCGAAGGGAAATTGACCAACCCAATGATAATGCTCAGTGCTTCTCAATCCTGCTCCCAGATGTCTCCCAACAACACTACACATTAAAGAAGTGTTTTTTTTAAACAACTCATTAGTAAAATGCTCCATCAGGGGGTTAGAGTTTGGTGGTGAGATACTGTAACTACGCCAATTTATTGCCAAACAGCATCTTACTCCATTGACAGCCTTTTGCCCATAAGAAACAAATAGCAAATTTCTCATTTTTACTGTAATACCGCCATGTATTTTTGGACATGATGTCATGGTAACAACACAATTCTCTAGACACGTGCCATATAAATGGCTTTTGTAAGCACTTTGGATGAAAGCTTCTGTTAAATGCATAAATGTAAAAACAAAAAGGTATATGACAGTACCACAGCATCACTAACTGATGTCATCACTATACAATGGGATCACAGTCATTTTTTAAAGGGACTGATAATGATAATTGTGCTGCATATTTGGATGTCGGTACTTACTCAGTATTGTCCTTTGCATTCAAAACTTCAATGGTGTGTGTGGTTTTGATACCTTGACATGAACAGGATTCTGACGTTTGCCCGCCATCTGCTGGTGATTATATTTCAGTGTTCACTGCAGTCAGATTTGGAGAAACAAAATGTCAATGCTAGTATTATGCAATTATGCTAATATCATTATATATAATATTATGCTTTAACAAACAACACAATTAATTAAATATTTTCTAATTGCATAATCATTTAGTCTGCCTAAACTCCGCCCTTTTCTTACAATTGACTGCAAGATCTCATTCGGATCTGACTTCATCCAATCAAACACAGATGAATAAAACCAAGTCCTCTCCCTATATATTTTTATTTTCTGATAATCCAGTTTACTTGGACGTACTTCACAATATGAAAGAAAAGATCTGTTACTACTTCCATTTCATTGTGACTTACATTTTTTTATATGAAATGGTTATTTCCTTCAAAACACTATACAGTGCACGCTTCCCTTTTTCCACATTTTGTTATGTTACAGCCTTATTCCAAAATTGATTAAATAAAGGAAAGTTTTTTCCTCAATTCAGCAAACAATACCCCATAATGACAACGTGAAAGAAGTTTGTTTAAAATCTTTGCAATTTTTTTTTTTTTAAATCACATGGACATAAGTATTTACAGCCTTTGCTTTGTTGAAGCACCTTTGGCACCAATTACAGCCTCTCAAGTCTTTTTGAGTATGATGCTACAAGCTTGGCACATCTATTTTTGGGAAGTTTCTCACATTATTCTTTGCAGGACCTCTCAAGCTCCATCAGGTTGGATGGGGAGCATCGGTGCACAGACATTTTCAGATCTCTCCAGAGATGTTCAATTGGGTTTAAGTCTGGGCTCTGGCTGAGCCACTCAAGGACATTCACAGAGTTGTCCCAAAGCCACTCCATTGTTATCTTGGCTGTGTGCTTAGGGTTGCTGTCGTGTTGGAAGATGAACCTTCAGCCCAGTTTGAGGTCCAGAGTTCTCTGGAGCAGGTTGTCCTCAAGGATGTCTCTGTACATTGCTGCATTCATATTTCCCTCGATCCTGACTAGTCAATACCTGCCGCTGAAAAACATCCCCACGCTTATCATTCAGGCTAAAGTGTTCAATCTTTGTTTCATCAGACCTGAGAATTTTGTTTCTCATGGCCTGAGAGTCCTTCAGGTGCCTTTTGGCAAACTTCAGGCGGGCTGTCATGTGCCGTCTGGCCACTCTACCATACAGGTCTGATTGGTGGAGTGCTGCAGAAATTGTTGTTCTTCTAAAAGGTTCTCCTCTTCCCCAGATCTGTGGCTCGATACAATCCTGTCTCGGAGGTCAGCAGACAATTCTTTGGACTTCATGGCTTGGTTTGTGCTCTGACATGCACTGCTAACTGTGGGGCCTTATATGGACAGGTGTGTGCCTTTCCAAATCATGTCCAATCAACTGCATTTACCACAGGTTGACTCCAATCAAGTTGCAGAAACATCTCAAGGATGATCAGTGGAAACTGGATGCAACTGAGCTCAATTTTGAGTGTCATGGCAAAGGCTGTGAATACTTATGTACATGTTATTTTTTCGCTTTAATACATTTACAAAGATTTCAAAAAAAATTATTTCACATTGTCATTATGGGATATTGTTTGTTGAATTGAAAATAAAAATAAAAATTAATCCAATTTGGAATACAGATGTAACATAAGAAAATGTGAAAAAAGTGAAGAGCTGTGAATACTTTCCGGATACACTGTACTTTATAGAACCTGATGGCACATAATAATATTAAGATCATATTAGTGAACTCACCATATGGCTTTGCAACTATGAAGTCGAACTCTAAATGGAGTGGACAGTTTGTCTTCTCACAGCACAGAGTGAATTATCATCTCCTGCTAGCAGTGCCTCATTATCCAGACTTTCTTGCCTTTGCTGATTTTTCTGTGTGTGCCAGCCTGACTGCTCTTGATGTTTTCTGTTGTTTGTGCGAAAACCCATCTGTCTGTTACAGCCTCCTGGCAGTAGGTCCAAACGTCCCTTCTGCTCCTGTCAGAAGAATCAGTTCACAGCATTTAGAGATCCAAATGTTCATTTTCCTTTCCATTAATGATCCACAGTGAGAGACAGAGTGAGCTGAGCTCCAAAAAACCTCACCTACTACAGTACTGAGATCTCATTCCACCTCAAGCCAAATGTCCAGTGTACTGCAGGGACAAATTTGCTGTAAATTGTCTTGGCATGTGGAAACGGTTATGTTGTCACGCCAACTTTTACACAAATGATTGATCATTTCTGGGAAGACCTTTTTTGGCCAGCTTAGAAATAAAATCAGAAATGGCAGAACCAGCTTCAGACATCTGACACTAAGTGAGAAGTATGTAATTTATTTGAATGACCTCATATCTTACTTGAAATATCTTAATATTGTAAATAAAAGTGAGGAGAAATGTGTAGATTTTGCAAAAAAATAAGATTTCAATCAATCAATATCAGTGCTCATAAATGTCCATAAAACACACTTATGTACTGTGCATTGCCAAAGGCCTTTGGCACTGTGCTTTTAGTGTTTATATACAGCAATTTAAATTTTGCTAAACATAAGTTTCCCCATCTCTGGCTGAGGAGGAAAAGAGCTAGAGTATTTTTCTATATCTGTAGGCCTATATCTATATCGAAATCAATACTAGGCGAGCAAGGTCACAGCCTTGCTGATATTCGACTGCAATATTGATTTGATACAACTAGTTCAATAAACTTAAATTTAGACACAGTATTGCCAGTTTACGTTGTCCATTTTTGCTCCGCCAACGAAAATAGTTAAAGCGAGGCGAAAGCTGGTAAACCGTTGAATCACAGCCGTTTGTTTTTGTTTTGAATCAGTAATGCTGAATTCGGAACCCCATACTAGCGTATACTACTCGTAGGCCTACTACTTTTATCTTATATGGCAGAAATAGTAAGAGTAGTACCTATGCCTATGCGGTACCGATATAAGTATATCGTTTTGAATTAATCGTTTGCGTGAATGATTCAGCTAACTTACTCACTATGAATCAGTGGGTCCGAAAACGTCCGAAACTTGTTGCCTCGCTGCTTTGCAGGCAGCGTTTGCGCACGAGGCCTCATAAAACTGTTTGCCGACAGCAGGTTTAATTATCTACAGAAAAAAACAGAGAGAGCTTTGGTTATAATAACTAAGCGATTTAAATAATACAATAGTAATTCATTTCTAGAAATTACATCAGAAGTGGAAAACGTTGGTCAAAAACGCGCATTTACACAAAAACTGACCACCAACCGCAACATTCAGAGCATCTTTATAATTATATATTTTTTTTGCTCAACTGTCACGGAATGGAACACGCAGGATTGTGGGATATACGCCTTCAAAAATCGATCAGATGTATCACAGAAGAAAGAAAGTGAAGCTAACATTGGATTCTAAACTCGATGCCTTCAGTTTTTTTTTTTCAGTTGGGATGCAGACATTGTTAACCGGTAAATCTTTTTCAAAGCTTTGATTGAATGACATTCACTTGTTGCCACCTACTGGTTTAAATATGTAACCTGCAGAAATAGTCTATTATGATTGACAGCCCAAAAATGATTCGGAGGTGTAAAGGTAGAATTGGTTAAAAAACTTATTTTTTCCAAATTTGTTTAAACTTTCTTTATATATCAATACATAATTAAAATGTAACTACTCTGAAAAAGAAAGTATAAAAATTGAGTGTCTGTAGACCTCTCACGACTGTTTTAAAGACAGCTCATATTTCCATTCACTCCACCTTCTCCCTTCTGGGCTCTTTCCAAAGCCACGCCCCCAAAACACATGAACGCGCTCCGCCGACCGCTCAGTTGGAAGACATCGAGTATAACCCCCTTTTTTTTTATACAGTCTATGGTATAAACAAGGCTTTATTTATTTGAGACGAGCGGAGAAGAAGGAGCGGAGTGAATGTAGTGACATCATGTCAGAATCACATGTAATAAAGAATCTAACTTTATCAGTATGATTGAATAAAAACAAAAAGATGTCTTTTAGTACTCACTATCAAGCTAGAATACCGATACTGGTGAAGTTTAAAATATATTTTTGTTTGATTCGGTAACGATCAAGTTATATTTATAAGGCAAAGCAAAAAATGGGTAGCATTGAAGCAGCGAGTAGCATCTGCCTGCACAACTGGAGGCTGCATTTTCAGCCAAGTAAATAAATGTGTTCGACATCGGCTGCGGCTGGATGCATCCGATCGGCGAGAGTAGCCGCGTGCAGGCGGGGAGGAGCTGCAAACGGATACGTGAAGTCGGACACTTTCTGTTTCCCGCAGTGACGCTGGCGCTGTGTTTGCAAACTTTATCACAGCTGAAGTTAAATAAACGCAATATTTCTCAAGTACACATATGTTTCAGATGACATTTTCATTCAATACTTTATGCACTGCTTAATAAAGAAGAAAAAAGTTCAACATATAAACCCACACTATTAATGAAGTGGTTTTTATCAGTTTTAGTTTGATAAACATGACACATCGCGACTACATGAATACTGTTATAAATAAATGATTTGTGAGCATTAGTGTAACATCAGTTCCCTTTCGAGAGTACTCTCGTATTGCGTTTGCTAAACGCTATGGGGGAATTCCTTTCCTTGAGATATTGAAGCAAAATATTTATCCTAAAAATACCATATAACACGCTGTGCAGCTGCACAGCTCTCAGCAGGAAGCTGCTGCATGCTGATTGGCTGTGCCGCTGCAACTGCAGCAACCTGTGACTGCTGGGCGGTACGGACCAATCAAGTCCTTCTAAATTCCCCCACAAGGGGCAACAGAATTTGCATAGCCAAGGGTACATAATACCCTGCCAGGTTAGTCAGATTAATTCTTCTTCAGCGACTCACCTCGCTGAGCTCTGGATCGAAGCCTGCCGTCGACACGCATCCAGCGGAACTCTACAGCCTGAGGACATCGGACTCTCTGCCTTCAGCCTGCCTTCCAGCTGCGCCATCCGGCACATATCCTTTACATTACCATTCTTTTCAATATGTCTCGTTCATGCGCCTCGTGCAGAGGCTTTATCTCGGACGAGGATCGACACATCATCTGCGCATCATGTCTCGGACGAGACCACGCGCAGGCTGCACTCAACCAGGGCGGCTGCCCGGAGTGCGACAAACTGGCGCTGCAGACCCTTCAGGCTCGGCTCACCAGTTTCGACCCGAATCCCGTCCCTTGCTCTCAGCCTCTCGAGCCAAGGAAAAAGAAACGTTGCGACCAGAGGCCCCCGGAGCGCTCTTCTATGTCCCCCGGCCCCCTGTACTCAGGCGGCCAAGGCCTGGCAGGCCATTCCCAGCATTTCAAAATGAAATGAACATAATAAAACAAGGTTACTCGCTACAGTTTGCTCGCAGACCACCGCGCTTTCGCGCCGTTGAAGAGACAACGGTGAGAAGGGACACAAGTCACGTGCTTCAAACCAAAATATATCAAAACTGTTAATAAAACGGGCGGTGGAAGCCGTACACCCCTCATAGAGCGAGTCAGGCTTTTACAGTCGCTACTTCCTTGTACCAAAAAAGGATGGTGGTCTCAGACCCATCCTAGATCTCAGACATCTGAACAAAGCCCTTATGAAGCGCCCGTTCAGAATGTTGAGAACGAAACAAATCCTCGCGCACATTCGCCCGGGAGATTGGTTTTTCACTGTGGATCTAGAGGATGCCTATTTCCCATACAGATAGCCCCTCATCACAGGCCATTCTTGAGATTCGCCTTTGAAGGGAAAGTATACCAATACAGGGTGCTACCCTTTGGTCTATCTCTGGCTCCCCGCACGTTTACGAAGTGTATGGAAGCGGCGCTAACCCCGCTGAGGCTTTGGGGAATGAGAAATCTCCACTATCTCGACGACTGGCTCATAATAGCTCAGTCAGAGATACAGTTATTAAACCACAGATCTTGGATTCTCAACCATTTAAAATGCTTGGGTCTCAGAATCAACGTGGCAAAGAGCTCATTGTCTCCCACACAGAACATTTCGTTTCTGGGAACAGTATTGGACTCACTGCAGATGAACGCGCGACTGACGTCACAGCGCACGCTCTCTGTTCAGAACCGAGTGGTTTCCCTCAGGTCCGGTGCACTCATCACTGAATCGCTGCGTTCCAGCTGACGCATGGCTCTCGGGCCGATTACAAATCAAGGTAGATCACAGCTGTGTGTTGGCTCTGGCTCCTTGGAAAAATCCCGTCTGGTATCAGACGGGCGTGAGCTTGGGCACTGTTATGAAGTGGAAAGTTATCTCGACAGATGCACCCAACCTAGGTTGGGGAGCCCTTCACGAGGGCAGGCCAGTCTCTGGTCTCTGGTCAGACTCGGAGAAGAGCCTTCACAAACTGTCTAGAGATGAAAGCGGTCACGTTATCGCTAAGAGCTTTCCTCCCGTACATAAAGCACCACCATGTCCTGGTCTGAACGGACAGCAGGTCGGTGGTAGCATATAAATCGCCAGGGTGGTCTAAGATCTATCGATCTGCACACAATGGCGGAAAAAGTCCTAATATGGGCAGAGCGCAACCTGAGTTCGCTGAGAGCGACTCATGTGCCAGGCATTCTGAATTTGGGTCCAGACATGCTGTCCAGGGACAAAGTGTCCCCAGCAGAGTGGTCTCTTCACTGATATACGATTCAGACAATTTGGGGCAGGTTTGGAGAGGCAAAAGTAGATATTTTCGCCTCACAAGACAATGCTCAATGCCTAACATATTTCTCCAAGCACAAGGATGCGTTGGCCCACGAATGGCCCAACCTCCCTCTTTATGCTTTTCCCCCAGTCTCAATGTTACCTCAGGCCATAGAGAGGATCAGGGAGAGCAAGTGCGCTGTGCTTTTAATAGCCCCGCTTTGGAGAAATCAACCATGGTTCTCACTGCTAAGTCAGATATCAGATACAGCTCCTTTTTTACAAGAGCTGTTGGACGCGGGTCGTTCCCCCTCCACGCTCAAAGTTTATGTGGCCGCTATAGCAGCGCACCACATTCAAGTGAACGGACTGTCACTGGGAAAGAAAGATCTTATCGTGCGCTTCCTTAAAGGGGCTAGAAGGCTTCACCCACCTCGCCCCCCCTTCAGTCCCTATATGGGACTTGTCTACGGTCCTGGATGCCATGAAAGGCTCTACATTCGAGCCTCTGCATTCGGTGAGCTTAAAGCTCCTGTCACTAAAGACCGCTTTTCTGCTGGCGATCGCATCAGTTAAGCCGGTGGGTGATCTGCACGCGCTCTCTGTGAGCGCCTCTTGTCTGGAATTTGGGCCAAACGATTCTAAAGTCGTCCTCAAACCAAGGCATGTATACGTACCTAAGTGCTTTCAACTCCGTTAAGAGCACAGGTCATTTCACTTTCAGCACTTTCATCATCGTTAGATGAAGAGGATGCTAATTTGCTCTGTCCTGTCAGAGCGCTGAGAATATACATAGAGCGTTCCGCTCTTTTCAGGCACACTGAACAGCTCTTTGTGTGCTTTGGCGGCCGCACCCACGGGTGCGCGGTCCCCAAGCAGACCTTGTCACGATGGATAGTGGATGGTATCTCGCTAGCTTATGAGTCAAAATATCTCAGCTGCCCTATAGGAGTCAAAGCTCATTCTACTAGAGGCATGGCCTCTTCTCGGGCTTGGTCTACTGGCATTTCTCTGAATGATATCTGTGCGGCGACAGGCTGGGCCTCACTGTCCACTTTTATCAGGTTTTATAATTTAGATGTTCCTGCCTTACAGGTTGGGCTTCTTGCTGTGTAATACATTTGACCCCTTAAGACTCGATAGTCTGGCCTGGTTTAAGTATTTGAATAAGTCTAGCATTCCTTATACGACTCAATTATCTGGTCATTCATTATTCTTGGCCCGACTACGTCTGGTCTAAACATATATATGCATATACACGTATCTTATGTGTTATTCTCATTAAAATGGCCCAACTCAGGTCTGGCTCCTATTGGGACTTCATGATATCATGTTACGGGCCCACTTAGGTTGGCTTGGGTGTCTCCGGGCTTCAGAGCCGTTAAGCAAGCACAGCGTTTTGCATTGGTTCCCCATAGCGTTTAGCAAACGCAATACGAGAGTACTCTCGAAAGGGAACGCTTCGGTTACTAACATAACCTCGGTTCCCTGAGAAGAGGGAACGAGTATTGCATTTGCTTGCCGTGCTTTGCTTTCTCAGGAGTCGCTTCAGTCATTAACCTGACTAACCTGGCGAGACAGTACTATGTACCCTCGGCTATGCAAATGTGCAGCATGCGTGTGTTATATGGTATTTTTAGGATAAAAATTTTGCTTCAATATCTCGAGGAAAGGAATTCCCCCATAGCGTTTAGCAAACGCAATACTTGTTCCCTCTTCTTAGGGAACCGAGGTTACGTAACCGAAGCGTTTTCCTCTTAATTATAATGGGGATAAAAAGGGATAAATAGTCCCCTTATTGCCTCCTTGTTCATTTTTAAGTAGCACTTTTAAGTCCGTTGATATTTTATTTTTCGATAGTTTAACGTTATTACAGAAGAAAAAAGTTCAACCAGACGGTGTAAGTTTATAACCAAATCCAAGTACTACGTTAGTACTTTAAGTGAAAAGGGAAGGAAATGTAATTGTAAACTGTAACTCTCAATCTGCCTGCACTTAATGTTAAAAAATAAAAATAAAAACTCACTTTTTCTCACTAATTTTTGTTTTATTGTTATATTTAATTTCTATATGTTTTCTCAGAGTCAGACGTTCTCTTTTGTCTCACTCAACACTATAGGGGTCTAAGAGATTTTGTTAAAAGAAAATCAATTTTTCTTTTTTTGTAAAAATGAAAGAGCTGAATGTTTTCTTCTTCAAGAAACTCATTCTGTCGATTTGGATGAGAAATTCTGGTCAAACCAATGGGGAGATACAATACTTTTTTCTCATGGCTCAAATAGATCAGCAGGAGTTGCTATTCTTTTATATAACTTTCCTGGGAAAATTTTAGCAACTGTTAGGGTTACTTGTGGCCATTGGATAATTTGTGTTTTTGAATTGGAGAAACATTTTTTAATTTTAGGGAATATAGTCATAGCCAAAACAAAATCCTTATTGACCAGGTTACAGTAAAATACTTATCTCAGAGGTTTCCTACTGAAGTCTTTATCTTTGGAGGTGATTTTAATATGGTATTAGACGAATGGCTTGATAGAAGTCCTTCAAAATTTATGAGACATCAATTTTGTAATGTGTTTAAATTGATAGATGTTTTGCGCAATACAAACTCTAATACAAGGCTTCACTTGGTTTAGGCCAGATGGTTCAAGTAAATCCAGAATAGATTTCTGGTTAGTCTCCGATTTTAAATCCTGTCTGGAGTCGAGCTCAACAGTTTCTTCCGCACCTCTTACTGACCATTGCGTGATTAAACGTACTCTTAAACCCGGTGAATCATATCAGAGGAGAAAAGGATACTGGAAATTTAATTCAAATCTCTTAAATAATGAACAATTTTGTAAAAAAATTACAACTACAATTAACAACATATGTGGTGAGTCAACTCTTAAAACGTATAGAGAAAAATGGGAATATATAAAATATAAGGTTCGTCAGATATCCATATTTTATGGTAAATTATTAAGCTGGAATAGGGAAAAAAAGAATTGGAAATCATTCAAGAAATAAATAGTATTTGTATTAAAACCCTCTTAAAGGCATGATGACAAACAAAAACTTCTCCTTCAATCATCACTGGATAATATTTAAACCAACAACAAAGCCAAAGGAGCATTTATAAGATCGAGAGCGAAGAAGAGGGTGACAGGAGCTCAGCTTATTTCTGTAAATTGGAAAAAAAAAGACAAGAACGTATATTAAAAGTCATTTAATAAATAATCAAGTATTGATCCTGATCATATTTCTAGGGAGATTTACAGTTTCTATAGCAAACTTACTCCACCTCTTATTCACACACAGATGCTGATGCTTTCTTTAATCACATTAAAGACTGGATTCCCAAAGTAGATGACAATTTAAAAAATGTTTGTGATGCAGATATCACTGTGGAGGAAGTAGAAAAAGCTAGTTGGCATTCTGTGTACAAAAATTGGTGCAACTTGTGCTATACATCTGGAGAAAGGTGTCCATTGTTATGAATCCTCATATTATAACTCCCTTCTCAAAGCTGAGGTGTTCATATACAAAATATCTCATAATATCAAATGTTGTTTAAAGGAAAGGTACAAAAACAAAATCCTCAATTTTTAAGGACTTTTCAGTCAATGTCTTTTTCTTTCTTTCTTTTAAGGATCAGTTGATTATTGGATATTTGGAAGAGGATTGTTCTTTTTCTGCTGTGTCTGTCCCTTCTGATGCAGAATCATGGACCTTCTGTATTTTTTGATTTATATTATATAGCTTGGATTCTGAATTAAAAGGTAAATGTTTGTCCACATATTATCAGCTATGGCCCCCTGGGGTCAGTTGAATATTAAGGAAAACAATATAAAACTTTGGAAAATACAAAGCGACCAATTTGTTTTTTTGTTTTAAGGTGAAATCATGACCTCATGATATTAGTAACCCTAACTTGCAAGATAAATGCAATTTTTAGTTTTTTAATTCCTCCTGGGGGCTCTGAAGAACTGTTTGTGAAGAATTTGTTTACATAAATTTATATCTGAATAATAAAAGTTTTAGAATCAATAGTGAAACATATCAGTTTTGTATTTTTTGAAATTAAGAATATTTGTATTCAACTTTAAAAATTTGATGAAACTGTTCACTGTTATCTGTGTTTTAAATGTTAATATGAATTGTATTATTGTACAGACTGTATTTTGTCTTCCAAAATAAAACTGTAAATTTACAATCTTTAGCATGCTTTAACATTTTATTGGATTTTTTTATTGTAATAATCTGTAAAATAACAGTGTTATTCTACAGAATATTTAGTACTGTCACTTTATTGAAGGTTTTACACTTTTTAAAAAATCTTTAAAAAACGGCAAATGACTGGCAGCAATGGCTGCCAAACAAAAACCATAAAATGAAAGTAAAATATCTTATTTTTAAACAAAGAAAATCTGTAAAATAACCGTTTAACACTGTATAAAAATGGTAAATGACTGGCAGCTACGGCTGCCAAACAAAAAACGTAAAATTAAAGTAAAATATCTTAATTTAAACCAGGAAAAATCTGTAAAATAGCAGTATTTTTCTCTAAAACTTTTAATGTAAATTTCTGTAAAATTATTGTTTTTGCACTTTATTTGAATTAAGATATTTTACTTTAATTTTATGGTTTTTGTTTGGCAGCCATAGCTGCCAGTCATTTACCTTTTTTTTCGATTTTTTTTTTACAGTGTGGTTAAGATTTTTTTTAATGAAATAATCTCTGGTTTCATATTCCCAGCCAAATTGTTATGTAATTAGGAGGTATCAATCTTCTCCTCAGATGTGATTATGACCTTAAAAGACTCCCTGTAAAATTATCTTCATTTCATCAACAGGTTACTCTATATTGGAAATTGATCTATAAGCACAACTTCACTCCCCATAATATCCCTTTGTGGAATTGTAGATATGTGACTTTTAGGAATAAGTCTTTATTTTAAAAAAATTGGTGGGAGAAATGTATGGTCGGAGATGATAATAATGGAATAATTTCTTTTGAGGTTTTTTATTCAAAATTTAACTGACAGGAAACCATATGATATTATCATCAAAGCAATTCCACAATCTATAATTCAGATGTATCTAAATTTTTCTCAAGGTAGTTCCTTCTCTTCCTAACCTTTTGGAGTTTCTCTCACTAACCTTAATTTTCCTAATATCACAACACGAAAGGCATTATCCCTTTTCTTCAAATAAACTTTCCATTTTTCAATACTTTATACTTAAGCTGGAGTTAAGGTTTTAAGATCAAAAAACCTTAAAAACCCTGTTGCACCAAAGGCAAAGGAAGTGCACTTTAAAATTATTAATGGAATATATCCTTCCAGAGAGTTGTTAAGATATCGATTTGGGCTTATCTTTGAATTTAATGAAGAAAAAGAATGCTGTAACTCTTCATAATTTGATAGAGGATCTCAATCTTGCAGAAAACCCTTTGTGTTGTGTTTTTATTATTTGATTTACTTGATTTACTCTCTCTCTCTCTCTCTCTCTCTCTCTCTCTCTCTCTCTCTCTCTCTCTCTCTCTCTCTCTCTCTCTCTCTCTCTCTCTCTCTCTCTCTGTTATGATAATGCTTGCCCTTTGTTAAAAAAAAAAAAATGTACCATGCCAATTATGGTTGTTAAATGTTTTTTCTTCTCTTCGTTAAATAAAGTTCCTAAAAAAATTAAATAAATAAAAAAGTTCCGAGGTGCGCGCATGTGGGCAGATCCTGTAGCAAAAGGGGTGGTAGCCATGGTAGCGAGAGAGAGTGACAGTCGCCCAAGCCAATCACTTGTTTCGTGCCGAACGAAAATAATGAGCGGTGTTTATTGCAGATTAAAAAGTCTAGAGTCACTCGATTTTTATACTCTCTTTTTCAGACTACTTACACTTTAATTATTTATTGACATATAAAGAAAGTTTTAAAACAAAAAATTTGGACAAAAGTGTTTTAGATAATTCTTACTACCCTACCTTTAAAACTTGAGCTCTGAGTTGACTTACCTTGCTTTCTCAGGTCTGTCATACCCCCCATTCTGATACAGAAAATCCCAGAGTTTCCTTCATTTCAGGGTTAACTACTCAGAGTTTTCACCTCCTGTCTGAAACGGGCCCCTGCTGAAAAGGCCCAGTGTGTTTTTGTTTTTTGTGTTTGGAAAAGGACCAGTGTTGTATAGGACTGAATAGTATTCTTGATATATCATACTTGCTTAGTAAAATTAAAATACAACTTTAAATTATATATATATATATATATATATATATATATATATATATATATATATATATATATATATATATATATATATATATATATATATCCCGTTCTGACTGGTTTGGTTTTATCAGAAGACCAAAATAGTGTGCATTGGTATCTAAAATTGGTATCTATATATATATATTTGTAATAAAATTACATAAATAATATTAATTATGGATATTGTAAAAAAAATATATATATATATATATATATATATATATATATATATATTTTTTTTTTTAACAATATACATAATTAATATTATTTATCTATTTTTTTATTACAAATAGATATAGATACCAATTTTAATTAAATAAAACATTTTAATTATAATGCACACTATTTTGGTCTTCTGATAAAACCAAACCAGTCAGGAAACGGGAATAGGAACCGGACAGAAGGAAAGGTTACTCGCGCATGCGCAGACACAGTACTTCCTGCTTTCTGGTCAAACTTTTCCTGGTGATGTTTCAAACTCTGAGGCTGAGCGGTGTTCTCCAAAAGCACATCGGCACCACGAGTGTGAATCCACTTACGATTTTCAGGCGAAACATGGGCAGTTTACGCAGCGAAAACCGCTCTATCCATTCAGACAACATCCAGGAGGTTCATAACATCCCAACGGACATAATCATACGACCCATTCCACCTGTTTTAGACGAGCAGAAGGTCCAAAGCCTCATGACTAGCATAAAGGTTAGAAGAGCTATTCGTGTATTGACTACATTTAACGTTTAAACGTGATTATACAGTTTGTGACATTTTATAAGGTCGCTGTTAATTTAATTTTAACTGCATGATTTTCTACCCAGGAGGGCTCAGATATCTCCGTTGTGCCTCCCATAGACGTGCTTTGGATCACAGGAGAAAAGGGAGGCAATTATTACTATTCTTTTGGAGGCTGTCATCGATTTGCTGCCTATCAGAGGTTAAAGATGAAATCTATACCAGCTAAGATTATCAAATCTAACATCTCAGACCTGCGCACCTACCTGGGAGCATCCACTCCCAATCTTCTGTGACACGACACACTCAAGAGACGCAAACAGCCCTGACAGCAATCTGGATGATGTTCAGGCACATTTATCCTGTATGATTGTGTTTTCTATAACACTGAAATATGGATTATGATGAAAATGGCACTTTGATGATGTGTCAGTTCCTGTTCTCTAGTTCTGTCTCTAAAGGTGTTTCATTCTTATGATTGAGCTATGAGTTTTGAATTAAGCGAAACAAATGTAAAATCCTAACCTGCCATGTTTATATTCCTTTTACCCAACATCCTTTTGCTTGGTCACCGTGTGATTCTAGTCATGATGACTAAACATTTCTTAGCCGGACCACCAGATGGCAGCATTATAACACTGATTGTTTAGAGCAGGACTTACCAAACTTTTTTTGAAAGCAGAAAACTCTTTACTTTGACCTAAAACATTTAAGTTATTTAACAACACATTTGCATGTTCATGATTCTCTGTTATTGGTTAATATAAAAAAGGTAAACAAATAAAATATTTCATCTTTTTTAGTTAAGTGTTCATTTTTCATTTTGTTCCATTTAAATTCCTTTGCCAAACCACAACGCAAGCATCCGCAAGATGACCACAGGCATGTGCATGTCTAGTAGTGACCACTGGATTTGGTTTTATTTTGTTCTTTGCTCTGCACCACAAGCTTTGAGATCGAGTCTCATGGGTGTACTCTGATGTCAGATGATGGTGTGGCATAGTCAGAGTCATAAGGATTTTCGCATTTACTTTTTTTATTGTTCTTCTTTGGATGTTTCTGCTCATTTAATATAATCACTGCAAACTATGTACTTAGTGTATTTAGATACACCTTAATTTATTCACAGCATTTCGAAAATTAAAATGTATTTTTTTATGTGCCAGTGGAGGGGCATGAGAATTGTAAGACGTTCTCTGAAGTTCATCCATAATTGCAGGACATGTTGGGGGTCATGTGTCATGAGAACTGGCCAGCATTCTTCTCCTCTGCAGACTGGAGTGAAGGAAAAGAATGAATGCAGCAGCTCTTTTTTATTACACTGCTATATATAGATGGATTGAAGCTCAGTCAGACTGATGTAGAGGAAATATAGTGGAACCGCTAATCTGACATGAAAACTGCTCTTATAGTCTTTTCTACTTTCAGCTGTTGTCTGGACTCTGGAGGAGATCAGAGGACGGGCACCTCAAGATTTTCCTTGTAATGGCATTTCATTTCCCTTTGACCCTTGACCTTGGCCTAATATCCATGGCGAAAGGCCTCTCAGACTTTACAACAACGATGACTGAAGCTTTTGAAACCCAGAATCTCTGACAGAAAAAAATTGCAGGTGGCTCAGTCAATAATATAATATAAACCAACAACACATTTTATTGCGTATTTCTGAACTTTGCAACAGTTTGTATGGAATGGCTTCATAATAAAAAGAAAACTTTGAAAATGTCAGCACACTAAAAAATGCTGGGTTAAAACAACTCAATCAGAGGGTTACAACAACCCAATTGCTCAATTTTCAACCCAACTTGGGTTGTTTTTAACCTAGCATTTTTTTAGAGTGCATCTTTAAACATTTTGCATATGTAAATCTTCTTAAAGGTTTGGTAGGTATTTTTTTTCATAAACACTTTTTGTTGAAACTCTCTTCACATCCTGTTGGCAATCAATGATTGAAGTGGTCTAAATATAAAAAAAATTTGCCTACATTTATGTTGATGACGCTTTGCTGCATCTGTTCTGGATGCGCGGTCATGTGTTTTGGAGGAGGCGTAGTTTTTGAGACGCTCTAAAGTGAGGGTGGGATCTTATGCTTCAAAGCTAGCTTGCTATTGCTAGCCACTCCGAAATTGCCTACCCTACTTATATTGAAAAATGATAGTCAATGGGGTCCAAAACAACATTGCCATATAGAGTGCTGCAGTGATGACGTATTTATGTAGGCCAACCCGGCAATTAATATTACTCTGGTTCCCTCAGCAATATAGGAATTTTCCAATGGCTTTTAGATTATTCCAGAATATATGATTCTTACACATTTTGTTCATGACAACCTCGACAAATGAAGTAGTCCCATTCACAGACCTTATTTCTGGCATTAAACCAAAAACCCATGATTTGATGGATGATGGAAACAGAATGGCAAAAATGTTTCCAAAAAAAACTCGTTTCCAGGGTTTGGCCTACAAAAATACATCATCCCTGAAGAATATACAAAATATCTTTAAATTATATTGTTTATATTTTGTATTCTGATGTAAAACATAAATACATAAATAAATAATTAAGGAGTTCAGCTGAACACCAACATCTGCTGATTGCAGGAATCATGTCTTTACAGTCGCATCCTTTGATCGTGGAGGAAGGTGCAGGCCTGTGATTGGCGATTATTACCTTGTAGATCTCTGCTGGTAGATAACATTTCTCCATTGGCAATATACGAGTCCCAGGGGGGGCGGCCCTGATCTTGGCCTCCCTTTGGGGCCCCTCAGGAAGTGAAGAGGGGGCCCCGGGCCTCGGCGGAACAAACCTGCCCGACTGTAAATTTCTGGCAAAAGAATGGTCGCGTGTGAGAAGATTTCCTGTGGCTTCCTCACGGCCTGGAAAAAAATGTATCCTTAGAAGTCTTCTGACACGCACAAACCCCTGATTGAGGAGACACAAAGAAAGAGAGACGACACACACCCAATTTGGGAAGTATGGGCTGCACCTGCTGCTTTTTGGGGAAATAAAGGAAGCTGTAAGATTGTCTCCTACTTCCCAGAGATTTTTCATCCTAACTAGGAGGAGAAAGACAAAGAATGACAGATGGAGGGAGAAGAAATGGTTCCAGGTACTTAAGGTTTCTCTTACATCATTTGTAACATCGATGTGATTATGCTTATGTTTGAAAGTCTCATGGATATTTCAACCTCACAGACACCTGTCATTGTACTGATGTAATTCTACTGCTCTGCTTTCGACAGGCGTGAGAAATCCTTTCTGAGGATCAGAAGGGCACAAGACACAGGCTTTGACCTGGAAGCCGATCTTCACTCCTCTTGTTCTTGCGCGTAAGATCATGAGTGAGAGATTCTGAATGATTTTTTTGTAGAACTTGTTATATTTATGCACAAATGTCCATCTTTTGCTGATAATGTAATTCTCCGTACTGACTTGTAATAGAGGAGACCTCTTTGTGCTATGTACATTTTCATATTATACTAATTAATTGTGGTATTAAGTAGCAACAGTTTTTATTTCATATTTGTTTACTATTTTTTGATTATTGTGATGTACATTCGAGTGAAACAGATTGTTAAAAATAAAACAATGCCGGGCGAGAACTGGTTCAATCCAATGGTGTTGATTGGATGGAGGCAGATCTGAATGAAAACTTGCAGTCGATTGTAGGAAAGTCTGTTGTTTTGATTAAAAATCGACATTTTGATAAAAAGTTATGGCCATTTTTTATTTTTTTTTAATGAAACACATGCATGGTTCAATCGTTCACAATAATAACATGCATTTAGAAAATAGATTTGCATATCATACCAATTTAAAAATTAACTTGTAATAATTGTTAACTCTTTAATGTTGACAAACTTGATTATTCAGAATTTCAGATGATGCCAGTTCAGTATGTAAATGTAAAATTCTTATGTAAAATTCTTGACAAATTGAATTCAACAATCTATGCAGGAATAATTTACAAACAAATTATGAATGATAAATTATGATAGTAAAACCTTTGACCCCTTTTTTGACAACACTGATGAAACTGTGTTGTAACACTTCCTGGTCGCCCCTATTCAGGTCAGTGCAGTTGATCCAGAACCATTTGGATTCAGCATTCACAGAAGTGCACTTAGTCAAATTTAAAATGTTCTCTGACGTATTTTGAATGCTGTGATGACGGGACATTGACGTAGACTTGCTTCATTCCCTAAAGGGCTGGGGCTATGACATGATGGTTAGAGAGTCAGACTGGTAACCCGTCCCGAAGGTTGTGGGTTTGAATCCCAAATAATGGCATAAAACCACTGTTCGCTGCTCCAGGTATGTATGTGTTCACTACTCATTACTTCTAATGTGTGTGCACTACCTTGGATGGGTTAAATGGTGAAGACACATTCTGAGTATGGGTTACCATACATGGCCTTCACATATAACTTTAAAACTTAAGTGTCCATTAAGTGTGTGTTGGTGCTCCTGCTGTATAGTCTTGTTTTGTGTGTCAGAGTCCAAGAGTTATGGAGCAATAGGACATGAATAGACTTCCTTTTCCTGTACAGCTTTTGGCAGGATCCTACCATTGACCCTTACCTGCAGGGGTCAGTCAACATTTCCCTGAATAGCGTCTGATTTCACACTGTGGTTCTGTGTGCTGTACGAATCCCCTGCTGACGCTGCAGTCCAGGGGGGGTTATGTGATGACAAAATAATGGCATATTATTGCACACTTTCACAGGGAAACGTACCAAACCAGTTTGGCATATTTGTAGAGTTACATGCAAATGAATAATGGACTTCTCATCCCCTCTGGATGGATTTACATTAGCCTTGCAAACGCTGAAAACACGTTTTTCCCTCCTCTTTCTTTCTCTCTCTCTCTCTCTCTCTCTCTCTCTCTCTCTCTCTCTCTCTCTCTCTCTCTCTCTTTCTCTCTTTCTCTTTCTCTCTCTCTCTCTCTCTCTCTCTCTCTCTCTCTCTCTCTCTCTCTCTCTCTCTCTCTCACACACACACACACACACACACACACACAAACACACCACACACACACACCTCCATCACATGTGGCCGCAATATGAGTTCTCATACACTGACCCTAGTCATACAGCTGCACCACAATACAACTTTATATACCTTGATAAACTCATGTATGCTTGCATCCTTAATATGAAAAAATATTTATGGCTTAGAAAAAGCCCAAATGTGTATTTCTCTATGAAAGCAGCTTATTAAAGGTATATGATTACAGAGGTTAATACAAGTTGAGCTCAATCGACAGCATTTGTGGCTTAATGTTGACAACCACAAAAATGATTTGACAAACGTATAGGTTACTGTCAGACACTTACCATGGAAGAGAATTGGGCCAATCTATAAACGTTAAAATACTCACTGTTTCAATATAGCCACAAGACCTAAACAATATTCATATTAACATGATTTTAAGTTTATTTTTTTATTATATTCAATCCCGCACACATTTTTGCTATGCAAATACTACCCTAAAAACATGACAAGGACAGCTTTATAGCTCAATACCTAAGTTTTAACAGATTAATTAATATAATAAAATTATAAGATACAAATATCTGCTTTTAAATCCTCTAAAAATTGGCCCGTTGTAACTTCAATTTTTGCCATTTATTTGAAAGGAAACAAGCATGTGTCTAAATATATATTTGTAATCAACACTATTTGAATGCTGTTATTAAACATGGAATATTTCGGAAACAATTTAAAGTACGCTAATATGCATTAAATAATGCTTAACTAAATAATCAGTTAATGATAAAGTTAATGTACGACTCATGAAGAACTAAACCATTAATTAATGATTACTGCATCAGCAACTAATAAACATTCTATATAGATTGAGTAATATATGAATTGCTATTTATTAAATGTGTCATCAAGTAATTCCCTAATAACATATTATACTACCTAATAAATTAAATTCATGTGTTATGGTCAATGGTCAAAGCCATGTTATTCAACTTCCAGTTGTCTGCTTTAATTAATCATTAGCTAATGATTTGCAAAGGTATAATTCTGTCATGACTTTACTTGTTGAGGCACATGACTGTTAACTAATTATATGTCATTGCGGTTATGGGTTTTGAATTAATTTTGAATTAGTTAACAGTCATGTGCAGCGCTTCCTAGTTCTATACGGCAGAATTACTAAAATAAAGTCATTGTTTTAGTTTGTTTTTTTGCACACCAAAAGTATTCTACTCGCTTCATACAATGAAGGTTGAACCACTGTATTATAAAGTGTTACCAATGTTTATTTAATATAATGCCATCATACCAGATTATGGGTTGCATAATGGAGGAGGAGTTCTTATAGAGTTCTAGCATAGTCTACCCCCACTTCCCATAACACACACACACACACACACACACACACACACACACACACACACACACACACACACACACACACACACACACACACACACACACACACACACACACACACACACACACACACACACACACACACACACACACACACACCTGCTCTTCTCAATCAAATGCTGGACTCATACAGCCTAATGCTCTCTCCTTCCTAAACAAAACTGTTGGCTTCTCTCTGACATGATGTTATTGGCCCTGTAGATCTGTGTGTTCAGCTGCAGTCTTACCTCACTGATTCATCCCATCCAACTCATATGAGGACACTGAATCTGCCATTGCTAAAGACACAACTATAGCAAAGAATTGGGGACATTTTAAACCCGTTAACATACAGGTTAATGCAGTTATAAAAATATATATTTTTTAATACTATTTATTTAAAAAACAAAACAAAACAAAAAAACATTCAATTGAAATTCAGTCCTTAAATTGGTGATTGTTTGGAACATTTCAAATAGTTTTTTTTGTTTTGTTTTTTGTAAATAAAACAAAAGAATACCGGAGTATGTTTTAGAAAGTACACTTTTAGTTTTTCTACTTCAAATTTTCATGTTTAATAAAATGTGTTACTTGCTGTTTCTTTGTAATTGTGTGTGAAATTTACTTTCTGAATGAATATTGTTTCTACACCAATTTTTTTCCCAGTGATGGATCGGCAGCTTTATTGATTATTGCTCCCTGGGCTTGTAAAAACAGCGTGCAGGTGTTTTGAAAATGTCGTAGGTGTCGTAGATGGTGGGAGGGGGTTGTTGGTGCAGCTGAGGGGACAGAAAGTCCTGGGTTTAAGTGACACTGGCATGTTTGTGAAAGCTGCTCCAAGTGACATATTACGGGCCATGGAAGCACAGAGAAAATAAATGAGACAGAGAAAAAGGGTCTGGAAACCATTTGCCACTGTCTCACTCTCTCTTTCTTAGATCATTCTTAACATCTGCCTCATGTTTATTTACCCAACACCCGCTTCTGGCTATAAACAAACCATCTCTGCATGAGCTCAGCCCCTGAAGAAGCTCATAGCCTCCAGCAGAACTTCTGCCCCTCGGCCACAAAACAAACAGTTGCGAGACCAACAAACATAATTATGTGAATTTCATTTTACTGTTACTTGTTATCTTGACATAGTTAGAACTGGAAGATGTGCTTTCAACAGTTACGTGACATTGTTTCTGACCAAGATCCAGTTCAAATTCCAGGTCAAATGACCCATGAAGAATATTAATTTTACATATAAATGTCTTTGTTCCAATAAAGCACTATTTAGTTATGGATATTGCAACAGAGCGATTATTGGACTAAATGAAGATGATCACATTGCTTGCATGGGGACATAAGCTCTGGTCAAAGATGAGAGGTCACAGGTTAGTGAGTTTGGTCACATAAGCCCATATAGATGATTTAAGGTCTTGCATTCCTTTGCACTGAAACAGAAACGTAGTCAGAACATGATTGTGAAGCAGTGAGACATATTATTCTTGTATGACAAGGTCAGTCATGAATTATGACAGGAAGGAAAGTGAAAACTTAAATGAGTGTGAAGCAGATTAAATAAATATGATGTGTGAACCCAGAGACAAGAATGAAAGTGAACAAATTTGAAATATATACTATACTGCCGAATGTATTGGGACAACCCTCCAAATAATTGAATTCAGGTGTTCCAATCACTTCCATGGCCACAGGTGTATAAAATCAAGCACCTATGCATGCTTCTACAAACATTTGTGAAAGAATGGGTTGCTCTCAGGAGCTCAGTGAATTTAAGCCTGGTAACGTGATAGGTTGCCACCTGTGCAATAAATCCATTTGGGAAATTTCCTCACTCCACGGTCAACTGTTAGTGGTATTATAACAAAGTGGAAGCAATTGGGAAGAACAGCAACTCAGCCATGAAGTGGTAGGCCATGTAAAATCACAGAGTGGGGTCAGCGCATGCTGAGGCGCACAGTGCACAGAAGTCACCACATTTCTGCAGAATCAAGAGCTACAGACCTCCAAACTTCATGTGGCCTTCAGATTAGTGCAAGAACAGTACATAGAGAGCTTCATGGAATGGGTTTCCACGGCCGAGCAGCTGCATCCAAGCCTTACATCACCAAGTGCAATGCAAAGTGTTGGATGAAGTGGTGTAAAGCATGCCGTCACTGGACACTAGCAGTGGAGATGTGTTCTCTGGAGTGACGAATCACGCTTCTCTGTCTGGCAATCCGATGGAAGATTCTGGGTTTGGCTGTTGCCAGGAGAACGGTACTTGCCTGACTGCATTGTGCCAAGTGTAAAGTTTGGTGGAGGGGGGATTATGGTGTGAGGTTGTTTTTCATTGGTTGGGATTGGTCCCTTAGTTCTAGTGAAAGGAACTTTAATGCTCCAGCATACCAATATATTTTGGACAATTTCATGCTCCCAATTTGTGGGAACAGTTTGGGAAGGGCCCCTTCCTGTTCCAAAATGAGCGAGTTTGGTGTGGAGGAACTTGACTGGCCTGCACAGAGTCCTGAATTCAACCCAATAGAACACCTCTGGGATGAATTAGAGCGGAGACTGCAAGGCAGGCCTTTTTATCCAACATCAGTGCCTGACCTCCCAATTGCACTTCTAGAAGAATGGTCAAAAATTCCTATAAACACACTATTAAAACCTTTTGAAAAGCCTTCCCAGAAGAGGTGAAGATGTGTGTAGCTGCAAAGTGTGGGCCAACTCCATATTAAACCGAACAGATTAAGAATGGGATGTCATTAAAATGCATGTACATGTAAAGGCGTCCCAAATCTTTTGGCAATGTAGGCCTATGAAATGTGTGTGTGTGTGTGTGTGTGTGTGTGTGTGTGTGTGTGTGTGTGAGAGAGAGAGAGAGAGAGAGAGAGAGAGAGAGGAGAGAGAGAGAGAGAGAGACCCCTACAGTTCTTTATCATTGCCTCGTGCTCTTTGAGCCATTGAATAAAAACAAACTGCAGCGGGTCTAAAACACTCACTTAACGAAATTAGTAATAGACGAATGTGACAAATAAAAATAAATTAATAAAAAAGGACATTTAAAAGCAAACGTACGCTCCAGTTCTGGCTGACTTGAAAAACTCGATTCGCTGATTAGGACTTTTTTTCTTTTCTTATTTAAATTGCTTAGGTTCTTATTAGGTACGTTTTAACGAAAGGTGCTTGTGTAAATAAACATGTTGATTTTTGCAGCATTAGCAGTGCGTTTGCCAGCCTGTTTGTTGCACGTTCATTAGGAGCACTGTTGTTTTAAACGCCTTGCTGTCAAATGGTCGTGTAATAAAAGCAGTAAATTCAGAGGATAATCACCGGTCATGAGTTACTTGCAGGTGCAGCTTCTGTTTTTTCCTTGTGAAGGTTCATATCACTCCACGAGCTCTTTTATTGAGAAAAGTCTATTTTCTTGATCTCTTTCCACAATGATAATACAACTAATAATAATAATAATAATAATAATAATAATAATAATAATAATAATAATAATAATAATAGCAATAATAATAATAATAATAGCCTAATAATAATAATAATAATAACACGATAATGATAGTAATAATAATTTTTATGTAAGTCATTAAATGCAATGTCTAAAAAGTGTATTTGTGCAAGAAGTGTTAAAAAACTGCCATCTAATTGATAAAAAATTCAAGGCAGCAATTAAACGAAGATTTCAATTTTATTGGGTTGATTTATGATTAATATTAGGCCTATAGACACAAAATAGAAATTAAACAAGTTTGTAAGATTATAAGTGCTGTTAAAATGTATAAAGGAAAACAATAGCAGCAAGAAACACAAGCGACATTAAACATAACTAAAATATTTAATCAACAACCATATAAAACGAGGAATAAACTAATTTAATTTAATTAATAAATTAAAGTATCATATGAAATTATAAATACATCTACAAATAAATCGAAGCACAAAACCCATAGCCTTTTATTGTGTCAATATAGCCATGCAGTGATGGTAGATGGTACCATAGGCTACTGAAATTCATCTCATGGCTTTTACATCGTGTCCAATACTTCCTGTCCTGGTACTACCTCTCCAGAAACATACCTTTTGGTACTTTCATGTGAATGCATTATAGGCTACTTTATGTTTTTCTATAATTTAACCATGTCCCCTGGGTTTATTTTATTTGTAAACCCATTAACTAAAATAGGTATTGTGTGCTCAAATATGATTTAGCGAGTCTGTGAGAAACTGTATAGCTTTGGTTATTTGCATATGACTGACCGCTCCTCCCTATAAAAGACCGCGCGCGCTGCTCTTGGTTTAGCTGCTCGCGCATGGAATGACTGTAGGACGCACATCAGGAGGATATTTTAACATGTTATGAGACCGATCAAATCCTGAAAGTACATCAGAGAAACACACATCAGGGTTTGGCAATGCAGTGTTTGCGTGGCTAGTGCTTGACAACAAGCCACTATTTCCTTTTGGATACTTTGGATACTTCCCTCTTCGTTTCATCGACCTCTTGTCCAAACATTTTTTAGTAATGGCATTTGCCATGCTGCGGCCCATAGCGACTCATCTAGCGTTCTCGGATGTTGCCATGATGTCCGAGGATGAGGAAAACCGCAGCGAGAGCGACGGCAGCTCGGAGCAGAGCTACGGTTGCTGTCCCAGTGCGGAGAAGCGGCGGCGGATGTCACGCAAGTCCACGGTGAGCAGTGTGGTTATAGTAAAGCAACGGAACGCAGCGAACGCGCGGGAACGCGATAGGACGCAGAGCGTCAACACGGCTTTCACGGCGTTACGGACTCTTATTCCCACCGAGCCGGTGGACAGAAAGCTGTCAAAGATTGAGACTTTGCGCTTAGCCTCCAGTTACATCTCACATCTGGCCAATGTGCTCCTGATAGGGGATGGAGGAGAGGACGCGCAGCCGTGCGTGAGCGCGGTGTACAGCGCGCAGGGGGACAGCGGAGGAAAGCAGCCGCGCACCATATGTACTTTCTGCCTCAGCAGCCAGAGGAAAGGGGTAAGAGACCATTCAAATGGATGAACATGCGAGGAAATGCATTTAGTTATTGATTCTGTCTGGAGCGAATAGTAGCTAGCTAATAATAAACATTATCTTTATAATAGTAAACGTTTATGGATGTCAAATGGGCAGGATGGGCGGATATGGCACCTCAGGCAGTGTGAAGGACCCTTGAAATGTAATACGGGCTGTTAAAGAGACATTTTAAGAATGAACACATGCATGAATTAACTTTAAGAGCTTTAGAAAACGAAAGGAGAACATATTTAGGTAGCAAAACAATAATGGCAACCCTAGATGTGAGTATGCCCATCAAATATTCAATGACAGGTTTGTTGTTATTGTTGTTTTTCTTTCTTTAGGCTACACGTGGTCCCATCTAATACTGATAATACATTTGGTCACATTTTTGGTACATTTTTATGTTAAACTATAAAATCATGTTAAAGTAGGCCTATTAAGATACTTAGGTTAAATAAACTTAATTTCCCTGCAATACACACCTTATATATTAACCTAACTTGATTTCCAATAATCAGAAACCCAAGTTCATCTAAGCGACGACTAAAACCAAAATCTGAAAAATAAAAAAATAAAATATATCAGAAAGATAGCCAAGATCATATAGTTGTTTGGCCTGACATTAATATAGGCTAGTCTAATTTTTTGTTTTGTCTGTGTGTGCTTTTGCAGATAAAGGACGGGAATGACTGCGTCCGCATGCGGGGAATCGCTTCATTGCGCGTGACACGCCGGTAGCAGCAGCAGCATCAGCGCGTGAGATCAAACCGCCACTCAGGGAGCGCGAGAGGTGAGCGAGACTCCTCGCCACGGAGATCTTCGGAAGACTCGCCATTCAAACAAGCGTCGATTTGAAATGTTGTACTTTTCTGTGAGTGTTTTGTATAGAGATATGAACATTTAAAATGCAGTGCATAAAATATTTTTTCTTATTCTTTTTTTTTCATTTTTAAAAAGAGAATTTATACATTTTATACACAAATTGTGAGAACACCATGGTGAAATAAAATATATTTTTTCAAATTTTAAATGTCCTCTGTCAGTAATGCTTGGGCACATGAAAAAAGAAGCTCTTTTGTAAATGGTTTGGGTTGAAAGCATTTTAATTTATCCAATAAATCTGCTGACGAATAGAAAATGGTCCTTAGAAATAACTTTACTTCTTTTTCATTCATTCCTATTCATAGCATAGCAAAAAATTCAGCTTGGTGGGACTTTAACAACATATATATTATGTAGCATATGGATGGTTCAGATTCTATGTGTGGTTATAGAGCACTTATAGTGACTTTTGTTGGCTGGTGCTATGCATCCCAGCCAGACAAAATACAACCAAAAGATGAAAGAATACACTGTAATAAAAAAACAAGTTGAGAAACTTAAAAGTTTAAGGCAACCAGCTGCAGCACATTTTTGAGTTTTCTCAATAGTTGTACAAACTTTGTTTGAGTTATCTCAACTTTTTTCATGTTAAATAGTTGAATAAACTTTAAAAGCTGAATTTGTCATACAAAACACAAGTTGGAATTTTTTTACAGTGTAGTCATAGACTCCGGGAATTAGGCAGGGCTTCAGATCAACCAGTCATCTGAAACCAAACATTAATTCAAATTCAGATAAAACTCATTAATCATCTCTTTACATAACTTAACTCCTCTCATTCTGTCCTTTTATCATTGTTTAATTAGTTTGTAATGTATGTGAAGGACAGAAATGAAATGCCTTGACTTTATTTTTTTTTATTCTTTCATACATATCTCTCATTCTGTCTCCATGTGTTTTTGAGATCTGGGATGTATTAGTCACGGTAAATACTACCCTTCGGTCAGCATGGGGACCTGCTGCAGCTGTGCATCTGTGCGCTGCATAAATCACCATGAGGGTCAACTTGGAAGGTGGGGTGGGGGTATTACAGAGCAAGAGAAAGTGTAACGGGGGGATTGATAAAGAGAAAGCAGGGTCGAAGGTCTGGGTGAAGATTAAGCATCCAAGCTCTTGGATGAAGGTCATAGGTTACTGTACATAAGTTGAGTGGGTGTTTTAAAATCACAGTCAAATATAGATCTGTAGCTACAATTGTTAATATCCTGATTCGGTGAACTTTATGCTAATAAAAACAGACTAACCTTGGGTGAACTGGTTGAGAAAAGAAAGCCTTAAATAACCCAAGAGACGGCAAATATGTTGTGTCTGATCTCTCCTCTACTGCTCTAGTTTTAAAGCGGTATTTCTATCCCACATGCTGCGATCAGACAGAAGACAGAGACATTCATTCCACCAGAGCTACACAGAATGCATGTTTCTCATATGAAACCATGTTGTTGTTGTTGTTGTTTTTTGACGGTCTCCTAACAGCTGAGATTGGATTTTAGATCTGCTCTGAATTAATTTATGATTGAGATGTAATAAAATATGTGTATTATAAAGTACGTATAATAATATATAAAGTTATCTGAATATATAATACTAAAATTATTATTTTGTCTAATCACAGCCCCATTTATCTGAGAAATCATGATGATTGAATTATTCTAAAAATATATGGACGAAAATTGTAGTTAGAATAATCTATAGATGACTTATTTTAGGTAATGTATGATGTTGATGAAGTTGATGAAAAGCTAATGATTAATTAAATCATGAAAACATAAAATTAAATTTGATAATTTGAAATTAAAATCAATCAATCAAACAAAAACAAAAATAATATTTTAATTGTTTACCTGCATTTCAGTGTGACCATTATTTGCCATCAGAGAACGGTGAACTTGCAAATGTGTTGTTAAATTATTGAAAAATGAATTTATAATCTCAGGGGTCTCCAAGTAAATATTTTAGGTCAAAAGGGTTTGTATGAGTTGGTGATGATGTCACTTTGTAAAGAAACACACACCACATAACTCCAAAACACAGTTCTTTAACAACAATGATGCATGTTGCAAAATCAATAACTCACCAGAACAATAATAAAAGAAAACATTTCTGGATGTAACAACAGCTATGAAAAGTGTTTCATAACTTGCATAATTATTTGTCTCATGCAAATTTGAGTTGCTTTTGTCACCAAATTTAGAGGCATCACACATTTATTTACATGACATGCATGGCCATTCTATATTGTAAATATAGTCAAAGCTAAATGTATAGGACACAAAATAGGATTTTTATTTTTTATTTTTTAGAAAGGAACATTTAAAAGAGTAAAAATAATTAGGGAGAGTAAAAAAAAAAGAATAATTGACTGCCATTTTGTGGATATTATGTAATCATGTAATCCATTAAAAAGAAATCTTATTATGAACATTTTACTTAATACAATCTATAAATACAAACAGAGTCTGATTACGTAATTGAGTTTACATGTAATCAGTGACTACCCAGCACTATACACACATCTATACACATATGCCATGTCAATTTATAATTGTTTTACATATAATTGTAAGACATAGAAAACTTGCCCCATCATTGCCCCATTATCACAAAATCTTTCGTAACGTTTTTGTAGACAAGACGTTAAGGTTTGTGCCTATACAAAAATGTACTATTATTTCACAAGTCACAACTATCCCCCTATTCTAATCAATTCTGAAATTCTAAATTAATTGAATAAAAATATTTATATTAAATTAGAGACACATTTTCACAAGTGCACTCAGACTTTTGAACCCCACTGTATATGTTTAATGATAATGAATTGGTTCAGCATGTGCAGTGGTGGTACTTCAGTGTTTTGGCAGCTGGTTCAGTCTGAATTCCCCTCATAAGATGCAGATCCGCAGTGTCAAATCTGTGACTGATGTCTCCCAGCCGCATGTACTGCAGTCTAATCTTACTCTCTCTGCTGTGATTTCATCATTTCACAGCAGATTCTATAGGATTAACTTTGATATTTGGAGCTTCATAAATCGAGTTTGATTTGGTCTCTTTGGGTCTTTCATTTGGCTTATTAGAAGAATTTCATAACAAAACCCAACAACCTCTTTCCTGTCAGACCCCAAAACTTGACACTCGTTTACTAATGACTAGCGGTTGCCTAGTGACACTCGTCCCTGAAGGAAACTCTCTCTTCTGCATTTTGGCAGGAACACAGTCTATAGCCAGTGAATCCAGACACACACACATGGACACGTACACACACACGCAGGCACACACACACAAGGTTTGACGGACTTAGAGCAGACAGGTCAGTAAACGGTTGAGGAAGAATTGAGGAAGACTCCCCGGTGCTTGTGTGTCCATGGAAACCCCATTACCATTCACAAATAGAGAAGAACTGTCTTTTTCCGGTGTGTGCATTTTTGGCTCATATGTCCGAAGTGAGATGGCTCCCCAAGGTTTCTGTTTTGCAGGAAGTTGTCACGGGCACACAGGAAAGCAAAACATGCATGTCCGACCCCACCGTGACTGTCTCACCGTGCCTCACACAGACACACACACACACACACACACACACGCACACACACACACACGCGCACACACACACACACACACACACACACACACACACACACACACACACACACACACACACACACACACACACACACACAGACACAGACACACACACACACACACACACACACACACACACACACACACACACACACACACACACACACATGTTGTGTTTCCATGTTTTGTGGGGACATTCCATAGGCGTAATGCATTTTATACTGTACAAACCGTATTTTCTATCCCCCTACACTGCCCCTGCCCCTAAACCTACCCATCACAGGAGACATGCTGCATTTTTACTTTTTCAAAAAACATCACTTAGTGTGATTTATAAGATGTTTTCCTCATGGGGACCAAAAATGTCCCCACAAGGACAAAAATTTGGATATTGCCATCTTTGTGGGGACATTTTGTCCCCATACCGTAGGGATTACCAGTCCACACACACACACACACACACACACACACACACACACACACACACACACACACACACACACACACACACACACACACACACAGACACACACACACACACACACACACACACACACACACACACACACACACACACACACACACACACACACACACACACACACACACACACACACACACACACACACACACACCTCAGTGCTGCTCAGCTCCACCAGCCAAGCAGATGGATGATTCCCAGACACCATAATTCACTGACAGGACTGTATCCGGCCAACAAAGAGAACTCTGACCTTTATGGTAATTATATCAATACTGAAATAAAAACATGATGTGTTTCAAATTCTGCTTTGGGACCCTTCTAACTGCAACAAGTGTAGTAAAATACAATTGCTTTAGAAAAATCGATTCATGGATTTGAGTTCACAGGGGAAATAAAGAACCACATGCATAACAAAATCGAAAAAAAAGAGATAAAATTAAAACAAGATTTAATCATTATTTTGATAATGTATTTTTTTTATTACATTTATTTTATTTATATTTTCCTGATATTGATTTGGCAGACAAAAGTGTAGCAATTTTCATTTTAAAACTGCTTCACTGCTTCAATAATAATAAAACATTATGCCAAACTATGAAGGCAATTTTTTTTGTTTGTTTGTTTGTCTTCATGAATTTAAGCATTTAATCAAACTTTAAAAAAATATATTTTATGAGCCTAAGCTATATAAAACATATCAAAATGATGTAATTGCAAAATTAATTTTTTATATATAATATATAAAAATGTTATATATAATATTAAAAATTTAATTTCTTTTTGTATAAGCTTTTAGAATAATGTAGTTTTTCTCAATCAAATCAATACATTTCTCCAAGCTCAGATCACTGCTCTCAAAACAATTAACATGGTGATCTGAACACTTTGTAATGTTCTAAACAGATTGTTTTCATTTATTTGTTTCTTTCATTTATTTATTTCAGAAAAAAATATTTATTCCATACAAATTATAAATCGCACATTTTTTCTTTCAAAACATTGTGTACAAATTCTCAAATGTCACACAGCCAACCATAATTTGTATATATCAAGAAAATAAAACAGCTTGTTTTTATTTTACAAATATAACAATCATTTCATATTTTTCCAAACACAACAAATACAAATCTGTAATTTGTCACATTCTCAACATAGAATGATTTCAGTTGGCCCCAAACTGGTATCTGCTAATAATACACACATCACAAGAAATGCCATTTTTGAAAAGATAAATCACAATTGCATTAACTATAAAAACTATTTTCAAAAATAACAATCAACAACTACTTCAAATCAAATACTTAAAGTACAGTTAAAGGTACATTTCAAGTTAAAATTAATACCTAAATGGGAACATACTTAAGGTGCAAAAATAATATATAAATATGATATTCACTTATAGAAAAATACTGTTACACTTAAAGTATACTTAAAAGTAATGTTTTAAACACCAATTTATTACCAAGTATTAGTACATTTACAATAAACTATGTAAACCCGAATAAGTTGGCAATACTCAAAAGAACTGAGGCAATCGGTAACATAATTTTAAGAAATTTAAAGTCTAAGCAGAACTTGCAGATTTTTAATTTGTGCTCATATATTTTAATTGCTCTTAACTTCAAATATTTTAGTAAGCTAATTCATACATTTAAATTAAAATGATCAACTTAAATATTTTTAGTAGTGGAAACGGCTAGCTTTAACTAGCTAATTCAATAAATGCTGCCTTGCTAATTGGTAACACAATGCTTTGATAGCATTAGCATAGCACAGCACTTGCAGAATGCAATACAGAACATTTATCTGTATATCTGTTCTCATACTATAACCTGCGTCACCCCCCAAAACAACAACAACAACAATAACAACAACAACAACAGTTAGTTTCTTTTAAACTAGCATAGCAAAACATTAAACACTTCTAAATCTCGAACTTAACATTAATCTTGCACAATAAACATTATATAACATTTGAGCATTTACGCTCCCTTTTGAGTGTCATGGCAAAGCAAAGTTTATTAAACAAAAAAAATTAAACAATTCAAATTACTTAAAATGTATCAGTTTTGTGAACTCAAAAGAAAAAAGAAAGTTCTAAATACTCATAAAAGTTCATTTGATTAAACTAATTTGTTTAATTTGAGTTGGCTCTACTCAAACCAGTTCATTATTTTGAGGGTTTACTGTTTGTTGATATTAGTATACTTATAAAGCATCCTTTAAAATATACTTAATCTTTACTTAAGTACACTTAATAAAATGAACATAAGGTATACTTATTTTTTTGTAGGGGAGGGTACATGAGGTTGGAAGATGAGTAAAAAAACAATCAAAAGATGACAACTTGAAAAAATAAGACAACCACATTCAAAGTTTTAAGTTAACTCAACTAATTTGCTCCAATTAAACTTAAATACTTTTGTTAATCTAATGAGTAACAGGTAGTCTTTTGAAGTTTTAACATTTCAAGGCAACTAAAGATTGTTTAGTAAATTCATGGGGCTACAATATTATTTCGTATTCTTTCATTTTGTTTGATTTTCAAAGCTAACCAGGTGATACACTGTAAATTCTAACAAGTTCAGTTTACTTAAAAAAGTTTGGAAACTGATTGCCTCATAACTGACCCAAAGATTTTAAGATACTTGAGTAATTCCATTTAACTAACAGTGTTATATGTTCTGCAAACATTTTAAATTATTCTTAACAGTTTTAATATGTCAATTTCAGCTATGGCGACTTAAAAAACTGTGCAATTGGTTTCCACATTTTCTTCAAGTAAAGTGAACATATTTTTAGTAGTTCAACTAGCATTGAATGCACTTAACACTCAATTGAGTAAGCTTAATTGCATCAATTAGTTCTTACTTAAACCATTTATGTTGTGTCATCTTAATTCTATCTGTGATCTGAGGAAGTGTGCTCCCAGAATACATTGTGGCATGAATATTTTAATTGCTTTGACTATTTTTGGCTTTATTTTACTATTTTATTTGCTGTCTTTTGTCAGAATAACTCCATTAACAACGGCAAATAAAGAATTACAAGAATACAAATGAGGTTCCAAGTAGCCAACCAAAGGGAACACTGATCACCATAATGGTGAGAAATCAATTTTGAATCCAATTTTTAGTAAATCAATATGAATTTATGAAGTCAATGTGCTCCCAAAGTTGTTTGTTGTATTGTCAATAAAATTCAAGATGACTGGAAAATGAGTGAATGCAACTAAGGAGAAGGATGACTGCATAAGTGGTAGCCTGGCGTGGCCATACTCAATTCTAGTCAGAATATGAGTCTGGTACCGCTCCATTGAGCTTTGATTATGGGGCGTGTTTCAACCGAGCCAGGAAAGACCTCAATTGGATAGACCCACAACCAATCAGAGCAACGGAGCGACGCGTAACGTTAGTTGTCAAATGTCAACAGAACTCAACTGCACTGTGTTGCCATGTCCGTGTTTTTCTCCATGTCCGCGGGTTGAAGCGACCCCAATTATGTGATCATATAAACCCAGGAATGCGAATTTTAGCAGGCAACCTTGCCAAAATAACATATTTTGCCAACCAAACGCCATTTTTTTCCGGAGATCCCCCCGGAAAGTTATTGTTTTGTGCTATAGTTTTGAGTAGCAACTGCGCGACATTGCAAAAAAAACGTGGCAACCCTGTCTGCATGCGCGCTGGATTAAGCAATGTTAGAAGAAAAATATGAGTGTAAACGATCTTTGCCAGTGTTGTAAAAAAATAATTTAAGGATACACAGAGTATTTTACCAACACGATCATTGTTTCTGAGAGAAATAGTGAAGGTGAATGCATATACGAACAAGTTCTCCTTTTAGGATAAGAGCAAATTCAACCCAATGCGCCTTTGATGACGTGGATGATTACGTTACTGTTGATCATCTGTCCATCATCGTCTAAAGCCCGCCCTGACAATTTCATTAGTCCGAACAGTTTCTGTTCGGGCATAATAACTCCTCTATGGAGCGAGTCCAGACCGAATTGCCAGAGCAAAACATTTTGTTGGCGGGGCTAAATTCGGCTGGCATCCAGGCTACATAAGTGGAGGAAATTAGTAAAAATTATATTAAGAATAGCCCCACCTCAAAAACCTTTTGGCCCACCTGTTTTTTAATTATTTCTTTATTTATTTGTTTTTGCTTTGGTAAAATGGTACTAAAACCAGTCATGTTATGTTTACTTGGGTTTACAAGTATGTTTACTTGGGTTCTCTGAGTAACGAAGGCAAAGCATGCAAATAGTTAATATTACTAAATTGTTTTAAGTAATCCAACAAATTATTCAACATTAAGTAAAGTTAACTAAAAAGTCTTAGTAAGAACAACTGTTTGATTTGACAGCAAACATTGTTCAGATAATTCAATTTGGAAAGTTGGGGGAAAATGTTGACAAGTTTTGGACAAATATTTGAGAATAAGATCAACAAAACAACTTTTGCTTGCAACGTGTTTAGAGTGCACTTGTTTAGTTCACTCAAGATAATCAACATCTTACAAAATAATATTTTTTGACATTTGTTAGGAGAATATTTTGCAAGTTTTTTTTTTTTACAGTGTGGCCTATTTTTGAGAAAAGCCTGGAGACAGATCCAAAGTAGCATTAACATAGCACTTGCTGAATGAAGTAAAAAAAAAGAAGAATATTTATTCTCAAACTAAGCTCATGCTCCACTCGTCATCATAATGGTAACCCAAAAACCCAACATAACAGAAACTCTTCTAGCATAACAAACCATTAAACACTAAATCTCCCACTTAACATTAATCTTGCACACAAAAACATAATGTAACTTAATTTTGGCATTACCTGTCCCTTTTAAGTGTCATGGCAAAGCATGCTGGGAAATATAAATCCGTTTCGGTTAAATTTAAGAATTAAATTAAAAGAAACAAGTTTATTACACTCAAACCAATGAAACAATTCAGAATTACTTAAAATGTGTCAGTTTTGAGAACTCAAAAGAAGAAGAAAGTTCTTAATACTAAAGTTCATTTGTTTGAATTAACTTGTTTGATTTGAGTTGGCTGTACTCAAACTAATTCATTATTTTAGAGGCATGTATTATTACAGAGGCATGACCAACGAAGTTAAGTGGTTGCAGTACTGTACAACAGTAAACATTTGCTGTATACTCCACATTGAAGAACTTTATGATAAAATATATATTTTAATTTACTGTATTTGTGTGTCTATAGCTGAATATATTATAAAATCAATAGAAAACTGTATATATAAGCAACCGGTAGAAGGAGGAAGCATCAGTAATGCACACACTTACTGACTCAAATCTCAGTCTCTCAGCTGCTGCCGACCGCACAAAAACACATACACCCACACAGATACACCAATAGTCAAACTAAACAATAAACCAATATTTCCATGATACAAACACATTATTAGGAACCTGCAAACAAATGTAGCTCATAACTCATTTAGTTTATTTTGTATTAATTCTTATTTAATTATGTCAGTCTCTTCTTTCTTGATATTTATGTACATATGATACACACTAATACACTCATAGTGAATAGTTGAACAACTCACCAGTGTCCAAATGTTAAATGACTCAAATCTCAGTCTCTCTCTCACACACACTTATTGTTTTTTTTTTCAGTGTTCAGGAGTCTGGAAGCGGAATTCCCTGAGTTGGGAATTGCTGGACAATGTAAACGCTCCACAGCTATCAGCGAATGCCGACAAGCAGAAGATGTGACCCTCCCAGACATTAACCGTGCAGGGGTCACTTTCGGTATCGTGCTAGCGATACTTCCGAAAGAAAACAATCAAACAATAAGACACCCACACAGCGGAGGGGAGCAGAGGGAGACAGGCCATCATCATCATCATTATCATCATCAAACATCATTCAAGTATTTTTAATAAGCAGCAAGAAATTACCATGACAAAACTGGGTCAGTGGAGTCACCTTTCAGCACACACACACACACACACACACACACACACACACACACACACACACACACACACACACACACACACACACACACACACACACACACACACACACACACACACACACACACACACACACAAACAGTTGAGGGTCAATGCCAAAATCAATTGTTTTATCAAGATTTCAACATCTGAAATCATCAAAATCTATTAATGCAAAATTGTTTCAAAATCAGTTGAAAGTAAAATTTTATTATAAAAAATTTAATATTTGATAGAAGTTTGCAATTGTTAAATGAACTGAAGTATACAAAGTATTGTCATTATGTTTATTATGTCACTGATGTGTGTCTCTGTGTATACAAGTGCATTTTTTCACTGTGTTTTTGCATGGGAAAATCTCCCAGCTGTGGAGGCTTTGAGAGTCTGCTGTGTATTGATGGAACATTTGGGGCGTTCCTCTATGTGTGCATGTGTGTGTGCATGTGTGTGCAGAGGTAACGATCATCTAGAGGAAATCCTCAATCAGACGCCAGAAAGAGTGCTCTGAACAAGCTCACTGACAGAAACATAGGCCTTTCCACACACACACACACACACACACACACACACACACACACACACACACACACACACACACACACACACACACACACACACACACACACACACACACACACACACACACACACACACACACACACACACACACACACACACACACACACACACACACACACACACACACACACACACACACAGCTGTGGCTGCTAACAACCTCAGGGAGCTGCTGCCGACCGCACAAAAACACATACACCCACACAGATACACCAATAGTCAAACTAAACAATAAACCAATATTTCCATGATACAAACACATTATTAGGAACCTGCAAACAAATGTAGCTCATAACTCATTTAGTTTATTTTGTATTAATTCTTATTTAATTATGTCAGTCTCTTCTTTCTTGATATATATGTACATATGATACACACTAATACACTCATAGTGAATAGTTGAACAACTCACCAGTGTCCAAATGTTAAATTCCATGAATATTCAAATACATTTTTCTATTGGATGTTTGGAAGTTAGAATTTTGTCATTTTTTTGAACATTTTTGTTTTTCCATTTATTGACTGACAGCTCTCCTGTCCCCATAAATCGTGAGTGCAAAGGCATTGTGCACTGTGTGAACATGATGGTCATTGTATAGGTTTAGAATAAATGTGAACATGCATTTACTCATTTCACTTGCTACACAAAACTATAAAAAAAAAAAAACAGTAAAATGCAATCAGAATATTATGAAAATCTGCTATAAATAAATACATTAAATTAAACTATACTTTATGTATTTAATCTCACTTTATTAACCAATGCTGCTGACCTTCGATGATCCACTTCAACCATACTAAGCAAAAATGACTTTAGATAAACATCACATTTGTGTTTCATTTTTACATTGTTGCTTTTTATGGATAAACACAATATTGTAATGCATCACTTTTACAAGTATATTTCCCCATGACTGCCAGAGAGTGTTGCATACTTTGATTGAGAGATGAAGACTGTTGTAAAAACCTTCTGTAGCTCGATTCATTGGACATTTAAATCCATACACTCACTTTCTGGCCCAATTGAAAGATCGACCCTGCTTCCGAATATTAAAACTTGGACTTAGTCCATACTTTATTAAATTTATTGTTTAAAATCATATTCGTAAAAAAGTTTCGGGTCAATGAGAATGATCATATTTGGGGGTCCAATCTAAAATATTGCAAATGCATATTCACTGCAGTTGTCATGTAATTTTAGAACTGTGAATTTTGTTGTGAAAGAATGGTAACAAACTGTAAATTCACATGATATAGGTTATAAACAAACAGATGACCAGAGCGGAAGTTGGATTAGACAGGACACTCTTCATATATAATGTGCATAAATCTTTGTATAGATGGCAATTAAAGGCCGAGGCTCTCCTCCTTTCTCACTTCCCCCTGCTGTCCTCTCTTTCATTGTGTCCGTCTTGAGGTATAGGCATTGTTTAATCCAGATGGCGTAATCACAACCCTCTCTCGCTGTCTTCCTCTTCCCTTTCATACAGCCTCCTATTAATATCCTGATCCCTCACTATCCTGTCAGCAAGAAAGGCTCGAACAAACACTAGGACAAATAAGGAGATGGAGAGAGCGAGAGAAGGAGGGAGGAAAAGGAGATAAGTATAGGGAATCCCCAACATGAACAACAGGATGGAAGAGAGCATGTCGTACGGTCAGTTACGGTCAGAAAGATCTCTGCATCCAGAGAGAGGAGAGGGCTGAGTTCCGGACTGAGGAAAAGCAAGTCCACCGTCACCCACTTTCACAGATAACTTATTTACTGCTGGGGAAGAGCAGCTTTACGGCTCTGTGATTCAGCCATTTGTGGCTGCAAATGGGACTCAAAAGAAAACAAAGACTTCAAAAGAGCAGGACAGAGTGAGTGAGAGAGAGAAACAGGAGAAGATAGTGGTGAAAACCTTCTGTGAAATATATGTCACTTCAACAGGAGCAGGGGACCCACTTTATATTAGGTGGCCTTAAATACTATGTACTAACATTTGAGTTAATCATTTGATACAATGCACTAACATGTTTTTACATTGTACTTACATTTTAAAAATTAGTTGCATGTATTTACTGTAAATCATTTCTGTATAATTACACTGCTGACACTTCCCTTACTCCCAACCTATACCCTTAAACTTACCCATACCACCACACCTGTCCCTAACTTTACCCGTATCCCACCTCAATATCAGCAACTGTATTTAATAAGTACATTGTACTAATTTTGATGTATGTACATAGTTAGGCCAAGTGGGGCCAGAGCGGGTGACTCTAGAAAAGAAAGAAGTCTGTATGGGCAAAAACTAAATTAGGCCCTATATTAAGAATGTGTTTATTAAATGATACATTTAAATGACGAAAAATAACATCATTTCAACAAAATGACTGTAATATTCCATTTTGATACAAGTGCAGACTCCGCAAAGTGCACCACTGACTACTGACTAACACAAAATAAAGTTTTTTTCCAGTCACCTATGAAACTGTAAAAATATGAAAAACACTACAACATTTTTTCCACTTAGCTCTTTATGTGCGTAGAAGTTTCTAAACCGTCAGTATTTCCATTATACCATCACATTATATTTACCAGAATATTTCACTTGACAAACACGTCAGATCTGCCATGATGTGATAAATTCAATTCTCACTCACAACATATTTATGATTTTTTTTTTCTGGGTTTAATAGCCTTTACTTATTATTATATCCGGACAATTGTTGTAGGTTTGAACAACAACTTTGCTGTAAAAACAACACATTTTGACTGTAATGCTAGTAAATAAAAATATAAAAGTGTTTTAGTACACTGTAAAAATGGTATGATCAATATAACAAATGCTTTTACATTGCTTTAACTCATCAAAATAAGTTATGTAATTTTCATCTTTTTTATAAGTAACTCAACTTTCAGATTAATGTAATTGAAGTTGAAATGACTTAAATGTCCAAGTTGATTATACTTAAAAGACACACATAGATACTATAACACAACATTTAGTGGCATAATTAGAATGATAATTTTTTCTTTTACTGTGCTACTGTTGTGAATGAGAAGTGAATCAGTGAGAGAAATAAATTACATGTATGTACATATTTATGTTCTTCTATATCTGTGTAAGTTTATTCAGTTAATAATGTATATTTAATAATTACAAATATTATTGTATAATGTTGATGACTTAAAAGATATAATTTTCATTAGGATAATTACAATATACTATTGCAATTAACAAAATAACAATTAACCAGAATCTGTTTTTGACCTAAGACCTTTTCATGCCATATAGCCTTAAAATAATCATTTCTCAGATTTTAATTGTTATTATAAAAGAGCTGCTCACAAACTTCTCACAAAAATATCTTCATCAAGCAAATTCAAGCTTATTTTGATCTAAATATCAGCATTGTCTGAAAGCCTATTTGTTCAGCGCTGAGGTTTCTAAGTGCGTTTGAACGCTCTATCATGTGAACTGCGCCTGGACAGAAAAGACAGCGCGCTGCTCAGACGGTTTTGTGTTCAGGGATGATGAGAGAAGATTCAGAGACCCTTTTCTTTAATTAGTGTGCGTTTTATGAAAAGCAAGTAAGTTCCTACTACTATTGCATGTTTGTACTGCGTTGTGATGAATATTGTGAAATGTATGGATGTTCACGCGAACTAGTTTTAGTTGTTGAACTGCGTGACTAATTAGTGTAGTCATGATGTCATGACCTTATTCATGTTAGTTATTTAGAAATATGCTTCTGTGTTCAAGTACAGTGCATTTACTGTTTATTTTGTGCTACCTGTATCGAGTGCTATAGAGATACAGTGTCAGTCTGCATAGCCACTTAAAGGTGCAGCAGTACAGATATTAAAGGGCATGTAGTGACATATTTTGTTGTACTGTATTAACGTAAATTATTAGTTTATGTACTGTACTGTTGTGAGTGATGACAATGAGCATAGTATAGTATTCCTTTATTTGTTTATTAATCAGTTATTATTACCATTGCATTTTTTCTTTTTCTTTCTCTCTGTTTAGACCACACACACATACATTTGACCTTGTATATTGGCATCCTGCTCTTGAAATAAAGCTGATAAAGGATTCTCTGGCTTTCTGTAGTGCTCCCATCCTAAACCGAACCCCTATTCCATACTTTACATTGGTCCTTCGAGCCGGAGTAGGGTTCACCCGACACTATGGAGTCAGCAACTGATGGTCAGCAGCAGGAGTCATCGGACCGACCCAAGAGGGACCCTCGTCTACCTGCACATTTAGCCCAGTACGAAGTCACTCTTCTGCCCTCTCAACAGCCTGTGGCCCAAGCCTCCTCTATTCCTGTAGGACAACCAGACCAGGCTCAGTTAACCAGAGCTCAGAGTTTGACAAGTTACCGGTCAGCTGCATATTCACAGCGGTCTTCTACGGACTCCATCTGTTCCGAAGTACGTCTGATATGCAAGCAGCTGCATTAGAGGAGGAGATCAAAGGATTGGAGCTAGCTGACCTACAGCAGGAAATAGAAGAGGAAAGGAAAGCTGACTTAGAAGCTGCAGTATTAGATGCACAAGCCAGAGAAGGACAGCGGCTACAAGAGGAAGCACATTTGGCTAAAGAGAGAATGGCTAGAGAGATGGGAAGACGTAGGCGCTTGAAGAAGCTCGAGAAGGAGGTACAAATTGCCAGTCTTGTAAAGACCTACCTGACAGTAACGAACGACGATTCCTTGTCTACGTCGTCAGCTCCCGCTACGTTTTCCAAGCTACCTCTGACGTCACAATTGGCTCAACAGCCACCTCTGGTGCTATCAGTTCCTGTGCAGCATCCACTTGTGCAACAGCCAAATCCAGCACCAGTTCAGGTAGCACCTTTCTCCACTGTTTCTACTCAGATATTGGCACCACCTGCTAATCCCGCGAGTGCCCAGATCAGTGTTACTGTCAGCGCTGCACCGATTGCAGTACCAGTCTCTGTACTTCCATCTGTACCTGTCTCATTCGCTCCCGTCCCTGTCCACGGTACAGGCAGGTGGAGCGTCACCAATGGCAAGGTCTTCTGTCACAACAAGTGCGGTGCGGCGCATCATCTCAGTACCTAGGGGCTCCAGCTACCAGTACAAGTTTCACAATGCCACCACGAGCAGTTACAGTGGCACCGACACCTCCCGCAGTGCAGTATGCTCACTGCAGTATACCAGCTGCAACATCGGTTCAGGCGGCACCACCCTGGACCTACCCGGGTATGGAGACCCTGATTGCTACGCCTTATGGTATTCCTAAACCGAAACTTCCTTCTTCGAGAGTGGCAAAGAAAGTGATTTTGCGCTTTTGAAGATGGCGCCGACAACTTGATGAATAGTCACCTCATCTCAGCGAGCATTATAAATATCAAGTGCTCCTGAGTCTGCTTAAGCTTCGAGTGCTCTGCAGTTGGCCAAATCATATATGTATGACACCGCACCGTATACAGCTGCATTGGGAGCTCTGCAAGACAAATATGGCCAGCCAAGGCAACTGGTTCAAAGTGAACTAGCGGCAATACTCAACTCCCCAGCCATTAACTCAGGAGACAGAGGCATTCGACTCCTTCGCCTCTCAGTCCAGTCGCTGGTCGGTATGCTACGCACTTTAGAGGACCTGTTGGGTATGAGCTCAGATGTGGTTCCCATGTTGATCGTCTCTTAAGCAAAATGTCTCCTTCCCACAGAGATGGATTTGTGGAATATTGTCTCGCTCATGCATCCTGCAGCCAGGTTCAGAGCTCACCTACTCCTTGTCCGACCTCGCTGCGTGGCTCCAGATGAAGGCTCAAGCCAAGCTGCCTCGCCAGTCAAGCTACTCTTCTCTACAACTCTACAGGGCCTACCCTTCCAAGGAGAGATCTACGTAGTTCAAAGCCCAAAGATAAGACAGCATCAGTCTTCCTCTGCTCTGGGGGAGACAGCCGACAAGGAGACCTTTCAGTCGAAGTTCCAAGTTTTTAAACTCAGTCCTTATTGCCCATTCTGCAACAATAAGGAACACTACCTTAACTCTTGCCATGACTTCAAGACACTGTCTACTGCTGAGATTAAGAAGTGGATCCAGGACGGTGACAGATGTTGGAAATGCGGCCGCGGGCCACAAAGCTACAGCCTGCACGCTTAAGCGCCCATGTAAGATTTGCAAAGAGAAACATCTTACAGTCCTTCATGACGCCATCCAAGAGTCATCCCAGCGAGTGCTGATGGTCACTAATCCAAAGCCCATTGTCTACATTGAGCAGCCCAGAAGCCCTCAGAGAGTGTTGCTGAAGGTTGTCAAAGTGCTTCTGCATCATGGAGATATTCTTGAGACATTTGCAGTGCTTGATGATGGTTCGGAGAGAACGATTATCCTCTCACAAGCTGTAGAGCAACTACAACTCTCTCAGCATCCAGAGACACTTCATCTGAGGACAGTCCAGCAAGAGGTGAAGGAACTGAAAGGTTCCTCAGTTAGTTTTCATGTATCCCCAATCTTCAAGCCAAACAAGAAGTTTTGGATTCAACATGCATTCACTGCAAGTAGTCTGAGTTTATCTGAGCACACGTACTCCAGTAGCAGCTCTCCAGAAGCGCTATGCGTATCTCAAAGGACTTCCTTTAATGCCTATCCAAAGAGCCCAACCTCTGCTCCTCATCGGCTCTGATATGCCTCAGCTTCTCACTCCTACACAGCCAGTCAGAGCAGGTCCATCTGGCGGTCCTATAGCCATCTGCACAAGGCTAGGCTGGTCTATGCAAGGTCCTTCTGACATTATGCCAGTTTCATTGCATCAATCTTCTTGTCTGCACATCGCCAGTGAGTCTTCATATACTGAACTCCTCAGGAATGTGGAACGCCTTTGGCACATTGACACAGTCCCCTATGTCATTGAGAAGTCTGTAACGCTGCTCCAAGCAAGACCAGCAGGCACTCATCCTTTTACAGACAGCCTCCGAACGTGTATCTGTCGACGGTACCCAGCGTTACGCTACTCCACTGTTGCGTCGTCAGCCAGTCATCCAACTCTGTGCTCAGCAAAATGCCGCGATGCCTAACCTCCACGCAGCACTGAGCGCCCGGCTGGCGACACCGCTCGAGCAGTCTCATATTGCAAGGAGATGGATAAACTTGTTTAATCTGGTTATGTCGCGAAATCTCTACAGAAGAGGCAGTAAAGTCCACAGAGTCATGGTATGTACCTCATCATATGGTGCACCACAATGGAAAGGATAGAGTAGTCTTTAACTGTTCCTTCTCTTTAACGGCCTGTCCCTGAATGACCAACTCCTGCCGGAGCAACGCCGTCCGACCATGATTGGAGTCCTGATGCGGTTTCGATGTCATGCTGTGGCCATCAGCGGAGATATTAAATCAATGTTCCACCAGATCCGCTTGTTGCCCAGTGATAAACCACTTCTACGATTCCTGTGGCGTGACATGCAGAGGACATCTGAACCACTCATATTCCAATGGGAGGTGTTACCATTCGGAACAACGTGCAGCCCCTGTTGTGCGGTTTTTGCCCTTCAACAGCATGTCAGAGACCACGAACCACAAGACTCTCCTCTTATGCATGTGATCGAGCACTCATTCTATGTCGACAATTGCCTTCACAGTGTGAGTAAAGCTGAGTATGCCAAGGTTCTAGTCGATGATCTGCAGTACTTCTGAATAAGGGAGGTTTGAGATCCGGCAATGGGCTAGTAACATGCCTGAAGTTGTAGCACATCTACCTCCTGAAGCTCAGTCGGCTAGCAGTGAGCTATGGCTATCCAAGGCCAGTGATAACCTCCAAGAGCCCACGCTTGGACTCTGCTGGGATTGTTTAAACGACACCCTGAATTACAAACGTCGCCATACTGAATCTTCAGATGCTACTCTTCGTAACGTCTACAGTGTCCTTGCCAAGCTTTACGACCCATTGGGCTACATTGTGCCATTCACGACAAGATGTAAAGTGCTGGTTCAGGACATGTGGAAGGCCAACATTGGCTGGGACGACAAGATTCAACCCGCTGAACTTCTGGAGAAATGGTCGAGTTGGGTGCAAGAAATTCCCACTTTGCAACATCTTAAGCTGCCTCGTCCCTATGCACCAGCCACTGCCGATACTGCCAACGCAACCCGTCACATCCACATTTTCTGTGATGCTTCGGAGCGCGCCTATGGAGCAGTAGCCTACATGCAGACGACAGATGACAGTCAACAAGTCTACATCTCCTTTGTGTTTGCCAGATCGAGAGTCGCGCCCCGTAAGCAGCTGTCTATTCCGCTGCCTCGAGCTTAGTGCTGCGCTTTACAGGCGCACAGCTAGCTAGAGTGATCGAGACGGAGCTTGTAGTACCACCTGAGCACATCACTCTTTGGTCTGACTCACAACTGTGCTGCACTGGATCAAATCAGAATCATGCCGTTATAAAGTGTTCGTGGGAACACGCGTTGCAGAAATCCAGAACCTGACTAACCCTGTTCAATGGCGGTATGTTGACACTCTAAGCAATCCGGCTGATGATATAACCCGCGGACTCACTCTGCAAGAGATGGTACAGGATCATCGCTGGAATAAAGGTCCACCTTTCCTTTATTTGTCTGAGAGGGAGTGGCCCAACATGCCCTCATCTGAGGCAGAACCAGACACCACAGAGTTAAGGAAGTCTGCCTTTATGGGAACTGTAACCAGCAGCTTGCCCACACAACTTCCGAACCCCAATAAGTTCTCCAACTGGAAAGAGCTTCTTAAGGAAACTGCTAGCTCCTTTCACGGGGCGGCTGATGCTAATAGTACAGTGCACTTTTCCGCTGCCGATTTTCTGCAAGCAGAGAAGCTGATGTTACAAAAGGCTCAAGAGGACGGCTTTGTTGAAGAATTGAGAGCTCTCAAAGCTGGACGTACTCTTCCTTCAGACAGTCGTCTCGCATCTCTGTCACCAGAATATGACAGATCCACAGAGCTACTCAAAGTCGGTGGCAGGTTAAGGCATGCTGAAGGACTAGACCTGGATACTATCCACCCAGTTATCCTGGATCCAAGCCATCCCGTGACGAAGCTTATCATCAAGGATTTCGATGAGTCACCATTGCACCCTGGGCCAGAACGAGTTCTTGCCGAGATCAGACGTAAGTTCTGGATTATCCGTGGTAGAGAGGTCATTCGAAAGCATCAGCATTCATGTCTGGAGTGCCGACGATGGAGAGCAAAACACGACGTACCGAAGATGGCAGATTACCCACCAGCTCGGCTACGACTCCATAAGCCACCGCTCTATTCAACCGAGTTGATTGCTTTGGACCTTTCCAAGTAAGGATCGGTCGCCGCACCAAAAAAGGTGGGGCATTGTCTACAAATGCATGACAACTCGCCGGTGCATCTGGATCTATTAGAAAGCCTCGATACAGATGCTTTCCTGCTGTCACTGAGAAGATTCATCTCGACGTGGTAGACCGCTTCGAACTCCTCATGGACAATGGTACCAACTTTGTCGGTGGAGAGAGAGAGTTGCGTGAGCTGCCATGGCACCTCAGTGGAGAGAGCAACTTGCCGAACAGCAGATATCCTTCCGATTCAATCCTCCGAGTGCGCCGCACTTTGGTGGCACATGGGAGAGGGAAGTGAAGTCTATCAAGACTGCACTTCGTTGTCCTTAAAGACCAGACTGTTCCTGAACCTGTCCTGATGACAATCTTAGTGGAGGTCGAGGGCATAATGAATGCGAAACCTTTAGGCTACTTGTCATCAGATGCCTCTGATCCAGATCCGGTCACGCCTAACCTCCTCCTCATGGGCCGTCACGACTGCCGCTTCCTCAAGCAGTTTACGACCCCAGTGACCTCGGAGAAGACGTTGGAGGCATAGCCAAGCCATCGCCGATCGTTTCTGGTCATCCTTCATCAGTCACTACCACCAGGGTTGCAAGAGCGCAGTAAGTGGAGGAAAGACGGTAAGGCACTCTCCATAGGCGACGTTGTTTTAATTGTGGATCCCCAACTTCCCCGAGGCCATGGCCCGTGAGGACGGATTGCCCAGACTCATCCAGGAGCAGATGGACGCGCACGGACTGTCAGTGTTCAAGTGAAGGACCGCACCTACATTCGGCCCAGTAGCCCGACTCATTCTGCTCCCAGCTCTTGAAGACAAAGAAGAAGAAGAGACCACCAAATAGACTTTCTCCTACTCTTTCAACTGCCATTCGACAGTTGGGGCCTTGTCTGAAAGCCTATTTGTTCAGCGCTGAGGTTTCTAAGTGCGTTTGAACGCTCTATCATGTGAACTGCGCCTGGACAGAAAAGACAGCGCTGCTCAGACGGTTTTGTGTTCAGGGATGATGAGAGAAGATTCAGATACCCTTTTCTTTAATTAGTGTGTATGAAAAGCAAGTAAGTTCCTACTACTATTGCATGTTTGTACTGCTGTGATGAATATTGTGAAATGTATGGATGTTCACGCGAACTAGTTTTAGTTGTTGAACTGCGTGACTAATTAGTGTAGTCATGTCATGACCTTATTCATGTTAGTTATTTAGAAATATGCTTCTGTGTTCAAGTACAGTGCATTTACTGTTTATTTTGTGCTACCTGTATCGAGTGCTATAGAGATACAGTGTCAGTCTGCATAGCCACTTAAAGGTGCAGCAGTACAGATATTAAAGGGCATATAGTGACATATTTTGTTGTACTGTATTAACGTAAATTATTAGTTTATGTACTGTACTGTTGTGAGTGATGACAATGAGCATAGTATAGTATTCCTTTATTTGTTTATTAATCAGTTATTATTACCATTGCATTTTTTCTTTTTCTTTCTCTCTGTTTAGACCACACACACATACATTTGACCTTGTATATTGGCATCCTGCTCTTGAAATAAAGCTGATAAAGGATTCTCTGGCCGGAATCTTTCTGTAGTGCTCCCATCCTAAACCGAACCCCTATTCCATACTTTACAAGCATTGATTTTAATTCTGCCTTAAATATATACCCTATGATTCTAACAGACTGTGGTTCAAAGTCAGTGATGAAATGGTAAATTTCACTTTTATCAAGTCATTGATTAAGTTTAAGTTGATAGACTTTTGTGTTTCACATAAAACGTTTTCCGGGTCATATTATACCAGTCGCACTAGAGGGCACAATTGAGACACGCATGAGACCAGAGTTTCATTTTGACTGTTAAAGCAAAGTCGTTTCAGGCTGACAAAATTTTTTGTTCAGTTTGTAGATAAGAAACAGCTGTTTCCCCATCACCACTGATGACTGCATTTTACCCACAGTAAATAACTCAGAATGGCAAATCTAAAGATTTCAGGTAAGTCAAAACCGGACATTATTTCAGAATATTTAGCTTTAGCTTATAACGCTTCTCCCAGTCGCTAAATTAGACAAATAACTTCTTTAAAATAGCAAATAATACTATATTATTTAGGAATAATATTCTACAGAAATGTATTTGTGTGGTGTTTAAGTAGGCTACTTCTTGGATGTTTATTTAAGCTGAAAACACAGAGGGGATTTTCTCTTTATAGTCTTGTTTTTTTTTTTTTTTTCTGTTAAAGAAATTAGTTTGAGGTTTACGAGTTAAGGAAATACATTTTGTTCTTGATATTAAAGTAACTGTTTTACAAAATATTAGATGTATTTACTTAGAAAGCAATAGTGTGAAGAGGATTGGCAGACAATTTTCTTAATTATTATTATTATTATTTTTTTGTGGTATAACAGCTAGATAGCATATGTTGTTATTTTTGCACCATGAGTAAATCTGTGAAAATTTCGTCACGAGTGGCCAAGTATTTAAAATCAAAGTGTTACAACACAATGATAGACCAACATCAATATTGTATAGATATGTAAGGAATAATCTAGTCAGCCATTTCAGTTAACCATTTATTTTTATAGTAAAATTTCACCTTTTTCTTTTTTGTTGTTGTTGTATTTTGAATAAAATAAATTCAGCCTGGTTGAGCATTAGAGACTTCTTTCCAAAACATTTAGAAATCTTACCATTCCCAATCTTTCGAATTGTAGTATATATATATATATATATATATATATATATATATATATATATGTATATATATATATATATATATATATATATATATATATATATATATATATATATATATATGGAAGTCACATTTTAATGTATTAAGCCACATTTGTGAGAAAAATTAGGTATCATTTGTTTATTTAAATGTTTTATTTGTTTAAAGATTATAAAGCCAGTAGATCTATTTCGTGGAACAAACATGTAGTCTGAAGTTTTTAAACATTTAATCATGTTAAAGGTGCAGTGTGTAATATGTATGAGGCTCTATTGACAGAAATACAATATAATATACATAACAATGTTTTCAGTTGTTCAGAAGACCTTACATAATTAACCGTTATGTTTTTATTACCTTAGAATGAGCCATTTCTATTTATATATGCTGCGGGTCCCCTTACAGTGAAGTCACCATTTTGCGCCGGCCCCGTAGCTTGTGCTTCGAAAGGTAGGGGTGGGCGGTTGAAATTCACGACCTCACTGCTAGATGCTGCTAAAATTTACACAGTGCACCTTTAAAGACCTCATGAAGTGAAAAAATATGTAGCCCCACCCCTTTTCAAAGTAAGTAAGTAAATCTACTTCACCAGCTAATAACACTTTGAAAGCAATGCTATAGAAATATATAGAGCTACTGCAAAACGGAAGTTCAAATACAAAATTCTAAAGATGGCTATTAGGAAATATTTAAGCACTGAATGCATAGCGTAATAGTAAGTTACTTTAAAAATTTAAACAAAGACCCCATTACCAAAATTGAACTTTTTTATGCTGATGTGAATTATAAGTACATCTTGAGAAATACTACCAAATAGTTTGATGTTTAGCTACTCTCCATTATGTATTGCTCACTCTTTGCAGCATTGCTGTTGTTTGCAATGGTAGCATTGCACTGTGGGAAATCAGATAGCATGGACTCCATTGAGGGAAACTGTAACGATGTCATCAGACTACCTTGTAAAGCTACGGAACGAACAAAAAAGTACCGATATATCATGTGGTACAAAACAGAGGTGAGTTACCTTTATGACTTACTTTGCTTGACATTATTAAATAATTTTCATAAAAATGTCATGACCCCCAGAACATTTTGTTGTATGAATATCTGAACATGCAATATATCAAAAGAAAGAACAGACACTTGAATATTAACACTTGGATATAATTCCGTTTCATAAAAAAAGAAAATTAACCTGAGAAAATCAAGTTTTTGTCAAAGGATGTTCACTGTTCACACTTGTAGTTTGGTGTGCTTTGTTCATTTGGACCGGACAAAAAAAATGATCACACACGATTGCACACACAAACGATCTGTTACGAAGTGACGCAGTTCTGATGCCTGTACCAAACTGTGATGGGCAACATCATGACTATGACGAGAAAAAACAGGTATTCGTGAGCATTCTGTCCTTTTATGGTCTTATCTTCCTGTTTTTGGTTCGTTTACATGTCTTTGGTCTGTGTTGTGTTATATTTCATTCGAACTGCTCCAGAGTTTGCTTGGAAGCGTACTGAGACCCATGTTTTCAGCGGTCTTGCTCTGCTTGCTTGGTGCACACCAGGGTTTGGATTGCAGCGTTCACACTTATTCAAATGAACTGCCCTAACAGAGCAATCGCACCAGGGTTCGTCTGAACCAAACCTGCCAAGTGTGAACACACCCAAAGACAGATTCAGATTGACTACCAAGCCTGTAAACATTTACAAGGTTGTTGACACCATTAGGTTGGGTGATGGTGTTTGTTCTATTTCTGTGTGGTTTTGCTATTCTTAAATACTTTTTATAGATGGTTTATTTCGAGAAGAGGAGGGGTGGCCTATAATGGCCCAAAGACTACATCTTGATCGGATTCAGATTGATAATCAAAACACAGATGGAGTAGATCGAGTCCATCAACACCTCCAAAGCTTCCACAGTTATATAGCACTTTCTGGGTTGAAATTTCATTCACTAACATGACATTTTTTAATTTATATGCTGTTTATTTTGATCACATTATTTTTCTTATGCATCTGCTTACATATGAGATCGCTCGTGTCTGCTTCTTCTTTCCCTGTGTTTTGATCTGGAGATAATGTACTCGTTCAGGAGAAGCATAATAGCACCTCCTGCCATATTACAGTGAAAACATGAAAAGCTATAAAAACTTATGGCAAGGAAGCATTTTCTCATAAATGACGAGATAACTCGTCAATGGCAGGGAAAGAGCTCAGTAAAAAAGATAGATGTATATAAAGTGGCAGCCTCTGCACCTCAGTGGTATACATATAATCTGGCAGAAAACACCACACCACAAAAAAAATCCCCTAACACAGCCACTTCTTTCTTTTCTAGCGAATGCCTCTCATCAAGAAAAAAAATGGAGAGTATACACACTATAACTTTACATCTGTTTCTCTGGGAGAGAAAGAGGCCTTGGAGTTACGTAACGTTCAGCCTTCAGACTCTGGAGTATATAAATGTTACCTGGCTGCAGATGTTGGGGGTCAAAATGATGAATCTTTCATTAGTCTGAACATCTCAGGTAATTTAGACCCCCATTCAATCTAGTTAGTTTTCCAATCTATTTGACAGTACCATTGATAATCTTTATAATGGTGTCACCAAAACCAAACCTCTTCTTATTAAATTACGAATTGCGTGCGATATCTCAGAAAACTAAGTATAAAACAAATAATGTTTCTCTTCATTTTCAGAATGCTTGCATGTGAGCACAGTTTATCCCTCTGCCACGGTCCCTACCGATTCTTGTCCTGCTGTAGAAGAATTAACTTTTTCCTGGGCTGTGCTCGGTCTTTGTCTCTTCAGCATAGGCAAAATCATCCTTTGCATTGTTACTGTGGGGGTGAGTATAATATCAGCTTCAATCAGTCAATCAAATGACCTTTATTTCACTTTCCCCACAAAGATTTCCAGGAAACGTACAAACAGCACTGCGCGTCACACTGAAACAATGGCATTAAATTTATGCTTGCCCACTTGATATCGGATCATTTTTCTATACCGTTCAAAAGTTTGGGGTCATTATGTTTTTTTTTTAAAGAAATTAATACTTTAATTTAAAAAGGATGCATTAAAATTAATGAAAGAACATTTATAATGTTACAAAAGATTTCTATTTCAAATAATTGCGGTTCTTTTGAACTTTCTATTCATCACAGATTCATGAAAAACAATTATCAGTTTCCAGAAAAACATTAAGCAGTTTTTTTTTTAGTTTTTTTTTTTAACGCTGTTAATAATAAGAAACATTTCTTGATATCTGAAGGATTGTGTGACACTGAGATTTTTTCATATTCATTGTATTATGTGTGGCATGGAAGTGAAACAAGCTTAAAGCGTGACATTTTTAACCGTGTTAAAGGAACACTCCACCGTTTTTAGAAATAGGGAACTAGGGCACTGCTACTTGGGTGCAGAGATATCACGCAACATGCACAACATACGCCGGTATGTTGATGGAAGTTGTGGGATTTCATGTGTTGCGTGACATCTCTGCGCCTAAGTAGCAGTGCTTCGCCTGTGCTTCCCCATAATATACTCCCAAGTCAATATCTGCCTAGGAAATTGCCTAGTCTTGATCTGCATCGCTATTTGTACTCGTTGTGAATACGCAGGCCACAAGAAGTAATTAGGTGGGGGGTTTTTTGGATCACTTTTACGCAGGACATGCTAGCTAGCAACATAGGAGTCCATTCATTATGCTAAGCTAACAAGCGACGGCCAAACTAAAACAGTGCATGCACTGAGACAAAAATGCATTTGCCCACATATCTTAATGTAGGAAAGAAGTTGAATAAGCCCTATTTCTACAGACGCTGGAGTTAAATTTAACGGTGGAGTTGAATGCCACAAAGTCAAAAAAATTTAGCTTTGTCTTTTTGAGGCCATCTCTATACTGTAGTCAACTTCTAAATGCGGATTAAATGGTCATTTAAATCTTTTAGGGATTTCATGGTTATGCCAATTGTGTTTTTTTTATCTGGTTCTCAATTATTGTAGTTATATAGCATGCAGCCCACAGATTTTTTTTTTACAACTTTTTTTTTGCATTTAACTTCTTCAGAAACTGTTGCACAACAGGAAACCGAGATGTTGGGGCCCATAAGTCCCCTTGCTTCACACGTATCCCCCTCACCTACATGCGCACTTTACTTTGCACGGTTTAATATCACAGGAAATCATTTTTTTCTTTCCTTCTGCAGAACCCCATGATGCTGTTATAGCAAGCAGGATTGTAGACCTCAACTCTGTGTGCACTTCAGATGCACTTTCTATTCTTTTACCACCTGAGTGTTTTGATGTAAAAAAACGGACAACCCTTATGATTTCAGATATTATTGAAGTGACAAACCACATGGCTGATTGTGTGTGTGTGTGTGTGTGTGTGTGTGTGTGTGTGTGTGTGTGTGTGTGTGTGTGTGTCTTTCGGTGCTTCTAAAGCCTTGCTGATATCAAATTTCCTTTCATAGGTGTGTGATCGAGTCATATTTAGCACGGCAAGAAGAAAACAGGAAGTAAGGGGAAGCAAGACTGAAACAAGTTCAAGCTGGAAAAACTGAGATTCACGAGCCCGATCTCACGAAAATGCGTATAAATAGTACGAGTGTGCAATCTCGTAGAATGTATACGCCAAAACTCATTTTGGCGTGCATATGGTACGTCGTTTTTGGCGTGCATATGATACGCACTTTATGGTGTATTATATGTACGCACACCCCACCCTCACCCTACCCAAAAGCGTGTCATATACACGCCATAAAGTGCGTATCATATGCACGCCAAAAGCGGCGTACCATATGCACGCTAAAACTCATTTTGGCGTATACATTCTACGAGATTGCACACTCGTACTATTTATACCCATTGTCATGAGATCGTGTTGGAGCCACACAAAAAGACAAGAAGTCGTCGCTGCAGCCTGAAGCACGGCGATGGCGTAGCTGGATCAGATCCAACACGTACTGGACGCTCATGCGCGGTGGTTTCGTTCACATTTTGATGACGTCACATGCGCACGCGCAGTTGAGAGATGTGTGAACTGGATAAATACTCAAACCGCTCGCGCAAAAACAATTTATTAATAACATGCTCACGAAATCAGGACACACGTTTGCATTTCCCCTTGAATGTGTACCGGTTTTACCTTGAGGATTAAAATTACAGACAATAGGCTACTTGATTCATTTTTGCTTCCACTCAACTGCAAGTATGACCAGAATATGTTACAATTTTAACTGTTTTGCATGTAAGTAGAGAGAAACTATGATAACTTCAGCATCACGATTACTTATTCATCAATAATTACGTATTATTTATCAGCAGGCTACTACTACTACAGGTTAGAACATCACATATACAATATTGACCATGGTCAATATTGTACAGATGATCTAACCTATGTAGTTATAATGTTCTGACCCGTGTAGTTATAATGCGTATACGCTGGTCTTAAGTGACACGCATTATAACAAGACTCGCACTCGCATTATAACTATGCACTAGCCATAACGAACCACCATCCAGTACGTATTGGATCTGATCCAGCTACGTCATCGAGCTACAGGCTGCAGCGAGGAGTGTCTCAAAAAGACGATGGGGTCTATTTAGTTTTATGCATCCATTAGCCAAGCTAAAACAGTCCAAGCCTGTAAACATTTACAAGGTTGTTGGCACCATTAGGTTGGGCTGATTGTGTTTGTTTAATTTCTGTGTGGTTTTCCTATTCCTAATTACTTTTTATAGATGGTTTATTCCTAGGGGAGGAGCGATGGCCTATAATGGGGGCTGTTTTATGGCTGTTGAGGGAGGAGTCATGTCTGGGTGCAATTCATTAGGCCTGTATTCTGTCACAGCGGCACATTGTTGCTTTTTGTTTGCTTTTACATCTTTTCAATTGTACGTCCTCTGTATATATTTACTCTCAGTAGCAGAATTATATAGCCTACTTTACGGATCTCAAGGGTTAATATATTTTCTTATATAAATTATAAATACCGTTATTGTTATACTGTTGTCTATCATGTTTTGGACGGATTAATATTCAACAGAGCTTAAAACTGTTTGAATTCGGTTCAGTTCACTTCTCTGTATTATGAGGTTCATCAGTATCTAAATTGTTGACAGTTTCAGTTCAGTTCTAAAGTTAATTTAATTCTGGCTCTTTCACTGGAATTCTTTGTTAAGTCTTATAACCTACCAGTTTTAACTGTCACAATTACACCATTGTGTAGCTATTGAAAAGTCGAACTGAGACTGAAGGACAGAAATGAAAATGAAAGTAAGAAACACAACTAGGCTATGAGCTATATCACAAGGTTTGGGTTCATTATTATTATTATTATTTATTTATTACAAATAAATAGTGTTGCGTATTTAACTTAGCCTACCCCTTTTTCTGTGTGGCGACTTCCTGTTTGTAGACCCATTTATGTTTTTTACTGTTACAATTAGGCTATGCATTCTATGCATAGGCTACGGTATAATACTAACAAATAAGGTGTTCATTCACACTCTGAACATTTTACAAATATAACTGGATTAAATTGTGCAAACAATAAAATTTGAAAATGCTCAAATGAACGTTTGTGTTTGTTGTTATTCTTATCGACCAATAAGGTAGCATCTCGTCATTTCCTTATTTTGGAAAAATCTGCAGAACGGAGGAATCGAATCAAAAACGATCATGCTGCACATCTATTTTTTAATGTGTAAGTAGAAAATATATGTATTCTTACAAATGCATAGAGTATGCCTAATGCATAGCAACATTGCACAAAGAGGAACACGTAAAAGAACAAGTAAATTCTAAAGTGAAAGTAACCTACTGTCTGTTTACGAGCAAGCTTCCGCGTTCGTCTGCAAAGATTGTGTTTTCATACAATATATATATATATTTATATATAAAATGATGTTATAATTTCAATCCTTCAGTCCATCTGATTTACTTCTCAATGTCAATTGATGTGCACCGCTGGATTAAAATTCCATGTGGAGCTAACATTGAACAAGGTGTAAAGTACAGGAGAATCACCTGGTACAAGGTTTGTGTCTTAATACATTGTTTATTTCTATGGATATAAAAATGAGGAATATCTTTGTGATATAAAAAGCAGTGTGATATAAAAGCAAACTTATTTTACAGGTTGAAAAGGGTTCTTCTGATGTGCTGACTGGACTTGTTTTGAAAGATCTGCTAAAAAACATGACAACACTCTTTAAGTTTGCAAATCATTCCTATGAGGTGGGGGAGGACAACTCTCTCCTGGTCCCTGGTACTGCTGAAGAAGACTGTGGTGTTTACAGATGCACGTTGTGGCCTCCGCTGGGTCATTACATTCAGGAAGGAAATACAGAGTATTATACAGCAGGTGAGAAGGGGAGGGGAATTTATTTTGATTAAAGATTATGAGGGCACACAAAATAAATAGTTATGTGCATGGATAAATCAGTTATACATAGCCGACTGCAATATTCAATAAAAAAGAATGGTTAATTTTGAGTTCATGATGACTTAAAGACTTAGCCTGTAATGCATTTTTAGGAGAAGAATTATAGGAGCAGTAGGCCAACCATCAAATCTTTTTCCTTATTTATAAGCTGACATGCATGATACATTTGTTTCATCTCCACAGTTTGTGTTTGGAACGAAAAAAAACCCTTAAAGGGATAGTTTCCCCAAAATGAAAATGCTTTCATTATTTACTCACCCTCACGTCGTTCCAAACACAAATGAAGATCTTTGATGAAATTTGATGGATTTCTATTGACAGCTACGCAACTACCAATTAGATGCTTCAAACTTGCCATCACCGTCAAACTAATCCATATGAATTGTGTGGTTTAGTCAAAATTTTCTGACGAGACAAGATTGCTTTATATGATGAACAGATTTAATTTTCTGGGGCACGTTCAAGCTCAAACTGGTGTGCAATGTTTTGCTACGGTTTCCGCGTTGAACGACATATTTCCTGGAAGCGATGTGCAACAGTGTTGAAGATACGTTTTCTCTTCTTTGGTGGCTGTGTCAAAAATGTCAGCCCAATCAGCAGCAACATGTGTATAAACCACACTGTATTAAAGAAACTGCTTGCACAATGCTTCTAAGTAAAGTCGGTAACAGATGTTTCCCCTGCAGCTTGGTATATGCAACAATTGAAGATATTAGAAGACATGGTTGTCGTAAGAGTTTTATAGTAAAAATATAGCATATCAACTTGATGATGTTGTTGTTTATATTTTTTAGCTTCATTGCAAGGCAAGTTTATTAATATACCAAATTTCATACACAATGGTAATCAAGTGCTTTACATAAAATTGAGAGAAAAAATTAAGAGGTAAAATGAATGCCCTTCTCAGCTGCCATAGATGCAACTCTTGCGTAATCAGAACAGGGTGTTCAACGCACCACCGTTTCTGTTTTAAAAAAGTTTTGCAGCGTTTTGTCAGGGCTGAACGCAGCCCGGTTGTGGTAAACGGAAGCTCAAGCATGTTCACTTGTCGTGCGAGAACCAATGCGGTTCATTCTCTGTTACGCAGCACGTTTGAGCTTCTGCAAGAACCAATGAGGTTTGTTCTCGTCGGTCAAGCAGGTTCGGTTGAGCTTCTGTTTATGTCCGCTAATCAATTTTAAAATGTGTCTTACGGGTTTGGAATGACACAAGGGAGAGTGATTTATGACAGAATATTCCTTTTTTTGGTGAACTATCCCTTTAAATGATAGATGCAATGGTAATGTTGTGTGTTTCTTTTTGTGCTTAGACTGCTTAAAGCCTCAACTGCAAGCGGTAAGCAGCAAGAAAGACACACTGTTTCCCAGTCATCAATTCATCATAGTCGTCGTATGTGTGCTGAGTCTGATGGCTTGTGCTGTTATCATGATTCTGAACCTCAAATTCATTAAGAAAAAGAATGTTTTGAAAAAACTTTTGCAAACGGATGAAAGCATATAACTGATAATATAACTGATGACAGTTATGATGAAAGCCTGTTTTTTTTGTGTTTTTTTTACAACCATTCATTAAAAATATGAAAATATATATTGAAATATGTACATTTATAATTTTCTCTCTGAAAATCACATACACACACACAATCACACACTTTTCATGAATATTTCACCTGCCAGTGGCAACAGTAAGTGTTTGATTTTGATGCAAATGTACATTTGTTTAAATTGGCTACATCTGTAATTTGAAATATTTAAACACTGAATTGGGACTGGACAGCCCTTGCTTCTGTTTTTTATTTGCTCTTTACAATTGACCATTTGTTCTTAGACATTTGTAGATCATGGTAACAGGTAAAACCATGCATGGCTTTTCACAACCACAGTAAAACATAAATAACTATACAGTATGTTCTCTAAAAACCTGCCATAGCTTCTAAACAAAAACATATAGGCCTACTGTAATCATTTTACACTACTCCTTTAACAAGTGTAATATATTTATATGTTACTATATTAATATAACATCATTTGATATGAATATATACAACATTTCTACCAAAACAGTTGGTTTATACAGTAAATTCATGAGTTGTGGAGTGAAATGTTTTATAACTTCTTGGAATAATGTTTTACACGTAAATATGTTGAGAATGTCAGCGCTGTTTCATCTGGCTTTAAACTAGTTTAAATCACAGTCGTAGTAGAGATTAGACTGTAAAAGAATATGGACGTGAGTGGAGCTAAGGTGACGCGATGACTAACAGACAGCAGATAAATGGCTATCCACCTGTCATTCAAAGTGTAATTATGCTTAATTATGCAGAACTTTAAGGCTTTATAGTATAATGTCAACGAATGAGTTCACCAAAAATTCACCCCCTCACAGTTGTCGTGAAGGGCAAAATTAGCTGTAGGCCTATAGACCAGAACCTCAATTTGTACCAGGCTGTAAACATGTTTTTTTTTTTTCTGAGATAGAGAATTGATGAATTCAAACGTCCTCACTGCACACGTCAAATGATTTTCATTCTGTTATTGGAGCGTTTGGCACTTTTTCTGACAATTATTAATAAACACAGGAAATGTAATGATGATTGAGATGCTGCTTTAATTTTACTGAGCCAAATAGCTCACTCTGGAGTAGGATATATGTAGCCTTTGTATACATTATTTTACGCGACCAAAAGTGATATCGAAAGGTGAGGATTAGGTGTCATACTGTGATGAGGATAATGATGTCATAGGGACGGAGAGAGCAGTGCATGCCGGTTAGAATTTTTTTCCGAGATTGTTTCTCAAATGGAAAGCTGCATATCTCGGCTGCCACATCATCAAATGAAACCGAAGGCCATCTCAATTTGAAGGATCCTTGGAAGGCAGCCTTCGTTTCGCGTCTTCCATTCGGCCTGTTTTGAAGGACGCATCGGATGTATCCTTCACTGCCTTAAATCACCCACAATCCTTTGCACACATTCCAATTCATGAACATAAACGGACAGAAAATATGACGGTACTGATCTTGTCTGAGTTTATTATGAAATGTAAGACAAAAATAATGTTTTCAGACTAGGCATATTATATTTTGTTTTGCTGTAAATGAATCACTAACACTAACTGACAATAATGCAAGCCACTGGGAGACCGGAGGCGGCTCTCATTCACTGTGTCAATTAGCTGTAGGCCTATAGACCAGAACCACAATTTGTACCAGGCTGTAAACATTTTTTTTTTTTTTTTTCTGAGGTAGAGAATTGATGAATTCAAACGTCCTCACTGCACACGTCAAATGATTTTCATTCTGTTATTGGAGCGTTTGGCACTTTTTCTGACAATTATTAATAAACACAGGAAATGTAATGATGATTGAGATGCTGCTTTAATTTTACTGAGCCGAATACCTCACTATAGAGTAGGCTATATGTAGCCTTTGTATACATTATTTTACGCGACCAAAAGTGATGATATCGAAGGGAGTGAGTTGTTTACTCTTTTACCGTACGAATTTGTTCATTTAATTTCGTTTACTCATTTATGATAGCGCCCTTACTGCTATGAATGAGCGAGTAAGTGATTTCAGACAGATTCACAGCTTCGAAACTTTTTCGTTTACCATTAGAGGACAGTTTGCGAGCATGTAAGTCAGTTATTGCCGATTGACAGTTAACAGCCAATTTAGAGTGATGAAATGAACATGATAGGCGGACATAATTGCAATGAGAGGGAAATTAGTCAATCGTAACATTTTCGCGTGCATCTCACTCAGCGTGGATTCAATAGGCACAAAGGAGGCAAAATAGGCTATACTTTAACGATTGTTGTCGCTGAAGGACAGTGTTACTTTCATAATTCTGGAAATCTGAATTCCATATCTATTGTCCCCGTGTTTACTGTTAGGCTACTTGTACAGTATGAGGGGGAAATGTTCAGCTTCCTTGAAAAAAATGTAGGCTATTTGGTATAATTGATATTATTTGAGTTACATTGCAATGAAACAACGAATTCAAGATGATCATGAACGGGCGACAAAACCGCAAGACAGCATTGCCAAACCCACGCAGTGTTATCTCAGCAAATGTGATACTTAAGAACTGAGGGAAGCAGTCAACTTCAGAGGAACTGCATTTTATACGATTATGATTCGCTAGGAAGCCTAGTGTTGGGTAAGATTTTGCTTTCTTTGTTCGACTTATTTTACTCAACTTTTAGTTAATTTTAAAGGGTGTAAAATCCCCTTAAAATTTGTTACAAGTTAGAAGCAAAAGTAAAATGGCAACAGTGTAAGCAATAACTCCTGTATGTGGTAGGCTACTGAGTACATAAAGACACTTTTTGCTTCTTTTTCATAATTACACAACTAGATGCTGAAACGAATAGATTTTTCATATTTTGCTTGTCTACTAAAATATCATAAATAAATAATGTTAAAAAAAAGTTTTTATTTTTCACAATAAGCTCACATTTTTCACATAAACATAGGGTGCATTTTTGTCTCAGATGTACCCATTTAAATTAATCAATTCACTTTACTTCAGTCAGATTCAGAAAAAAACTATGGAGTGAAATGTTTTCTAACTAGTTTGTTCATGTTTTTTTTTTCAACATGTTGCGCTGCTTCATCTGGCTTTAGACTAGTTTAAATGATTAATATTTTAGTAGATATTTTAGTCATTATAGTAGAGATAGAAAATTCTGCTGTATTCAAACACTTCTCAGTGGATCACGCAGCTCTGTTTAACTCTCTATGGTATGGTGTTGCCACCAGGCAACAAAGTCTATTTTAGTTTATTTTGAATAAATTGAAATACCAATTTATTGGTCAAAAATCTCAGGGAGGGGAAAAGAACTCAAATACTAATCAATAGAATTGCATTTTTGCATGATTTTGTAATATATAAGAATAGTAATTCACACACTATAAATGCACATATTATGATCTGCACAGTTTACATAGAACTTAAAGGTATAAAAACACAACTGCCAGTTGATGAGGGTGAGGATTAGGTGTCATACTGTGGTGAGGATGATGATGTCATAGTGACGGAGAGAGCAGTGCAGGGCCGGTTAGAAATTTTGTCCGAGGGTGTTTCTCAAATGGAAAGCTGCATATCTCGGCTGCCACATCATCAAACGAAACCGAAGGCCATCTCAATTTGAAGGATCCTTGGAAGGCAGCCTTCGTTTCGCGTCTTCCATTCGGCCTGTTTTGAAGGACGCATCGGATGTATCCTTCACTGCCTTAAATCACCCACAATCCTTTGCACACATTTCAATTCATGAACATAAACTGACAGAAAACAAGACGGTACTGAGCTTGTCTGAGTTTATTATGAAATGTAAGACAAAAATAATGTTTTCAGACTAAGCATATTATATTTTGTTTTGCTGTAAATTAATCACTAACACTAACTGACAATAATGCAAGCCACTGGGAGACCGGAGGCGGCTCTCATTCACTGTGTTGCATTCATGGAAAGAATAAAGAACTTCCTGAATAAAGAAGTATTTTCCGTACGAATTTGTTCATTTAATTTCGTTTACTCATTTATGATAGCGCCCTTACTGCTATGAATGAGCGAGTAAGTGATTTCAGACAGATTCACAGCTTCGAAACTTTTTCGTTTACCATTAGAGGACAGTTTGCGAGCATGTAAGTCAGTTATTGCCGATTGACAGTTAACAGCCAATTTAGAGTGATGAAATGAACATGATAGGCGGACATAATTGCAATGAGAGGGAAATTAGTCAATCGTAACATTTTCGCGTGCATCTCACTCAGCGTGGATTCAATAGGCACAAAGGAGGCAAAATAGGCTATACTTTAACGATTGTTGTCGCTGAAGGACAGTGTTACTTTCATAATTCTGGAAATCTGAATTCCATATCTATTGTCCCCGTGTTTACTGTTAGGCTACTTGTACAGTATGAGGGGGAAATGTTCAGCTTCCTTGAAAAAAATGTAGGCTATTTGGTATAATTGATATTATTTGAGTTACATTGCAATGAAACAACGAATTCAAGATGATCATGAACGGGCGACAAAACCGCAAGACAGCATTGCCAAACCCACGCAGTGTTATCTCAGCAAATGTGATACTTAAGAACTGAGGGAAGCAGTCAACTTCAGAGGAACTGCATTTTATACGATTATGATTCGCTAGGAAGCCTAGTGTTGGGTAAGATTTTGCTTTCTTTGTTCGACTTATTTTACTCAACTTTTAGTTAATTTTAAAGGGTGTAAAATCCCCTTAACATTTGTTACAAGTTAGAAGCAAAAGTAAAATGGCAACAGTGTAAGCAATAACTCCTGTATGTGGTAGGCTACTGAGTACATAAAGACACTTTTTGCTTCTTTTTCATAATTACACAACTAGATGCTGAAACGAATAGATTTTTCATATTTTGCTTGTCTACTAAAATATCATAAATAAATAATGTTAAAAAAAAGTTTTTATTTTTCACAATAAGCTCACATTTTCACATAAACATAGGGTGCATTTTTGTCTCAGATGTACCCATTTAAATTAATCAATTCACTTTACTTCAGTCAGATTCAGAAAAACTATGGAGTGAAATGTTTTCTAACTAGTTTGTTCATTTTTTTCAACATGTTGCGCTGCTTCATCTGGCTTTAGACTAGTTTAAATGATTAATATTTTAGTAGATATTTTAGTCATTATAGTAGAGATAGAAAATTCTGCTGTATTCAAACACTTCTCAGTGGATCACGCAGCTCTGTTTAACTCTCTATGGTATGGTGTTGCCACCAGGCAACAAAGTCTATTTTAGTTTATTTTGAATAAATTGAAATACCAATTTATTGGTCAAAAATCTCAGGGAGGGGAAAAGAACTCAAATACTAATCAATAGAATTGCATTTTTGCATGATTTTGTAATATATAAGAATAGTAATTCACACACTATAAATGCACATATTATGATCTGCACAGTTTACATAGAACTTAAAGGTATAAAAACACAACTGCCAGTTGATGAGGGTGAGGATTAGGTGTCATACTGTGATGAGGATGAAGATGTCATAGTGACGGAGAGAGCAGTGCATGCCGGTTAGAAATTTTGTCCGAGGGTGTTTCTCAAATGGAAAGCTGCATATCCAACGCTATCTTACGACCAATTGCATATATTTTACGAGGTGGCTATTTGCATAAATTTGTACGACCTCACTCGCATTTAATTCAGACGTTTGCCTAAACCCCAGTGATGGGTAGGTTTAGGGGCGGGGTTGAGGTAGGTCATTCGTATGAATTCATACGAATTTGCCAACTCGTCAAATATGTACGATTTAGTAAAAATCGTATGAATTCTGAGTGAGTCGTACAAATTAAATGCGAATTAGCCACCTCGTAAAATATGTACGAATTGCCGTGAGATCGGGTTGGCATATCCAACACGATCTCATGACAATGCGTATCAATAGTACGAGTGTGCAATCTCGTAGAATGTATACGCCAAAATGATACGCACTTTATGGCGTGTATGTGACACGCTTTTGGGTAGGGTGAGGGTGGGGTGTGGGGTTCGTACATATAATACGCCATAAAGTGCGATCATATGCACGCCAAAAACGGCGTACCATGTGCACGCTAAAATGAGTTTTGGCGATACATTCTACGAGATTGCACACTGCGTACTATTGATACGCATTTTCGTGAGATCGGGCTCGCATATCTCGGCTGCCACATCATCAAACGAAAAAGGCCATCTCAATTTGAAGGATCCTTGGAAGGCAGCCTTCGTTTCGCGTCTTCCATTCGGCCTGTTTTGAAGGACGCATCGGATGTATCCTTCACTGCCTTAAATCACCCACAATCCTTTGCACACATTTCAATTCATGAACATAAACTGACAGAAAACAAGACGGTACTGAGCTTGTCTGAGTTTATTATGAAATGTAAGACAAAAATAATGTTTTCAGACTAAGCATATTATATTTTGTTTTGCTGTAAATTAATCACTAACACTAACTGACAATAATGCAAGCCACTGGGAGACCGGAGGCGGCTCTCATTCACTGTGTTGCATTCATGGAAAGAATAAAGAACTTCCTGAATAAAGAAGTATTTTCAAGACCTTTACATTATAGGCTATCATCAAAGTATTCATCATTAAGTAAACAACAAAAAACTCTGTGTTGCCTCAAGGCAACATTGTAGCCTACCATAATGGAATTGCATAAGGCCATAACCAGACAATTTTTTAAAATTATCTAAATATATTTGCGTTTTTGCATGATTTTGTAATATATAAGAATAGTAATTCACACACTATAAAACCACATAATATGATCTGCACATTTTTTTATAGAACTTAAATATATAAAAACACAACTGCCAGTTGATGAGGGTGAGGATGAGGTGTCATACTGTGATGAGGAAGATGAGGTCATAGTGACGGAGAGAGTGAGGGTGAGATCGAAGATTGATGTGATAACTTGATATGGTTTGGTTATACTTGTGTTCCACAATGGTGCAATGCTGCCTGAGAGCAACAGTTGAATTTGAAATGTTACTTTTTAATATGAAAAACATTAAAAACTGTTTAAATGTGTTTGTTCAAGTGTCTGGTTACAGATGGCCTATATGAAAATGTCAAATGTTTCAATTTGTTTGTAGTGGTACAATGTTGCCTTGAGGCAACACACTTTAAAAAACAAAAAAATGTATTGATATTGTTATAGTGTCCAATTTTAAGCAAGAAAATATGTTTTCCCTCATTGATATCAATGTGTACCAGAGGGTTAATAATGAGAGCGTGATCGAGATCGTCCCGCACTGATCAAAGGCTCAAATGAGGCAAAATAGCCTACTTTAACGACTGGGGTTATTTCAGTACTTGTAATAACTCTGTAAATCTGAATTCCACACCTACAAATATTGTCCTGTGTTTACTGTTACTGTACAGTAGCCTATATAAAATGTTCAACTTCCTTAAAAATGTATGTGACATAAAATCAATTTACAATCTTTTTTTTTTTTACATACTTTGCAATGACAAAACATGGTTAAAATGATTCTGAATGGGTGATGAAACCACAAGACAGCACTGCCAAACCCAGTTTTCTGAAAATGTGATTCTTGAGAACTGTGGGAAGCAGCCAACTTCAGAGGAAGTAGACAACACGCATTTCATCATACGACGATGATTTGCTTGATATTGTTGGGTGAGTTAGATTTATCTACTTGTTGTTTTACTCACATTTTTCAGATAATTGTAAAGGGTTAAAAATGCCCTTAAAATTCTAATATTTGGCAACAATCAGTTTACGCAAAACCTCCATCATGAAACAACAGGTGTGTAGCCTGATTACAATCTGCATCCTATCTATAGGTTAAACCAAAAACCAAGCAACTAAAGTGTAGATAGACTAAGTCAGGTTCTTTGTCCTATTGACTATTTTCCAGTAGTGATTTTGATCCTGTTATGTCTGTTATAGCGTTGAGCCTTGGTATAGTAGTCGGCAATGATGAACTCACCATCGTTACCGCAGATTGCAGAGGTGACATAATTTTGCCTTGTACTGCCCTTCAAAACGGCAAGAACTACATCTCTCTTACATGGTACAAGGTGAGTCATGTCCATATATCATGTCATATTTACAATTAAACATTCTTAAACATCTGTGATGTTGATTTGATGAACAGCTCCCATGTAGTTCACGTGTCTGACTGCAAGGCTTCAACCAAAATTCTAGCTTATTAAGCTTGTGTATCTTCTAATTTTGCACACACAACAACATAAATGGAAAAGAAGTTGTGCAAATGTCGGTGGCTTTAAGCAGGAAACATGCTGCTGACACACATTTCCTTTACGCCCATTCCTCTTAATTCTATATTCACATTTTGTACACGCAGACAAGTGACAGATATAAACAAAATTGTGTTTTACATTTCTTTAGATAATAACATGTAGGCCTATATTGCAGTGAAATAACATACCTTCACCATGTTCTTTACACACTAAGTATTAGGCTATTAATTAAATAACATTTATATACACTCACTATGTTATTTTTCTCTCTTTTTAAAAGGTCTATAATAACAGCAGTGGCACATCTACAATGACAATCCTAAAAAAGTTAGAAAATGTCATCCAAACGGATAAGCACAATGATACTGTGTCACTGGTTAAAAACGCATCCTTGGTCTTAAGGAAAGTTGCTCCTTCAGATTCTGGGATCTACACTTGTTTAGTTAGAGCCAAGGCTGGAGGAATGAACTGTCAAACGCAGTTTAGACTGAATATCTCAGGTATTTCAATATTAATAAACAATTGTGAAAATGAACAAATGTATATTTTTGCATAATGTCATACATACTGTATTTTGGTTGATGTTTAAAACTCTTTTGAAATGGTTACACAGTTTTGGACAACTATACACAAAAATATACAATACACTGTAAAAAAAAAAATCCCCGTAAAATGTACGGTAAAAAAACGGCAGCTGTGGTTGCCAGAACTTTACTGTAAAAAATACAGTGGCAACATTTTAGGCTTTACAGGACAGCACTTAGTTTATTTACTGTCTATTTTACAGTTCAAAACCACATAATATTAAGGTTTATACTGTAATAATTACATGTACACAGTAAAAGTTTACGTTAAATTTACAGTAAAAAACGTATTTCATTAACTGAAATAATGTTTAATTCCCAACCTATTGATATACTAATATCTGTTATGTACCTTTGATACTGACAATCACTATACACAGTGATGATGAGAGTCACATGATGATTCAAAGCAGTTTTAAAGACAACAATACTAATATATGGAAGATGTCATTCACACAAACAATAAACACCATCATGGTAACCTGCACAAAATTAAAAAAAATGCAATTATTATTAATTTAACAACATTATATTTAACACAAAACCCTAATGTACATAAATGATTAGAAAAAAATAAGAAGAAACATAGTTATTTCAATGAAAATACATAAAATGGGAAGTGTCACGCAGGGAATTCTGGGAACGTCAATTTACGTTTTTTCACCGTAAATTACACAACAACTTCTTTTTCAATTCCAAAAACTGTAAATTTAATGGTATTTTACTGTAAAATTAAATTAAATATAAGGTTAGATCCAGTTATTCACCGTATATAGTACGGAAACTTTCTGTTAACCAATTAACTGTTTTTCACCGTAGCATTTTTACAGTCTTTTACTGTTAAAATCACAATAATCTTATACAGTGTACATACAGTTTCGGCAAGTTTCTATGGCTTTTCAGTTTCAAATGCAGACAAGCAATATTGTTTAACTATGTTGTTCTTTCAGTTATTTGTTTGCAGGTCTTTTCTGCTGACATAAGATCTGTTTGTCTCCCCAGATTGTGTGTCAGCACCTTCGCCCATTGGCTTGATAACTGATTTCTCCACCACTGAGTTTATTAATGCGTCGTGGGCAAACAATAGCATCCCATTGACTCGTGTGGATAATGATTCAGAGCTCTTTGTCTTTTGGGGTTGTGTAGGACTAGCTGTGAGTAAACTTGTCCTCAGTGCTGTGTGCATATGGGTAAGTATTTATAAATGCAGCTGATTTACCTCATCTCTTTTTGCATTTTATTTGAATTACTAGAAGTAATGAAGTAATTCAACACTGCTGCAGATTTATCCAAACAGACAGAGCACTAATGCTTTAAGTACTGTGCTGAATCAATATAGCAAGCATTTGCTTTTAGAAGCCTGCTCCTTTAGCTTCTAATGTGAAACATGATTTCTACGCTATATAAGTAATAAGATGTTTCTATTTTCAGATTTCCAATGAGCTCAGAGAACTTCGAAGAAGAAGAAGACATACTTAAGATCAACCACCTTCAACTTCTGTTTGTTTATCATCTATACTTTCCTTATGTTCTGCAAACCTGTGAAAAGACCACTGGATGATTTGGTCATTTATAATTTTAATAATTAATCTGTGACTTTGCCTGTGAATAATACACTGAATATGACAGTCATGCTGAAACCATGTACGGTTGCTCAAAAACTGATGTGCTTTATATACATTATATTCATTTTCAGAAATGGCAATTATTTACTCAACCATATATTGTTACAAACCTGTACGGTGTTTAGTTATAAAAGAACAGAGTTCTATCAGACTCTAAAAAGTGAAAAGTCTTACTTGCTGAATATGACTTCTGAACGGCTTAAAGTCATTATGCACTCTTAAATAATTAATACAAAAATATGTATTTATTTAAAATGAAAAGGGAGGGTGAGTCAATAATTGAAGAACTTTTGAACATTTCTGGGTGAACTAAGAGTGAAAAGTGTTATTATCACACATAATTGATCTACCTTTAAACACTGTAAATGGAGAAAACCCCTTCAAACCATTACTTTAGAATAATATGTATACTATTAGTATTTATTACTATTTTGAATGAGGTCTTATTTTTGTATATTCAGTTTTAATTTTAGTTTGTTTTAGTAATTTCATTTTTTTTATTTCCATATATATTGTAATATTTCTATTTAGATTTATTTCATTTTTTTATTTAAATTTTATTTTAATTTACGAAAAACAATTTGTAATAGATTTATTTAAAAATAACAACACTGCTCCTTACAGTATTTAAATAAATTATATTAATACAATTGTATCCGTATTTAATAGACTGGAGTTAATGACCTAGATTAAGCATTTATAAATGTGTTTGATTTTGTTTGTGTGACTATGGATGTTGTTGTTGTGTGTGTTGGTTTACTAAAACAAAAAACAAAAAAACACTGCAGAGCCAAAAGCACCTCTGGTAGCCTATATTTAAATGAGTTGGTCTGTTCCAGCTTGATATCACTGCACACCAAGCAGACGCTTTATGTGATGTGGAGAGACTATGAGCCGCTGCCAGCTCCCCTCATTCACAAATCTATAGCACTACTCTATAATACTGCTCCAAAAAACAAAAACAAAAAAACAAACACACACACCTGAAAACTTTCTATTCCAGCATCTCCCCTTTCAACTGAGGGTTTTAAATCCCAGGACCAATCTATCTAAATCCACTTGCTCACTCTTTGTCATTTGAGACCAGGGACGTCGTTAGGCCTATTTTAGGGGCTGAAGCTACCCCAAAATGTTCCTAAGCCCCTAAATGATAATAAGAACAACATAATTCGATTTATCAATAACCGTATCCTCATTCATATTTAGAATGCTACAATGTCCAGGTACAAAAATAGCCGAGAATTATGAAGTTTAAATGAAGATTAAATGTCCTTAGTTTTCGTCTTTGTCAATGTATTTCATAGAGCAAATAACGTTCAGCTGCATTTCCTTTCCTGCGTCTCTCACTCACGAGTCTCTCTCACATACACGCGCCCCCACCCCCAACAAACACACACACACACACACACACACACACACACACACACACACACAGCCCTCCCTCCCTGCACACCGCCCGCCGTCTCCATGAGAACGAGTGTTCGACAGAAAGCAAGTTCGCGAAAGGTTGGTATCTTGTGAACACCTTTACACAATCACACATTAAAAAGTGGTATAAAAATATTTTTAATTCTGAATATAGTTTTGTCAGTGTGTTAATGTCGACCCGAGAAGCGATGGCTACTTTAGAAAGTTAATTAGTCGCAAATTTGAGGTAAAATGCACTTGGGTTGTCGATGTCAAAACACGATATAAGCTGTGATTCAAATATTAAATAATGTAATGTCATTAGTTTACTCTTACACTGAATATTTGCTGCTTCAGTCTAGATGAGTGGGCTATTGTATAGGTAAATTTAGTATAGGGTGTTAAAATTGTACAGCTGTGGTATTTGTATAGGTTTAGCTCAATTTAGGTTTAGGTTAAGCTATTTGTATTTTAGCTCAAAGATGGGTTGAATACATGCGGTTCATGTATGTCTTCTTTAGTCTGTTGCTCTTTAGGTTTTTACTGGCACACTTACACATTTTGCACTTACAAGTGTGACTGTTTACATATTTGTGCCCATGTACATTTTATGTAAGTTACTGGTTTTATTTTTAATGAATATTTTCTAAAATTGTATGATTTTTTGTTGAGTTATTATTACACAATACTTTTTCTGACCTTTGTGAATCTTGCCCTGACAAATAACCCAAATTACAAAAAAAGATAAAAACTAAACTAAAACTAAGCATTAAAAAAACTAAACTAAACTAGCAAACCCACTTTAAAAGTGAATTAAAACTAAACTGAATTTGAAAACAAAAACGAAATAAAAATAAAAATAATGAAAAATGCAAAACTATAATAACCTGTAGTCTAGTGAACAAGCAAAATACAAGAAATGGTTAACTTAGCAAGCTAATCAAAACTCTGTATTCTTTGCCAATAATACAACCTATCTCTATAATAGGCATATTCTAAAACAATATCAATCCCCATAGAATGTTGTTGTCACTGAAAACGAAATGTCAGAGGGTCCCTGTTAATGCTATTACTGTTGTATTCTTCAATTCATTGAGCAGATGAGATGGATATTCAAGATATTTTAGCAGAGAGAAAGAGAAGCAGCCGCAGGAGATTATATAGAGAGGAATTAGATATTACTTTATCATACATTTACATGAGCAGACAGATAGCATTTAAGTCATTGCTTATAGTAACTCATCAGGAGCAAAGTCTGGCCTCAGTAAATTCCCCCATGCAGCTTTGATGTGTCTAAAAGCTAACATTACTGTAACTTTTCTTTAACAGAGTAGAAATGGAAGGAGAGGATATGTCTGTCACGTTTTTACTTGTTAACATCTTGGTTTCTTGACTGGTTGTTGACATAATTGTAGCTCTAGATGTGAGTGCAAAGATTTTGCAAACACAAGTTACAAATACCCTGGGCTAAGCCCCTGTCTTCCAATCCTAGTGACGTCCCTGTTTGAGACAAATGCCATCTGCAGATGCCCAAGATCCATGCACTCTGCTGACAGCATTTGCTTTTATTGTTAATTTATTTGAGTTCAAGTCTTTGTGTTTTGCGCCAGTTCTTGTGAATGTAATACTTAGCAAAATCTAAACTATATCAGTATCATCTGACAATATTTTCAACAACAAGAAAAAAGTTGTTGGCCAGTAGATGGCAGCAAATTCAATGCCTTAAAATAATTCGAATAATCAAGTGAATGTGAAATGACTCTATTGCTCCCTCTTGTGTGGACATACTTTAAAATTGACTTTATTAATGTGCGTTGCTGTTCTTGTTGTGAACGATTCATCGGTGGATATTCCAAAGGAAAAACAAAATGTATTTGTAATCTTCAGTAGCTATGAAAGAACGTCATTTGAAACAGCTTTCATTTTCCTTTGACATCACTCACGTTGGTGGCTATTATAGCGATAAAGCCATTCAGTTATTGTTTTTAGCAAAACCCACATTCGTTGAGGCTCCATTCAGGTATGGAATTTTTCACAATTCAGTTGTTTGAAACTATTTGCACTACTCTATTGAAACACAGCAAATGTTTGGCAACGCAATGACTGCATTGTTAAAGGGATAGTTCACCCAGAGAGTAGTAACTGGTAGAAACCCGATGACCTTTCCCTAGAGGTGGTGTTGTGTGTTCAAGGCGCAGAATATGCAGAACATAAATTCTGGATTTTGTGCCATTATTAACCTCTGTGGTTATAAGTCATACATTTGCGTTGGGGTTTGCATCAGAGCACAAAGGATGCCAATTAGGCCTACACAATGCTAAACTCCAAGACATCATCTGAATCACAGCCTGCTCTCCCTCCAGCACCATCAATTAAGGTCATTATTAGCTATTGGTCCTCATTTGTAAGTGATAAACATTCCTGTGCTGTATTATGTTCTTGTTTTCCTTCCAGTATTATTACCGATGGATTGTTTTTGAGTCTCTGTATAACATATGTACATTAGTAGCCTTAATGGGACAGTTCACTTTAAAATGGAAATTACCCCATGATTTGCCATGAGTCAAATACATCCAAGGTGTATTTGACTTTATTCTTTCTGATGAACACAATCGATCATAATTACGGTAATAAATATCCTGATGTTTCCAAGCTTTATAATGGCACATAATATAATGATAAGCAATATAATTCTAACACAAATGCTGCACTTTCTTGAGCTTCAGACTCATGAGCCCCGTTCACTGCCATTATAAAGCTTGGAAGCATCAGGATATTTATTCATATAACTCTGATTGTGTTAATCAGAAAGAAGAACATCATATACACCTATAGGACGGCTTGAGGGTGAGTAAATCATGGGGTGATTTTCATTTCAAAGTGAACTAATCCTGAGGTGTTAAACCTTCAAGTGCATCATCTTTGTAGCTCATCTGGTAGAGCTCAGCACAAACAATACCATTTACTGATAAAAGTATCTGCCAAATATATATCCACAGTTCATTCTATTTATTTGGTATATAAATACATATGCTTTAATGCCCAACAAATAATGGTGTGTATGGCAGTGTAGTTCTTTCAAAGCGCATCGCTAAGGGAAGGCCACAGCACTTTAGTCCCACCACCTATAGCAAACTCTGTGTTCACACTGCTCAGTTTTTCATATGTTCCAGAGTTTTATAAATTCTATGCTTTAACCATTAACTGATCATTCATTATGAAAGGACTTTGGGCACTTTTCTCACTTTATAGTTCATCTTTGAGTGTTTATACAGGACAGTATAGTACACAGAGTTCTGACATGCCAACACACACACACACACACACACACACACACACACACACACACACACACACACACACACACACACACACACACACACACACACACACACAAACACACACACACACACACACACACACACACACACACACACACACACACACACACACACACACACACACACACACACACACACACACACACACACACACACACACACACACACACACACACACACACACACACACACATGTCTGATGCATCCTTCTGGGGACTCGCCATAGGCGTAATGGTTTTTATACTGTAAAACCGTAAATGTTATCCCCCTACACTGCCCCTGCCCCTAAACCTACATCACAGGAGACATGCTGCATTTTTACATTTTCATAAAAACTCATCCTGTGTGATTTATAAGCTTTTGTGCCCGTGGGGACCTCAATTTTGGTCCCCACGGTGACACGAGTCCCCATGAGTCTGTCTGCAGTCAGGTTGAAGTCCCCACCAGGCTAGAAAACATGTACACACATACACACACACTTGGATTTTCATGTTTTTTAGAAAGGATTGTTCTTTTAAGGTTCTTTAATATATCAGTTTTATTTAGAACCTTATGGTCTTGAAGAACCCTTTATACTACACTGTGTAGTCCTTTTTCACAGCTTTTTGTTTTTAAGATCTGTAACTGTCAAAGCCACTTCATTATTGATTTTCTGGAGCTCAGCCATCTAATTACACATACTGTCATCATAATCTCAACAGGTAGATTATTTATTTCTTAAAATGTCAATAGATTTTAACTTTCAAATTGTAACTGGTTTCTTACAGTCATGCATTCTCTTTTAGTTTAACAGAACATGTGGCCAGCTCTGTTCAGGTAAGTATAATTATCTTCTCTTCTCCGCTAAGTAGGCCTAAATAATAAAGGTATCACATTTATCCATATGTTTTTTTAAATTTTTAATTTTTGCATAAACCCACTGACACACTGTAACTCTAAACTTTATGCTGTCACATATCATAACCTCATCATCTGCAGAGAGAAACGAAACTGCCACTCAGAATACACACCAAATGATGGATGTAAACACAGTGGATTAAGATATTTCACTGGAACATATATCATGTTCAATGTCAATTGTTATTTATTAATGTATTTAGCTAATAACTGTTAGAGCATTGTTGTTTTTCCACAATTTTCCATGTCAATAAAATCAGTAGGCCTATACATAATTGACACAACATACTGTTTTTGGAAGGGGAAGGTGCCGTACTCTCTTGCATTGGCAAAACATGATATTTGAGATTTCTACAGTGAAAAACAAAACTTGGAGATATTGCTGATACAAAAACAATTTATTGTTATTTATTTATAACAACATAAATGTACATTTAACATGTACGTGCATGCATGTGCGTGTGAAAACTGAACTCCTCCAAGCAGTGTTGAAGTCGAGAACAGCTCATTCGAGTCCGAGTCGAGTCCGAGTTCAGAGAGGGTCGAGTCCGAGTTGAGACCGAGTTCAAAAGGGTCGAGTCCGAGACAGAGACCAGAGAAAGCCGGCTCAATCATAGATATATTTACATAGATTCCTCATTCGACCGATCCACGCAGGCACTAATGAGGAATCTATATATATATATATATATATATATATATATATATAGGTCCTTCTCAAAAGATTAGCATATTGTGATAAAAGTTCATTATTTTCCATAATGTAATGATAAAATTAAAATTTCATATATTTTAGATTCATTGCACACCAACTGAAATATTTCAGTTCTTTTATTGTTTTAATACTGATGATTTTGGCATACAGCTCATGAAAACCCAAAAATTAGCATATTTCATCCGACCAATAAAAGAAAAGTGTTTTAATACAAAAAGTCAACCTTCAAATAATTATGTTGAGTTATGCACTCAATGCTTGGTCGGGAATCCTTTTGCAGAAATGACTGCTTCAATGCGGCGTGGCATGGAGGCAATCAGCCTGTGGCACTGCTGAGGTGTTATGGAGGCCCAGGATGCTTCGATAGCGGCCTTAAGCTCATCCAGAGTGTTGGGTCTTGCGTCTCTCAACTTTCTCTTCACAATATCCCACAGATTCTCTATGGGGTTCAGGTCAGGAGAGTTGGCAGGCCAATTGAGCACAGTAATACCATGGTTAGTAAACCATTTACCAGTGGTTTTGGCACTGTGAGCAGGTGCCAGGTCGTGCAGAAAACGAAATCTTCATCTCCATAAAGCTTTTCAGCAGATGGAAGCATGAAGTGCTCCAAAATCTCCTGATAGCTAGCTGCATTGACCCTGCCCTTGATAAAACACAGTGGACCAACACCCGCAGCTGACATGGCAGCCCAGACCATCACTGACTGTGGGTACTTGACACTGGACTTCAGGCATTTTGGCATCTCCTTCTCCCCAGTCTTCCTCCAGACTCTGGCACCTTGATTTCCGAATGACATGCAAAATTTGAGCGACAGTCCAGTGCTGCTTCTCTGTAGCCCAGGTCAGGCGTTTCTGCCGCTGTTTCTGGTTCAAAAGTGGCTTGACCTGGGGAATGCGGCACCTGTAGTCCATTTCCTGCACACGCCTGTGCACGGTGGCTCTGGATGTTTCTACCCAGACTCAGTCCGCTGCTTCCGCAGGTCCCCCAAGGTCTGGAATCGGTCCTTCTCCACAATCTTCCTCAGGGTCCGGTCACCTCTTCTCGTTGTGCTGCGTTTTTGCCACACTTTTCCTTGCCACAGACTTCCCACTGAGGTGCCTTGATACAGCACTCTGGGAACAGCCTATTCGTTCAGAAATGTCTTTCTGTGTCTTACCCTCTCGCTTGAGGGTGTCAATGATGGCCTTCTGGACAGCAGTCAGGTCGGCAGTCTTACCCATGATTGTTGTTTTGAGTAATGAACCAGGCTGGGAGTTTTAAAAGCCTCAGGAATCTTTTGCAGGTGTTTAGGGTTAATTAGTTGATTCAGATGATTAGGTTAATAGCTCGTTTAGAGAAACTTTTCATGAAATGCTAATTTTTTGAGATAGGAATTTTGGGTTTTCATGAGCTGTATGCCAAAATCATCAGTAATAAAACAATAAAAGACCTGAAATATTTCAGTTGGTGTGCAATGAATCTAAAATATATGAAATTTTAATTTTATCATTACATTATGGAAAATAATTAACTTTTATCACAATATGCTAATTTTTGAGAAGGACCTGTGTATATATATATAGGGGCTCAGGGCTCTGTGCTGGGTCCACACTTTTCTCTGTTTACATGCTCCCCTTGGCAAAATCATTAGCAGACATGGTATATCGTTCCATTGTTATGCTGATGACACACAGCTGTATATTAAGTCAACCCCACTTCTTCTGCTCCTTTCCAACATCCACACTGACCACCTGCATGGAGGAGATGGAGACGTGGATGAACCTCAACTTCCTTCAGTTAAACAGCTCCAAAACAGATGCTATCCTGATTGGTACACCACATCAGCTTCACTCTTCACCCATCACCAGTATCACTTTCTCAGGTGACAATATCTCCTTTCCACATCTGTCAATAATTTAGGTGTCAAAATGAATTCAAACCTTACCTTTGACAACCATATCAATCACCTTTGTAAGACATCATTCTTCCACCTCAAGAACATCGCCAAACTCTGTCCAACACTCAGCCTGGCAGATGCAGAGAAGCTTGTCCATGCCTTTGTTTCCTCCAGGCTGGACTACTGTAATGCAATCCTCATCGGGATCTCTGGCAAAAGCATACAGCGACTGCAGTACATCCAAAACAGCACGGCCAGGATCCTGATGAGGTGCGCAAGCATGAACACATCACCCCCATCCTTAAATCTCTTCACTGGCTCCCTGTCCCGCTCAGAGTGGAATATATAAAGTCTCCCTCCTCACCCACCAGTGTATTTATGGACATGCCCCCTTTACCTACAGGAACTTCTCACCCACCCAACATCCCTACGCACACTTCGTTCTGCTAACACAAACACCATCCAAATTCCCAGAACAAAACTTTACAGCCTGGGCGTTAGGGCCTTTTCATCGGTTGCTTCGAGGCTGTGGAATACCCTCCCGGACTACCTGAGGGCCCCACAGACAGACTACAGATGTTTTTAAACGAAATCTAAAAACATTTCTTTTTACTAAAGCTTTCCACTGAATGTGTTTTAAATAGTTGTTCTTGAATAGTTTCTTAAATAGTTTTAAGTTGTTTTTCTTATTTTTGTATTTAATAAACTGTTTTTTTATTATTGTAGTTCTACAGGAAAGACTCGGGAGAATTATTTAGACAAAAGCGTATTTATTAATAACTCAGCAAGCTGATAATGTACAGAGTCATTTGGCGTAGGCCCGTCCGTAGTGAATAATCCGAGGGTATCGGATCTGCCATTCCTGCCGAAGACTAGGGCAGGGGCGTAGCCGACCCCCCGGGAGGTATGGACAGGGCCATCCTGGTGGTGGTGGAGAGGATGGGGGTAATCGCCGCTTCAGTATCTGCGAACTCAAACACGTGTAAGTACCGAGCTTTTATACAGTGAGCATGCGAATATAATTGAATTGGAGTGAAGGCGATAAGTGACGTAGTAATTGAGTCTTCCCAGCAGAACTTCTAGATGCTCTGTAGCACTTTGAGATTGCAGAAATTTAAAGTGAATTACAAATAAAATTCATTATTTTATATATTATATATATTAGGGATGCAACAGTACAGTTAGTCCACGGTTCAATACATACCTCGGTTTTTAACCACAGTGTTCGGTTCGTTTTTGCTATTCTATTCCTAGGCGACAGGAACAGAACGTTTTTATTGCAATGCTCTTTCTTTATTTTACTTAAAAGACTTGAAAAACCTTACTTAAACCTTACTTTAAGTTGTACAAATTCCTAGTGTATTGTATAATATAAAATAAATATATATATAAATATTTAGGCTAGGCAGTTCAGAGATGTACAGTAGCATTTAAGTATGAAATTGAATTAATAAATGTAGGCTAAAATTAAAACTACATAGTCTTTAATATACAATATACATTGATTTAAAGCTACTGTATTAAAGGTTTTTTTTCAGTGAGTGATTTTCTGTTTGTCGTTTTATTAACATAATTTTATAATTTCGGAGGGGAACTGTCCCTTTAAGGACAAGTGACCTGCTGGCATCTCTTATACAGACACATGCAGATTTTACTTTCACTTTAGACATAACCGACTATGTTTATCTATGTTAACCTTGTATCGTCTGCAACAGTGCTGAGATTGGAATTGTACAATCCCTAGAGACACAAACACAGACACAGACACAGACACAGACACAGACACACACACACACACACACACACGTTGTGTTTCCATGTTTTATGGGGACATTCCGTAGGCGTAATGCATTTTATACCGTACAAACCGTATTTTCTATCCCCTACACTGCCCCTGCCCCTAAACCTACCCATCACAGGAGACATGCTGCGTTTTACTTTTTCAAAAACATCTCTTAGTGTGATTTATAAAATGTTTTCCTCATGGGGACCAAAAATGTCCCCACAAGGACAAGGATTTTGGATATTGCCATCTTTGTGGGGACATTTTGTCCCCATACCGTAGGGATTACCATTGTACAATCCCTAGAGACACAGACACAGACACAGACACAGACACACACACACACACACACACACACACACACACACACACACACACACACACACACACACACACACACACACACACACACACACACACACACACAGAGAGAGGGGGACAGGGCTAATGACGGACATAAAATTAGAGAGTAGCTGAAGGAGATATTCTGCTGTGATATTAAACACATTGGCTATTCTAAGAAACAGTAAACAATTAAGTTATATTATTTAATTGAATATTTAAAAGTAGCATACATTTGAAAAAAAAAAAATTATTAATCGCAACAGATTTTACAGGGTTGTTCATCAGCTCATCAGGATACCAGGAACATGGGGTTCATCAGCTTTTTTAGTGCCTTTGTGAGGTACAGGCTTTCAAAGATAGAACCAGAGGTAAAGGATTAGTTGGCAGTGTGGGGATGCATTTAGTGAAGAAGTTACTTTAAATAAATTGTAATCCATTGTGTTGACACATATTCATTGCCAAAGACAGGAGAAAAACAAAAAAATATTTGGAATCTAAATTCTGTTCTACAAGACATAAAAGATGGTTTACCTACTTAAAAAAGGCTCCAGCAAGTCTTGGGGTCAGCTGCTGCTGAATGGTGAATAATTCTGCATGCAAGTTCATCTGCAGATCTTCATCCCTTTGCCAACTCACATAATTGTGTGGACTAAACTTGACCAACAGTTAGGCCATCCATGTGTTTCCTTACTCACGTTATTGTTGACGTCGGTGCCATTGACTAAGGTATCGTTAAGGTTGGTAGCTGCAGACTCCTCATTAACGCTAGCTGTTCGGCTCACATCAACGTTAACATTAGTTTGAAGCTCATGAATTGTACCCGATGCTTCTGGTTGGACTTGGACCTCTGACGTGTCTGGCTCTGGCACAGGTATTCTTTTTGGCCCCATTTACACTGCATGGTTCAATTCAGATTTTTCCCTCCCATGTGGCAGAGATCGGATATGATGTGAATGTGTAAGCAGGAACAAAAACGCATGATTTTTGATATCGGATTCAGGCCTCACTCATATGTGGTAATAAATCCAATATGATCTGGATATGTGCATTTGCGTCTGCAATTTAATCGGTCAAGTCAAGCGGTCAAATTCCCTAGTAAATGCGAGTCGTACGTCATTGAAAAAGGGACGGAGTCGAATGACGTCAACTCAGGTGGACACGAACTACGATCAAGGGCTCTCCTCTTTTTCTCCACCTTACGAGAGCAATTGAATAATCATTTTGTCTGCATCCATTGCATATTGCGCCGTTTTACTTCCTTTTCCAGGTGAGAACATCTTGTGCTGTTTCGCCAGTGTATAGTGTAAATGCAAATATCAGATACGGGTCGCCTTTACACAGGGATGCAAACACATGTATGGTCAAAAAAGAGAGAGGTAACCAACCCCAACATGAAGGAACAGAGAACACGTATGCTTATGCTAAACCCTTTTATTTAACTTTTTTTTTTGCTGAAGCTTGTGGCCACAGATACAAGTTGAGTGCTAAAGCTCATGCGCTAAATGTGTTAGAGTGGCAAGCACAGTCTAAACAACATTGCAGTGAGAATCAATACAAAAAGGTCAGCTAAATAAGCAGAATATTAAACTTAAACCACTTTGTACCCATAAAAAGCTAAACTATAATGCTGTTTAGTGGAATAAGAAGAATATTTGTTCAGAGCCTGTGTGGGCAGCACTGTCACACATTGTCTGAAAACTATGATAAGAAACAAAATTATAAACACCTCAAAGACAGACAGATGCCCTTAAATGTTTAAGATGTGTCCTGATTTATTTAAGCCCGGTTTCACAGAAAAGGCTTAGATTAAGCCAGGATTATGCCTTAGTTCATTTAGGCCATGCAAGTAGCTATAAACATGTCTTATAAAAAAAACATTACAGGTGTGCATCTTGAGACAAAACAATGGCACTTACATATTTTAAGATATGCCAGTGTACGTTGCTTTCAGTAAAACAGCTCAAACATGCATTTTAGTTTGAGATTTGGCTTACGCCTTGTCTGTGAAACCAGGGGTTAATGTCCCAAAAGCAAGTTTCACTACAGGACTAAGTAAGATTTCACTTCAGCAACTTCGAACACAAGCATTTACACACCGTTGTCAGACAGAATGGTTCGAACAATGTCACAGATACCTAAAATATATTATGTACACATTTTAAACATACTGCACTGAGAGGTCTAAAAGTTTTATTCTAAATATTTATTATATTTCTTATTATTTGGTTTGTCCTCCTTTTGCACTCAAGCTGCATGAACGCCACAAGTTAAAACTCAATGATCATGTGATCCAGCATATATTGAGACCATCAAAGAGCATCTTGTGCTTCAACAACCCATAACCCAACACATAACTATTTAATGTTTGGCTAATTCTTGACGATTTGATTTGTACAAAAAAATAAAATAAAAATAAAAACACATAAAATTAAGCAGATCGTACAAGATCATACAAATTCACCATCAACTTGCCAAAACATAAAATATATGTGGCCAAAATAGGCCATGAGAGTGCCTTGGCTCAATGAAACCGTCTGTACATGAGTCACATACCTAGAAATAATGCAGTTTCAAATATGTATTTATATTTATGTACATACTAGGTATAGTATGTATAGCTGTTTAATTCATAGAATTTCATTTAAATTAAAAATAAATCATAACAAAATGAATTAAAACTATATCTGTAAAAAATATCCCATGATTGGAATCCTTGTATATGAAGTGCCTGACAGAACCCTTTAAGATTCTATATAGTATAGTAATCTTTTCTTCTAAGAGTGTAACAAATAATTGATATGCCCTTTCCAGCAAGCAATAGGTCACATTCAATCTACCCTCCAGCTCTTTGTTTTTCTGCACCTGATCTTTCCAGGTTTAAAGCGTTCCTCTCAGGATGCGCAACATTATTATGACCACCCAGCTTTGGCATCTTACATCAAGGTAAATCATTTCCATACACATCCAGTCTTGTTTCAAATCAGACCTCCTTTACTATTGTCTAAAGTGGAGGCTGGCAGCCAAAACAGCAGAGAATCTCCTTAAATGTCTTCCTCATTTCCAGGCTGCGGCAAGCGTAGATGAGGGGGTCAATCACAGAGTTGCACATAATGAGGACCAGGTACGTGGTGAAGTGAGACATGTAGCAGAGGCAAAGCGGATGGTGCGGACAGGACACCAGCAGAATGAGGTGGAGGAAAAAGGGCGCCCAGCAACACACGAACACCCCGAGGAGGATGGAGATGGTCACGGCTCCCTTCATGCAGCTGTGTTGACGTGGAGCCGGGTTGCCGGCGCCAGCCACTGCTGGGGGTAATGCTGCGATTCTCTGGACATGAAGTCTGGCGAGAAGAAACATGTGTACGTAGAGAGTTGCCATGAGAAACAGCATGGCAAAGAACATTGTGATTAGACACACGATTACGGTCTTGCTTTCTGAGTACACTATAAAGACGATCCCACAAACCACACACACCAGCCAGATTGCGCCGATGGCGACCAGCGCTCTGCGTACAGTCACTATGCTGTGGTAGCGTAAAGCGTAGAAAATCGTGACGTAGCGGTCGACGGCAATGGCCAGAAGGTTGCAGATGGATGCCACAAGAGAAATGCAGATCATTGAGTCAAACACATTGTCCATCAGACGCACAAAATAGTCACTGGCCACCAAAAGGCGACTGTTTAGTATTGCAATGACAACTGTCTCCAGAGAGTTCGACACACTTACCAACATGTCTGCGGCAGCCAGGCTGCACAGGAAAAAGTACATTGGAGAGTGAAGGTTTTTGTTTTTGACCACAGCCGAGATGACAAGGATGTTCTCCAGGAGACTCACAATACCCAAGGTGAGAAAAACCTCCGCCTGGATCTGGACCTGCTCGCACAACGCCCCTGCTGGAGGATCCACAGTACTGCCATTAGGAGGCAAAAACGTGCTGTTTGCAGGTTTCTGCCCTTTAAGAAACTGCTGGTATGAGTCGTTCATCAGGATTTGTGAAGATATAGAGATGGAGAAGAACAGGCAACAGATGAAAGATGGAAATCAGAGAGTTAAAGCAGTAAAAGAACAGGCTAATAAAGAGAAACAAAACTGGTTCAGATGATGAGATAAATTAAAATAAAGGAAGCTGAAAGCTGCAGATGTAGTTGAAGAATCAGATGTTGCAGTTCTCCAGATGTCTTTGAAAATCCTCCGTTTCTTGTTTGTAGGAGATGCTCCTGTGGAGATGCTCTGTGATTCAGAGGCTCGGAGCAAACACACTCTCTCACAGCCACTGGCTGTACGTCAGCAGATGCAGCCTCCGCCTGCTCTTTGTGTGATTGCTTAAGATTTTAAATTAAAGATGTGGGTACAGACACACACATTAATAGTGCATGGCAACAGGTGCTTCTGTACACAAATTATTAAATCATGAATTTATATACCAAAGCTATCTTTCAAGACAAACATAGTCTCGTTTAGGTTTTTATTAATATGTTTATATTAACCCTCTACATACATATACATCAGTGGATAAATGTGTCATTCATATGTCATTGTGTGTGTGTTATTTATGACAACATACATTGAAAATGGCTAATGAAAGCAGTGGGTTTAGGAAACCCTCAGTCGAACTAACACACTACGTAAAGAAAAGAGGCATTTTTAGTTGCAATTCTTGTAACTGAAAGTCTCTTCTCTCATGATGTGTTTTTAGCATGAGGGCAAGACAACCTGTCACTCACATGAGATCACAGCAAACTACAATGACCCAATCAATTCCCAATGGACATTCCCTGCCCTACATTTTTTTCTTGTACAGAGGCCATTTCACTCGGATATGTCTCAATAGGGAAGAAAAGATTATCATGCCGACTTTAACTCAACAAATGCAGTGCGCAAAAACATTCAAATGCAACCGTCTGGTGCATTTTTACACAGAAAAACAATTACAAAGCAGTGCACTGGAAACGCTAAATATTTATTTGCGAACCAGCCTTAACTCTGTCATATATATAGTCTTAATTAGTGTATATTATTGTGGGAAAGATTGATGGTTTTTTTCCATTAAAAACGTTTCCTTTACAACATATGTGACCCTGGACCACACATCCAGTCTTAAGTCGCACAGGTATATTTGTGGCAATAGCCAACAATTCATTGTATGGGTCAAAATGATCTTTTTTTGTTGTTATGCCAAAAATCATTAGATATTAAGTAAAGATCATGTTCCATGGAGATATTTGTACATTTCCTACCATAAATATATCAAAAATGTATTATTTGAAAAACTTTAAAGCCAATTTTTTGCACCCTCAGAATCCAGATTTTCAAATAGTTCTATCTCTGCCAAATAATGTTCTATCCTAACAAACCATACATCAAAAGAAAGCTTATTTATTCAGATAATGAATATCAATAATAATTAAAAAAAGATCCTTATGACTGGATTTTTGGTCCAGAGTCACACATAATATTATATATATATATATATATATATATATATATATATATATATATGCTCAAATATTTATTAAATATATACATGTGTGTGTATTCAAATATACATAATTATACACAGTACAAACATACAGTTTGTACATAAAATATATTATGTAAACAAACTTTTATTTTGGATGCGATTCATTGATATGATAGCACTAGTTATAATAAAACGAATTATTCAGTATGGAAATTATTGATAATCTTTCATTTGAGATGCAAGTGCTTGACTTTTCATTTGTTTGCGTACAGCTGTGATAGAAATATGTCCTTGCAGAACTGTACAGTCATTTTCTCCACTTAAGAGAGAAAAATATCTGTTCTTTCATACCAAGCAGTAGGCTATTCAGTGAAACCTTGAGGAGAGACACATTGCAATGCATGAAACGCTGTATCTGAAAAACTACAGGAGCCTACTTACGTGAATAAATTGAGTTTGAGAAAATATTTGTCGGTGTGTGAATGTGAGAGTGGTTTTAGTGTGGGTCCATGTGATGAGTCCATTCCCACACGATATTGATTGATTTTTTTTTTTTTTCACACCTCATCATCTGCTTCAATGACTTCATGACAAGTTCTAGACCAGACTGTTTCACATGGTGCACAGTTCACACTCCAGCAGATAATCATTTATCAATACATCCGACTCTGATTGGTGCCTTCTCCGGAAAAAAACCCCAGGAAGAAAACAGCTAAATTTATCAGTTAATTCAAGAGTAGCCTACCAGATTAACAGGAGCGCTGTAGAATGAACCTGGCCATCAAACAATACAGTGATTCAGTCAGAATGAATAGAGCTTCGAGTTGAGAAGTGAATTACATTATTTTTTTATTATCTGTACCTCTTCACTGGATAAATCCATCAAGGACAAACCAGCCTCAGCAACATTTGAATATTTAAACTGAATAAATAACTAGAGGTCCAACCAAGAGTATAACAAGGTCAGGGTTAAATAATACTGATAAATGATGATGTTTAAACTCAGTGTTGCCTGTGGAATACAAATCCAGATTCAAAATAGAGTTTTTGCCCGTGCTTCCGTTTTTTTCCGCCTTTATTCACAGTAAAATTCATCAACTCACAGTCACACATCAGTTGTGATACCAACGGAAGCTTTAGCATGTTCGCTTGACGTGCAAAAACAAATGCGGCTCATTCTCGTGTTACGAATAACGCTGAGCTACCGCACAAGGTTTGTTCTCGCACGTCAAATAGGTTCAGCTGAGCTTCTGTTCATGTTTGCTGATCAATCTTTATTTGTGTATAAAAGCCTATAATTCAATCTGTTAATCATATGAAGCGATCGTGTCTCTTCAGAAAATGTGGACTAAATCGCTCAATTCATTTGGATTAGTTTTACGATCTCTTTATGAACCTTTTGAATAATCAAAGTTTCAGTTGCGTGGCTGTCAATGGAGGGACAGAAAGCTCTCAGATATCTTTAAAAAGATCTTCAATTGTGTACCGAAGATGAACGAAAGTCTTGCGGGTTTGGAACAACATAAGGGTGAGTAAATGACTATTTTATTTTTGGGTGAACTAACCCATTAACCGTCTTTAATATCACGATGGCCTGGATTTACAATCCTACTCTAATCTACTGTAAATTCCTGTTCGTCATTGCACACCTGTCAGAACGTGTAGCTGTGGGGAGGAAAATAACCTTTGCTTAGGAGTCCACTCCTGTTTCGATCAAATCCCCCTGACTTGCACTTCTCTCTGACTCATGGAGCACATAGTAAGCTTTTGTCTCAAGGGGACATGAATAGTTCATGGACAGGACATCTTTGAGGTTTTACTGTATATATCCATGGTTTAATATATTTAGGGCCCTAATAATAAACCCGGCACAATGCGGCGCGTCGCAAGTGTTTTTTTTTGCTAGTTTCAGCATGATGTAGTTTTCATTTTCACGTCCTGTGGCACGTTGTCTAAATGGCAAATGCATTCGTGCTAGTGTGAAAACAAGATGTGTTCAGGCGCATTTTTGTCAATGCAACCGTTTCAATCAGTTTTTCCGCTTGCAAATTACGCCATGTAAATAGCGAATCTGCCATGGTGTAAGCACAACTGGCTTTTAAAGGGAAGGGGATATGAGACTCTGGTTATGTGCGTTATGCCCAAAACACAACCATTATCCATGAAGAGAATAGGGACAACCCTTTTAGACCATGCGCTGATGCGGCCGACCATTTTCCCCGTTGTTAAACTAGCAAAAGAGGATTCGGACCCGCCCTAAGTGCACTTACGCCATGCACTTTAGACCATTCGCTTAGATCATTCAAATAGGGTCCTCAGTCTCTACAGAGGTGTGTGATTTTGTAACTGGTACTTTGGAATTACAGCAAGGTTTCTGAGTTAAGGTCTCTTGCAAAATAACCTTTTCAAAGATTGTGGCCCATATCATTGAGTGTTTTTGTTCTTAAAACTGAATGGCTTCGTCATGTGAGAGCAACTGTTTCTTGATTTCAAATTTTTGCACTTTGCAAGCTGTTGAGAATCCATGTGCAGCCAGAGGCACTATTTCATAAAGGATAGGTTTAACTAATACCCTTCTGACATCACCCATAATACACCATTTCACGATATTAAAGTGTGCTGACAGCTGTCACATCATATTATAAGAAGATTAGCTAAGGCTGTTCACCTGCAACTTCTGCATTATTCGGCAATTTCATCACAAAATATATTGTTTATAACCTTTGTGTACGTATGTGAGCCTGTGAATAAAGCAAATTATGTAGTTAAAGTGTGTTTCCTAAAAGAGCGTCACCGTTTTCAAACCCTTAAAGGGTTAGTTCACCCAAAAATGAAAATTAGCCCATGATTTACTCACCCTCAAGTCATCCTAGATGTACAGTATATGACATTCTTCTTTAAGACAAATAAAAGTTGAGTTATAATAAAGTCCTGGCTCTTCCCATCTTTATAATGGCATTGACACCTAGGATAACATGAGGGTGAGTAAATCATGGGCTAATTTTCATTTTTGGGTGAACTAACCCTTTAAAGAGCGACTTCACAAAAGTTTTTCATCAAGTCTCAAGTTTATGTGTGTGTATTTAGCATTATTAGTAAGTTCCATGACCCTTGCCCAGTACCCACACACAAACCTGCAAAAATACAGATCCAGAAAGACTTTGTTAAATGTTCTTTGTGAATTAAAGCCGCTTGAGACATTGTTCTTGCTCAAATCGCCTTTTCTTTAAAAGACTTTAAGTGGTTTAAGCAGCAGTGCATGTGCTTTATTTCACCAAGCCTTTAAAGATGGTACAAGTGATTTGCACTGTTCAGTATTTTGAAAAGATTATGGTTAAACAATACAATCTACAGTCATTTTCATGCTTGCTTACCCAAACTTACATCTTATCCAGTTTCATTTTAATGAGCACATTTCACTGTTAGGAGATCAGACAGAGTTGATAATTTGTCCACTAGAGGGTGTAAGTGCAGTACATGGGGCAAAATGAGAATTTGGGATTAAAGGGATAGTTCACCCAAAAATGAAAATTCTGTCATCATTTACACACCTTTAAGTTGTTCCAAACTCATATGAATTTCTTTCTTTGGCTAAACACAAAAGAAGATATTTTGAAAAAAATGGGGGAATAAAATAAATAAAATAAAATAAAAAGAGGGAGTCAATGGGTCCATCAACTTTGGTTACTGACATTGTTCAAAATATGTTTGTTTGTGTTCAGCCGAACAAAGGAATGAATACAGATTTGGAACACATTGAGGGCAAGTAAATTATGACAGAATATTAATTTTTTTGGTGAACTATTCCTTTAATTGAAACAAAATAAAATATATCTAAAAGTTTATTTCAGCTAGTTACATGTCTTATTTTTACTTAGTTTATGTTGTAAAATAACTAAAACCTATAAAAATTATTAAAAAACAATGGTTATGGTCTGGTGTGCTATATTGTTTATTTCAAATAATTATTTTTTTATGGCTTTATTTTTAGTTAATAAAATACCACATAAATGTTCAGTTACCATCATATTGTGGCTTGAGGACGCATAACTTGAATTTAAATAACCTATTTTCATATATCATGAGTAGGAGAGTCATTCTCATACAGGTCCTTCTCAAAAAATTAGCATATTGTGATAAAAGTTCATTATTTTCCATAATGAAATGATAAAAATTAAACTTTCATACATTTTAGATTCATTCCACACCAACTGAAATATTTCAGGTCTTTTATTGTTTTAATACTGATGATTTTAGCATACAGCTCATGAAAACCCCCAAATCTAAAAAAAATAGCATATTTCATCCGACCAATAAAAGAAAAGTGTTTTTGATCAAGGTCTCTTTTATTTTCAAATATAACAAACAAAAGATATACAATTCACACATGAAATAGTCAAGTCTAGTTCCTGTCCATACAAACAGACAAAACAACTACTCCCCAGTGCCCCCCACCCACAGGTACTGGACCCCCAGCAAATTTCCACGCATCCCGACATATTCAAGTATGAGTCTGCAGTTTCATACATATATAATTCAAATATCTCGGTAAATAAAAGAAAAAGACAGCATTAATAAAAAAAAGAAAAAAAAATTATGCACACACAGTTGGGTTACATAGATAAGTTAGTAGCTGCCATGCCTTCTACAAAGGAAATAAATGGCTGCCAAATGACATAGAATTTTCTAGTGGACCCTATATATCTAATTTTCTCTAAGTGAACATAACTCATGACCTCCCTAATCCATTGGCCATATGTTGGGGGGAGTGCATCTTTCCATTTAAACAGAATAAGCCTCCTAGCCAACAAAGAGCAGAAGGCCATCATGCTTAGATGGCACCCAGAAAAGGTGGCATCCACCGGAGAAACACCAAACAATGAAATCAGAGGAGATGGGTGTATAGTTCTTCCACATATACCAGAGAATGCCTCAAAGATGGACTGCCAAAAATTGTGTAGCTTAGGGCACAACCAAAACATGTGCAGCAGTGTGGCAGGGGCCTGCCTGCACCGATCACACGTAGGGTCAATACCCGTCTTAATCTTAGACAATCTATCCTTAGTCCAATGAAGACGGTGCACTATTTTAAACTGAATCACATTGTGTCTGAGGCAAATAGAGGAAGAGTAGATTCGCTGTATAATTTTTTGCCATATTTCATCTGAAATCGTTTCATCCTAGTCTGTTTCCCATTTGATTCTAAGGCTATCGAGACTACTCATGTTATGTGTATTCAGCAATGTATACATTTTGCCTTATACTTGTTTTATGTTAACTTTACATTTTAATATTGTTTCAAGCAGAGATTCAGAAGGGCAAGACGGGAAACAGTCTGAGTGAGAAGCCACAAAACCTCTAAGCTGTAAATACCTGAAGAAATGTGATTTATGAAGACCATATTTCTGTTGCAATTGTATAAAAGTGGCAAACCTATTTTCAATGTAGAGGTCAGATAAACCTATACCAACCTAAACCTTGCCCACACATTAAAAGCTTCATCCATTATTGATGGAACAAACATATGATTATTTATCAATGGTGTAAGAAGTGAAAGATCAGTGAGATTAAAGGTCCTTCTAAACTGGTTCCAGGTTTTAATTGAATGGATAACAACTGGATTAGTGGTGAAGGATGAGATAGGCTGTTTGAAAGGTAATTTGGAACATAATAAAGCTACTGGGGAGCTTGATCCAATGGAAGCCCTCTCTAACACCATCCATTCCGTACTATTGACATCCGCGTAATCATTTCTCAACCAATACAGCAGTGCTCTAATATTAGCAGCCCAATGGTAATACATACAATTTGGAAGATCCATACCTCCCATTGCGCGAGGGTGCTGTAATATATTTGTATTAATCCTGGGCTGCCTTTTATGCCATATAAAGGATGAAATCTGACTATTTAATTTGAAAAAAAAAAAGATTTTGTTAGATAGATAGGAAGACATTGAAATAAATATATAAAACTTAGGGAGAATATTCATCTTAATCGTGTTAATCCTCCCTCCAAAGGAGAGAGGCAGAGGATCCCAGCGCTCAAGGTCTTGTTTGAGGTTACTTAAGAGGGGGTGATAATTAGCCTTAAAAAGATCCTTGTGGTTACGTGTGACCCATATACCCAAATATTTTATTTTTTTAGGGCTAAATTTAAAAGGAATTGACCCAAGATATGATCTGTCTACAGAAGAGATAGGCATAAGTTCACTTTTCTGAAGGTTAACTTTATAACCAGATATACTTCCGAACTTTGTGAGTACACTCGATAATTCAGGAAGACTTGAGAGGGGGTCCAATATGAATAATAACATGTCATCCGCATAAAGTGACACTTTATGCTCCGAACCCGCCCGGTGTATCCCCTTGATGGTGGGACACTGCTTAAGGGCTAATGAAAGTGGCTCAAGTTCAACGGCAAACAAAAGTGGTGAAAGAGGACACCCCTGCCTAGTGCCCCGCTTCAGCTCAAAGTACGTGGATAGGTTATTATTGGTGCGTACCGCAGCCACTGGAAGCGCGTATAGGAGTCTGATCCAGGAAATGAATTTAGGGCCGAAATTAAATGTTTCTAAAGTCTTTAAAAGGTAGTTCCACTCCACCCTATCAAACGCTTTTTCAGCGTCAAGTGACAACATCACCTCGAAATTCCCAGGATCGGGTGGAGTGGTACAATAAAGGATATTAAAAAGACGCCTGATATTGAAAAATGAAAACCGATTTTTTATAAATCCCGTCTGGTCAGACGAAATAATAGAGGGAATAATGTTTTCAAGTCGACGTGCCAAAATCTTGGCAAGAATCTTTGCATCTGTATTCAGCAACGAGACAGGGCGGTATGAACTGCAATTAAGGGGATTTTTATCCTTTTTAAGTAATAGAGAGATGACTGCTTGACGCATGGTTGGGGGCAGGGAATTGGTGACTAGAGATTCTTCAATTACTAACTATAACAGAGGAGCTAATTGGTCAGAAAACTTTTTGAAAAATTCGGTTTAGAAGCCATCTGGCCCTGGAGATTTGCCACTTTGCATGGCACCGATTGCTGACACTATCTCCTTAACTGAAAAATCCCTTTCCAGTTCAGCCGAGAATTCTAAATCTACAGAGGGCATTTTCAGGGATTTAAAAAAGTCTTCTAAGACAGCAGGGTTAGTGGGCCCATCTGAAGTATATAATATCTGGTAGAATTTCTTGAAACAGGAATTGATTTTCTCATTGTCAGTGCATTTTTGACCACATTCATCATTAATTTCAGAAATGGTTTGATTAGCAGTTCTTTGGCGCAGCTGGTGAGCAAGTGCTCGGCCAGACTTTTCCCATGTTCATAATGACCATGCCTTGATTTGGAAACCAGGTATTCAGCATGTCGGGTGGACAGGAGATCAAACTCTGTCTGTAATGACAAGCGTTTCTTAATTACATCTGCTGATGGGGAAAAGCTATGTAGCCTGTCTAACTCTAATATCTCAGTTTGACCCCTTAAATACGCCTTTAGGGACTCCCAAACAGTAGATGATGACATCCCTGGGGTTTGATTGATATCAAGAAACAATTTGATTTCAGACGATATGAACCTAGTAAACTCATCTTCTGACAGGAGCAGAGAGTTAAGCCGCCATGAGCGATATGTAGATTGTGTATTAGGAATGTACATTTTCATGATTAAGGGACCATGATCCGAGATGACCATAGCCCCGTAATCACATTCTTTTGTGAGATGCAGAATTCTTTTGTCCAGGAAAAAGTAATCAATACGTGAATATGTCTTATGCACCGGGGAAAAGTACGAGTACGCCCTAGAGGTGGGGTTACGAAACCGCCACACATCTGCTACACCATAGGTCTTCAGGAAGAGCTGAATAGAGTGAGCTGACTTCGTCAGGGATGCCCTCTTAGAAATACTCCTATCTAAAAGAGGAGAAAGTGCACAGTTAGTGTCACCGCCAAATATAAGATGATGTGATGTCAGGTCTGGTAAGCGAGAGAAAAAATTTGTGAAGAATGTAGAATCATCCCAGTTCGGGGCATAGATACAGGCTAATATAACTGGGAGCGAGTATAATTTTCCTACCACAATGACATATCGCCCTGCAGAGTCTGTTTGCACATGAGATGCCATAAACTGTACATTTTTACTTATCATAATAGCAACAACCCTAGCCTTTGAGCAGAAATTGGATTGATACACCTGGCCAGCCCATCCCCTAATCAGGCGAGAACTATCACAAGAACGTATATGGGTCTCTTGTAAGAATGCAATATCTGCATTGAGCTGTTTTAGGTGCGAGAATACTTTTTAAATTTCACTGGATGATTAAGTGATTTAACATTCCAGCTTATGAAGTTAACAGGGCAGCCTTCATAACCTCTTGAATGATTTATATTGGCCATATTGTGTATACAGAGAGGTAAGCACCATATATGAAACCCAAATGCACAAAAACATAAAAAAACAAACATAAACAAAAATGAAATAAAAGTCTGGCAGAGTAGCCTCAGTTCGTAAATAGGTCCAGTAATTGCCCACCCCCTGTCACCCACATGAACCAGGTGATCCCAACAGCCCTCAGGAAAAAATCCACACATTAAGTGTTTGTGGTTGGGAACTAAAGCTGAGCACTCGGGCTCCCGTCAAACCTCCAACAAAAAGAAAATAAAGAATAGTATAGTGTAGAGTAATACAATTCTAGGAACAATGCACAGTAAACATAAGTTATTATTCTTGGTAGAGAATATATTAATCATGCTAAGTATCTAAACTATACAGCATTAACCCTCCTTAAATAACATTACATCAGGTGTAATGATTCTTTACAAAAAGCCAACTATGGCTGTCCTAATTAACCCATAATGATAATCAGGAACTGAAGCAGAGTGTCTTTCATTTTAGTTCGGGATATCCATTAAGCAGGAACAGCAAACCAATACTAGTAGTAACACGACTAAACTGGTGACATCTGGCACAGTGATAAAAACACATGTTCACCATACCCGTTAGTCGACAGAGGTATTATGTTCAGTTGAAAAGATCGGTCTCATGAACATTCTTCTTGACATAGGTCATAGCTTTGTCCGGGTCAGTGAACTCCCTGTCCTTCCCTCTGTATGTGACCCGAAATCGCGCTGGAAACAAAATCCCGTACCGGACACCCTGTCGGTCACGAAGCAGCTTCTTCACCTCTGTGAAAGCAGCCCGAGCTTTAGCCACAGTTACCGTGTAGTCCGGGAAGATGGTAATTGGTTCCCCGTTGTAACGGAGCGGACCCCGAGTGCGTGCGCGTTGTAGTATCTGGACACAATCTTGGTAATAATGAAGCTTAGCAACGATGGCGCGAGGTTTCCCGCCCGGCTTTTTTGGCCCTAAGCTCCGGTGCGATCGATCGAACAATGGCTCTTTATCCAACTGTAGCACCTCAGTTAGCAACTTTGATACAGAGGATGTAGTACTGGAGTCGGGAGTTTCGGGTACTCCGATGATTCTTATATTACATCTCCTCATTCGCCCTTCCATATCCTCACACTTCGTTTTCAGTTCTGCCATTTCTGCATTCATCTCACTCACAGTTTTTTGTAAAGTAGCCACTTCATCCGACCATGCTGATAACCCCCCCTCTACCTCCTTGATGCTACCTTTCACCTGGTCGATCTCGGACTTCAGTGCCGCGGTGTTGTTTATTATCTCCGTTTTCACCGCCTTCAGCTCATTCTTGAGCATTTCAAAGTCATCCGTGAGAGCATTTTTCAGCTCTGACTTTATCACAGCCGAAATATCAGCTTTCAGAGAGAGAAGGATCTCTGCTTTCAATCCTTCTACGTCCATTTCTCCCGAAGCAGGTGAGTGCGTCTCTCAACTTTCTCTTCACAATATCCCACAGATTCTCTAAGGGGTTCAGGTCAGGAGAGTTGGCAGGCCAATTGAGCACAGTAATACCATGGTCTGTAAACCATTTACCAGTGGTTTTGGCACTGTAAGCAGGTGCCAGGTCGTGCTGAAAAACGAAATCTTCATCTCCATAAAGCTTTTCAGCAGATGGACGTGCTCCAAAATCTCCTGATAGCTAGCTGCATTGACCCTGCTCTTGATAAAACACAGTGGACCAACACCAGCAGCTGACATGGCACCCCAGACCATCACTGACTGTGGGTACTTGACACTGGACTTCAGGCATATTGGCATTTCCTTCTCCCCAGTCTTCCTCCAGACTCTGGCACCTTGATTTCCGAATGACATGCAAAATTTGAGCGACAGTCCAGTGCTGCTTCTCTGTAGCCCAGGTCAGGTGCTTCTGCCGCTGTTTCTGGTTCAAAAGTGGCTTGACCTGGGGAATGCGGCACCTGTAGCCCATTTCCTGCACACGCCTGTGCACGGTGGCTCTGGATGTTTCTACTCCAGACTCAGTCCACTGTTTCCGCAGGTCCCCCAAGGTCTGGAAAGCGGTCCTTCTCCACAATCTTCCTCAGGGTCCGGTCACCTCTTCTCATTGTGCAGCATTTTTGCCACACTTTTCCTTCCCACAGACTTCCCACTGAGGTGCCTTGATACAGCACTCTGGGAACAGCCTATTCGTTCAGAAATGTCTTTCTGTGTCTTACCCTCTCGCTTGAGGGTGTCAATGATGGCCTTCTGGACAGCAGTCAGGTCGGCAGTCTTACCCATGATTGCGGTTTTGAGTAATGAACCAGGCTGGGAGTTTTTAAAAGCCTCAGGAATCTTTTGCAGGTGTTTAGGGTTAATTAGTTGATTCAGATGATTAGGTTAATAGCTCGTTTAGAGAACCTTTTCATGATATGCTAATTTTTTGAGATAGGAATTTTGGGTTTTCATGAGCTGTTTGCCAAAATCATCAGTATTAAAACAATAAAAGACCTGAAATATTTCAGTTGGTGTGCAATGAATCTAAAATATATGAAAGTTTAATTTTTATCATTACATTATGGAAAATAATTAACTTTTATCACAATACGCAAATGTTTTGAGAAGGACCTGTATAGTACCCTTTAGAGCAAAATAGATGTTGATCTGTGTAAATATATGAAGAGAGCCATGATAGTGACATTCAAAGAAAATGTCATTGTTTTTCAAAGAAAGCAAACCGAACATGAAATTGAGCCATGCTTCGCCTCCCCGTCTGATCAATTTTTCTTCGCACTGGGCTTTTATGAATTTTTTCCCCCAGCAGATTCAATCAGTATTTTCTTAAATAAATGATACTAGCTAAAAGGGTCTTTGTATCATTGTATCAAGAGAATATAATGATGGTAAATCGGTCCATCTTTAAAAATTTGTCACATCCTCTTCACAGAGGTCTTTCTTGGAGCCCCTTTACTCACTTGTTTAGGTTCCAAGAAGCAGGTTCTTTTCCCCTCTCACTCAGCACCCATTACTCTTACTCAGTCTAAACACAGCACATGTTTTTCTCATTCAGTTGCATAACTTATGAATGTACTCATGCGTGTACATTATATGTTCTGTTCTGTAATATTTTGCACTGTATTGTTTAACTGTATGCTTGTTGTTGCTTCCTATAGGCAAAAATAAAGTTGAGAGATGCAATATTAGATTAAAGCAATACGATTTTGTTATCTGGCAAGTAAACATTTCTCGTAATTCCAAACAACATTTATCATGCACTTAGTAATGTTATACAAAAAGAAAAAATAATACAGTTAAACAGACTGACGGAGCCTTGAGGCTCAGCAGACATCCCGGAGCTTGAGAAATCACTCTGCATTCATTGGTCAGTTTAAGTGATTTTGGTTTAAGAATATAAGAGGGGACTGTAACAGTAAGTCAGCTATCAGTAGTTTATTCCCCTAAAAAGGGAAAAAAACTGTGGCACTTTTGAAATATGCTCTGCTTGTTTGAACATCTTAACATGGTTCAAGCAATGGAGTTCGGGGCGGGACTATCTTTTTCTTTTTGGTGACCAATGTAATACAACAGCATTCTTGAGCGCATGCACTATCATTTAAATAAATGTGAATGAATTAGTATGAATATGTCATAATTTGAATGCTTTTGAAATTCTCATATGCTCACCAAGGATGCATATATTTGATTAAAAATGAATATTAACAATATTATTGTGAAATATGAACTTATCTATTGTAATATATTTTAAAGTGTCATTTATTCCTGTGGTGGCAAAGCTGAATCCTTCAGAAATCATTCTAATATTCTGATCTGGAAAGAAACATTTCTTATTTTCAATGTTGAAAACAGGCTGTTGCTAAATATTTTTGTGGGAAAAAAAATCAGGATTCTTTGATGAATAGAAAGTATTTATATTACAACACTCATTGAAATCAATTTGTTGACAAGTAATTGAGAGTTTAAAAGAAAATATGCACCGGACAGCAGCTAGTGATATATTCAGGGGGAGACAGCAATTTTAGCTAACAAATACTTCTATGGTCAATAATCAATGTAGCAACAGAGAAAGTCAGTAATAAATGATTTGTTTGGTTAATTTGAAAACAAATGCTACAGCCTCATTAAGTAGACATCAGCTGAACTGTACAGAACTATAACACACACACACACACACACACACACACACACACACACACACACACACACACACACACACACACACACACACACACACACACACACACACATGTTGTGTTTCCATGTTTTATGGGGACATTCCATAGGCGTAATGCATTTTATACTGTACAAACCGTATTTTCTATCCCCCTACACTGCCCCTGCCCCTAAACCTACCCATCACAGGAGACATGCTGCATTTTTACTTTTTCAAAAAAAATCACTTAGTGTGATTTATAAGATGTTTTCCTCATGGGGACCAAAAAAATGTCCCCACAAGGACAAAAATTTGGATATTGCCATCTTTGTGGGGACATTTTGTCCCCATACCGTAGGGATTACCAGTCCACACACACACACACACACACACACACACACACACACACACACACACACACACACACACACACACACACACAAAATGAATCTTTTCTTTGCAATACTGCTGCTGCTAAAAGGATCTGAGTCATACAGCAATGAGTAATAATCTAAACTGCAGGATTAGACAGTGTTTTTGTCCTTGTATTACTGGTGGCAGGATGCCATGGTTGCATACTTTTTATCATGAAAATACCAAGTGAACACAGCATTAAAAATGATCAGAATGACGTGAGATCCCCGGTACAGCAGATGTCTGGGCCATTGTGTTTCCAAGGAAAGAGTATTAAATAAAGAGTTAAACACCCGTTTCATTCACTGATTATAAAAAAATATAAAAAAATAAAAAGTTTGTCTACAGAACGTTCTTTCTAAATGTTATTTGAGAACATTAAGGCTTTTATCATTACTGGAAATACAATTCAGAAAAATGAAAACCTCAAGCAGTCAAACACTAAATTAAATGAAAATGTGGGGTTGTGGAAGGAAAATAAATGACTAAAATCCAACTGCACTTAATGGGCTCCATAAAAAGAAAAGAAAATATTTCCCAGAAGTCCCGGTGTATCACATTTATATTCAAATAGTTACTGCTTTTAAGTTGGCATGAAATGTAAGTTACAACTTTTTTTTCCTTTTCTTTTCCATATTGTGATATGATATATTATATCTGAGTGAAATGGAATTGATAGGATTGTTGGATCAGTGAGGCTATTTCTGTGGTATCATGTAAGTGACAGGTTGTCCCGCCCTTGCACCAGTAAACACGTCAGAGAAGATACGATGATATGGTTGCAAAAGGGAGGGGAAGTTATTATGATGAAAGAGGCCACATGAAAAAAACAACAACAATATGTGCACAGATAAATCATAAATAATAAACACTGCTATATTCCATGAAAAATAAGATTTGTTACTTTTGGTGACTAATATTATATTTAAATAGTTAATTTTTTTATTTTATAGAGTTGCATTTTATTGTAATTATTTAGTATAATGTGTAGGCTATACCATGATACACTATACAAATATTAGTCACTTGCAGTTTATATAACTTTTCACATGGCCTTCAAGCACCTTATGGCAGTCATATGAATATTTTAATGTCCAAAACAGATTTGGTTTATTTAAGTAGGTTGCTAAATGAAGTTCACTGAAAAATTTACTTTTTTTTTCAGGTTTTTAAAGTAAATTTCACTTATGGAATTAAGTAAACTTAACTAATTTAAGTAAAATTAAGAAAGAAAATAAGTTATTTTAAATTGGCCAGTAAAAGGTTGTTGAGTAATTTCTACTTAGAAATTTCCTTTGCAACACTTTTTACTCAAGCAATATAACACTGCACACTTTCAAAGTCTAGGGTTTACTTACTAAACATCTAAGTAAATAGTACACTAGATATTGTTAGACCGTATCTTCATAATAGACGTTACACAACACCAAGACCTAGAACACATAGACCTCAATATTTGGTACATAATACACAGTGATGATAACATTCAATGGGTCATTTTGAGTAGAAAATGAACTCCTAGTCACAAAACGGCAAGTTACTTAACCTAACAGCAAAGCAATGATAAAAATAGTGTAAACGCTGCTGGAAAACAGAGAAAAAAACAACCTAATTATTTAAGCCCCAGTGCATGATGGGAACACCAGAAAAGTTGAGTAGTTTTACTTAATTTTATGACATTGATATTTATGCTTGAAATGAGTACTTATATAGAATTTACTTTGATTTACAATACGGGTGCACTAATATGCATTAATTCATGCTTAACTAATGCACAGATAATCATGAGTTAATGTATTACTAATGGTGAGATAACCCATTTATTAATGATTACTGCATCAGCAACTAATGAAGAGTCTACATGATTAATAGATTAAATAATCATTAAATTGTTATTAGTTAATTTACATGACTATTAACTAATTCAAAATTAATTCAAAACCCATAACCACAATTACATATTACTTAATCAATTAGTTAATAGTCATGTGCCCCAACAAGTAAAGTCAAAACATAACGATACCTTTGTAAATCATTAGCTAATGATTAATTAAAGCAGACAACTGGAAGTTGAAATGCATGGCTTTGACCCGTTGTGGTAATTAACACATTAATTTACATTATTAGTTAATAAAATATGTTATTAAGGAATTAATACATTATGACACAATTAACTAATAACAATTCAATGATTACTTAATCTATTAATCATGTAGACTCTTCATTAGTTGCTGATGCAGTAATCATTAATAAATGGGTTATCTCACCATTAGTAATACATTAACTCATGATTATCTGTGCATTAGTTAAGCATGAATTAATGCATATTAGTGTTACCAAGAATTCTAACTTTTTATGTAGAACTTACATTCGTTTTTGTAGAAGCTAATTACTTTACCACAGAATCATTTTTATCAGTGAAACAGGCACTAAAATGCCATCGCATTTTTCGTTGTTGGCATAATTCATGGCACAGTGTATGACACATTACAGTCCAAACCAGAAATAAAAGAGGCCAAATGTTGTTTTGATAATTACCAAAACGAATAGCCTATATAGGCGAACTAAAAGTAATAATTTAGGTTACAACTATTTAAGTGGAAACCAATATAAAAATGAATAATACTGATAGCAGGCCTAACTATAATGACCCTGCACCACAGCAAACATCTCAAGATTCATGTAAGGGTCAATAGCATCAGCACGCGGGACATATTAACCGTTGACCTGTCACACTTAGCTACAATAGCAAAGCTTTACAAACAAATTTAGTTTACGGAATGCTTACTCTCTCTTTGTAGTCGGTGTGAAGCAGAACACTTTGCTCTTCATCTTTCTTGGCGCTGTAGACCGACTCACGTTGAAGGCTAAAGTCTAGGGGTCTTTAAGGGAGTTAACGAGTAAGCCAATAGTTAATCTTCTCCCGCTGTGCTAAAAAATAATAAAGCAAAAGTAATAAAGTTGGAGACCAAGCGCCAGAGCTTTAGCCTGTCCCAGTGCAAAGACAAGGAAAGAAAACAGGTTTTATACCGCAATGGACCCGGTAAAGTTTTCCAGGAAGCTCTGGTGCACGCGCAAACAGCTCATCCTGATTCTCGTCCCACTACTGCTGCTCCCGCTTCTCTTCGTTGTGCCACCAAAGGTAAAGAGTTGTTAAAACAGTCACCTTCTGCTATGACTTTTTGATCACTGAGGAGTTTTATTTAAGCATTACAGCAGCAGAACTATGTTACACAGTTGATTAAAATAATGTAGGATATGCAGATTTTGAATGAGAATAGATAGATATATTTTTCCAGTTGAATATAAGAGCATGAGCAACTGTTTCTTAAAAGGACAGTTCACCCAAAAAATGTATTATGGCGAAAAAGAAATTGCAAAAAATGGTACCTTTAGGGGTACAACAGTGTCTCACTGGGGCAGTAAAGTCCCCATGAAATCAAAACTGGCTTTTATGTTAGCCTTACTGTTATCATAAGCTAGTGTGCTCCAAAACAATGACAACGTTTGCATTTAGAAGAAATAAGCATTCAAAACTTACAGTCTCTCACCGCCAATATCAGTGATTTTGATGACATCACGCTTCATGTCAGATTTTTATCAGATTTTCTGTCCAATCAAATGCAATCTAGAATATGCAGAGTCCCACCCCCAAATAGACACTGAAGCTGCGGCTAAAATTGGTCACATTTACTATTTTCTTCATAGAGAATGGCACATTATGCACTATAGGAGATAGTGAATTAACGATTCAGACCGTGTTAATATGCTTTCCTTTGGGGGCGAACGAAGTCTGATTTCATGTTAATGTCATATGAACCATCAGTGCGCAGTCTGCTCCGGTCCAGACTCATAGCTCATCCGTTTAAATAGAGTAGTGCAGGTATGACATCACTTTGTTGGACAAAACGCAGAAGCGAGTTAGCATTTTAGCACTTTGAGTTCCCTTGTAAATGTTTTTTTAATGGGATTTTGGTTAAATGGCTGAAATAAGGTGTTTGGTGAACACAAGCTCAAGACACTTTCACGTTTTATTCTACGACATAAAATACCTGCATCATACCTGCACCACTCTATTATATTAAGCATTAAAGTTCTGCATGATTAAGGGCATGGCCATTTGAGTGACAGGTGGATTGCCGCTGCTGTCACTACTAGCCGTTTGTTTGCTTCACCCATGTTCTGCCTCTTTGCCCATTTTCGGTTATCCGGAAGTGACGCGCAGTGATGTGATGACAGCCAGCTCTGCCCACTTTTGGGCTTCAAAAATGCTCTTCAGAAACCAACAGGTGATCTGTTGTTCTGTTATATTTGAAGATATTTTGAAGAATGTTGACGGTAGCAATTGACTATTTTCCATAGTAAGAAAAAAATACTTTAGAAATCAATGGCTACCGTTAACTGTCCAAAGTGTCCTTTTAAAGGTACTGCCCCAGTCATAAGCTGTTGTACCCCTAAAGGTAAAATTGTTATACATTTTTGTCAGAGAGTGTTCTTTCTGCGATAGAATGCAGAAGATACTTTGAAAAATGTTGGTAACCAAACAGTTCCATTGCCCACTGACTTCCATTGCAAAAAATTCTCAAAATATCTTCTAGTGTTCCACAGAAGTCATACCTACAGGTTTGAATTATAGACTCACTGTATTTTATTTTATTTTTTGGTTGCCATGGCTAACTGTGATATATTAGAGGCCTGGGGCCCCCAAAATAATTTGAACACCTTAAAATGCCTAAATATCTTTGCCTATGAAAAAAGGTGACATTTATTTGTTAAAAAGACAACACAAAGGCACTATTTGGAGCAGAAAATTGAACAAAAATAAGTTTTGAATGATGAAGCAATAGATATATTGTCCAAAAAGTTTGTAATACTTGTTTGATTATATGTTCATATTGAGATAATTAACACTACACTTGTATGAACGTCCACTTTATTTATCATATTTATCATACCTGTGGTGAATATACAGTTTTTAATGTTGTTTTTATGTCTATGTGGTGTTTTGACAAACCATGTGAAAATTCATAAGTCTACTCCATTGCTGCGTATTTGCTCCTTAAAACTGCAGTTCAAAAAATACAAAAACGCGGTTTGAAACATAAAACACATTACCATTCTGATACATCGACTTGCAGACGAGTCTGTTTGAGTGTGTGGAGACGGGGCTAATCTGCATATTAATGGTTCTCCGTATACTAAATGAATCAAGGGTTTAGAGTTACATTCAAGCTATCTTAAGGCATGAATTAAAAGAATTCACGGGAAAAAAAAATTGAATATGTAATTTTGGTGAGCAAACATGAGTTTTAAGGGATAAAATTATTGACTACAGAGGGACTTTAATACAATGCCTAAGGACTTTAACTCTCAGGCAGGTTTACACTAAAATAAAAAAAGTACTGCTTTCTGTTCTGGGAATGTGGTTAGTGAATTTTTTGCTGATCAACATTTACACCGGCTTTCCTGCTATAAAAAATGAATTTCCATTCATTAACTAATCCTTATTAACTCATCCCTGCATCTAAACATCCATCTGTTTCTTTGTCAGGAGGGCAAATGTTTGTATGTGGTGCTTCTGATGGCGGTTTTCTGGTGTACCGAAGCGCTCCCGCTGGCGGTGACTGCCATGCTTCCCGTGTGTCTCTTCCCCACCATGGGAATCCTGCCTTCTCAAAAGGTCTGTCCGCAGTACTTCCTGGAGACTAACTTCCTCTTCCTAAGTGGTTTAGTGATGGCATCTGCTATAGAGGAGTGGGGTCTCCATCGCCGTATAGCCCTCAAGGTGCTGAAGATTGTAGGAGTGAAACCTGCTTGGTGAGAAAAGAGGACCTAATATGCTTTTTTACATGTTTACATTTCTTTAGTGTGTAATGTTGCTGTTTGAGCATGAAAATTGTCTATAAAGTTACAAAGCACAAAGTCCACTCCAAAGGGAGTTATTCTTTATAGCGGTAAGCACTGATTCTGAACTCCGTGAAAGGCCTTGATTGTAGTCTTGAGTTTGCTTCCAGGAACATACACGTCACAATGCCCCTGATTTAAATAATCACTGATCAAGGTAAATGAAAAAAAAAAACGAGGCCTGGTTGAATTGCGTTAGTATTGCGTTGAAATTTAAAGTGGTTGACTAATCGAACTGGTCCAGCTGACCAATCAGTGCACACTATGCTTTTCAAAAGGAGGAGCTTCAAAGAAGAAGGAACTAAACTAAACCACTGTGAGCTAAGTTGATCTTATTGGTGTGCCAATGATTCTACAATCTGCTTAGGCTTATGATTCTTTTGAGAAACACAGCTGTTAGAGATGGAAAGAGAGGTGCTACAACAATATAAAATATGTGAAAATAATATATATATATTTTGAGAATACCCTTTCCCAAATATCCCAAATATTTATCTCAAAGGGTTAGTTAATCCAAAAATTCTCATTAATTACTCACCCTCATGTCGTTCGACACCCGTCAGACCTCTTCGGAACACAAATGAAGATATTTTTGTTGAAATCCGATGGCTCAGAAAGGCCTCCATTGAAAGCAATGTCATTTCCAAGACCCATAAAAGGTAAAGACATCATTAAAAAGTCCATCTCACTACAGTGGTTCTACACTAATTTTATGAAGTGACGAGAATAGTTTTTGTGTGCAAAAAAAAAAAAAATCTAAATAACGACTTTATTCAGCTTTATTCTTGTCTTCCGTGTTTGTGTGGGCCGAGCGGGTGGAAGCGAATAACTTTGTTTACAAGCAGAGAAAGACACGCCGTATCTAAGCTGTTGAATTCTACATTGATTGTGCTGTAGGTCTTGACGTAGTGTTAAAAATGGTGCTAAAGTGTGCATTTCCTGGATGCCTGAATGCCGGCTATACGTCATATTCTCGCGCATGCATAGTGGTGCTTCGTGAGTTCACGTCAGAGACTCAGGCGGAAGACATGAACTCGTTGAATAAAGTTGTTATTTATTGATTTTTTTGTGTACAAAAACTATTCTCGTCGCTTCATAAAATGATTGTAGAACCACTGTAGTGAGATGGACTTTCTAACGACGTCTTTAGTACCTTTTATGGGTCTTGAGAGAGGAAATGTCATTGCTGCCAATGGAGGCCTTTCTGAGCCATCGGATTTCAACAAAAATATCTTCATTTGTGTAATTAATGAAAGAAATTTTCATTTTTGGGTGAATTAACCCTTTAAATTTTTCATATACAAACTGAAAGAAAAAAGTTAACATATTTTACTTTTAAACTATTATTATATAATTTGTTTAACAAATTAACTGCTTTACATATATTTTAATTCTGAATGTATTTCTGTGGATAAATGGTAGTATTTGACAGCGTGATATTGTTTTTATACATAACAGCTTAATAATTTTATACTGTAATGTTTGTGGAGTTGTTTATGTTTATTTATTGGACAGCATGTCCAAATAGAAAAGTGTCAGTTTGTAGTGTCAGTTTCATTAAACCACTTTTAAACTTTACAATTTGACACAGATTTAGTATTCTTTCTACTCCGCTTTATTATGGACACAGTGTGTGCTGTTGGTCACATTTTATTGCACTAGTTATTGTAGGAATGGTTGCGTAATTTACTTTTGGCAGCTGAGATTCTACTTGTCTTCCGTTCCTTTCCAGGCTGATTTTAGGCATGATGATCACTTCCTCTTTCCTGTCAATGTGGTTGAGTAATACAGCCACAACAGCCATGATGCTGCCCATTGCTAACGCCATACTGGAAAGCCTGTTTGGAAATCTGGAGACTCTAAAAGAGAACTGCAAGGCCAAACGGGACCCAGAGGGTTGGTAGAGTGGGGAGAAGTTCATATTCTGTGTGTTGCAAGATAATAAGGAAATGAAAGTCCTCCCTATTGTTAACATTTTTATTGAATGTAATCATGACATCAGCATACTATTAACTATTTATTTGGTCTGAGAATATTTGTTTAATTATTTGTGCGTTGAATCAACCTGCATACATGACAAAATGATATAGGCCCTACAACCTGAACGGAGAACTTTGAACTGAACAACTTTTTTTGTTGTCAGTCAAGATTAATGTATAAAGATACTGACATTTTTTTTTTAAACATTCAGACAAAATAATTTCTATTTCAGTATTTCTAATTAAAAAAATAAAGATTCCATTGCAGGTGATTCTCAGGTGAAGATGCATGTCCTTCCTTTTGAAAAACAGATACTGACCACAGATGACAGGTAAGTGAGAAGAATTAATTTGTGAATTTTTTGAGTAAGCAAATTTGTATATCAAACACAAGAACGTGAACATGTGCTATATCTAATTCAGTCATTAAACTCTAGAGTTGCAGTATTTTTTGTTATTTAAAGGATGCATTTGTATTACGCACTTATAGGCAGGTGCACAACGCACGGACACTCTGCTTATTACACACACAGGGATGCGCAGCACAATAACATGCTATTTACGAGAGTTGTCATGATTGAATTAATTTACCATTAAAAGTTAAACATCATCAGTATGTGACATGCAGTTATTGCTGCAACAAAATTAGTGTAATTATAATCTGGAGTCTTTTGTTAAATTTAAAGTTTTGTATAAAACTTATTAGATCAACCAAATTTCATACTCTTGAATATTAAAGTCTGAGTCATTACTTTGAGATTCTGTCCCCTCCGTAACCTCACAGACCTGACTGGACAGACAGATCAGAGGAAACGAATATGGAAGTGGTCAGAAGAGAGGCGGAATACCAGATGAAAGTGTGGAAAGGATTTCTGATTTGCATACCTTATGCCGCTAGCATCGGAGGAACTGCAACCCTCACTGGCACAGCCCCCAACCTGATCCTGGTGGGTCAGCTCAAGAGGTACACCATTTTTCCATGGTTGCCATGGTAAATTACCAAAGTAATAGTTTTGCATTCATTCTTTTATTCATCTATATTCATTTAGCAGATGCTTTTATCCAAGGTGACTTGTATAAGAGGAATCCAATGTAACTGAAAAGTGCTCATGAATAAAGTGCTGCAATACAAAGTTCAAAATTGCTTTGAAGATTACAGGCTATACAGAGGCACAGTGAAACAACAAGAAAAACTACTATAAGTGCTGATGAAAGAGTTGTAGTTATTTTGTGCAGTTATGGAAATGTCTGTAATGAATACGTTCAGCTCTGAAATATTAATTGGGAGAAAATTAGCCTTTTGAGAGCGCAATGTGAATAATATGATTTTTGTCAATATAAATGCTGGATGACACTGCTGTTTTTTCCCTTCAGTTATTATATGCAGTCATCTCCATTAACTCTCTCAATCAAACAATGTCAAAGATGATAATCTTTATTCAGGTCAGGCTTTAGTATACAGAATTAAATCAGTGCTATCCAAATGAGATCATTAGCTTTAATTAAATACTAATATGAATAACAATTGAATTTCTCAGTGCCACTATGGACTGTATTTGTCGGCTCACTTTCTTGGCTCACTTTTACTGTTTTACTTCTTGTAGTTTACCTTCATATATGAGGATTACTATGTGACACACAATCTAACACTTTTGAACAGTCATCTGGCAGTGAATATGCCATTTATGTAATGCATAGTTTCAACTAATGTACTAACAAAAATTTTGGGTGCCACATACCTTTGAAAAAGCTGTTTAGTCAAGAAATTAGGTCACCAACGATAATTCAGAATGGAACATAGTTTGGTTTCCACTGAGGATTACCATAGAGTTTCAGATGACCGAAATCCCAGCTTCAGTTTTCCCAGGCAAGACAAATTATTTGAGTTTCCTGAATAATTGTCCTTTAGTAGCAAGCAAAGACATTGCATGAGATGTGACACTATTAGTCATTATTGAACAAATTGAGAACATTTTAATGGGCATATTTGTGGCCTTTTCACTGAATTATTAAATTAAATTAAATTCTAGGATCAAACCTGCAATGTTCATGAAGGAACCTAAATGGATTCAAGAATTCAGGGACCACAACTTAAGTGAAGGTGCTTATAATTTGATACAAAATGCTGACACTAAAAAAGTTAGTGAAAAACCTGTCCATCTGTCTTAATTTGAGAATGGTCAAAGAACAGCTTGTGCTTTGGTTTGACCTTTTCTACAAAGGCATTCACATGATCAATGTCACAGATTTACCTAAGTAACCTAAGACATTTGTCATTGTCATAACTTTTTTCAAAATCTTTCTGTTTATTCAAATTGGTTAAAAGGGTGGAAAAAAAGTCCAGTTTTTGTGGTATCTACATATGGACATTAGAGTCAAGTCAACTTTATATAACGCTTTTTACTATACCGATTTCAGGGAGAAGCAGTTATTCAGTGTTTCTTAGTTCAAGCTCCAATTAGCAACATTTTTTTGTGGTATCTACATAAAACATATAGCCAAAGAGTCTAAATGTTCTGCCATAAGGACATAAATAAGCACTTATGAATCTGAAAGTGTAGCACCTGCTGTGGGGAAAGACTGGAGAGCTAGTTTAGTGGATGTAGTTTATTGTAGCTGTTGAGCTAGTTTGTTCATGACTTGCATGTAAATGATGTATTGTAGGCTAAAAAAATTGTGAGTCTAGAATCATAAATACGAAATAGACATTTAACATTTCTTGCGTTAACTTAATGGCTGGATAAGCATGAAAACCTCAGATTGAACCGATTGTCCTTAAGTTTGGCGAACATATAATTCATAAATGTCATAAAGTAAGAGATGCTATATGCTGCTTTGTAGGAATAACAACATAACCTTTAGCATTTTAAGAGATAAATTCTCTGTGAAAAAAGCCTTAAGGTGAGCTGTATATATCTCAAATGGAAACTTACTGAGAGATTAATGCAGTGTATATTTGTTTCTTGCATACTTCAGATGTGATTAGATTAGGTTTTGTGAATGTAATGTAGTAACTCATTTGGCGACAGCCTCCAATCATTTACCATATTTCATCACTGATGTTTAATCTGCTAAGAACGTTGTCTCATAATGACTAGACAAAAAGGAGAGACAAAAGAAGAGCTGAGGTGACATAAAATATCACTTTGCAGCTGATATGATCACCAGTATATTTTTTACTTCTGCTTCGGCCTTTAAACGAAAAATGAATTGGAATGAATTAAAAATAATAATTATTCTGGCTCCGTAAGAAAAGATCACTTAATAGATACAAAACAGCTGACAGCCTCCTTAGTTTAAAAATGAGTGTGAATAGGCCTGTCAAGCTAATTAAAACTGCTGTTTTCATGTCCTCTAGACAGCATTATATGAAAGTTGTGATAAGGACAAAAAGTGAAGCAAAAAAGATTTATATATAAAGTGTACAAAGGCCTACTTATAAATGCTAAGTATAGAGCATTAGTGATATTTTTTGCTGGTTACTTTGATATGATTGAGTAGAAGCAGAAGCAGAAGCAAAAATTCAGGACGAAACACCTGCATGTGGCTCAGATACTGGTGATTCTGCTGTGGCATCCTGGGACCCCCAGAGGCCCCAAGGGAGTACTTTTAGGGGTCTATGGAAAATGGTTAAAAGTATGGGCGGAGCAAAAAAACTAAGACTACACAGTCAAACTAATTGCAGCGCCTTGTATGTTTGTGTCTGTAGCTACTTCCCTGAATGTGACCTCATAAACTTTGGCTCATGGTTTGTCTTCGCCTTCCCGCTCATGCTCCTCTTCCTTATTCTGGGCTGGATCTGGATTGCTTTCCTCTATGGCGGGATCAATACTCGGTAAATACACGCAGTCCAAATGCAGAAAAATGACACAGGGCTTTTCAGTCTTTTATATGCCACAGACCCACAAATATGATCATGCAAGGGAGGGACCCCATCCTAAAACGATAAGGAAGCTATATATTTGTAACGAGAAAAAAAAAAACAATTTATACCATGAAAATGAATAAACGAGTAAAATATTATTATTTCTATTACTTTACATTATTATGTTTTTTTCCTATTTAATACACTGTTAGAAAAAAGGTACAGTGCTGTCACTGGGGCAGTACCCTAAAGTACAAAAGCAAAAAGGTACTAATACGTACTTTTAAGGTACTAATATGTACCATTTAGGGGTAAGTAAGGTACGATGTACCTTTTCACTTTAGAGTACTGCCCCAGTGACAGCGCTGTACCTTTTTGTTCTTTTCTGATAGTGTATAGTACTGTACTGTTAGATGTACTTACTATTTTATTTTAGTCAAATTAATCTGTTGAATAAATATTTTATAATTTTTTAATATTTTTTATATACATGTTTACCTTTTCTTTGTTACATGTTTTTCTCTGAACTTGTCCCCTGACCCCAGTTAGAAAACCCATACATGTACTACTGCCTGTTTTTTTGTTTTACACAGACTTTGTATTAGCAAACATGATGAACGGGCAGCTGCAGAAGCAAAAGCAATAGCTGTTATTGATGAAGACTACAAGAAACTGGGTCCAATAAAGTAAGTTGCAGAGCATTTCAACATATCATAAACACTTGTACTTCCCTCTGTTGTGCTTTCCGAAATGAATTAAATTAAACTATCTTCTGCTCCTCTCCTAGGTTTGCAGAAGGATCTATTGCTTTCTTCTTCGTTATTTTTGCCATCCTTCTGTTCACGAGAGATCCAAAGTTTGTAACAGGATGGTCGGTTTTCTTCCCCAAAGGGTAAGGACGCACTTCTCAGTGACAGACAGGTACTGAAAAATGTACTTATGAGTACTATGACTCATACGTAAAAACGTATTATGAGTGTCACAGACATGGAGATGCATGTTCGATGAATGCAATATCAAAGCTTGTTTCATATTCTGAAACTTTCAGGTAAAAACATGAACCAAATTTGAGCATTTAGTCATTTTTTTCACACAATATTCATTTTTTACGAATGGGTTTCCAGAATTGGAGTGTCTATTTGTTGGAGTGTCCTTGTTTGCAGAGGCTATTTACACTCACTCCTCCCACTGACAAAATTACAGAAGATGCTGCATTAGCAATAGAGTTGCCGAACTCACTCTACTCCTTTTTCTCATCACATATCAGTTTGGAAATGCATTCATTTTCAATAAAAATTTGAAAATATTCAAAATGTGGAAATAAAGTGTCTAATGTGAGTTTAATAATAAACTGTTTATTGGTTAGGGTTCGGTGTAGGGAGGGCTTTATTGTCTCAATAAGGAGGCATCCATTTAATAATTTTAATTAATATAAAAATTTACACTATGTTATTATTGCATACTGTTTAATGTACACAACTTAGGTACAAATAGTATCTGCCACTATTTATAAATATAAGTAGCATCTACTATTTACACTTAGAAAATACTGCTATTCTTTTTACATAGTGTAAATAGCATCTATCGCAAATAACCGCTGTCTTTTAGAATAGCGGTTTTGGGGTGTCTTTTCATAGGTTTTGAATAGGTTGACCTTTTTAGAACTCTATCAAAAACACATACAATTCCTGAGGGACTATTTTGCCCTTCCATTTTTAACAATATAAATACAAACAGCTTCATAAAATGTCCTTCTTTTAACAACATGAATTGCCTATAACTAATAATCATTATAATGTGTCCATCCGTCCATCACCTAAACTGAGACAACGTTTGAATGCTAGTTGTCATAATTTATTATCTATATTTCACTACTATACAATAACACTATATTTGAAGACTCCAGATGCAAAAGCCTCTAAGTCCGTCCGACTTTTTTTTTCTTCTTTTTTTTAAATAAGCATTTTTGTCATCCTTCTAGGTTTCTATGTTTAAGTGCCGGTACTTCTGAATGTGCTGAGGCTGGGATTTAGTGGGTTTGAAGGGAAAGTATTTTATGAACTTATACTATATGCAGAGAGCCTTCACTCAGTATTGCTAATTTTTGACCGAAGCTTTTAGAGGCTTTTGCATCTGAACTCTTCATTTATTCCTCCATTATGTAAAGGTCATTTGCATTTAATATGTGCTAAAGCAAACATGTGCCATTAGGATTTTGACTATTCTTCATGATGAAAAGTTAGGCAATTAGAAGTTACTGCTTAATTTATTTATTTTGAAAAATAAAAATTCATAAAATATAAAACTAGTGCTGTTTATAAACAATCATTGAAATTAAAGGTTAACGTTTTTAAAATATATTTTATGCATTTTAAGCCGTGTTTGCCGCTTAGAAGAGGAAACAAGTGAATTATGTAAATAAGAAAAAACAGCAATAAAGACTTCCTCATCTCCTCTCCTCTCCTCTCCCTTTTTTTTTTTTTTGTGGTCCATCACACTAATGCACTTAGACAGAGAGGTTCAAAAATATGGACCATTTGATCTGCTACCTCCACTGAGTTAACCTTTCTCTATCTGCAGGATGTCGGTTCATCTGAGTCATACTTGAGATCCTAAGATAAACCCACAACAAGAGAAATAGAAACCGAGAGAACATAATAATGTGTGCATGGGTGGTTCAACACCTATAGATGAGAGAAACATCATGGAAAGCACAGCTGTTTCTGAACATGAGATGATGAATTGGTTAGCTGGGTTATGACAATTAAATTGATTCAGTGGATTATATTAACATGCTGAGATGTGAAATCAGGATTGCTGCTGGCATTAATGTCTTATCTGTAAAATTGTTTTGACATTTTCATTCACACAGCATATCTTATTTCCATCTGTAAAGGATTTAAATATATGTAAAGTATTTACAACTATAAGACATTTGAAGGTTGATTATTTGTAAAAGGAAAACTTCATGTTTTCTGCAATGTCTTTTTATAATCCATGCTTATCCCCCTTGTGTATGCCGCCAATGTCAACTAGTATTAAAGGTGTGCTCAGTATTCACCCTTTAGCCTCACTATATTCTCAGTAGAACAATTCAAAACAGAACAGCTCATTTATCTAAAAGTCACTGAATAATTTCACTTTTCCCTGATGTTGAGCTTGAAATAGAAACACTGGATGATATAACTTCTTCTCCCTAAATGTCTGTGTGTTTCTTTCCCTTCAGCTATGTTTCTGACGCTGTTACTGGAGTCATCATCATCTCCATCCTCTTTTTCTTTCCATCCCAGCGTCCATCTCTCCGCTGGTGGTTCGATCCAAGAGGTCAGTGGGTGGTGTTTTGATTTTCTGTTTTGTCAGCCGAGAGAATGAATATGGACTGTAAATGTATAAACTTGAAACTGAAGAAACTCAACAATCAATCAATATTATTAATATTTATATAATAAATCAAGCCCCAAGAGATTATAGGCTTATATTAGGCTTGAATTTTGTAAATCGGGACACTATTTTCTGTAGTGGATTTTTGGAAGGCACAAACATTGGCTCTACATTCAGTTACCTTGGTAACTTTCTTGGCACAGTTTATTCTGCCAGTCAAAAAGTTTTCTAGAACACATGTGGTTAATGTTGAATAAGACGAGGAATGTTAATGATTCGGATTAGTGTGTCTAGAGAAATTCAGCAGAGAACTGTGTGCAGAGAGATTATATTAATCTCAAACAAATCTCACTCATCACCTGTTTCTTAAATTTGACTACTCATTTTTAAAAATCCATCTCTAGTTAAATATTTTTAGTGGCTGGTTTCTGTCTAAAATTTCTAGATATGTTATGACAAGTTCTGTAAAATAATACATCCCAGCTGGCATTCTACCGACATTAAACGTTTAAAAGTGGTTGAAATAATGTCAGTTTATGAAAAAACAATAATTCAACGTCAAAACAACGTTGGACACCAAATAGTTGAAGTGGTGTTGTTAATTCACCACAGATTCAACATAAGAATATCAACAATTTCTGAGCTGTATGTCAAATCAATATTATTTTTACAACCATGACTGCAACCATAAACATTTTGTTGACTGGCTAGATGGATGGATGGATGGATGGATGGTTGAAAATATTTGCAAAATCGAAACAAAATTCAACGGTTATCCACCGGTTATTATGGTTCACCTGACGTTGATTCAACAGTGACTCAATGTTAAAATGCCAGCTGTGATTTTGGTATTGGTGGAAAATGGCGTGCTCAAATAAAAATAAATGTTTGTATATGTGGAGGTGGAACAGCAGTGTGAAGTGTAAATTATACATTTGGCAGAGGCTGTTATCCAGAGCAAGTTACATTCAATGTTTACATCTTATCATTGTAGCTTTCTTAGAAACAGAACTGAACCCATGACCTTGCCATTGTTTGGCCAGTTGAGCAACAGAAAAAAAAAACTGTAGCACTATAATTGTCACCAGCTTTGCTGAAATGCCTCCTACATGGCTTTCTGTTCATTTGGTGTCTGAAAAGTGCATTCGATGAGAATTCTGAGAAGTGTTTTGCAGCATCATATTTTTAGCTCAGTGCATTCAACATGTTCCCTGTTGTTTGCCTAATAAGAATTTTGTGCTGACCTTTTGAGGTCGACTCGGCAAAGTAATAATAATAAAGTGAATATTGATCTATTGATATTCTTTTTTTACAGTGTACTTTAAATTAAGTTTACACCACATTTTGTGATATTAGTATTCTATAAGGGCTAAATAAGCTGTCTAAATCATACTTGTATAAATCACTCAGTTACTCATAGGCTGTATTTTACATTATCAGACATTCTAGAGTCCACATTACCATTATTAGTATCAAATCTGCTGTCAAATGCTGCTCTCAATTTGCTTTCCTTGTGCAGTTCAAAAGATGTAATCAAATTCAGAAGTCAAGCATGCACACAGCAGTTCCTGTAGAGGTTTTGAATGTTAAGCAAGTTGTAGAATGTAACCATCTTAACATCCGTGTGTTTTAAGATGTCAAATATGTTTCAGAATAATGGGCGATTGACATATATCTGTCAATAAACAAATCTCCTTAACATACTACAGTATATTATCATACTATCATCTCTTACTTTCATGTATGATTTGCACTTTAGTGGCAGTCGACTCCAGGTCATTTTAATTTCTATCTTTATTTCCAGCTTCAAATACTCCATATGTGCCCCTGTTGTCATGGAGAAAAGCTCAAGAGTGTGTGCCATGGAATATTATCTTGCTGCTGGGTGGTGGATTTGCAATGGCCAAAGGCTGTGAGGTACCTCATTATTTCTTTGGAGTGTATTACATGCTGGAACTTGACATTATGTACACAAAAAAATGTACACATTGTGATCAATTCATAAAAGGCTCTAATGCAGTCGATCTGTTGATAATTCACTGGAAGGCAATGTTGAAATTAGAACATATGGAAACAAAAACATTGCGTCCTATGAGAGTGTACACTGGTGTGTCAGTGTAAATCCTAACCTTAACTTGTTTTTTGGCAATAGGAGTCAGGGTTAGCAGTATGGATAGGAAACCACTTGCAGCCTCTCGCTCAGGTCCCTCCAGCTGTCGCTGTCATGCTCATCACAGCCTTCATCGCCTGCTTCACTGAATTTGCCAGTAATACTGCCACCATCATCATCTTTCTCCCTGTCATTGCTGAACTGGTACAGACAAACCATATTTTTTATATATTATTATATATTATTTCAGCAACCATCCAGTTTTCAGTGATCCTTAGGAATCATTCTAGTACTGATTTGGTGCTCAAGAAACATTTTTTTCATATATATAATTTTTTTTGATGAACAGACAGTTTAACTACATTAAAGGTGCAGTATGTAAGTAGCAATATTTGCAGTAAAATATCCAAAAACCACCAGGCCAGCGTTATATATTTTGTTCAGTTGGCTTGCAATATCCCAAATGTTTCTATCTATTTGTAAATTGTGCGGTTTTAACCAAGGAACCGGGACGTGTGAGGGAGTCGCCTGTCAATGGCGTCACATTCGCATTGATGAATGCCTTCACTAATCCATAAACGTTATTTCCACGTAAACGTTATTAGATCCATCGGTGGGTTCTGATAATGCTAAATGACTTGTTACCTGTAAAAAGTAGCCTACATTATTTGAAACATCTAGTCAGTGACAGAGTACAAGTATATTCATCTAAAATAATTCTGTATTTTAAGCTTCAGAACCATGAATATCTTTATTCATGTGTCAGCATTGTCCTGTGCATTGGGTTACCAGCACCAAGTCCAAGCCTATTCATTTACACCCCCAATGTAATACCAAATTTAGCATTTTAGCACCACGTCTTGGAGTATCGCATTGGGAGTTCAGTATCGTTATGTGTCCCGTATCATGACACGAGGTTATCATTACACCCCTAGTATGATTTCATAAAGAAAAATAAAAAAAAAATCTTACTGACCCAAAGATATATGCTGCCGAATTGTGATACATTAGATACTGTACTCTGGTATATTATAGTATTACACTGTGACATTACATCCACCATATACTTTATTTTCAGGCTATCCGTGTGAAAGTCAACCCACTGTACTTCATGATTCCAGCAACAACTGGTTGCTCTTATGCTTTCATGCTTCCGGTGTCCACACCTCCTAACTCAATTGCATTTGCTTCCGGACACCTTATGGTCAAGGATATGGTAAGAAAACACATTAGAATCATGAAATCAGAGCACACAGATGTTGTTTACAGTTACAAAATAAGATGTGTGTGTGATGTTTACAGGTGAAGACAGGGTTTGTGATGAACATCCTGGGAATTCTGTGCGTGTCTCTTGCCATGAACACATGGGGTCTTCAAATGTTCAATCTACAGGTGTACCCTGATTGGGCAAGACCTTTAAATGCTTCCTCAGCAACTGCGGCTACACATACTGTATCAGCTATGAATATGACAGGCTAGAGAACAACTACAGAGATGGATATGGACACCCTTACAAAAAAAAGTATACTTCAAATTCATTTTACTAGTGTACATGTCAGGAACACTAAATTGACCCACTTTTTAGTGTATAAAGTGTATCAGTAGTAAACTTTGAGTACACAACTAATTCACAACTTTCTTTTTTGTTTGTATTGCAACTGTAATACAAGTGAACTATATAGTTTACTATACTTGTAGCACATTATTTAAGTTTATGAAAGTAAACTTTGAAGTATACTCTAAGTAAACTAGGCCTACTAGTTTAGTAGTTTTATACTGCAAATATATTAGTAAGTTTTCTTTAAGTGAACTTAACATCATACTTAGTTTACTATTTATATATTATTTTTGCACTTTAAGTGTACTACAATGTTCCTATGTAGGTTTTACTTTTTATACTTGAAATGTAAATTCCTATGTACACTACCAATGGACTACACAAACATTCACAAACTCAGACTCAAACTTATAAATGTATAAAGAAACAAATGTTAGTTTAGTGTGTAAAAATAAAGTATTTATAGTCCTTACTACTCAATCAAAATAGTAAACACAACTACAAGTATAGGCCAAAAATACTTAGACTTTTCTCAGTATAAGTCAAGTATACTTACCAAATATAAAAATGACCCCATCATTTACTTACCCTCAAGCCATCCTAATCTATATATATTTTCTTCTTTCCGACAAATAAAATTGGAGTTATATTAAAAAAATGTCCTGGCTCTTCCAAACATTATAATGGCAGCCCAAAATTTGAAGCCCAAAAAAGTATATCCATCCATAATAAAAGTAATTCACACGGCTCCGAGGGTTAATAAAGGCCTTCTGCGAATTAATGGGATTTTGTAAGAAAAATAACCATATAAAGTAAAAGATCTAGCTTCCGGAGTCCGTCTTCCATATTCAACTTCAACAAAAAAAAGCATAACTGGCGATGCCGTCTGAAGACAATGCCGTCTTTTTTGGGTTTCAAATTTTTGGCTGCCATTCACTGCCATTATAAAGCTTGGATTAGCCAGGACATTTTTATTATAACTCCGATTGTATTCGTCTGAAAGAAGAATGTCATATACACCTAGGATGGCTTAAGGGTGAATTAGTTATGGGATGATTTTCATTTTTGGGTGAACTAACCCTTTAATTGTAATTTTAAGAATATTTCTGAGAAGTACATAAAAAGACTGAAAGTTTATTTTCTTATTTTTAGTTTAAAAGAAGTACTAAATAAACATATTTTTTGTAAGGGTGTCCATGCTTACACATTCAGTCCAAATTCTGTATATACTACAGTATAATAAGTGCCATTCTAAAAAGAAATTGAAAAATTGCTTAACTGAGGGATTCCCGCTGTGGTTGGATCAACACTATCACGACCTCACTTCCTGCTCAGCACTGCTCTGTTGTGCCTTGATACCACATCACCAATTTGGGGCAGGACATTTAAAAATGTTTTTAAATATATCATATTTATGTAGTTTCAAACTAAACATGTTGGAAAATCAACATGTTCTCAATAAAACATATTTAATAAACAATCCTCTGCATATTTTTTTAGATTGTAAGTTTGTTGTATTAATGTCAATTGTATTAATGTAAATTTTTATTGTATTTATGGAATGTATGCAGTAATTAATAATTATGTAACATTTCTATGTTCTATGTTCATTATCCATAAATCCTAATTAAAGCTCGGATCTAATAAAATGATGTACAGTTGTTGACTAACCCTTAACATTGAAAAACACTCAAATTCATAGAAATAAAATCCAACTGCCAGTAAATAAAAAATATAGTGGAAATGTAAATGAGGACTAAAACCAACCAAGCAGCCTTTTTTAGAATACAATATTCATCATGTTACATGAATTTGAAACCAGCAAGCATAACACTTACTACACTGTCTTCCTTTCATCTTCCTTTTAAGGTTAATATAAAGAGCAGTTTTGCTTTTACTGCAAGTCATGTGATGTTAGAGGCTGTGCAGTGTGATCTGTGTTTGGATCTCATGTGAATCTGAGCAACTGAATGAGTCAGTGTTTATGTGTGTTCAGCATCCAGCTCAGAGTCATAGGATTGGGTATACAGTATATATATATGGGTGTAGTTGGTGCCCAGCTCAATATGAGCTGACCAGTGTTACTTTGACGACGACTGAACTTTTAATGTTGAGATAAATCCACAATCTTCTTCAAGCCTTCTTTTAACCGACAGTAATGATGCCCTTAAGAAACTACCTTATCTCTTTGTTTTCCCTCAGGTATGTAAACATTTTCTGCAATTATAAAAGATATGGCTAAAGACATTTATAATGATTTGAATTATGATTAGAACCATAATCGAGCAAGAAGCATATATTGTGAAACATATGCTATATATAATATGTGACTATATTAATATATTACAGTATTATTGCACTACATATATAAAGTGTGTAGTTGTTGATTTTGCCATAGCAATTTATATGTAACACGCTGTAAAGTTAGTTTTCAAATGTTTAATAATGAAACTTGCTATTTGTTTGTCTTTATTTATGTATTATTATTTAGATGTACAGCTTTAATCAGATATTTCACCACAGAATGTGTTCTTTCTGCATACCTTTCCATAAAATCTATATCTCACCTTCAGGCTAGGTTTTATAGCCTACACTATCTCATTCAGTTCTCATAGAGATAAATATTTTCCCTCTTTATGTTTTGTGTGTGTGTGTGTGTTAGAGCCTCACTGAGGAGCATTATGGAAATGCTCTGGTTGTGTTACTCTTTTCCGACTCCTCGGAGTGCAGGTCATCTGCTTATGTTACTTGTTCTCTGTCTCCTAATGGCCGCTGTAACTGCTTCACTACTATTCCACTGGCTCGTAGACCTACTGATATATGATGTCCATACGGCATTGGTTGCAGCTGGTACCTATGCCACAGCTGTGTTTATCCTGTCATCTCTCATCCATCCGTTCCGATGTGCCTTCACACTAATCTGCCCGACACTATTTACCCGACAGGGCCGTAAACTGCTCTTGTCCACATCTGTGATGATTGTAGTGCTCTACGTTCTACCCAACATGGCTGCCAACGTTGCAACTCTCACGCATGTTGTGAAATGTGCATCAGAAAAACTCTCTCAGAGTCTTTTAAGCAGCTCGGAGCTCATCAACACCATCAAGGACAATATAGTCAGAAGCGCAGAGGAGCATATGGAAAGCAGTTTAATGCAAACACTACGTGATTTTGATCACACCACAAATATTAATGTCTCAGAAGTGAAGGGACGGTTGCATTTCTTGAGTCAGCGAGTGCAGGAGGATTTCTCTAAAGTTAAAAGTCAAGTACAGGATCTGAAGCTGCTATTCAGCAGAATCTTTGCAGCTGTTTTTGTTCTGTATTTGTTTACAGAGTCTGTCATGTACCTTCGCTCTTATTTGACGTCTGTAAGATTTGACAACACATATATCACAGGAGGGCTCAGGAGGAAAGCGGTCGAAAAAGGGATGGAGGTTGAAGCGAAGGATGTGAAAAATGGAGTAAACTCCACCAGTTTCAGAATAACTAAAAGGGAACTTTTCAAATGCCTGTCTCCTGCACTGGTGATCACTCTGTATCTGCTAATGACAATCTTGTTGATAGTGCTGGACCATTTCTTGTATTACTTGGTGAAATCAGGTGGTCCTTGGATTTCAAACATACCATCCACCAACATCAGCATCAACGTCAACTTCAAGGTAATCCACTTCACCAGTTTCTCATTAAAATACATATACTGATGAAATATACAGTAGCTCAAATAACATATGCATTCCTTTTCAATTTCTACTAATGTAAATGTACAAAAAGTAGCTAAGTACAAGTGTATAAAGACCATATTGTTCAATTTTTCAATATTGACAATATCATTACTTTATTGCATTTTGATGCATGGGCTCCTGCTCAAAATACATAGGGAATATATCACATAGAGGATACAGCTTTCGAAGATTTGAGCTATATAGGCCCATTCACACCAAGGATGACAACAATAAAGATAACGATGAAAATATAGTTCTAAAAATCGTTTTCAAGTTCACACCAAATCTTTAATGTCACAAAGAAACTATATCGTTGGAATCACTTTGAGAACAATTTTATCCAGCTTGATGAGATAAAAGCATTGACAGCCAATCAGAATCCATCCTGCTTTAAGCGCTCGAGCATTTAAAGTGACAGACAAGCACCAAGCACGTGCTTTGAATAGAACGATATCGCCCGCTGGCGTGGACTCTAATATAGTAATCAGAACTGAGCTTATGTAAGATAGTTAGCTCAAACTGTCAGCAATAATTGTTCAACTTCAACAGAACTTACTCAGGCCTCATTCACTCTGATCCAAACGTGTGTGATGAGATAAAAGCATTGACAGCCAATCAGAATCCATCCTGCTTTAAGAGCTCGAGCATTTAAAGTGACAGACAAGCACCAAGCACGTGCTTAGAATAAAATGATATCGCCCGCTGGCGTGGACTCTAATATAGTTCGTTCTTAGTGTGCCTTCAGTCTTACTTCAAAATCGTACTTACTTATTTATAAGCTAAATATGAGTTCTCGTAAAAATTGTATAGTCCTCAACTTATCTTTTTACCTCATCAGTCAAATTCTCCTTACAAGCTCTGAGAATAGTATTATCATGTATACATCATGTATTTTGGAGCAGGTCTAGATTTTTTTTCCACTTCAAAATGACATGGAACTGTTTTTCATTTTTTTATTGGGTTCTGAAATGTAAAGTGAAAGTAGGCCTACATCTAACTGAAAATACTCCAGTAAAGAAAGTAAACAGGCTGGTTACTGTCCACTATTGTGAAGAATAACGCTTCTCTCTTCTCTTCCCCTTTATCTTTCTAATCATCTCAGGTTGGAACAGAACTGAGCTTATGTAAGATAATTAGCTCAAACTGTCAGCGAGAATTGTTCAACTTCAACAGAACTTACTCAGCCCTCATTCACTCTGATCCAAACGTGTGTGAGACCCAATCCAGTAAGCTGAACCCTAGTGTAGTGATGGTGCTGGTGCTCCTCTATCTGGTCAGCTACACCCTGCTGCCACTGGAGGTTTACGCTCGACGCCTTCGGAGGAAAGTAGCAGCTTCTTTTTTCCAGCAGCAGGAGGAGAGAAGGGTTGAATTCCTTATTGAGAAGATTCAAACTAAACAAAAAGGAAGACAAAATGTTTTCTTTATAGAAACCAAACATCAAGATGAATATGTCTCTGGGATTACAGATCAGATCCATAAATAATAGATCTACTCTTTAAGATATATCTTATTGCCTACATTTTTACTGACTCCTATTGTACATACTGTAAATATCATATTAAAATAATAAATGTACAGTCACATTTGTGAATCAATTTTTTTCCTAATTAACAGACTTCTCAGTTCTCATGTACAAAAGTAGCCTATTAAAGTTGACTTTGAAACCAAAATTGACAATTGTTTGACTAATTATTTATCCGCACACATTATTATTATAATTTTTTTAAATACATGTGCCCTCAAAATCTTTCATCAAAATAACTTCCGCTCCCTCTTGAAACAACATATTTTCCTCTTATGAGGACAACCTGTCACTCACATCAGAACACAGCACCACAAACATCCAATTGCAGGTGACATAAATTTGTAGGCCAAAATGTGGAAGCAGGTTAGCATTTTAGCACTTCCAGTTCCCTCTTACCCGAAATCAATTGTTTTTTTCAATGGGTTTTTGTTTAAAAGGCTGAAAAAAGGTCTGTATAGTGACCACAAGCTCAAGGCACTTTCACATTTTATTCTACAACATAAAATACATCAGTATTACCCCACTCGTGATTATTTGTTTTAGATGTTACGTGTCTTCCCAAGAGGCAGTTGCTAACAAGTGGCTAAATGGGACTACAGAGTTATAGGACATTAAACGTCATCACACTGAACAGGTAACATCAGTCCGCTTTTACAGCCTCGATATGCTTATAATTGTCCTCTTAGAAACTGGTCTAACTCAAACGTTCTGGGAAAATTTTACAACTCTCAGAATAATTCTGACAACTCTCTCAGATAAAAACTGAAAGAGTTGTTGGAAGCTTTATTGATATGTAACATTGAAAAATTCATAAAAGTTCTGTTCATCTGTAATAATTATCTTGATGGACAAAATGTGTTTAAACTTTTGTTGATCACAGAGCTTGTTTTTTTGTGATAATCCAAAAGTCTATGGGAAAATCATATTGTGTTTTTGATGAGGGAGCCAGTGTGATGCTAACTGCTGGTTGGCCTACAAAGTGCCTGTAACACTACTGTGACTCTACACTGTAAAAAAATGATGTTGGTTTAACTTAATCAAGTAGCTAAGTTACCTGGTTGCCTTAAAAGTTTGAGTTCATTGAAATAAAAAAATTGAGTTAATCCAATTAAGGAGATTGATTTAATAAATAGAAACTCAAAATATTATGTTATCTGCACCACATCAGTTATCTAAGTTGATTTGACAAAAGATAAAAAGTTGTGATAACTAATTTTTACAGTGTATGCACGAACGCTGCTTACATATTTCCAGTAAATCTCAGCCAGCAACTTTACTTTAGCATTGTGCATTATATAGTGAAGTGCACTAGCAGTAAAACTCTTTTATATGATTCATTTTACAATAATCTTAAGGGTTATTTAAGTATTATATATATATAGTTAAGCATTATAATGGCTTCCAGAAAGTTAAAGTATCAACTGCAGGAAGACAGTAGTTGGCCCGTTATGTGAGACCTCCTCTAAATTCAACTCTGAGTTTCCACACTTTTCCTGTGGACGAGGAAACACAGTGTGAATAGACAAAATTCTATGAGAAATATTTAATACACATCTCATACAAGGGTCTGCAGTCATCAATGTGACAAGCAGGGCAGACGAGAGCCGTTAGAGAATGGTGCGAGGCCTGTGGCGTGATTGCAAATGAACGTCACCTGCATGCGTATCTCGTATTCTCGCGCTGTTCTCTGTTCCCCGGATGTAATTGAGCTGGCTGAGAAACAACACAGAAGCGATTGTGCGTAGTACTTCCATTTATTTAGGGATCGAACGTTGCGGTGCACTGGAAGGATTTCGCAATTGAGACAGATCTTATAATGGCCAACTCCCTGGTGTGACTACTGAACTAGGGAGCTGATTGAGACACACCCAAAATCAAGTCCCGTCCTATTTTTTTTTAATGTATCAGATGTTTTGTACACTCACCTAAAGGATTATTAGGAACGCCTGTTCAATTTCTCATTAATGCAATTATCTAATCAACCAATCACATGGCAGTTGATTCAATGCATTTAGGGGTGTGGCAAATTTAAGCAATTTTGAGCGTGGCATGGTTGTTGGTGCCAGACTGGCCGGTCTGAGTATTTCACAATCTGCTTAGTTACTGGGATTTTCACGGACTTCCATTTCTAGGGTTTACAAAGAATGGTATGTAAAAGGGAAAAACATCCAGTATGTGGCAGTCCTGTGGGCGAAAATGGCTTGTTGATGCTAGAGGTCAGAGGAGAATGGGCCGACTGATTCAAGCTGATAGAAGAGCAATTTTGACTGAAATAACCACTTACAACCAAGGTATGCAGCAAAGCATTTGTGAAGCCACAACACCGACAACCTTGAGGCGGATGGGCTACAACAGCAGAAGACCCCACCGGGTACCACTCATCTCCACTACAAATAGGAAAAAGAGGCTACAATTTGCACGAGCTCACCAAAATTGGACAGTTGAAGACTGAAATATTGCCTGGTCTGATGAGTCTCGATTTCTGTTGAGACATTCAGATGGTAGAGTCAGAATTTGGCGTAAACAGAATGAGAACATGGATCCATCATGCTTTGTTACCACTGTGCAGGCTGGTGGTGGTGGTGTAATGGTGTGGGGGATGTTTTCTTGGCACACTTTAGGCCCCTTAGTGCCAATTGGGCATCGTTTAAAAGCCACGGCCTACCTGAGCATTGTTTCTGACCATGTCCATCCCTTTATGACCACCATGTACCCATCCTCTGATGGCTACTTCCAGCAGGATAATGCACCATGTCACAAAGCTCGAATCATTTCTAATTGGTTTCTTGAACATGACAATGAGTTCACTACTAAAATGTCCCCCACAGTCACCAGATCTCAACCCAATAGAGCATCTTTGGGATGTGGTGGAACGGGAGCTTCGTGCCCTGGATGTGCATCCCACAAATTTCCATCAGCTGCAAGATGCTATTCTATCAATATGGGCCAACATTTCTAAAGAATGCTTTCAGCACTTTGTTGAATCAATGCCACGTAGCATTAAGGCAGTTCTGAAGGCGAAAGGGGGTCAAACACAGTATTAGTATGGTGTTCCTAATAATCCTTTAGGTGAGTGTATATACCAATGCAACTTCCGTTTTATGGTGACTTTAAATTATTTGTCTTGTGATATTTTTCATTTTAATTTTCTTAGTTATTTCTTGTTTATTTGTACTGTACTGTAAGTGGCATGTCATCTGACACTTTAAAGGGATAAAAAGTTCTCAGTGATTAACAGAGTGAAAACAGCTTTCTGCTTTTAACTTACTGTTCACAATCCATTAAGGCACCATGTTAGTGACAGCACAGTGCTCGGTCTGGAGGGACTGGATGATGGAAACATGACAATGGACAGGAAATCAAAGTCTTACAGCCCAGAAAAAGGAACTATAGATGTTTAGGTGCCTGCAGTGTGTGCATCAGTATCAGTGGTTTATCATATGACCAAGCCTATATTAAATAACTTGTAGATAATAAGGGGTCATGTCAGAAGGAATAAAGTTTTTCTTCTCTTTTGTGACAAAGATCTCACATACTGACATCAAACAGGTGAACAGGTACATATGCATATGCAATCCCACAATGAGTTTAAAAAAAAAAAGCTCTCTGATGATTTCAGTCAGATTTTTGCAGTTTGTGTGGTGCAAATTATAAGACAGAGATGGTAAAAAAGATCATGCGAAAGGTAAATTATATTTTTTTTTGGCACATCATTTCTTTATTAACATTAAAAGTGGACCTAACAGGGGAAATGATTTTAAATATGACAGCACATGTCAGTATTTGCACTAATTTTATAATTCACAGTATGCTGATTAAATTACTTTTACTACAGGGCTGTTGAATGCTTGAATCTGACAAATGTTGACAGGTTGACAAATGTTCTAATGTGTGCAATTATTTTCAGGCTAAAGTAGTTCCAGGCAGGTCTTTTCAGTTATGAATTTCAGTTATTTCAAAGGTCCTCACAGCCTACAACAGCAAAAGAACCAAAACCCACAACGACACTGACTGACCAAGAAAAAAGAAAGAAAAAAAAAATGCCACAAAATTACTTTCTCCCACTCAAACCCACACACATACAGTACAGACACACACTAGCACAGAAACGTGTTGTCTAAGAAATGAGATCGCAGCTCAATGGCCAGCTGATAACAGTTGAACCATCCCCAGGAACCATGGTTGGTTTTGCCAGAGTGGTGCCACGAGTAAAACTGAGCTTCTGTCCTCCCTGATTCGGTTGATGACTCGGGTAGCAGATACAGGAGGGAAGACGACTTAGAATGATTCGAGGCCTGCTTTGGCACAAAGTGGCTCATTGACTGCAACGACTTCTGGGCCACTGTAAAATGCTCAGCGAAGCCATCCAACCGAACAGACACGAGACTTGTTTGCATCCTTGATTCGGCAAAGGTGGCGCTCGAGGACCACCAAATTTGTCCATAGCACGACCGATCGGTTGGGCTGTAGAGTTAATGGTGCACAGGGCGAGGTCTGTTGTGCTACGCAGCTATTTGAGGGCCCATTGTCTGGACCAGTTTCATACATGGCACGCAGAAGCTTGCCGTGGTAGACTTGAAAGACATTTTACGAAGGCCGGCTCCAGCTTGACCATTTGTGGCATACGCTCTGGACACGTTGTTCTGTACAGCTTTAGTCTCCCAGTCGAGGGCCATGGGCGGGCAGAGATGCACGGTGACAGCTTCTTCCAGCGGGGGAAGCTTGGTGTACAGAAACACCAGCAAATACTCACAATGCAACCAAATACAGAAACACTCTTAAAATGCTCACAACACAACCAATTACAGAAACGTCTGCAAATACTCACAACGCAACCAAATACAGAAAAATGCTGCAAATACTCACAAACGCACGTAAAATCAGGATGTTAAAATGAACCAAAAAAAACTTACCTTTCAGGTCATCGACAAAATTGACGAGACAGTAAACAATATAGTCCCAGCCAGTTGTGGTCTGTGCAATTAGCTTGTTTCTGTATTTAGTTGCGTCGTGAGTGCATTTCTGTATTTGGTGGTCATAATGATTCGCTCAACATCACAAATCTATTGATTTTCTCTTTTATTGTATCTGGAGTATGATAAAATGGCACACTCAATATCACTTTTTGTCTGATGGATACTTCAAAGCCTCAAAAGGTGATCACATCGAGGAGTGAGAGGGGCATAAGTGACATTTTGGGTGAAATGGAGATATTCTTGCCCTTGTGCATCTGACAAGGTGGAATAGTTGCCATAAAGGTTTATGGCTAGACTGGCTGCCACTTTAACTGGACTTTTATGAGCAGTTTATCCAAGTCCATCAAAGAGTGCATTTGGAAGAGGAATAAAAACCCTTACTTTGTACCATCATCCAACTTCATGGGGGGTCACTTTCAATCCAGCATTATTCATGCGTCTATCACAGCACACTTATAAGACTCTGCTGCAGTAACACTATCACCTGTCTCATAGCAACTGCCTCTTTATGCTGTCCACATCACCATGACATTTTAAAGATAATACACTGATGAAACCATTTTCAGGGATAGAAAGCATAAGTCATAAAAAAATTCAAAGGCAGATCTAAAGAAGGTAATTATTAGCATTAAAATGTTTAGGAGAAAAGCAAGCGAGAGCCCTTTTATGAGGTCAGGCATCAAAAGAATAACGAATAATAATGGAAATGTGCAGAGTCACAGAGAAGACCAAAAACAAGAAAGGAAAGGCAGAAAAAAGGTCTTCCACAGAAGTTGGTGATAATAAGGATGAGGTCAGTTAGGAACAGATGAATGAAGCTGATTCTGAATACTACATTTTCAGGACAATAGAAAACATTTATCACCAATGTAAAGTATAAACAAAAGACTGAAAGGCTAGTTCTGTCATTATTCATTCACCCTCATGTCACTCCAAATCCATATTTTCTTTAATCTGTAAAAACCCAAAAGGAGAATTACTTAATTTCCTCTTTCATATGCAATAGCAGTGAATATGGACTGAAGCTTTCAAGCTTCAAAAATGATGCAAAACTACCATAAAATTGTGATAAAAGTCATCAATATGACGTGTGCTATATTCCAGGTTATTAACTAAAATTATCTCGACATGTGCTATATGTTCATGAAAGAAGTATTCAAGGAGATTTAAGTTTTTCAAGGAGATAGGAAGATTCAGTCTGTTCCTGCTTTATTGCTCATGAATATTTGCTGAAAAAAGTATTTATTTATTTTTTAACCGTAAAAACAGTTAGCCTAATTGGTTAAAAATGTGTTCCCATATTACACTTTGCATTTGATTTTCTTTTCCCATTTTAATAATTGCATTTTTTTATTATTATTAATCAGTTACACATTATTAGGGCTTTACATCTATTACATTATTTTACTGCCATGTGTGTTATCATGATGATGTTCAGTTTGTGTAACTAGTTTTTATATTGGCTTGAGGAAAAGCTACTTGTAATGAGCTATGATTCATCATGTGGTTTCTCTTTTCTCCTTCTTCTTTTTTATCAAAAAAAAAAAAGAACTAGTATGTTCTCATACATTTCTCCTTTTATGTTCTATAGAGAAAATAATGTGATTAAGGTGAGTATATTGCCTTTTTAAAATAATTGATATAATGGGCAGTTTTCATTGTTTCTGCGAGCTATCACTTCCGCTTCCTCAAACAACACCCCAATGCTGTCAATAGCATAACTTTTTGGGTACATTTGAATCATACACATCATCAGAAATGCATTAATCAAGAACATTATTGGATTTCTTTTATGTGATGCGAGCTTGATACAATGCACTAGTGTGTAATTGAATGAATCAGCCCTCAGACACACACAAGTTGTCTTGATTCAGATGAGGTTTGTTAGTGCTGCAGTGAGTGACACAGGCAGTGACGCAGACTGATGATGACACCATCATAGATTGCATTCAGAAAATATATTCATTATGTAGAGACTCCATTCAGATCACTTTGAAATTCACTTAATACAAGCCTGATTTTTTTTCCCACCGCATTTCATTTGTTTATACACCATATTTATTTATATGGATGGCATTTTCGACTTCAGCTATTAGACTAGGCTATTTACTTTCCAGGCTATGCTCAAGCCTTTGCACTCATTACACACAGACACTTAGACATTGTGCATAGGATTAAAGCAGCTTATACTGAACAAACAATGATTAGTTTCTCATTCACATTTTTTTCTCTCCATACAATGACACTGTAAAGTAACTAAGCCCGTCATTCTGCCTAACTTTCTGCCTAACCTAACCTAACCTCATTATTTGTGAACTTAAATTTTTGGCTGAAGTATTCTTTTAAGATTCACTGTTATGATAAACGAATAACCAGTGAAGTTTCCAATGATAAACATTAGCTGCTTCTTAAATATAACTGATTTACTATTTCATTAACATGCACTCTAAGAAGCTCAATGCTGTGGCAACAGGGACACCGCGTGGAATTCAGAAGAATTACGAAGAGAAACCGAGTTTTTGTTGGCGACGTTGTAAAACTAGTCGTGATTTAACAATGCCTTTGTATTTCTGGATTCGATCAGCTTATGAAATATATATATGTTGCCTTTAGACTTATAGGTCTATTGAGCGGACCATTTTAATTGTATTCAAATATGATAATAGGCCTGGAGTTTTACTGATTCCTTACAGGATCAAACTCACGTGACAAGAGAACGGGAAAACGTGATTAAATATGCTTCATCAATTTAGATCGATTCAAGATGTCCCTTTGTATCTTCTCAAACAATTAAGAAACAATAATCGACATTCAATCTTCGCGTTACATCCTGTACAATGTGCACATTATAAACGCATCAGTAAAATAAATAAATAAATAAATAAATAAATAATAATAATAATCTGTGGTGTCCTTAAAAAAGAATCATGTTGATTATAAATGCATTATTAACACAAATACCAACATTAATGTTATTCATAATATAAAAGGAAGAAATTATTTAAGATTTTAAATGGTTAATTACTTTATGCAAACGATTGTAGCATAATAAAAATGTGCCAGAGTATAGGCCTAATAGAAAAATAAAATAAAAACAAATAAAAAGGATGCCACTTCACTTATAAATCGATACAATTTAGCCTAGCCTTCACATCATTTAACAATATTTTGTAAAGCTATTTATGAATTTAAACATTTTTTAATATCTATATAGCCTACATGGAAATAACATAACGATACTGGTGATAAATCTGTATTATACTCTACGTTTGCGCTCTTTTACTATCCCAGGGCTACTGCACCTGTGCCGTCTTTAAATGACGCTCACGCAGGTACCTTGCGTCACGCGCAGAGCCTGAAACGCGGAAGCAACATTCCACGTCACTTGAGGTGGATTTAGCGCGAGCGAGCCTGGATTCTGACAGGAGAATTTAGCGCTTCCTTGACGTGAAACTCGCCGGATGTGATGCCACGAACATTTTGGCTTTACGCTCAAACGGACAGCGAACGGAATATCTGCGGGTTGTAAACGGAGGATTCGTCTCAAGGTAATGTTTGTGTGCGGAGCTGTACTGCGGTCAGAGCGCTTGCAGCAGGCGGCTGCTGAATGACGCTGTTTTATTGGTTAGGCGCTGTTTCCTGACGCCGTGTGTCCATCAGTGCAGATGATATGATGGCTATATAGAATAATAATAGGTCCGTTTTTCCACAATTGCTGAGTCTAAAACATAGCGAGTTACCTAAACAGGAAGCATTTTTGTGCTCCATAGAAGTGCTAAGATTCCCAAATATGATGAACGCGCGTATGATGTCCAAAAATGCTGTTTAGAGAGGCAGCTCACATCAGCTTGTTGTAGGTTATGGGCCCTTTTTTTACTTTGATTCACTGATCATGGCAATATGAATATTCTTGGTTTCTTGGCATCGTTTCTCTGATTTAATGATCGATAAACTACTTATTTTTTGCTATAATGCCTCTAAATGTCCCTTATGTCCACACAATTACATGATTTAATTACATAATTTCTCAAAATGAATCTATTGTTTATTACATTGGCATTGCAATTGCCATCATTATGTTATCTAAAAGTAAAAGTGTGCTCTAGTATTTGTCATTACCCATTAAAACACATCAGGTAAATCAAGCTAAGTAATGCTGTCAAGGGTGTATTCAACTGTCACTGCTGTGTTATGGGGTGTGTAAGTTACATGTTTTGTAAATTTGTCAGAGGGAACACCTTCACATTACCTTAACTGATTCACTGTGATTTTCAAGACAATATTGGCAGTAGGTCAGCACAATCTGCTTAATGTGCTGTAATTGTGCTCAGCAAACAGTATTGTAAGCCCTCCTGGATTCTTCCCCTGTGGATCTAAATCTTTTTGTCTAGGGTGGGATTTTTTTTGCCTACCAGATACTGTGAATGCAGACCTTTACCAGCCACTCAAGTTTTTACCAGCCATTTGGATTAAACTATTTAATGAACTGATACAGTATTTTGCTTCAGATTTATTTCCTTATAAGTGGAACCCATTTTAGGCTGTTGTACTATTTTTACCTTTTTACCATTTTACCTTGGTTTTTTCATCAAGAACTATTTTTTGTTTCTAAACAACAACAATTCTTGTCAAATGATACATGTTGCTTGCCGTAGTGGCTGCCTGGAAAAGAATCCAAACTGACTTAAATATTTTGTCTGGTGGTAACTTCCAATCCTGATGTGTCTGTTTATTCAGACCATCATGCTAATGTTTGTCTTTTTTTCTTGTCTGCAGCGTGTCTGATTTGGTGCTCGATCTTCATGGGCGAATCAGGGTCACGGCGCTCCACCCTGGTCTCCAGGCTTCCCATTTTTAGACGTAGTGTACGAAAGAGACAGGACTCGCTCCCCTCCTCGCCCTCCTCCGGTGGTATCGGGAATGGCGTCCACACTTCCTCTCCATCCAGCACGAACTCCAGCTCCAGCAGCACGAGCAAGCGCCGCAGCCTGTTCCGCACTCCGTCACTCAGCTTCCACAGCAAGAGGAACAGCGACCCGACCCAGCTCAGCCTGGACAATCACAGCCAGGATTCTGAAGATGTTTTTCGAGACAGTTGCATCTCAAAGACGCGGCATTCGTTCGGATTCGGCGGACACAAGAAGAAGATCCCACGATCTCAGACAGAAAACCTTGAGAAAGTGTCGGCCAACCGCAATGTGTTCATTAACTGCATCAGCTCACGGACGAATGAGGGAGATGATTCAGGGTTCCTCGATGAAGTGAGCAGCAAGAGGTCTTCTAAGCACAAGAAGATGTTGCCCAAGTCTTTCTCAGCTCACCAGCGGGTTTCCAAAAACTCGTCCAATGTCCTGGACCAGGGTAATGGTCAGGATAGTGCGGAAGAGCCTCCTAAAACTGGTACCCCAGGTTCCTGGCCTGGAGAATTGGCTGAGAGTTCGCTACAATCACCCATGATCTCAGAAGACCGCACCACAGCAATCACACCATCCGATTTCGTTCACGTCACCGAAGACTCTGTCTCGGAAGTGGACGCTTTGCCTGCCCCCAGTCCAGCTGCTCCACCCGAAACCTTTAGCCAAGCCGTTTCTACCTCACAGGTGTCCATCACCCCAGCCCAGGCTGTCTCGGAAAAGCCCTTACTGCCAGATACCAGCCACACAGCCAACACTCAGTGCGAGAGCACAACTGCCCATACAGAGCCAGTAACGCTGCAGACGGTGAAAGAGCTGAACCTTGACACTCGTCCTAATGCAAACGCTAACCCTGACCAGTCAGAGGCCAGTAAGATTGAACAAGCTCCAGAATTAAGTGAGGACAGCAGCTCCAATCCAGACACCCGTGAGAGGAGGTCCAGGAACGCTCTTCTCATCCACCAGGCAGGAAGGTCATCGGGCCTGAGCAAACCGGAGACCAGGCCAAGTCACCTGAGAAAGCCACACACAGGTAATGTCAGCCAACTCTGTTGCTGTTTTTTGTGTTTATAGAGACTATTTTCAGTAAAGAAAGTGTTTTTAAGAAAGTTCTGATGTTCCATAACAAAAACAAGTTAATCTTTGATCTTAAAACCGGTTCCACTAATCTAGAAGATTTTATATCTTGCTATTATGTCCTCTGCGCTTCTTAGATGATTTGCAGCTTCTACAAAGATTATGAAGTGCTCATCTGATGGACACTTTAATATCTCATGAGGCCATGGGTGTTGAAAAACAGCCACCAAATAAATTCTTCATGATTGTTGGTAGTGCATTGTAGGGCAAAGGGACATGGTCAGCTATCTGCACATTTTCCTGCTTATACATGGCTACTTTCCCAAAAAAAAAATTGGGCCTGGAATATTATGACTTGGAATGATTTATTATAAGAGAAGGTATTGCAGAAAGATCCATGAATCTAGCAAAGCTATATGTAGAAATTCAGCTGTTGTCAAATATACATTGTTTCAGTCTGTATATATTTCAATGCAAAATGTTTAACGCTAGGCCAATCAGCATGAAGTATTGCTGAGAGCTGTGTAATATGCTAATTGAGTCTGTTGGATGTAGACATATTCAATATCAGATACAATTAATGGCTCATTATTTATCATATCATATTTGTGATAAAAAAAGACATTTAATCCCTTATGTATTGAGCTATAAAGGCACTGCATAACATGTAGCCTTACACTGAATGTGTAACTGATCTTTACAGTACTGACAGCTTAAACTATTATTTTTATACACGTACACAAAACTTGGAAACACCTCCCCCATAGAAACAATATGGTGCTTCAGTTTGGCTGCATTTTTCTTATGACCCATGATTTCTCTATTGTAAATGATACTTTTACGTTGCGAGCGCTTTCACTCCAGAGTGCCTGTGGCTGAGAAGGTTTATGGGAAACTAACCAGCTCCACTGTATTGAATTTCTTCTAGTGGTGACTTGATATTGGCTTTACTACAGATCCTCTTGCAGGAGAGAGTGAACTCTACACTCAGTGGGTTCATTTACAATTATAGGCTTAGGGTGATTCATTAATATTCATGTCAATGATTAAGTTATTTTGAAGGTTATTAAGATGTTTTAATCATACTTGCTTCTCTTTATAAGAGGAAAGATGTCTGGATGCAGTCAAGTCTGTTGTATACCGTGTCCATAGCAGATTATTTAGCTTTTTTTGCTAGATTTGCTAGGAATTTTAGTTTGTGTTGCTTGTTTCCTTTTTGAATACATTATCAGTATTATTGGGTCTTCTTTTCAGCAGTTGTTCTTGTTACTGTAGGTTTTAGGCTTTCACTGAACGTCAGTGTTAGTGTTTATTTGTGTCATTCATGATTTTGTGTTTATGATGATATACTGTACTGTACTAAAACACAACTATTGATGCTTTGCTGGACTCTTTCATCTATCCATGTTGATTAGCTTTCAATACCTAATTTAAGAGAGAAACTAAATTTATTTTATGCAGATCTGGTGCAGTGGTTGAGTTGTAGTTTGTGCCTCAGGCTTGATGCTTAATTTTTCTGTATATAATAAATATCTTTTCTAGATGCATTGCGTTTTCTTTAGATTGTGACCGACAGCCTAATTGATGTCTGTGTCTATACATACAACACGATTCTGTAGACATTTTAATCAGTCAGAGGTTTTCATATTTATCCACATTTCCATTTATTCACATCATGTGGTTCCTGTGTTTTTCTTAAATATTAAGATTTTTCTTTGTTAATTAAAGAAGTTTCTAATGCTGACCAAAGCTGCATTTATTTCATAAAAATACAGGAAAACTGTAATATTGTGAAAAAATAATATTATTACAATTGAAAATATTCATTATTGTCATTACATGATCCTTCAGAAATCTTTCTAATATGCTGATTTGGTGCTCAAGAAACTTTTGTAACATAATAAATGCCTTTTTATTTGATTAAGGATTATTGAAGTGCTTATTTCAGTGTTATTGTGGTTAATGTTACCCCCCCAGCAGTTTCATTCATTGCACAACATCTCCATTAATTCACGCAATGTAGTAATTAAATTTATATTTATACTTAAATTTAATTTTATATTTTAGTATTGTTCAAATTCACTACCCTTTCGTTATGTTCGGGATGAAAACAGCCACTGAATCAAATTACTGTAAAAATGTATCAGATTAATTTGTTTATCTTTTCTTTATTGCATAATCAACCTCAGTCCTGATCAAAACTACTAAATATTTAAACAAATCCAAGATTTGTACTCTTTAATTGCCAAGTTCATAAATGATATCACTAATTTGGGGAAAAAACACACAAAATGTTTTATTTTCAATATAAAAAGTGATTGTGGACTGGATTTTATTAATTTATCACAGTCTTGGACATGTGAAAGATTAGTAACAACAGTGGCTTCGATGCATTATTAGTTTTTGTGCAGCAAATTAATGATTTAGTAATGTTTTAGTAGTTGATTATTGACTGAAATAAATGATTCACAATTCAAACATCCATGCTTGATGCCAATGCAGCGTCAGGATTTGTATTCGATGCATCTAGAAAGCAAGTGAATCCTAATGCTTACAAATGAGTTATAGTAAATTATGATGTATTGTACACTCTCCAGAACTGTTGGCCAAGTTTTTTTTTTTTTTAATGGATGTGTTCTATCCTTCACAGTGTCCATGTGCAGCAGCGTGAGCCCATACCATGAGGTGATGCGCATGGAGAGACGTCTACGGTCGGCCTCTGAGGGCGCAGGAGGACCCAGACTTCACCTCAGCCTCAGGGATCCTCACTGCATGGAGGGCAACACTTTATCCAAGCAGAGAACCGGTTCCTCATCTTCTAAACTGGGCAGCCTGGTATGTATGAATGTGATTGCACAGCTCAAACTCACATTTTCAGAAATAAGTAGTTGAATTAGTCTATTTGATCTGAATGTGTGTCTTTGAAAACCAACGATGTAGACTCTCACTGCGTCTTCCGAGGGATTAAATTCCCAGCCAGCGATATAATCGCAGTGCTTAATTAAACAGACAAATCCTCTCACACCATTTTAGCCAGCAGGTCAGCAGGGCCAGCATCCATTGGCTACTGTCCCTGAACTTTCATCTGACCATGTAGAGTGCCTCTAATATGTATTCAACTATCTGGATGTTTATGTTATGTTGTTTTGCAGAACTGAATCTTTAAAGGTGTACTATGCAGAATTTAAGGAAAAATAAACCCTCTCAGTTATTACTTATATGATCCACTAGAAGTGTGTGGTGTTGTTTCTGTCTACAGTGACACTGCCCTGTGCCTGTGTTTTCTTATTTTCTTAAGTTGCTGTCCTTGGGACATTTCTGGGCTGCAGCCTTTGGCCAGTGAGTGTGTCCCCCTCAGCCAATAAAGACTCGCTGCACAGCTGAGGGCGGGGCTTTATTGTCTGTGTCTGAAGCTCTGTAAGCTCTGCTAAATTCTCCTGTCTTACATTGCTATTGCCTTATAGACTGCATTCTGTGACCTAAACAGATTACTAGGCAAGGCATTGTAATTACATTTTTATGATGACGCGTAATTATTGTTTATTAGCAAGCTGCCCTGACAGCCAGTCATCTAACTATTAGCTTACCTGTTCAGCCATAGACACACACACACACACACACACACACACACACACACACACACACACACGCACACACACGCACACACACAAAAACAGTCATAAGTTGCATAGGTATATTTGTGGCAATAGCCAATAATACATTGTATGGGTCAAATTTATCGATAATTTTTTGTTATGCCAAAAATAATTAGGATATTAAGTAAAGATCATGTTCCATGAAGATATTTTGTAAATTTCCTGTCGAAAATATATAATAAAGTATTATTAGTAGTAATATGCATTGCTAAAGAACTCATTTGGACAACTTTAAAGATGGTTTTCTCAATATTCCGATTTTCGATTTCAGATTCCAGATTTTCAGATTATCTGGGCCAAATATTGTCCTATCCTAACAATCCATACATCACTGGAAAGCTTATTTATTTCATGGCTTTCAAAATTATTTATAAATCTCAATAAAAAGACAGTTTTGTGATCCAGGATCACATTTATGCATGATAAACACAATATTTGAAAAAAATATTTGAAAAATATAGGGCTGGGTGATGTGACCCAAATCTTGAGTAATTTTATTTCATGATAACAATATATTACAAAATAGTTATTTTTGGTTTAAATAAGGTTTTTTACTTTTGAAATTTCATAATTCTTATCACCATTTTCAGTATAATTTCAAAAACGAATACTATCCTAAGAATCTCTGAATCTTACTGAAGAAAAATAATCTGTGATTTTAAAAAAAGGAAACACTTCAAGCACTAGAAATATTACATAAAATGTATAAAAACAATGCGTAGTCTTTACTGTGTGAATTTAAATATACTGGTTACATTTATTCTTATAGTTACAAAAGTGATTTAGTCAAGAGCAGTGAGAGATTTTCTCTTTTTGTTGTTTGATTTAACATTAATGACAACAGCAGGTGAATTTGGACTGACTGAATGGATCAAATATACTTGTGTTTTCTCTGAACTCTTGCCATCACTTAAGACATAAATGTCACAATGTATATTTAACCGATCAAGCCAAATTAGGCGGCAAAAAGCTCTTGTGCGCTACGAGCAGCGGTTTCATGTCTCTCAGACAGTGCTGAGAAACAGTCTCTCAGAGAGCGTGCGCATATACTAAAATGAAATCTCTTTGGCTGATAATTGCGCTTCAATAGTTTTAAATCACCTGCTTTTTAAACTGCAATGCATAAAAATGCATGCAAACAATAAGCTTTTATGACTACCTAGCACAGCAACATCACATGAACAAAACCGTGATAAAGACGATATACCAAAAACTATTCCGGTTGACCAGGTAATCGTGTCTACCGGTATATCGCCCAAACCTAGAAAATACCTCATCAATCATCTTCCCGCATGGCAGTATTGTGGCAGAACTTGGACCTGAAGAAAAAAGAACAGTTGAATCAACTCTGAGAAGTAATTAAAAAGCCCAAAGCAGGAGATAGATACAAGAACTTTCCAAGTCACTGAATATGCTGTGAAGTACAGTTAAATCAATAATTACGAAATGGAAAAGAATGGCACTGCTGTGAATCTACCTAGAACAGACTGTCCTCAAAAAACTGAGCACTGATGTGAAAAGTCTTGTGTGATCCTTCATTGTAACCTAATCACTTGGTATCATGGATTCTCATTCCTCATTCCAAAGTTGAAACCGTTTGAATAGTTATGTTGTGGTTGTAAAACGTATAGTTCAGTGTCCAATGTTTTGAAGGTTTTTTTTTTTCTACTGCAAGTTTATTAAAGCCACCATCTCTGTTTATTAAAAGCAGACTCTAGAAAAATCCTGTCCTTTTAATCTCTCCACAAGACCTCACAAAAAACCTGTGGATTATATGCATAATAACATGAGCATTACTCACAGCAGGCCATTTAAGTCCAACAGAGATTGTGTTGAAGTGGTGGGGTACAATAAGAACAAATACTCTGTTAACTGTTAGCATGCTGAAGTACAGCACTTTAGCATGCTAAACCACTTTACAATACATTTTTGTCTTTCAAATATTTAAAAGTCAATTCTAAAAACATTCATTAGTTGACCTAAATGGATAGTTCACTTGTCTGGCTGTCACCAGACCAAGCTCAATCTTTTAAGATTGAACATTGGTCTGGGGAGTCTGCTCTGTATTTTCTACTGCATATATATACATTAAAAAAATATATATATATATATATTTTTTTTTTTTTTTTTTTTTTTTTGTGGAAATGTAATTAAATCTTGTGACGGCAAAGCTGCATTTTCAGCATCATTACTCCAGTCTTTAGTGTCACAAGATTCTTCTGAAATCATATACAGATTTGGTTGAAAACAGTTGTGCTGCTTAATATTTTTGTAGAAACAGTGATATAAATGTTGTTTTGAGGATTCTTTGATCAAAAGAAAGTACAAAAGAACAGCATTGGTTTGAAATGGAAATCTTTTGTAACATTGTAAATGTATTTGCTGCCACTTTTGGTAGTTGAATGTGTCCTTTCTTAATATGTGTTAATTTCTTATTAAGCAATAAAAAAAATTAAAAAAATTCTAACAAAGAACTGACCCCATACTTTTGAATGGTAGTTAAGTTAGAAGTGACTATTTTTAGCTGGTGCCAGTCATTGGTGTTAAGCAGATAAATCAGAACAATTAAGCTTCAGAGAGATTTTATGTTTTATGAACAAAGGCCTTACAGGAAAATATTGTTTCAGTCAGTAATCTAAAACAATTGCTCATACTTTTAGCTAGTTCCTATAAAGTCGTAAAGCCTTTGTTTTGTTTCTGAATAATGTAGTCTGCACCTGCACAGCTTGAGGCCAAACTAATTGCTCTTGTTTTCCAGCGTAGTGGAGGAAAACGCCACATCCTGTGTTATTGTTCTTTAATGCTTGCTAAGGTGCCACTGCTAATTTGTCATCAAGTCATGGGGTGTACAAAATTTGTGAGTGAAGTTTACCTTCACTGTGGCCTGACCTTTTCATTTACATTATCCTGTTTTCCAGTTGTTCTTGGACAAAGATACGTCCTGAAGGCAACGTGGCTTATCAAGGGTTTTCCAACAGACATAGGAAATCTTAGGGAACATGCTGCATGTTTTGGTTGACTTTGAGAATCCTGTTTCTTCTATTTTCAATGCTGTGCCAGATAAAGATAAAGAGATATATAAGCCTACATTTTAATTGCAGGATGAAACGGATTTGTTGAAGGAAAATCCCCTCCTACGGTGCAATCGTTCTGCAATCGACAGCTCCAGTCAAAGTTCAGAGAAAGGGCAGCATTTTGCTTGCTGCGTGGAAGAATCAACATTGTAATCCCTGATGTCTGATTTGCGAATTAATGAGTTGGTCCTTTTTAATGAATCAGTCTCAAATCATGTCCTAAACTCACAAGTTATTTGTATGAATTGGTCTATTAACTCTCACTGACCCGTGAGTCGTTTTAAAAATGAACTTAAGCATGAATAACAGTAATTTTTATTTATATTTATTTTATTTCTTTTTAAAGAATTAAAGGGTAAATAACACACACAATTTCAGCCAATCTCATGTTAATCTTGAGTACCTATAGAGTAGTATTGCATCCTTCATATCTCCGAAAACAGCCAAACTCATGGAAGTGTGGAGTGGGCATAGCTAAAGACATTATCCCTGGATGACTTTGATTCACTATACGTTCATGTTGTTTACATTACATGCACGTATGCGCCTATTGCCAACAAAACAGATATTTGATGCAGTTTTACTCATCGCCTGCGGTTTGACTCATGCCCGGGAACAAACAAACACACTTGCAGAACTCTGTTGCTGCTCCAGAAAAACAAACAGCTTCCACTGTTTCCTTTAACGCTAAGTTATTTCGGAAACCTTTATAACCAAAAAAAAAAAAAAACTTCTTTAGTGACATTGTTGATTTTGTTGATTTTGTGGTTCAAAAACTAAATGACAGCGCCGATGGCTCCGGTAACTAAGCTTGTAGACGGGCGCACACTTACTCTCGCGCCAGTTGATGTGCACACGTGCTCTTCCAGGAGAAGTGCCCATATAAGGAATTCTGCTTTATGATGTCATACAGGGCCATACTCTGAAAGAAAAACTTTCTGAAACAATATTTATTTGGCACAGAAATACTATGATGTCATACGTCCAACTTGTTTTCTGAAATTTTGGCCATGATTAGTATATGAATCCAACTTAGGGTAAATGAGTCAGAATGCTTGAGAATGCCCAGAATGCCCCCCCCCCACCTCACGTCAACATTTTCCATTTTTGGATTCTATTTAGTTTTTTGTTAATTTCCAAAGCTAACTCTGCAATCGGCAAAGAATGTAAATGCTCAATAACATACTTTTTACAAGGCAGACACGCATACTTTTTTTGTGTGTAAACACAAAGACATGCAGGAAAAGGGAAGTGTTTCATTGACACAGTGAAAATTTGTGGTCATGCTCACTGCTCTCAAGGGAAGCATGCCATTTACTGCTCTTCTAATGTTCTTCAAACATTAACATTTGAGGAACCACAGTTCCCAATTTCTGTAATCTTTGGCCAGCATGCTTGTAAATCACAAGCTTTGTTCAGTAATTTTGCTCTTTCTTCTACAGCTTCATTTGCATAAAGATGGTGCTTGTTTGATACAGTCTTATTGATTTAGCTTGCAGTCAACCTTCATAGGTATAGCAGGAGAATTTGGTCTGACTAATGAATGAAACCATGCTGGAGTGTGTTTCCTAAAAGCATCGTTAGTCACAAGTTCCATCATTACCAGCATAGTTCAAAGATTTGGTGTTTACTAAAAGTTAGTTCAGACTAACATTGGCAAATAAGCATTGCAAAGTTGTGTGGTTGGAAAAAGTATGTGACAAAGTTACTATTCTTTTGGGAAACATCCGTGACTAACTAGTTAGTTTCTCCAATGATGCATCGTACTATGTTGATTTAAGCATCGAGTCATGTCGTTGTATGGGTTACACTTACGAGAGCTGCTTTATTGAATCAGGCCTTATTTTTGCTCAATACGTTGTGGCCTAGACTTGAAATAAGCCATTATTGAAATATTTAATTGTTTAGATGTCTCACTGAACCTGCATGTACAAAGTGCAGATGTACAACTGATGCCAACAGTTATTTTATTTTTTTATATATAAAGTAATGCACCAAAATCTAAACTCTGGCCAATACCGATAAGCTGTCAGTTGTTGTTTTTTTCTTTTTTTTTTTTTGGTTGTCAAATAGCATTTTTTTTCTGTAATTAATGCACCTAGCATTAAAGTTTTTAATTATATTTTTATATTGTAATAATTTCTAGGGCTGTAATCAACCAAAGAAAATCTTGGTCAACTGAAGTCCTGAAATTTTCGACTAAAAATTACGTTTAAAAAAAAACCTGCATTAAATTTAATTATTTAATGCAGTATGTTAAATAATTTTTGACCTTATTATTTTGCATAATAAAATAAGATTATTTGTCTGACACATGAGTCTGTCGGCTCTGACAGCGTTGCGCAGGTGCACGTGGTGCAATATCATAGCCTATGATTTCCGAAAATATAGTACTATGTTGTCAGCTAGTGATATCATCACAAGAACTTTTGAGGAATATGCAACATAATTTAGTCAATTGTTTTTGTCATAATGTATTATAATAACTGACAGACATTATCATTTCAGCCGCTCTGTCCAGCTCGAACTTAGGAGCTCAGCTCAGCTTCGCGGCTGAGACACGAATAGACTATTAACTTAAAGCTTTTACTCTTAAACACAAAAGGCACGTCCACTTTAATAAAAAATGAATATTTTTTAAACAAGCTAGATCAAGATCAGAAACTAAATAAAGAGCATAACTGAAAAAATAAAGCATAGGCTCAAAACTAATACAAACAGTGGGCACAGCGCATACTTATAGCCTACTTCAATCTGTGTCTCTTCTCCAGTGGGTTGGGCTAATCCAAAAGAAGTGAATACAAGGGGGGTGTTCTGAAGACAGAATGTTACCTGTGAAACAGGGGTGCTCTGAAAACACCCCCATTAGCAATTAGTGCTTTCCACCTGATGAAATGAACACGGTAAAACTGATGAAATGAACGCGGCCTAAATCAGAATTTTGGTCGAGCCAAAATGTATCAACTAATAATCGACTTATCCACTGGGAGATTACAGCCCTAATAATTTCACATTTAATCTCCAAATTAATGTTCAAACAACATACAGACAGTATATTTTAATTATTTGCTAATGACATCTTTTTATGAATGATGGCCGGTATAACTGATACCAATACTGCTACTGATGTCTCTATGAAATTTAATTATAAAATATAATTGAAAGCTACCAATTTTAACATGTTATTAGGCTTTAAAACAATCTTCACATAAACCCATTATAACAATTGCAACATTTATCTGTGACTTTAAGATATCAGGGCTCAACCCTAAGGATTCTTTCTATTAGCCCAGTCAGACCGGTTTATATTTTTTTTCGCTGTGCCACAATGTACAAAATATTTATTATTTTCATTGTTCTGACCCATATAACCTTGTAAACGGTTTAACAGGTTGGAAATATACATAAATTAAAGCTTCAAATTTTTTTTTTTGTTAGATTATCCTTAATGACAGACAGCAGCAGGTTTAATAGGCTGCTGTCACTTTAAGACCTGCCGCAGATCTGACACGCATCCCATGTTCTCACAACTCTTTACATTCATTTAAGACTTTAACTCATCTAAGATTGTTCTTACGAGGATACTCCACAAAACCGGCAATGCGGTACTGGGGTGCTGTATAAAGTGGCACACGCACTTATATATATGGTCATTTAAATGTAATGTGCAGTAAAATGGATATTCATTTTGAGATTTGCTAAAGATTTCATTCAACAGTGTTATTAAATTATCAGCGGAAATAAGCATGAACTATTAAATATATCCTGTTTTGGCTATACTTATAAATGAAATCCCCTCATATATGGTAGTGATCGTTCATGTAGCCCTTTTTTTTCTTTTTCTTTTTTTACCATTTGATTAACATTTTTAACCATTTGATTAACATGCTGTATCTTACAACAAATAACCCTTGTGTCTGAGAGGGAGTGTCCTGAGATTGTCTCCTGAAAGATTTCTATATGTTTTCTTAAGTGTTTTTTTTTTTTTAAAACGATTTCTGAAATACCAAGGGAAGGAAAAGTTGTTTACATTGGCATTGAACTGTTTTGACCTTTTTGTCAAGGGCCGCAGGATATTTCATTAATGAGCAGAGCATGTTTTCTCCTGACACTGACATGTAAAGATCAAGAAAATCTGAACTTTGGGAAATGGAGAGTGAGTCACACCAAATGCCAGCTCTGTCACCTACTTAATCCATCAGAAATAAACACTTGGAAAAAAAGCCTTTTTTCTTTACGCAGACATTATCAAGCACTGTCAGTTTTTGTCCTTTGTGTTCCTGTTGTCAATATCTGTGTTTATGGGTAGTGCTCTCATTGATAGAGACTACATGATTATGCACAATGGCCATTTATGTTCACAAGGACATTTATGAACCATGACACTGTTCTTCTTTAATCTTCTTAAAATAAGGTGTCTGAACAGGTCGCTGATTTAAAGCCGTCCACTTCATCAGTATTACACTGTTACTGAGATTGTTACAGTAGTGATGTATTATGTTCATTTTGTCATTTGGCATCGTAATATTTCACAGAGCTAAAGGCCGGGCCATTTCAAATCCTGAGAGTTTTAATTAGGTGCCCAGCGACCCTTTAATTTCTAGCAAAGTCAAAGTTAAGGCACTTTTCTGTTCTGATGCACTATCCAGTCCTTTGCTCTGTCCTGCTTAATTAGCCAAAGAGCTGCTGCTCCCCCCCCCTTAATAGGACATAATGGCTGCTCTTTTGCCTTTTACATGCACTTTTAAATAAGATTAGCCTCAAATGCTCCATATAGAGCTTTGCTGAGTCCTGCTTGTTTGCTTGAATAAACGGCCTTGTTTTATTTATTTATTTATTTTAATTTTACCTTTAGCTTTCAATCGAAAGATGTTTGTTTTTCATATTGGACACAAGATGGCAGTGTGACGCTTTGAAAAGCAGCATCCAGAGTCCTACTTTAGATTGAGCAGTATCCTGGTTTTCTGCTACTTGAGTGCATGGTGGATTTTTTTTTTGTTTTTTGTGCCGTTTAGTCAGGTGTGAGGGTTTCTGTGGAGGCGTCTTTGAATCAGATTAAATCCTTTTTTGTCATGCTTTAACAAACAGACCGTGACACGCAGCTGAAGGTTTGGGCTGAATTTAAGAAAGTCATTAGTCACTACTTAAAGCAAACTAGATTAAATATGTCATAACTAATAAAATTACATTCTTGTAAGGGCACTAGGTCTCAACAATAAGATTTTTTTTATATGGTATATTTTTATTTTTCACAATTCTATTTAAAAGATATATACTTTAAAATAAAATACAATATATTTATAATTATCACTTTTTTAAAACATTTGTTTTGATCTAAGTTTATAAACATGTTTTTAATTTGCAATAAAAGCTGGAAATGCATTCTAAATGTATATGTATATAATTAATTCCGTATATTTGTAAGTACATGACACAAGTTGTTGGAAAATGATGGCATACAATGTAAAATGGACTCTCATTGAGCTCCCTTAAGCAAAATGTTTTGTTTTCACCCTTTCATCATAGTTTTTTTCTTCTTCTCCTGTTCCAGGATGTTTTAAATAACCTTGGCTCGTCTGAGTTGGATGAGGATGACCTAATGCTGGATCTCGACCTCTCTGATGACCAGCGACTTCACCATGGTATGTTTTTTTCTGACTCCAGTAGCTTTCTCCTTTTACTTCAGACTCTGCAACATGTATTATGGCATTTATTTCTCATTCATATTCATGCTGTTAAATCTCTGAATATCTTGTTATAGTAATTACACATTCTTCTAATAGCTGCATCAGTTGAAGAAATTATTTTTGCCGTAGATAAAAAAGGCGTGACCTTATTCCCCAACCCCTCCCCGTGCCCCCAATTTTAGCCGAAAAAAGACTTAGGCAAGTCTTCAGATTTTAATAACTTGTAAAATATTACACCATAAAGTTGTGCTTGCATGCAACTGTGGATTAGTCATGTAATCATCTTAATTTTTGCAAATGTTCTGACATTTTTCGGGAGAAGTTACATCAGCACATATACGACGCTACACTTTAACATGCACCACAGGCAAAGCCTCTAGACTGATAAACACTGCGGATGTCATTGTTGATATTTGCTAAAGCAGTTTTTTTTTTTTGCAAGAGAAGTAAATATCGCAGCGTCTGCATGTGAAGTCATTTTGACACAAACTTCCCCTAGATCCGTGGTTCTCAGCTGGTTTTGCTTCAGGACCCAGATTCCACATTGGACAAGTGTCGACCCCACAAAGCACTACATTTTGTTTGTTGTACAAAAATGTCTTAAATCAAATTAAATCCTTTATTTCTAGGGAATAAAGAAAGTTGAAGGTTGTTTTTATCCAGAAGCTTTTTCCCCTTGATTTACTGTTACAGCCTCACGGGAAGATTCCAGTCAATCTCTTGCATCATGCCTCAACCTGCTGCCCTCACCCCTGGAGGCCTCCACTGACCGGACCCCTGGACGAGAGCCCAGGGAGCCCCCCCTCAGGTATCTTTTCCTCACTGGAGCTTCTCTGCAAACCTTTCAATTTCACAGACACAGTGTAATCATGAATGCCTCGACAGGGGGGATAATGTTACATACCGCTTTAATGACTCTGTAATGGTGTTTACCTTCTTGCAAACCACACAATGATCATCCAACTGCTTCATGAACTGAATAGAATTGCAACAATAAGGACTTGACAATAATAATTTTTTTACTGGCCCAGTTACTTACCAGTCTCCTAATTTCTGACTGACTGACTGTCTGACTAACTGATAGAGAGAGAGATCATATAATATACTGATTTGCATGATCTAATATAATGATTTGCAGCTCAAGTAACCTTTCTTATTAGTATGTTGTATATACTGTAGTATGAATGTGTGTTCTACATTCATCATGTTGTCATTATCATGTGACCTACCAGCATCATTTGCATCACTTCACAGCCATTCACAAATCCTCTCCCCTGGCTTCATGGGATAGTAAATCATCAAACCATCGTATGCACACTTCAGAATCTCACTAGAAGTAGTACACGCTCAGGAAAAAACGGTACCCTTTAAAAAGGTTAATTAATCCCATTGTGTATGATTGCAGAAAAATATATATGTTTGTATTGATTATTTATGGAGCAACAGATTTTAAGTGAAAATAAATCATAAAAGTGGTTTATTTTGTTTAAAAAAAAAACTTATATGGGGTTGTGAGGGGGACCTTTTACCTCACACACAGGGTAAAAGGCACACAGTATTGATGCAAACACTAGCTAAATTACCATAATTTTCATTTCATTAAGTAGAATTTGTCTCTAAATAGATTCAATAGTTCTAGCAATTCTCATTTGCCACTTAAATCTACGACATTTTTAAAAAAACCTCAAATATTAGATCAAATGAGCACAGAATCAACTTTGCGCTGCAAGCGGATCACGTCAAACATCAGACAAATTTCCACGTGCATCTTGAAAAGCGGATGTTTTGGAAAGTGCTGAGGGACGTTTTTGTGCCATCTAATGGTTTAGAGGAAAATAAAATCAATAGAGCCTTTTACCCCGTGGAGCCTTTAGCCCCTTTGTACCCTACCATTTAGGTAACAATGTTTACCTTTGAGCTACTAATATGCACTCTTTAGGTACAAAGGTGTACACTTTGAAGGGTACCACCCAAGTGACAGCTTTTGTACTGTTTTTTTTCCTGAGTGTAGATCATCCAGGTACCTGTGCCTGTTCTTTTATAAGTATTGTGAATTTGGGCATAAATTAGTTTTTGTTTTTTTGTTCACATGCTGTTTTTTCCCCTACTATACAGTAGGGAAGTATGCAATTTCAGATGCAGCCATTGATTAGCTTGTTCAGGTGTCTTTGATTAGGGTTAATCAAGGACTGAACATGTAGAACCTGCACCGGGTCTAGAGCTATAGAGAAAAGGCTCTAAAGGGCATACTAAAAAACTATGTTGTGGTTGTGAAATCTCAAAATAGAATCACTCCAGTCGATACACAGGAACTAAGCAGAAAAAAATATATAGATAAAAAAAAATAAGCAATGGAATAAGGAGCAAGTCTTCAGGGTGACCAAAAGCCAAAATAACAAACAAAACAAATATACCAAATAGCAAAATAAAATACAGTTGGCAAAAACAAATCAATCAAAAAAGCATAAAAAACAAAGCACAAACAAGTTCACTAAATTAAAGAGGCAGGACACCCCTATGTGCCAAGAAATTTGAACATATTTTTAACATAATTGAACATGATCCACGTGATTAACCATCAGAACAACTATGTTTTTTTTATTATGAAATGTATGTGTCAGTAAACAAACAAATGTACCCCCCAACCCCTCTTATTTAGTGTTATTTTACAATTTAATATTTAAGAAATATTTAGTATTTAACAATTTAATTACATTGCTATTTTTTCAGCAGAATGCTGAAAAAGATATGCACTGGCACAAAAGGGCAAGTGACAAATCCAAATATCTCTCAGCTTTGGCCTGAACTGTCGGGTTGTTCTTATTGTTAATCCCTCAAATTAATTCAAGCCTTGATGTGGTCATAAAATTACAGAAAACAATTAGTCAGCACTGCAGTGTAGAGACATTATTAAATTCCTGTTTTTTATGTTTAGTCCAGTTCAACCAAATATGAACATGGTCATTCTTTACTCAACCTCAAGCCGTTCCCAACAGTTTTTTCTGTTAAACGCAAAAGATGTGCTTGAATCTTGCCTGAATCTTGCCTGGAAGTGTGAACGGAAACTTGAACATTTAATGACAGAATCTTTGACATATGACCATAATGTAGTAATGGATGTTATATTGATGGAAAGACTTGTGCAATTCCTAGTATTTTCATTTTATAGAGCATCACTACTGATTTGAGGAATTGTTCTACTGTGTTAAACAGAAGCATAGTTTTAGCCAGATTTGATGCGTTTTGATGTGTAGCAAGAAAAATACACAGATCGCTATCTAGCATGCGAAGAAATAAAATCATTGTCATGTTGACGTGAGATTAAACTAATTTATACAGTTACGTTCTCAGCGGATGGGAGTCCTACTTCCTCCTCTGAATCTTGTTCCCTAAACTATCAAACTTTCTGTGATCCATTGACAAGGGCATTGACTGCACCGGCGGTTTGTTTGATTTGATAACGTTCTCTCAAACTCTCATTCTACTCTGACTGGCAGTTTCATCCTTGTGCGTAATGACAGCAGAGTCATTTCAAAACTGGATGAATCCCATGTGGACACAGAGCAAATTATATTAGCATGGAAATTAGCCTAGAAAATTGAATACATTTCCTGACCTTATAATTATTTGTACAGTTTTTAGAGCATGCCCCAAAATAGAGTGGGGTTCATTTTGAAATTATTACAGAATGTACCCAAACCACTACATGGCAACTACTTGTAATGAGTGCTGTATTTGTTTTCTAAATAAGATTTAATTTTGAAATGCAACACCGCAGTGCCAAATATTACCTTATATTGCTGAAATGTTATGAGAAGTTCTTTTCCAAAGCTACACTACTTTATGACATTTTATAGTGTATTTGAGCTACTGTATGCCTCATAAAAGGCATGCTGCTTCTAGAAAATGTATTTTCGCCTTGTCAGCAGGTGGTGATTGAATGACCTTGTCTTGATATCTTTGACACAATTTTGAATGAGATTTCTTACTGAGTAGCCCTGCAAGCCAGTTTTATTTTGGTTTATGTTGCATCCGAGGAAGTTCTGTATTTATTTTCCAAATTTATGGCACCCCAGGACTGTTCTGTTCTCATCATGTTAAAGATCTCACAATTTGTGCTATGGGTTTGTGCTAATATTGACCTAGGGTTTATGCTTTTTCATCGTCAGCCAGGCTAATGCTGTGCTAACAAATTACAGTAATAATTATTTGTGGCTTGACATGATGTATTAACAGCATTTAAAATGTATGCCAAAAATGATATTCTGTGTATATTTACTTACCCTCATGCCACTTTAAATGTATAACCCATATGTGTGGAAATCAAAAGGAATATTTCATAGAAACTCTTTTTAAACTGACACCCCATGAAAACAGTTCAAGGTGTTCAAAAAAATACCCCAAAAAACAATGATAAAAGTAGTCCATATGAGTTACACAATATTTTGAGGTTTCTGAAGGTGTATGAGAACTTTGTGAGAGAAATGGACTCAAACGTAGGGTATTTATTGGAAAACTTACCCTCAACTTTCCCTCACTTCACATTCCACACACAACGCAGTTTAAAAGTGATACTTTTTGAAAGAAATTAATACTTTTATTAAGCAATGATGCATTTAATTGATCAAAAAGAGACAATTCTCTCAATTTATCATCAATTTATTCATCAAAGAATCCTGAAAAAAAAAAATACTAGGCAGCACAACTGATTTCAACATTCATAATAATAAGGAATGTTTCTTGAGCACCAAATCAGAATATTAGAATCATTTAAGGATCATGTGACACTGGAGTAATGATGCTGAAAAATCAGCTTTCCCATCAGCGTTATAAAATGCTATTCCTATTTTAAATTTCACAGAATTACTATTTTTACTGAAGGTTTGATCAGATAAATGCAGAGACTTCTTTCAAAAACATTTTTAAAAATCCCAAACCTTAAATGGTAGCGCGTTTTGGATTTCATATTCGGGCATGACATGCATCTGAACGTGTGAATAATGACTTGAATTTCAATCTGTTCCTCACACAAAGCTATGATATGGCTTTTGAAGAATATAGCGCACCAGTCATGGATTTTTCTTTTATTTAGTGGAGCTCTGCCAGCCATAATCACCATGAACTATTGTTGTATGGAAAAAATAATGTATTCTATAAAAAGGCAGCATACTGCTTTGGAACAACATGAGGGTGAGTAAAAAAACTTTTTTCAAAATTTTTGGGTGAACAATCCATTTTTTTTCTTATTTACCCAATGTTGAAAATAATGAAACTCAACGGAATTGAAGTAGTTGGCTTCATCATTTCATCAAATTCATCATTCAGAGGGCTTGAAAGATGCATTGGATTGCGCTATAGTGTCATTATGGTGGGGAGGTGTCAGCTAGTATAGATGTCTTTAATGGACAGTGGCTGGGAGGCCTGTTTTCTGCTGTGAGTCAGCTCAGCTAGAGTCGAGGATGCACTGTTTGATGGGCTATAATCCTACACCCTGACTAAGTGACAAGATATATTATCCCAAGGCGAAATCTGGGCTGTTGGTGTGGAAAACGCATCAACCGTCAGCTAGACTGATGCACGGCAGCTCGTGTTATGTTTTTCTCGCTCAGCGACGCAGGGCTAGCCCATTTTACTGCTCTGAAGAGAGGTGTTTTGCTCTGTGAAGAGAGGCAGAAAAATGAAGCTATAGGAAGAGCTGAAGAAAGAGCTCAGTTCATTTTAACAGTGCTGCCAAAGACCGTGTAAAGGTTTATGATTAGTTTTCTTTTATATAGCTTTTACACAGAGAGAGAGTCACAGTTTAAATGAAAGGAAACCCAAATCAACCCCCTCCATTTTGTGAGGAACAAAATGACCTAGTCTTTATTGCAGTTTGATCTGATTTAGTTAAACAATCAGCAAGGTCATCTGAGGGAAGAGGAAATCTTATTGTTCAAAAGACCTATTCAGTTTCCTTGTACACTTTCTCTGAAATTCTAAATCATATTTTGGATGTCTTTTCTTTAGAGGTACACATTAAAAGTTTCATACGTAAAGAAGTTTTATACGTGGAAGACTCCAGTGAGACCTGGAAGTCTAACCTACAAGGTGACCCTTCTTGGTGGCCGCCATGAACAGTCATGTTTGCTATAGAGCTGTACGTTTGTAGACCAAACCGAAACCTAATTTGTCCCTAACAGAAATGTTTTGATCATACTGCCTGTGTTAATGCGGCCTGTGTTAATGCCACCTGCATACATTTTGGCACAAGAGTGTATTTTAATTAGAATTGTCTTTAATATATCTATTTTACACTAGGAACAGAAAATAGTTACACTCAGGACCTTAAGGACACAATTAAATGGCAAGTTTTAATCCCCGGGCCATTTAACTATAAAATAGTCTCTGTTAATAGGCCTTCATTCTGTTGGTAAGGCTTCAAAATGTTTACTTGTAATAAAAAAAATTGTGTGCATGCAATATTTGAGAGAGGAAGAACTACTGTGTGTACCATTGGAGCTTTGGTACTGCAACCAAACAAAATCTTACTGAAAGGTAATTTTTTGAGATATCAACATCAGATTTTTCTAGCAGTTTTATAGTTCAAGATTTTTCATAAAATAGATATACATGTTTTTTTAATAAAGTCTGTGCTCCCAAGCTTCAAATTTCTATGACAGTTTTTTGACACAGACATTTTTGTCCTCTAATGGTGCGTTCACACCAGACGTGAATGGTGTGATAAGTGCAAGTTATTTGCATGTTAAGTCAATGCAAAGACGCTAATAGACGTTCTGCGAAATGAGCGAATGGCACGCATGAATGGCACGGCGCGAATGACACAAATTGAGAGAGATGCAAATTGAGCATTTGACGCGCAATTTGCGCAAGTTGAGAAATCTGAACTTTGGCGGATATTCCTGCCTCGTTAACCAATCAGGAGCTTGCTAGTGTAGTGATAACAATGAGGACAAAATAATATGTGGATACAGAGCTGTACAATACAATACATCTTCGTCGTTTATAGAAAGCGGACTAAAAAGGCTTTTGCTCGGAAGAAAGTGAGTGAGGAGGTTGGACAATCTGGTAAGCTCTTTACTCAGTTTGAGCTATACATAGGGTGATTTCAGGGTGATAGGGACACTTGTTGCCATTGAGATGACTTGGAAAAAGTGTCCCAATCACTCTCAATTCACCGTATTGAGACTACAAGCTAGTTAAAGCCAGCAAATCTGAGTTTATTCACCATATTTTAAAACAATCCATGTCAGCCATTTCGCAGTGAGACGAGCCGCCTGGCAGAAACCCCTCCCATGAGGTGAATTTGCATCTGTTGCGTAGTGAATGTCACGTGCCTCCAACTTTGCGCAAATAGCGCAATTTATTAGCTTAATTCGCGTCTAGTGTGAACGCCCCATACAAACCTTAGAGTGACTTTTTTAAAGTTCCCCATTATGCTATTTTTAAGGCTCCTAATTTAGTTTTGGATGGCTCCTAGAATACGCTTACATACATCAAATGTCAAAGAACAGTTTATCATAATGTACATCCCACAACTAGACACTTGTTCACACTAGACACGTATGTCTATGTCCATCAACAAACCGATGTATATATTTCTTATTTAGTGTGGTGCACATGCAGGAACTGTATCAACAGCGCATGCGTTAGCTGAGCACTAACATGAATGACTGTTGAAACATAAATGTTTGTAAAGCAAATCTCGCTCCATTCTTTATCTTTACTCAAAGTAGTAAGAACGACAGACAATCTCCATTAAGACACAGTTTTAGGTAATAGTGTCCCACAGCTAATATTGTCAGTTAGCCAGATGCAGCTATATTACACATTGCATGAAGGGAATATTTAAAAAACTATAATTAGGGGCACTTTAAATTGATGAACAAGGGTTAATAAATGTGCATATTTGTACATATTAATATACTAATTTTAATAGTAACAATCGTGTTTACATTTTATAGAGTTATTCAAGAGTTAAAAGCATGAATATAAAAGAACAAGGAGATGAAGAGCCTGCAACATGTAAGAAAACCCCAACAAAAACTACTGAGTGCACCTTTAGCCCAGAGAGATAACGCGCAAACATAGAGACTCAAAACTCAAGTCCAGCTGGGCTCTCGCTCCCTCTCTCTTCCTTCTGTCCTTCAGGAGCAGGTTTGCTTCAGCAGGGGGCAGAATCCTCAGCTCTCCGCAAGCTGTGGTCCTCCGCAACAGAAGGCAGCGTGTCTGGCCTTGTGCTACTTTCCCCTGTCTCCTTACATAAGTCTGTCAAGGTGATTCAAAGAAAGAGCGAGAGGGGACATTCAAGAAAACTCAGGTGTGACTAAAGGTGCGCTAGATTTGGAGTTTGAGCATAACTAATTACTACGATCCAGTCAGATGTGGGAATTTTTTTTCTGAAGCGTGAAGTTGGGGGTGTGATTATTCCTAACCTTTGATCACACTCTCGTTTGTGGTGTCATGTTGATTTCTCCACAGTCAGCATGTGTGTGAGAGATCTGGCTCGGGGAAAGTCTCCTGGGGATCTGGCTGAGTCACAGCAGCAGAATCCATTGTTGTCACATGTAGCAAGGAAGCCTGTGACATCACTGATTGGACATAGTCTTTGTGAGGCCGACCACCTCCTCGACTGATGTGCTTCCACAAGCCATGCAATGTGGTTCTTAGACATAAATGGTGAATGTATTATTTTGAGTTCTTTATGATATGATGTCTTTAATTGTTCTCTACACAAAGCCATTTCCTGAAGGAGAAAGCTATTAAAGGGTTAGTTCACCCCCCAAAAATTAGCCCATGATTTACTCTTCCTTTTTTATTTTTTATTTTATACTGTTGTCTGAGGTCAACTTATTTATTATGATGTTTTTTTAATGTAAAAACCACTCAAATTTAATAAGCTTTAGCTTTAGCTCCCCTGTCAGCACATGTGAGGGGTTGTTTTGAAAGCGTGTGGGGAAAGGGCAACCGGAATGAATCGCCCACAGGACTTGCAAAATATCTTTATCAAACAAACACAATGATTTATCCCTCATCCACCCACGATTGATTGGAATGTTATTTTTATTTATTTCTTAAAACCGGATAAAAACGTGAACCGTACGCACGCACATGCACACGCACACACAGAGCCTCGGGACTTTGGGCTTTACGAGCCCTGGCTCATAAATGTCCGAGTCTGATCCCGAATCGCAATGAACCAACAACACCACAAGTAAAGGATTCTTCAGCCTTTGACATCGTGCTAAGGTATGTTCAGTTAGACACATAAACATAATTAATAGCTGTCAAACAATATGTAACAATGCAAAACTATCACATATAAAAAACATTCTTACTCACATTAGTGTGTTCCTTCATTCATTCATGTAATCTCATCCTGTCTGCAAATCCAGTCACTTGTTTACAAATGAACAAATGAATCCATGGTGAAATGAAGAACCAAACATCTTAGCCACGTGTTCTGGATATTCATTAAAAATAAAGTTCATCCATGCATTCAAGGTATTGGAATCCAAATGAAGCTTATGTGGCATGTTTATTGCTTAGAAGTTCAATCCGGTTTAGCTCTATGTAGGCCTATGTCATGTCAAGAGTCGGTGGGTGGAGCTACAGAATCAGGCGTTGTTCTTATTCTGTTGAGGCTGTGTTTCACCACACAATGACGTCAAGGTGTGGCATATTCTGAGATCGTTCATTTGTCGTAGGGCGCAGGTGTAGGGTAAGTTCCGGTGAGGAACGCGGAAGTGGAGAGGATGGAGCAAAACAAAACACCGGTCATGAATTTGAAGTCTAAAACGAGGATGAAAAATGTCAAAGGATTTCAAAATAATCCATGAGGAGAGGTTTTTTTTTTGACCAGCCATATTTGTTTGAACCGGAGTATACTGTTCAGGAGCTCCGGGAGATGGAGAAGGCTGAATGAAGCAACAGCACAAACTACTGAATAGCTTCAGTCGCTCCAGATCATTTACAGGGAACTGGTGAAATGTTAATGGCGCATCTCCCTTTAATGTTGAAGTACGAAACCTTGAGACTTTTGCTTTGTTGAAGCAACCCGGATATAAATATAAAGGCGCCATTATCAGACTAATAAAATGTAGAGTACAGCTCAAACAATTCAATTCTTCACATGGATGTCCTTCAATGTCAACAAACTTGGTTCTCGCGAGAACTAGTATATTCTCACCGGAGTATCCTACAACGTAAACTGGAACGCCAGTCTCTTATTAACGCGCAGATGACAGTTAGCACAAGTTAGATATTACAGTTTGTAAAATCTTAAATATGGACATTTTTCTTACACAAACACGCCACTCCGCTCCAGAAGGCGTTTATAAACCCCCCGGAGCCGTGTGTAGCAGTTATATGATGGATAGATGCACTTTTATGGACTTCATAAACGAGACAACAAGCCATTATAAAGCTTGGATTAGCCAGGGCTATTTTAATATAACTCCGATTTTATTCGTCTGAAAGAAGAATGTCATAGACCCAGGATGACTTGAGGGTGAATAAATCATGGGCTAATTTTCATTTTTGGGTGAACTAACCATTTAACTTGAGCTATTAATATTTTTTTCAGAAGAGAAACAAAGATTTAACATTAAATGTCTGTGGAATTTGTCAATTTTAAATGAACCACGTATGTTTAAGACTTGTGACAAATTACCCTTCCAAACACATACATATTTGACCAACCAGAAACATTGCTTTAATGTCAACAAACCGCCTGCAACCACTACCGCATCCTCTCTGACGGCATCGCTTAATTCCCTGCTAGAAATAAATAAACCACAATTAAGCCACAAGGGACGTCACGTAATGAGCAGAATCAACACATTTAAGCTTTTCAGATGTTTGGGGTTGAAAAGTTCAGTATGAACAAACAAACAAACAGAGATGATGTCATCGCTGAGGTTGCTGATCCTGTCCTGAAGCTAGTCGCTGCAATAAAAATGAGTCAAAGTGCAAAAATGCGTTTGAGGGAGATGGTTGATGGCAGTGTGAAAACTGTTGACTTTTACCATTGCTGCCAGAAATCCTTGCATTCATAAGACTGTTTTCAATAATAATAATAATAATAATAGATGTTTCCCTAAATTACATTTTAAATACGAATGTTGTTTTAAATTGTATTATTTCACAATATTGAGGTTTTACTGTATTTTTGTTTAAATAAATGCAGCCTTTTTGAACAGAGGAGAAAAATCTTACCAACCCCAAACTTTTGAATGATGTCTTACAAGCATTTTAAGGTTGAAATTAGAGACCTGCACTCCCTGCGGGACTAGATTTGATGGCCGTGCGTGTGCGTCCTTGTGGTTTGCAGGATAATAAAACGCTAAATATCTGAACATAAAACATCTAAAAACAAATAAATTATTAATCTATTGCACAAAAGCAGCAAGAACAATTAAAACAAAATGATAATCGATTTATAACATGTTTTTGCTGCTTTGTGCAATGTAGCCAATCATAGACATATGTGTTGATTTTTCTTGAACAGCCAATCAGATGCATTTAAGATAGAATCCACTCACTGCTCAAAATGTCTGAGTTTTTGTTCAGTTCTGAATTCTGCATGTGGGCAAATTCTCTGATTATAACAAAGAAAGTGTAGACATTATGAAAGATTCATTGTGCAGTCAGCTTCGTTGATGGGATCATTTTGTGAGATGAACTGAGATGTCAGATATTTAGGAATTATTAAGGGAGTGCACTGTATGTATTCTGCCATGCACGTGCTTGCTTTAATGTTAAATTACTTATAACTATTTCATGGACTATTTCATTTAAAAAAAATAAATGTATACTTTTATGCAGGCTTTTGACAAGAATGTTGCGGGAGAAGGTACCGTATATTTTTGCGGGAGCGGGACAAATTCGTCCTGCGCAGCTCTCTAGTTAAAATTCCAGTAAAAATAACTATATTGTGAATGATACTGTTACCATTTATATAAAATTACTCATACTGTGATATAAGATTTTGGTCATACCGCCCACCCCTAGTGTGAACATTTGTCTTTCGCTGGCAGGGAAGATCATGCAAATTCATTTAATACCACTTTTCTCTGTCATTCATGCTCTCAATCAAAGATGAGTGCATCTTGTAGACTCGATTTTTACAGCAGTCCCTCTCTGTATCTTCCTTGTTTCCACAGCAGAAAAAGGGCAACAGTTTTTTTTTTTTGATCCATCTCATTATTATAGCTGTTTAGCAAGGACGGTGAGCATTTCTCTGATCTGAACACTGCTTCTACAGCCAGGCATTCAGATCACTTGTTAAATTTCCAACACTTGTATGCAACCGTGAACATGGGCGGGATTCTGCTCCTCTAGTGCAAAGTTAATATGTGATTAAAAGAACAAAGGGCCAGTCTTGCCTAATGCTAATGAAGATGCTAATGGCCTATGAGAAAATGGTGCTAATAGGTGCAATACAGAACGTCGAGTCACCTGAGGGAGTCTTTTACATCTGACAGTTGCCAGTACAGAACTCCAGTGCTCTGCCTCTCAACAGCTTTAAATAACATACAGCTTCTAAATGAGAGCTCACGCAGGGGTGGATGTCAACCTGCTAAGCAGAGGTCATATGCATAAAAGAACAAACTAGGTGACAGTGTTTCAGTGGTATAATCAGATCATGGCCAGAAATCAGGTGATAATGGATATTATGTTGTGGGGCGATGCAGGTGACTAAAGTGGAATATTTTGGTGTTACTCTGTGTAAATGTTGAGCATAATGAATACACCCTGAGGTCAGCAGCTTTAAGGTATATATCAGGGCAAATTGTTTCTCAAAACTTGATTAATGACAGTATTGCCTCTACTAAATGTAAATGGGCTTTGTGAACTCATAAATGATCTTTTAGGCTTTATTCCAAAACTTAGTAAGCTATACCCATGCAAGCAGCGATTTTAAAATCTCCTTTTAGTCAATAATTTTATCTCTAAAAACGAATCTTTTATCACCAAAATGACACATTTAAACACTTTTTTTAATGTCTTCTTCATGCCTTAAAATAGCTTGTAAAAAGATGAATGTGAGAAATCATAACACTAAATTTCTATACTCATGCCTTCCGAACTAATTGTATTTTCATAGATGTGGCAACACTCAATAGGGGGGCTGTAGGATTGGAATTACAGACGAAAGGTCAAAAGAACCATTGTTTATGATATTGTTGTCAGATTTTATTCCTAATTTATTGTAACATCATTCGAACTAACATAAACATACAGGCATGTACAAATCGGGCTGAACTTGTGACTAAAAATATCACACCTGGAAGTGTTATGAATTTGGCTGCCGAGAGGACTGACTTCTACAAGGGAATTTGGAGAAATGTTTATTTAATAAATATGGATTACATTTACATTTACATTTACATTTAGTCATTTAGCAGACGCTTTTATCCAAAGCGACTTACAAATGAGAGTAATAGAAGCAACCAACACTAGTCAAGGGCAACAATATGCAAGTGCTGTAACAAGTCTCACGAAACACAAAACACAGGACAGTTTTTTTTTTTTTTTTTTTAAATAACAAACAGTAACGAATTACAGTTTAAAAGTTTGGGGTCGGTCAGATTTTTAAAAAATGTTTTTGAAAGAAGTCTCTTATGCTAACCAAGTCTGCTTTTATTTGATAAAAATGCTGTAAAAACAGCAGTATTGTGACATATATTTTTACAATTTAAAATAACTGGACAACATGACCGACCGACCCCAAACTTGGCCAATATTGCACTTGTAATCATTTCTACACCGACGTAACAAACAGTTCAATGTGGTTACAACTGGACTGTTTTCATTTAGATGTGTGTATGTGTAACCCCTCCTGTTCGAACCGCCCCGCTCCAAGCGGGACTCGAACCCGGGTCCACCGGCATGAGAGTCGGACCCTCTAACAAGGAGGCTAAAGGCTGCAACCTCTAGCGTCAGTCGCTAGAGCGTCTCTTGAGATCAGAGGAGTGAGGTTTACTCGCACAGCAACTACTAGCTGGCCTCCGTTACATATGCTGTCATCTTATCGCGTGCACTCTCTGTCTTCAAAATAAGCCGCATTTTCTTGCCTTTCACGTTTCAAAAGCTCATCTTCAGTGTGACTGTTATTCCGGTTCAAATAGATACGGTTCAAGATCTGCACCAAAGTAAATATCTTCTGAATCGTCACTCACAAACGTCTCCATGGTTACAAGGCACGCTCTCTGTGTAGGCTGTCACGTTGGCTATGCTGACGGAATTTTCTGGCGCTGTGTAATATCACTGCGCCGCTGCACCCGTGGGACGGCCGCAAAGTTCCCTGATCATTACGCAGGAATGCGAAAAATAGTTCCTACTCATATCGGTCTAAAAAATCACAACTTTTCATTTTCCGTTGGTCTTACTACACGATGTCACTATAGAAGAGTCAATTGGAAAAATATTGAAAGTCTTTGGTCATAATTTTTGAGTGCAATGCTAATGGTCTAATCCGATTCAGTGATGTAAATTATGCTAAGCTATGCTAAAAGTGCTATCGCCAGATACAAAGATCGGCAGAATGGATTCAAAAACGGTAAAACTCAACTGTTTAACTCTAAGGGACTTGGAAAATGAGTGGAGTGTTCCTTTAACAAATTGTACAATAGGGGTCCATATCTTTTTAAAAACCTCTGCTTTACCTCTAGTCGCATAGGTTAATTTTTTAAAAGCAAGATTATAAATCATCTCTTTTGTCCACTGTGAAAGAACAGGTCTTTGAATGTTTTTCCACCCTAATGCAATTACATGTTTGGCCTGTAATAAGCTAAAATCTATAAATTTCCGTATATTTGCATTAACAGAGCCATCTCCAGGATATGCAATAAACAGTTTAGGGTCAAAAGGGATATTCTCTCCAGTCATTTCAGAAATCATATCCAAAACCTCCTTCCAGACGACCTGCAACTCTTTACACTCCCACATACATGTACCAGTTTCATCATTACATTTTATGCAATTGTCTGGTATGTTATAATTCATCCTATGCAGTTTAACTGGGGTAATATATGTCCTAAACATCCATTTATCGGATTATCGGTTTTTATCGGCCTTTTCATAACACATTAGGGATTATACGAAAGCTAACAAACTCAAAATTCACCCTGTGAAAACCATTTTGTAAATTGGATGTTGTGTTACTATGAAAATGGTACTCTAAATTCCTTTAGCGGGCTCCTCCCCTAGTGGGTGGTGTCCTCTTTCATATTACAACATTTATTTTAACGACTTTATCATCAAAACCTTCACTAATCTTGACGAAATGCGTATCGTCGGAAAAATGTCTGAGTCGCAATGTTTCATATTTGGTGACTGTTTTGTGATAGAAGTGATATTTGGACATGCATTTTTTTGTTTCAGACGAATGCATAAAAAATGAATGAAATGGTATGTGTGACACCCGGTGGCTATTTTTAGAACAGCTATTGGCTATTGTTGCGATATCAACTCGGTTAGACGTATGGCTTTGATCTTGTAGCAATTTTGTAAAACTTATTTTGTACAATATATTTTTATATAAAAAAATATTCAGCACAACACATTTGATTTGCAGGATATTTGAACTTTCATAACTTTATCATACGTCCCCCTTTTTAAGTAATCATCTTTCACTCTGAGTGTCTACTTTAAAAAAAGATTTTCACATTCTCAAAAAGGGGGGTGACAGTAAAGGGTTTAAATTACTCTAGTTATTGTTGCCAAACACAATGCCTGTTAAACTGAATCATAGAGGCCTTGACATCTAAAATTGTGATTATTGATTAAATCAAGATAATTATCTTATACATAGAGCTTCTATCAAGTAAATAACATCCCCTTTCAGACAGAACAATAACACAGACAGTTCTGCTTATAAGAGGCAGCATTTAACACCAGGTCTGTGTTTAATGTTTCTGAAAATTGCTTGAAAGTGGTGAAATTGAGTCCTTTTTTTCTGGAAAACATTTCAGAATGGTGTTGAATGCCTCAGGCGTCCAAGCTAAAGGAATTCTTGAGTTGTTAAGGCATAATATGCAATCACTCCTGCAGCGCTCACTCTGATTTCCTTTTTTAAAGTAATAAACATAGTGTTTCCATACTTCTGCTTTTGTAATTCATGTGTGCGCTGTGCAGGGATCGATTTACCATAGTGTGTCTTGACATCCATCCTTTGACTCGTGTCACAGTAAAAGACAATATGAGAGGAATCTGTTAGGTGGCATAGTCAGTTCTCACAGGCAAAAACAAAGAATGAAGCGTGCTTTTGCTGCTGGCTTTCTGTGCAGACACTGAGTTATACAGGCTCTAATATTTTAATGAGTATGTTGAATGAGCACGTCCTCTCCTATGCCATGTCTAAGACGGAATCCTGACTTATTCATGATCCTCGCGCTATGCTTTCTGAGGCATTTAGCAACATAAGCCATTTATGAAATCTTTCATAAATTCACCAAGCGGAAACAATTGAATATGTACTTCAGCAAGGATAGTATGTTTTTACCAGTCAATTCTATGAATTGTGGAAAGAGCATATTCCCATTTTCCCGAGAGGATGTTTCAGACAGTGGTGTTAATTGACAAGTGAGAGATGGAAAGCTTGTAACCTGCCATGAAGCTGAAAGAAGAAAGCGAAATTTCACTTTACTACTCTAAGGACACTTACCACAAAGGCTCTGAAAAAAAAAGTGGTAATGAAAACGCGACAACAAAAGTGTCAGTCGTTTGTTTGGAAGACTCGCTGTGTTTATGGACTCTGCGACTCTCCCGTTGGAGGGGTTCCAGGGAATCGATGCTTAGCTCTAAATGCACATTCCGAGGTCCTTTTTTTGATCTTCTGTTATCGCTGTACTTTTAAAAAGCATAAATATTTCTGTTGCACTTAGTGAAGTTCAATCCTAAGCCCAGAAATGTATAAAGACAAGCCAGGAGCTGCAGTGTGTTGAGCAGAATCAAAGTCTCGTAATTAACAAGAGGTCTGTGTGTTTTGTGTAGAACTCTCAATAAGAGATTTCTATCGGCTCTAATACCCTGTGCTTCCTTTGAAGATATCTTTGATATACGGTATTGATGAACAGTGGGCTTTTATTCTTTCAAAAATGAAGAGCGAAAGAGATTTTATCTCGAAAAAGATATTGCATTACCCTTGGATGACAAGTCTTTGATACGGTGTACATCATCCTTCGAATGATTCCTCATATAATTCACATTTTATAGATTCCATATATGAACTTCATGTTGTTCAGTCAAGGTCTAAATAAGTTGAAAAAAAATTTTTTTTAAAACCTCTTAAGCATCTAATTGTCTGAGTTTATGTATAGATTAGTATCCACTTGGACTGAGTAAAAAGCCTGATGAAGAGGGTGTGACTATCTTCTCCATTATCTCTTGAGGGTCTTTTCTCCAATTTGAACCTATATATGTCTAAGGGCGTAGCCATCTTTTCAGAAGTGAGGGGGACAGAAATTTCAGGTGTAATACCAGTTTTTTTTTATTTTTTCTGACCTGTCTAAATGACTGATTTAATATAGCTCATCTCTTGCTTTTAACTAATATCTATAATATTTGTTCCCTATATTTCATGCCAATTTTATGACTTGTTTATGTACTACAAACACTTGTGCATTGAGTCCCCATGGATTTTATGCAATGTAAAATATATCACTGAATAAGGCAGCAAATATACAGCCTATCAATAGTTTGGAAACATTACAATTGTTAAATGTTTTTGACAGAAGTCTTCTGCTCACCAAGGCTGCATTTATTTAATAAAAAATGCAGTAAAGTAATACAGTGAAATATTATCCTATAACGTAAAGCAGCTGTTATCTATGTGAATATATAGTTTTAACAATATTTGTAATTTATTGTGGTCAAAGCCAAATTTATCATCATTAATCCAGGCTTCAGTGTCACATGATCCTTCAGAAATCCTTCTCATATGATGATTTGATGCTTAAGAAACATTTATGATTACTATCAATGTTGAAAAAGTTGTGCTGCTTAATTTTTGTGGAAACCACAATTTGGATTCAAACGTGTGGTAAGATTAAAAAAAGAGACATTAATACTTTTATTCACCAAACATGCATTAAATTGATCACAAGTGACATTTATAATATTACAAAAGATTTCCATTTAATAAATGCTTTAATAAATGTAATAAATGCTGTTCATTGAACTTTCTATTCATTAAAGAATCCTGAAAAATAAAATGCATCATGGTTTCGACAACATTTTCAACTGTTTTCAACACTGATAATAATCATAAATGTTTGTTGAGCATCAAGTCGTCATATTAGAATGATTTCTGAAGGATCATGTGACACTAAAGACTGGAGTAATGATGATAAATGTAGCTTTGATCACAGGAATAAATTACACTTTACTATATATTCACAGTAAACAGCTGTTTTAATTTATAATGTTATTTAGCAAAATTACTGTTTTAACTGCATTTTTGATTAAATAAATGCAGACTTGGTGAGCAAAATATACTAAACATTAAAAAAGGCTGTCAGTTAGCACTGCATTATTCATAAACTTAATAAATACCTCAATAAATACCTTGAGGTGAATTAAAAAACACACAAAGTATATTTTGTCGCAGTCGTGTGTTTGTCCTCACGTTTCATCAGTCATAACGATTATTTTTATTCAGCTTCTGCTCCAGCGCTGAATGCCTTTGGAACGTGACAGATTGTTATTTCTACGGATTCGTTTTGGACTTTCTGTAAGAGAGCACCCTCCGCCTTCGAGTATGAATTGGTGTTGCATGAGAGTGTTAGCACTCCATAGTGTTCAGATCGCCTCGTTTTTGGATATGAATAAAATGACAAGTCATGCATAGATTATTTTGTGTCTTTGAATTTAAATCTTGATTTATTTACATTGGCTTTTACGTAAAAATACACTTACCCGTGTAACAGACGTGTAAGCCAGTAAGAGCGGTGCTAGTAAACGTCCCCTCCCCTGACTTCAAGAGGCGCGCTATCGACTGGTGTTGATGGTTGCTGTCTTAAGTGTCCTTGTTAATGTGTCCGCCTCCCACGCAGCAGACGCCGCTTTGAATGCCGCTTGGAGCAGGTCGACTACGACCTGTGAGACTCGATAAAAGTGCGGGGGACTAATGTATGTTTTATTAAATGCGTCCCCCCTGTCCCCCGTGTAATCAACGCCCATGCCTTTGCCTTTCTTTATTTTTTTTGTGCTTTTTTTTAAAAGCACTTCTAATCAAGTTTAAGTTGACCCTGTTCTCTACATAATTTCTTCTTTTTTTTTTTAAATCTGGAAGCAATCATTAGACTAAAATTTGTTATTTACATTTGATTCTAGTTTGAAATTGATATTATTGCATAAAATGTTATGTTGCTTTTTATGCACATTCATTTGCCAATATATTTTGGAAATCCATTTTTCTGTGGATTTTCTTGTATCATTTCCCCTAAAACTCAGACTAATTCTTGCTCACAGAAATGTTTTCTTATGATCCTTCCAGGGAGCAACGGCCGATGTCTCTCTGTCTGTCTCGTGATGACGAACCTTTGGCCGGGCTGGAAGCGTTGCCGTTCAGGCTGATGCAGCAGGACTGCACAGCGGTAAAGACTCTTCTGCTGCGGTTACGCAGGACCCTGCAGGAGGTAATGTTCCACACTGACAGTTGATATATGAAGCTGCTATGGCCTTCATCATGGGTACATTAGAACAGGTAGAAGAGCTCTCGGTGCCCTGCCAGTTTCATGCCTCATCTTTCAGGGCTAACACCTGGATATCACACTCAAAAGGGCCACATTCAGTCAGTAAGTAGACCTTATAGTAGAGTTAACACCATACTTGATTTGACACCAATGAAAACAAGGCTGTGAGAGGCAGAAAAGCATGCCAGAGTGTTGATTTGTGCAGCCAGTGAAACATTACAGTACTTCTGTACAGGCCTAGTATAATTTGTTTGCAGATTTTTGTGTGTTTGTGACTAAAATATCCATATACGTTTTGAATACACTTTTTATATTTTTGTCAATTTAATGTTTTTCATAGAAATACATTGGTGCCATACTGATTACAGGCCTCTCTATGTTTTATATTTATATTTTTGATCTGTATCGGTTTGTGTATTTAATTGTACATGGTCATTTCCCCTATTTTTACTTTTATTTATTTTAAATGAAAAAACACTATGTCTTAAGCAAATCTTAAAATGAACTTGTTTTTCCTATGGTTGTAAAGGTACACTATGTAACTTATTTTTGTTCAAAATTAACATTTAAATAACAACTAAATACATCATCATTCCTTCTTCTAAAACGTGTTTGTCTTATGCCTGGCTCACACTACAGGAGTTTTAGACCGATTTATACCGATTTCCCCTCCCGAGAATCGGAGAAAAATCTTGTCCACGACCTCGATCGGTCCACGCGCTGTGTGTGTATGTGCGCAGCGTGTTTGTGTGTGAGTGTGAGAGAGAGAAAGCTGCAAACCCTTGTTTCTTATAAGTAGACACATTTCATAATACATACTATACTAGCATCAATTGTATTTTCATATTACAGCACAAATCTACACTGGAAAAGGTGACACTATCGCTTTTGAAGCAGGCAGGCAATATTGTAACGGTAAACATTCTAGCACACTATGATACTAATATAAGGTACATTTTACCTCCATTTCTCGCTGAAGAACTGACAGTCCATGTTGATCCTGTCTCCCCAAACATTTTCTCATCCACACTCGTTTATTTTTCCACTTTTTTTTTTTTTTTTCACAACAAGCGATCATTATAGATAGAGCAAGTTTTCGGTTTACAGTATCCATTTTCCCGATTCCAATCTGTTGCGTAGATCACGTGATGCGCTTCCTCTGGATAATCTTAATAACATTTTGTAGTGTGTGATGCTTTTGCAATTTCAAATCTTGTAGTGTGAGCATGTTTAAGATTTGAGGGAAGAAAATCTGCAAAGATTCTCCTGAAGTGTGTGCTGCAACCAGATTTTACAATCGGATAGGATTTTAAAACTCCTGTAGTGTGAGCCAGGCATTACCTAATTAACTATGGAAGTCTATTTTTAAGTGTTTCTATTTTAGACCTGACAAGATGGTTTTCACAGGAACTACGTGTATGGTGCGTGTATGGTGTGAGAGTAGCATAGATTAGTTGTCACAATTAGCAAGAAAGGTTGATTAATAAATGATTAATTATCACTACATGATAAATAAAAAAAGCCCTCTTCGTGTTGCTTTTTCCACCACGTTAAATCTCGAACCTCTGGGAAATAACCCATTTTAAACCAACAGCGAACAGAGGAGAGCCTGCTGGCAAAAAAAAGAACACTACAGACCTCGCAATATAACATGAATCAATGTTAGCTTGGCTTTTCAGAGATTTGAAATGTGGTAAAAGCAACACGGAGACGGCTTTTTTTATTAATCATGTAGTGATTATTAATAATTTATTAATCATTAATTACGAGTTAGCTCAAAGGTGAATTATTAATAATTATCCTTAGCATTTACAGCACTTGGAGCACTTGTGACAAAGTTACAATTTACAACTTTGTTGGAACAAAGGGGTTCACAGCTTTAACTATCTAAACAGCGCTTTTGTATATCCTGGGCAGTTGAAGAACATCCACACATACTGTTAAGGAGAAAGTCTTAATAGTTTGGTCCGATGGTGTTGTAGTTGCAATCGATTCCTTCCATGTTTAGAGAAAAGATATGATGAACTTGCATGGTTAGTTTGACGAGGAAGCTACACGTGGCTTGTAGGCCTGCCAGCCTGAACGGCTTGGCCAGGTGGGAGCCAGCAGATGCCATGTGTGTCAGTCGTTGGTGCAAGAAAGAAGAACTAGATCTTCTGTGCAGGGGCCTTTTAACCTATGAGGATAGCCTCTCTTCCAAAGGGTCAGTGAGCCAATCTATCTTAGTCAAATACCATTCTAGAAGACAAAAGATCGTAAAACTTTCCCTCCAAAAGTCTATGTAATTTGATTAGGTGCTAAAGAGAAGAACCTTCAAGATTCGTATAATATTAATGTGGCACAGAGTTAGCTAAATGTAATGTAAATCAACAAATAGTGAATGGCATTTGGAGTTTGTAGAGACCAAACATGCCATCCACATGATTTTAGCTAACCAGTATGCAATTCTGAAACATAAATCCAACAGAGATAGACCAAACCCTATAAAAGAGATGGATATATGTTTATATATTTCATGAGATGGATATATGTTTATATATTTCATGATGACGTTGTTCTATATAGGCTATATGGGTTTAAGATTGGATTATTTGTCCTTTTCAAAAATAATTAAGTGAGAGTCACTCTCTGCAAATTCCTTCTGATCATGAACCTTATCAGTCTCATGTCCTGTAACCAGAGGCATGCTGTTAGCTGCACTTAGGTAGGGATGTTAGTTGCAGTTTTGGGAATAGTTCACAAACCTTTGTTGAGAGAGTGAGTTTGCTGGATTATTCATTAAATATAATGAATAAATAATTGTGTCTGATTTGTCTCAGTCATTACACTCAACGGGTGAGGTATTTTATTGAACAGATTAATTGCCATATCTAGCTCTCTAACAGAGTTCATTTAACATAAAAACATTTTCTTTTGCGGTGGTTCTTCTTACCCCCACACGCATTTTATATGTCTCTTATTTAAGCCGACAAGACACTACAGGCAAAACACTTCTTTTTTTTTATGCGTCTCAATTTTGAAATTTTGGGCTTTTGTTTTTCGTAGTGTTTTTTCAGACTAGTGGAAAGAAAGCATCCAATAAACACTTTTAAGATTATCTTTTATAGCACTTTATTTTTGCGTCTGTAGATTTCAATTACAATATCTTTTAAAGGCCATTTTCTCAATGATTCAGAAATCTCTTCAGCAGCACTTACATAAACAAAACTTTACAGATTTGTATTCTATATTCTGATTTATTGATCTATATTCTGAAGGCTTTTACAGAGGTTTGTTCATATATAAATTGCCTGATTTTAAACATTTTATTCCTAAATTTTTTTGAAAAATAAATATTTTTGGCTGTTGACTATTTTCCGATTTATGGAATCCAAAATCCCCTATGTAAACAAAAATTTAAAAATAAAACAAGAATTTTGAACCTGACAATGACTTTTGTTCTAGAAATGTATGCAAATGAGTGCATATTTAATTAGATTTTTAAACTTAACATTTCAGAATTCCTAATGTAATCAATCAACTGTGGAAATATGGTGATATCAGTGTTTTTTTTTTTTACCCCATCACCTGGGGTGAATTTACATTTAGATCATCAGCTCGTTAGGAGAGCGCACCATGAACTACGTTACTGTTGACGAGCTGTGTCTGAAAGCTTAGGCAGCTGACTTGTTGCCTCGCTGCTTTATCAGCCAATGACTTAGCAGGCATTTGCGTACTTTATTTATTTTTTCATCTTTATTTTTTTAACTCAACTGTCATGGGATGGAACGAAGTGGATTATGGGATATCAAAGGCAGCAAAGGATGAATCTGCCTTAAAATCAGTCAGATGAAGGTATCACAAGAGACAGGAAGTGAAGCTAACATTTGGATTTGTATGTGGCTTGATGCCTTCCTGCCTAGTCCTTCTCAAAAAATTTGCATATTGTGATAAAAGTTCATTATTTTTCATAATGTATTGATAAAATCAAAATTTCATATATTTTAGATTCATTGCACACCAACTGAAATAGTTCAGGTCTTTTATTGTTTTAATACTGATGATTCTGGCATACAGCTCATGAAAACCCAAAAATCTAAACAAATTAGCATATCATGAAATGGTTCTCTAAACAAGCTATTAACCTAATCATCTGAATCAACTAATGAACTCTAAACACCTGCAAAAGATTCCTGAGGCTTTTAAAAACTCCCAGCCTGGTTCATTACTCAAAACCGCAATCATGGGTAAGACTGCCGACCTGACTGCTGTCCAGAAGGCCATCATTGACACCCTCAAGCGAGAGGGTAAGACACAGAAAGACATTTCTGAACGAATAGGCTGTTCCCAGAGTGCTGTATCAAGGCACCTCAGTGGGAAGTCTGTGGGAAGGAAAAGTGTGGCAAAAACGCTGCACAACGAGAAGAGGTAACCGGACCCTGAGGAAGATTGTGGAGAAGGACCAATTCCAGACCTTGGGACCTGCGGTCCACTGTGTTTTATCAAGGGCAGGGTCAATGCAGCTAGCAGGAGATCTTGGAGCACTTCATGCTTCCATCTGCTGAAAAGCTTTATGGAGATGAAGATTTCGTTTTCAGCATGACCTGGCAGTGGCACCTGCTCACAGTGCCAAAACCACTGGTAAATGGTTTACTGACCATGGTATTACTGTGCTCAATTGGCCTGCCAACTCTCCTGACCTGAACCCCATAGAGAATCTGTGGGATATTGTGAAGAGAAAGTTGAGAGACGCAAGACCCAACACTCTGGATGAGCTTAAGGCCGCTATCGAAGCATCCTGGGCCTCCATAACACCTCAGCAGTGCCACAGGCTGATTGCCTCCATGCCACGCCGCATTGAAGCAGTCATTTCTGCAAAAGGATTCCCGACCAAGCATTACTGTGCATAACTGAGTGCATAACTGAACATAATTATTTTAAGGTTGACTTTTTTTATTAAAAACACTTTTCTTTTATTAGTCGGATGAAATATGCCAATTTTTTAGATAGGAATTTTGGGTTTTCATGAGCTGTATGCCAAAATCATCAGTATTAAAACAATAAAAGACCTGAAATATTTCAGTTGGTGTGCAATGAATCTAAAATATATGACATTTAAATTTTTATCATTACATTATGGAAAATAATGAACTTTTATCACAATATGCAAATTTTTTGAGAAGGACCTGTACATCCTCCGACGGTAACATTTTTCAGCTTTCAGGCACAGCTAGGGTCCCTAGCAGTGTTCACTACTCCCTACTACTTGTTCACTTCACTTCAGAGCATTAATTTGCAGATTTGCGCAACGCCACTGTCTGCTACGTCATCATACTCAGACTCTATTAGCAATTATTAGAAAAGTTTGAGGTATGATATAATATACTTCTGTAAATAAATACAATGAACATTACCATTCTTCTGTTCAGTATGCATGTGTAGCCTTTATAATAAATAATAAATAAAGGAACAGCATTGAGAACCACTGATCTACTGTGAAGGATCATATTTATCCGCACAGTCATGCAGAGACAAAGCAATGTTTTTTTACCTTTAATTTATCATTTGTTTAGACAAAATTGTATAGAACTTTAAAACTATATCCCTACTATTTGAGAACAGGGATAAAGTGTTTTGTTGTGGTAGTAATACACACATTTATTGAACCATAATAATAAAGCTCTTGGTGTCATCCCTTACTGTTAATAATAGTAATGCTCACTCAACTTAATTTATTGACCAGAACACTCTCATTTCCATTCCACATTCATCCAACTCCTAGCTGGGTGGACTCTGTTTTATATTCCCTCGCAATAACAATCACTTTCCTCAGTGAAGGTCCAGAGAACCGTGCACAACAGAGGAACATGAATATTGAAGAGGAAGTTCTTTGGCCTCTTTACTGACTCTTCTCATTAGCATGTAAATTTGCCATCTTCCTTCAGCTTTTGTAAACTACAGCGTAATGAGAATCACAACGACTTATGCATTTGTGCATTTGGTTTTATTTGCTTAGCCACAGATTTTAAGTAAACCCTGTTGTTTTTGCGCGTCTTCCGGTATGATATTTTGTTTCTGACTAAATAAGAGGAGTGAGTTCAAAATGTTCAGAGGTTTTGCTTCAGTCAAATGTAAAATAGTAAATGTGAAACTACCATAGATTGTCTGCTCACACAGAAAAGCTCTTGAGTCAAGACCATCTAAGTCTCTGTCTTTTTTGAATGTTACCTAAGCTTGAATCAAATAGCTCGTATACCTTTGGACATTATGTACTGTATTGCCTATTGGCATTCAGAACCTGGCAATGCATCCTTCGTGGATTTAAACTGGCTTTTTGTTTTTTTTGTTTCCTTTTTTTTTTTGCGTCCTGGCTGCTTCATTTACATAACTATTGCATTTCCCACCAGCTAAAACAGTTTAGTCCATGTGCATATATAACCATTTTGATAATGACTTCATATTCTGAGCAGATATTTCTATATTGGATAGGTTAAATTCTTAAAGTACAGTTTTGCATTTTTCAGAAAATCATTTTGGCTCTACTTGTTTTGTCGCTAAGCTGTTATTGTTTCAAATGCACTGGCATAGTGAAACGTTTGTCTTGCTTTTGCTTTTATACCTTCCTGATTACCTCAATATGTTTGCACTTTTCATTAAAGTTTTCTTGTCCTCTCCTCGCACTCAAAATGCAGGCATAGAAAACGCATTCATCAAAAGTAGCACATGCAGGATCAAACTTGAATCCTTAGTAATTATGTGGTCTGAAATGCTGCTTAAAATTCATTCACGTTTGCTGAGAAACATTTACCAAAATGACATTGTAATGGTTGTGACATTGTACCCTGCAAGTGTAGTTAGCTTCATGTCATAAAAGCATTGCTATGGAGATGCACGTTACAGAGAACTGCTACATACAGTATTTTGTTGTTGTTGTTGTTGTTTTATTTAAATTAAGTTAATTTTGTTTGCTTTTTTTTTGGGGGGGGGGGACTTGTTTTTTGCTTTATTGATTAAGAAAGCACTGATATGGAGATGCACATCACAGAAAACTTATTTATTACATTTTTTTTGTGCTTTTTATTGTTGCCAAAATGTTTATCCTCTTTAGCAGTGCAGTATAGAGCGGTGAAGTTATCTTTGTAGGCCAACTGGCATCGCACTGGTTCCCTCGGAAAAAAAGCAATCGGATTTTCATTGGCTTTTGGATTATCGCAAAAAACAAGCACTGTGATCAACAAAAGTTTATGATACTTACAAGTTTTGTCCATCAGTATAATTATCACAGATGAACACAACTTTTATTAATTTTAAAGCCCAAATGCAGTCGCCAGAAGTAAAAAGCTCAAGGTAGGCTATAGACGAGCTACACCACAGTCCCGCAATTTTAACGTCCACCATCACTAAGCTTTCGACAACCTTTTAAGTTTTTATCTCAAAACGTTTTCCCAGAACGTTTGTGTTGGACTAGTTTATAGGAGCAGAATTATGACCATAATGAAGCTGTAAAAGCGGGCTGAGGTTACCTTTTCTAGATGACTGTAAACAGACGTTTAATCTCCTCGACAGCCTCTTGTCCCATTTAGCCACTTGTTAACAACCGCCTTTTTCAAGTCATGTAACAGCTTTGAAAAAAATCATGAGTGGGGTAATACTAATGTATTTTATGTCGTAGAATAAGACATGAAAGTGTCTTGAGCTTGTGTGCACCACAAACGTTATATCAGCCATTTAACCAAAATCCCATTTAAAAAAACCCATTGACTTTAGGAGAAGGGAACCAGAACTTTAACTCGCTTCTGCGTTTTGGCCTACAAAGTGACTTCATACCTGCATCACTGTGTGTGTGTTTGTATGTGTGTTTTATTTTATTTTATTTTTTTATAATCTAACCAGTATGGATGCACTGAAAATTTAGCCCAAAATTTAATTTTCGGAAAATACATGCCGCCACAGTGTTCGGTGCGCAGGTTTCACTCTCGCTGTAGCCATTATCACTATGCGCTGTCACGTTCCGCTCAATATTTCGCTCTATGCGCATGCTGAGCTCAGTTGCTCACAGACCATGTGAACACTCCAGTCATGTACCACCCATGCTCATCGGAAACTCAAATAATGCGCTGGCATGAAATTTCTATTTAAGAGTATAGTTGTTTCTGTTTGCAATCCTACTGTTCTGTAACATGGTGTAGTATTGCCGTGCTGAGCAACGCTGGGAAAATGCCGCTACCCTCTCACTCACTGATCCAAAAATAACATGTTCTGAAAATAATAGCTTAGTAGGGCTAAACATTTTTTGAATACTTTGTTCGAAAAATAAATCTGTTAAATCTGGTTCTGTTGCGTATAACTGAATAAAAAAATATATTGATATTTAATATTAATTTATACGTTTATATTTTTCTGTCCAATTAGTGTTACTTTCAATAAGTATTTTATTTTATTTATATATATTTTTTATTTTATTTGCCAATTTTTAGAAGCTAATTTTATTGGATCATTTAAAATTATTGAATTTAAAGGGCACCTATTATGCCCCTTTTTACAATATGTAATATAAGTCTCAGGTGTCCTCAGAGTGTGCTTGTGAAGATTTAGATCAAAATTCCTAACAGATCATTTAATATACCATGTTGAAAATGCCAATTTTGGGTTTGAAGAAAAATGAGCTGTTCAGTGTGTTTCCCCTTAAATGCAAATGAGTTGCTGCTCCCCACCCAGAGGGCGGAGCCTTCACAGCTCATTCACAGCAGTAAACACGCGAATGAAAACTGAAACATGATATCTGTGTGCTTTGATGATCATATCTATCGCAGACACATTCATGTGACATAACAGTTCTTCAACATCATGAAATTTTAACTTCTGCGTGCGTTTTAAAGCCTTATCGCTCTCAACTTAAACACACACACATGCCCCTGACGCATGCGCACAGAGCTGGATGTCAGCGAGTCCGTGAGTAGTCATTAACTCTTGCATATCTTATTGCGATTAAACTGCCAAATGCTCACAAGGTAATGTCAGATGAAAACCTGTATGTATATTAGATCCATCTGTCATTACTAAAGTGAAAGTGGTGTAATACAGTATATACTGCTCTAGACAGAAAAATCACTCACTGGTCTTGACTGACTGAACTTTAGTAGATTTAAAGAGAACACATCTCTTACTTGAATGTTGCTGTTAATGCTCTGGTGAGGAGATAAACATGGAGGACTGTGTACAGCTCTCTGAGGGCGGGGTCTGTGCTAGTATGTCAGTGTCCATCAACACTCGCGGGCAGGGCCTTTGCAGTGTGACGTCACACTGCAGGAATCTGGAAACAGCTTGTGCTGAGACACTGCTTATGATTTATTGGGATTAAAAAAAGAGTGGGTGGATTTTTACCATTATAGGGCAGTTGTGTACACACACTGCCAACACACATTTATGTTCAAACACCTTATAAAAGTGAATTTTGCATAATAGGTGCCCTTTAAGTAAAACATCTAATATAAAAAAGCTAATTTAAAATATGAAATAAATATTTATTTAAAACGTTTTTCGATTTTTGGCCAAGCGCATCCAGAATTTTCGGTTTCAGTCCAAAATTTTCATTTGGGTGCATCCCTACTAACCCGTTATCCTTATTTTGGCTCAATATATTGTCTGCAGGCCGCTTTACTCTGACTAAAATGTTCCATGTCTCTGACATTTGACAACGCTCTCTTTCTCACATATTAATATGGGGGTGAGGTGTATGTTGTGTATTGGGTATCAAGAGCTAACAATGAAAAACACTTTTCGGCATTTATTGATCTTGATTAATATTAATTTCTACATATACATTTTAACATTTAAAGTTGTATAGATTAACATTCATAAATATATTATGAATGAACATGAACAAACATGAATTAAAAATCAACAGTGATATATTAAAAAGCTAATGAATGGGGTTATGGGAGTATATGGAATTAGTAAAGCAATATTTTATGAGTGCAAATGATATTTTGAAGGCTTTAGAGAACATACACGTGTATTATTCAGATGTGTCTTGGTCAGAAATGTAAAACAAGCTTCAAAACAAGTTTAATAATACTGGCAAGTGGAGTAACCTCATGTAGTGAGATGAGCTGAATTTTATTTACCATTTGTTTTTAATAATTATTTTCTTTTCTGTCTCAATGTCATTAAATATTAAGATGTATTACCTTTTGCATTTCAGAGCACTGAGATCAGTCCTGCCAGCAGCCTTCACTCTCTACCCATAAGCCCTTGCAGTGAGAAATCCCTCCCCTTTAAGGTAATTGTCTACATTCTGTGTTGTGCCTTGTTTCTTTTCTGTTAATAATGCAGATGAACGCATTCTTTGCTGCTGAGGTGTCACTGGTGGATCATACTACTTTGATTTAAAAGGCTCGCTTTCAAATTTTTCTTACCTGAAGATTTCAAAGCCCATAGATAAAACATAATGACGGTGCTAAACGACTGTATTGAGACCGAGGTCTCTCTGTTTTATGAAGTTAATTTTCCTACTCCATTGTGCTTCTCCTAAACACACTCGACTCTTTTCATTCTGGCCTCTCTCTTTGATACAATTTGAGTTACATTTTTCTTCACCATCAATAACAATTCCCCACTATCTTGATGAGATTATTTGGGCTAGGACTCTCATTGGGAGAGGTTTATGATTTTGTATGAGGAGATTTTGCTTGGTAGAAGAGGATTTTGTTTTTCATCAGGACTTTTTTTTTCTTCTTTCCGAACGGCTCTAAAAAACTGCGACGTGGAAATGAGGTCTGCGTCTTTCTCTGTCCTCCTTACTGACCTACATGGAGTGCTAACAGAAGCGACGGTTGCGGCAGCGGATCACGTGACATTCCGGCTCATCCGTAGCCTAGCGCCACACAGCGGGAGAGGGAGATGCTTAGAATAGGACGCTATGCATTCTGACATTGTGTTCAAGTGACAGGAGAGGGGTGGGACTTGTCCTGATTCATTCCCTTAGAAAAAAAAGGAAAAAAATCCAGATTTTAAAAATAAAGCCCTAGAACCCACCTGAGACGGAACCGTGTCACTTTTCGTCCTACTTTTATCAGAAAACTTCTCTCACCAAACATTTGTTATCCCCACCTTCTTAATAATTAGAGCCTGCGGAACGAGTTCTCCTGCGGCGAGAGCATGGCGTCGGTTAAGGGAATAATGGGGCCTCTTGCTCTTTGCATCTTGGTAAAATTAGCTCGGACTGGGGTACCAAACTCATTCGTCCTGGTGTCCCTGTCAGCTGCACATTAATAACTCCTTGTTAAGTGAGTGTAGGTGTGCCCACCACTCTGAGGGTGTCCTGTTTGAAGTTTATAACATCACAAACCTCCATAGACAGAAATAATTGAGGACATATATCACATTTACTCCTTTTTATGCCTCCCTTCAAAGTACATGAGTGAAATGCTCTGTGCTTCTCTAATATTATGCCATTCTTGGTAATATAACTGCCTGGTAGGGGTGGGCAATATAGCAAAAAAAAAAGTTTTTAATAACATAATCACATGCAGCACAATACCATTCAAATATTTGCGGTTACTATTATATATTTTTTTATGTTTTTGAAAGAAGTCTCGCATGCTCACCAAGGCAGTTTTTATTTGATCAGAAATACAATACAAGCAGTAATTTTACCATTTTAAAATATGTATTTTCTATTTGAATATATTTTCAAATGTAAAGTATTCCTGTGACGGCGAAATAGAATTTTCAGCAGTCAGTCCTCCAGTCTTCAGTGTCACATGATCCTTCAAAATAAAGGTGTGTGTGTGTGTGTGTGTGTGTGTGTGTGTGTGTGTGTGTGTGTGTGTGTGTGTGTGTGTGTGTGTGTGTGTGTGTGTGTGTGTGTGTGTGTGTGTGTGTGTGTGTGTGTGTGTGTGTGTGTGTGTGTGGTGGGTGTGTGGGTGTGTGGGTGTGTGGGTGTGTGTGTGTGTGTGGGTGTGTGTGTGTGTGTGTGTGTGTGTGGGGCGTGTGTGGACTGGTAATCCCTACGGTATGGGGACAAAATGTCCCCACAAAGATGGCAATATCTGAAATCCTTGTCCTTGTGGGGACATTTTTTGGTCCCCATGAGGAAAACATCTTATAAATCACATTGTGTTGTTTTTTTGAAAATGTAAAAATGCAGCATGTCTCCTGTGATGGGTAGGTTTAGGGGCAGGGGCAGTGTAGGGGGATAGAAAATACGGTTTGTACGGTATAAAATGCATTACGCCTATGGAATGTCCCCATAAAACATAAAAACACAACATGTGTGTGTGTGTGTGTGTGTGTGTGTGTGTGTGTGTGTGTGTACTGGTAATCCATACGTTATGGGGACACAATGTCCCCACAAAGATGGCAATATCCAAAATCCTTGTCCTTGTGGGGACATTTTTTGGTGACCTGTTTAGGAAAACAGATCATAAATCACACTAAGTGATGTTTTTTGAAAATGTAAAAATGCAGCATGTCTCCTGTGATGGGTAGGTTTAGGGGCAGGGGCGGTGTAGGGGGATAGAAAATACGGTTTGTACAGTATAAAATGCATTACGCCTGTGGAATGTCCCCACAAAACATGGAAATGTAACGTGTGTGTGTGTGTGTGTATATATATGCCATGTATAAAAAATAAAAAAAAATACACACACTAAAGGTCTAACTGAAGCATTTAACTATTTGCTTCAATGTGAGTGAATGAGTTCAAATTAGACACTATGGAAACATCTCTGTCTTAGGAAGTATAGCAAAACTAATCTAGTGACATGGTCTTTTAGAAAAGCAAATATTCAAATTTTTTTCAGTGATGTTAAATGTGTTGCCTTTATTGGGCCCTATGATAGTAGGACGTTCTCATTTATTAGGTCCTTCTTACCTCAAGTATTTAATCTAGGACAGACAGATGGAGGAGCCACTCAAATGCAGCTTTACAGAACGGGGAAGAGACCCACTCTGTCTTGTGTGTTGTGTGTGTGTATGTGTATGCAACTGTGACCAAACGCCTCTCTAGAGGTCCTCCATGGCACTGCACAGATAAAGTGCCTCTTGTTAAACCTCTATAATTAAGATATAATTAAATATTCCCCACAGACAGGGATTTAGAGGATGTTACATTCTGCCTGTTTGCTGCATACATTGCTGAGTACATGACCTTTTTTATTTTATTTTTTTATGAATAATTCATTTTTAAATACTTTTAGTATTTTATGTGCACAACTATTCCAAAGTTTGGGGTCAATAAGAAATGTTTTCCAGCAAAGATGCTTTTAATTGGTCAAAATGAAATAAATGGTGTTCAACTTTTCTATTCATCAAAGATCCTTGAAAATGTTGTATTGTAGTTTCCTCAAAAATATTAGGCAGCACAGATATTTTTAACATTGGTTATAATAAGAAATGTTTCTTGAGCACAAAATCAACATATTAGAATGATTTCTGAAGGATCATGTGACACTGATCAGCTTTGCCATCTCAGGAATAAATTACATTTTAAAATGGTTAAACAGTTGTTTTAAATTGTGATTATTCTCAGTATTACTGGTTTTACTGCATTTTTTTAATCAAATAAATGCAGTCTTGGTCAACATAAGAGACTGTACACCAGAAGTGTATGCCAACTCGAAAGTGTCAGATGTTGGTTTATAAATGTCTAAACAAAAACACAGAATACATCCTTAATTTGGGAGAAGAAGGCTGTTTCATGCACAACAGCCTCGACGGAAGAAAGCAGACGGTATCTAACCAGGACAGAGACAGAAGTGAATAGCCCTGCTCCACAACAACAAGAGGACAAGTACATCAGAGCCTCTAGTTTGGGAAACAAACCCCTCACTGGTGCTCAGCTGGATGCTTCATTGAACAATGCTCACTAAACACCAGCTTCAATTGCAACAGTGAAGGCAAGTCTCTTAGATGCTGCTGGCCTTTAGGCAGAGATTCAATGGTAAACGGTTAGAAATGAATGTTAAGTTCTTTGGGGTGAAAGAAGAGAATGAAACTTCACCTCAAAGTCTTATCAAACTGACTGTTAGAAGGCAGAAGGTCTGCCATTGCAGCAAATGGAAGATTCTTTGATTCATGAAACATTCTCAAGAATAAAATTGGCCTTGCTATTTTCTCATTATTTTTGTTATATCTTAAATGTTTTTTTTAAACTTTATTCTTACGAATATTCTTGTCTTTTTTTTAAAGTGCCCCTATTATGGATTTTTGAAAATGACATTTTATGTAATGTGTAACAAGTAAGAGTCAACTCTGAGTCAGTTAAACAAATTGTTTTTCAAACAAATCCCAAGCCGTTTTGTTGTGACAGCAAGACGAAACATCAGCAAATTGCCGTCCACTTATTGCACGCAGACACCAGGGAAAACTTAAACCTCCTCAAACACTGCAGCGGATTCTGGAAAGCATCCTGTCGAGAAGACGCTGTGCTCTGCAATGTGTTTATTGTGTTTCATATTGTGTAGGTATCTGGCTAACTCATGTTATTACTGTCTTACTGAAATACTACTGTAAATCAGCTCTGGGCTGCAGTATTACTTAAAACTGTGTCTATTAATGCAGATTGTCTGTAATTCTTAGTACTTTCAGTAAAGATAAAGTATGGAGTGAGATTTGTTTTGCAAACCTTGAATATTACATGTCATTCATGTTAGTGCTTGGCTAACATATGTGCTGTTATTATACAGTTCCTGCATGTGCACTGCAATAAATTAGACACACATGCACACATGCACACATACAGGTTTGTTGATGGAAATAGACATACACTTGTTAATGATAATGAGGAATTACAGTTGAAACATATCATAATGTACTTCAAACTGAGTAGCATCACTGAGAAATGTCCTGCTTAAGGTTCGGGTTCAAAAACTAGTTCTTTCAATTTTTTCGTCATCGATTTGGACTGGCGCTGGGATTGAAATAAAATCGACGTCATCGTTACTGTCTTTACAGTGTGTACTATCGCTGAGCATTAGGAAACCTCTGGATGCCGGACAGAGCTGGAGTTTAGTTATGGTAATGGGTGTTTGTTTCCAAAATACGTGCTGTACGCGGTAGACCAATCATAACAGACTGGGCCGTCTGACCAATCAGAGCAGAGTAGGCTCACAGAAAGGAGTGACTTAGAGAGAATTATTGAACACTGTGGTGAAGTGCAATGTATATTATGGGGAAATGATTTTTTTTTACCTTTTGATGCATGTAAACCTGTTGTAGGAGACCGCCAAAACTAATTTAGGAAACTTTAAAATAGCATAATAGAGGCACTTTAAGATTGTTCTAAAGACAAAACTTTGTTTGAAGAAACTGACATAAGCAGCACATTAAACCTGACTCTTGAGTGCTGTCAGTCGTGATGAAAATAATGTGTGAACTTTATTATGGTTATCACGATAATCTGCAGGCAACAGAAAAATATTTGCTTTGATGTGTTTTTCAGAGTCTTTGGCAAGAACTGTCAAAAGACTTAAATATTTGTGAACTTGACAGTTTTTCAAGAAATGAACATTGCTACAAACTTATTTGAATTGATCTTAAGAAATGTTCCAACTTCTTTCTCCAAAAATTATAGGCATTTAGAATTTTACGAAATTAGAATTTTAATGCATCCTTAAGGAGTAAAAGCATACAATTAAAATAAATGAAGGTTCAAAGCGATTCCAAACCTTTGAATGGTAGCCTAGCTGGCAAGTCACAGTTATGTTTTTATTTCAAAAGTGACTCGTTGTAATAATGGCCATTTTAATTATATTCCAATTATATTAATGATAATTAATAGCCATTACTACAAAGCTAAATGAAATCCAGTATAATTTGAGTTCAAAGGAACACATTCTAAATTCTGGTAGTGATGAAGAGATACTTGAGCTTTACTGATGGGGTCGTAGCAGTTCAGAAGACAAAAAAAGGCTTGTAGGTACAAAGCGGGCGATTCTAGTTAGTCGCTGTGTATGTCATCATCATCTCCAGGCAGAAATTAGCTTCCTTTACAGAGGAGCATCAAAGATTGACAACAGCTCTCTTGAGATGTTTATGTAATGTCAACAAAAGGAGTGCATTCTAGCCAAAGCCAAAGAGCTTTGAACAACGATGTCTCCAAGTACGTGACATTGAAGCTCATAATCCCCTTCCCTGATCTTTCGCGAAGGGCTTCGACTCGTGCATATTGTTTCCGGCTTCCTCATGCCAGCGCTGTCTAATCTCCACCGAGTGCTTCTTTTAGAGTAGAGCTGTCGGTTTTTGGAGGCGGCGGTTCTTTTCGGTCATTCGTGGAGGCCATACTCTGCTCCTGGGCCTTTCGGTCCTCCTTTGCTGCCCTTGAAGCTTCAGTCCCTCCCCTCCCCCAGCCTCACATAATGGATGCTGACAGCACAAGGTCGTGGGAAAGTGCCTGCTAGTTCAGGTGAAGTTTATGGAGGAGAGTGAAACCACGGCATAGAAAACACACCTCCACCTCTCAACCGCAGCAGTTTCACGCCCACACACGAGGCTGCGGATTCAAACTGGGGGCGACGGCTTGAATAACACAGACTGACTTTTTTTTTTGTGTGTGTGCTTTGTGTGCAGGATCCTGGGAGAGAAGAGAACCAGTTCTTGCTACAACAGCTTAAGGAGAAAGATGAGCTCATTGCACGACTCCAGGCTGAATTGGTGAGAAAACTCAACGAGTTTAGTGTAACATTTCATAACTGTTTCATAACCACCTTCAAGAAGTGTCATGATTGCAAAAACAGGTTCTATCGCTCCATTGTCTTTGGAATACCCTAATTTGGATGTTTATTTGACAGTTTGCGTTAACATCCTGTTGGTTTCATGTCCTTTCCCTCTCCCAAGGCTCGCGTTAAGAAGTTATGGAGATGCTGCTCGGCAGTTTCCTTTGAACTGGGACGATATTTGATAGACTCACTTAACGTGCAGTAAACAGCTCGTCGCATGCTTTACATGCACTGTGAGACGCATAACGTTCCCTGTCCCAGCAGCTAGAGCAGAGACGAGTGAAGGAGAAATATGACAGGTCCATCTCAGATTTATAGACTAGTGGTCCTGAAAAGAGGGATGGGATGGTGTGATAGGCACGGAGGGTGGGGTGGGGGGTAGGATGAATAAAAACAATAGAGGGCAGTAAAGAGGCTGTAAAAGCAAAAGGACAAACAAAGCACATGATGCTTCAAACGATCCATGACTGACTTTTTTCTTTTTCTAACAGTCTTTTCTAATTCAAAATATTACTACAACTGAGCATATTAGTGCTTGTAAGATAACACTGATCTCAAAGGCCTCCCTAAACCCTCTCCGCACTACCATTCTTAGTCACCGCATCACAATAAGTCAAGCTCAGGAAATCGCCAGCTCTCATTGAAAACTAACGACTTCAGGATGCTTTGGTGCTGCTAATCTCAGTGTGAGATTTTGTGAAATGAATGCATTTTTATTCTTCCAGCTGCATTACTAGTTTAAACGTTCTCCATACTTGCTGATCGCTGTCTAGGTGTTCAATGAAAAGATTGCAAGTTTGACTTTCGCTCAGTCTGTGAGGTTTGAATTGATGTTGTCCTTATCTGTCTTTTCTTCGAAAACTGAATTCAGAAAATGTGCTCCCAATGGTGTTAAGCACGTCTCTGAAGGTCACAGTCTTCTTCTCAGAGAAAACAGTCTGTTGGTAAATACCACAGTGCTCACTGCAGTTTTTTTCTGCTCCATAAGAGCCCAATGACTCAGACTCTGTGATGTGAGTTTCAACTTGAGAACTGCAGTGTGTTTTTTTATCTCCTGTAAAGCATGCTTACTGAACATATGTAAACGTATGTATAATGTGGCATCCAGATGACAAATTTGGAATAAAGTAAATTCTTGGCCATTGACATCATCACTTTACAGATTCTGCTGCCCAGAGACCTACGCTCTATTTTTAGTGGGAAAAGAACCTGCGGCCACAATGGCTTAATAAATCAAGGCAAAAGCTCGTAAAATAATACTCACTGGTGAAACTGGCAGCCTGCTGGCTAGGCTTGTCTTTGTCAATTTTTACTGTCTTTATTGAATGTCATTAATGAAGTATGGCTGCCCTAAATTTTGCTGCACCGTATTTCTTATTTTATTAGTCTGCCATTCTGCCACGTTCAGGAGGCAGGATTAAACCTGTTTGATATTCCCAGTCAAGACTGGATGGTATAGCCGATATGAATGCACAATCAGAGGTTCATTATCATGCATTAAGCCAGGTTTTATTAATAATATTGTATAATAATGACCGACTGACAGGGCAATATTCCACGTAAAACATGGCTGCCAAAGAAATGTGTAAAGGGCATAAAATAACTGTTTAATATGTATATTTCATCCAAAGTTTTTGTTCCATTTAAAAATAAAAATCAGTGTATTCATAAAAAAAAAAACAGAAAAAAAAAACTTTATAAATAAATAACTTTTTAGAATTACTCATTTATTGATTGTAAATATATATTTTTTGATAATAATTCATATTATTTTTGGTTACAAATAGACCTTTTATTAATCTATGTTAATAAATTATCGGTGTATTTTATTTAAAAAAAATTTGTATCAGAAAAAAAAATTGTATTTGTAATGTCTACTTATTTATTTTATTCCTTTACTTTTTTCATTCCTTCATTTTATTTTAAGTGGCACTCAAAGTCCTCCATACAGTTAAGCAGTCAATATACAGTGCATCCGGAAAGTATTCACAGGACTCTGACCATGAGAAATAAAATTCTCTGGTCTGATGAAACAAAGATCAAATTCTTTGGCCTGCATGGTAAGCGTCATGTCTGGATAAAACCAGGCACCACTCATCACCTGGCCAATACCATCCCTACAGTGAAGCATGGTGTTGGCAGCATCATGCTGTGGGGATGTTTTTCAGCGGCATGAACTGGGAGACTAGTCAATATTGAGGGAAAGATGAATGCAGCAATGTACAGAGACATCCTTGATGACAACCTGCTCCAGAGCACTCTGGACCTCAAACTGGGTTGAAGGTTCATCTTCCAACAGGACAGCAACCCTAAGCACACAGCCAAGATAACAATGGAGTGGCTTTGGGACAACTCTGTGAATGTCCTTGAGTGGCCCAGCCAGAGCCCAGACTTAAACCCAATTGAACATCTCTGGAGAGATCTGAAAATGTCTGTGCACCGATGCTCCCCATCCAACCTGATGGAGCTTGAGAGGTCCTGCAAAGAATAATGGGGGAAACTGTCAAAAAATAGATGTGCCAAGCTCTTTTCATACTCAAAAAGACGTGAGGCTGTAATTGGTGCCAAAGGTGCTTCAACAAAGTATTGAGCAAAGGCTGTGAATACTTATGTACATGTGATTTTATTTTTAATTTTTTTTAATATTTATACATTTGCAAAGATTTCAAACAAACTTCTTTCACATTGTCATTATGGGGTATTGTTTTTAGAATTTTGAGGAAAATAATTAATTGAATCCATTTTGGAATAAGGCTGTAACATGTCAAAATGTTGGAAAAGTGAAGCGCTGTGAATACTTTCCGGATGCACTGTATAGAATGCTGAGATTGACCAATCAGGATCAAGTATTCCAGAGATCTGTTTTATGTCATAACTTTAATGCCTTGACACACTTTCCTGATATATATATACATCTTTTTAACAGGAATCCACCCGTGCTGCTCAGAGATCTCTCTGCCAAAAAGCTGACAAAAGCACTCAGACAGATTTCTCACTCTCAGAGGTGAGTACCCATTAAAGCACCGTACGAAAGCTCCTGACGACACTGCTAATGTTCTGAGGTCATTGAGCTGTGTCTGGTTTTTCTAATTGAATACAGGTCCCCACATCTGTCTTTTTTATTTCACTGACTTTTAATGGTAAAGGGCACTGAAAGTTGATTTTCAATTTGAGGTGGAACCCTTACAGTGAGATTGTGGTTTTCGGATTTCAACAACACTTTCGCTTAATCAGGTTGTCCGTTGCCCTTTCGATAGTTTGACTGCCCTACTTTCGCTCCACCCAACCAAATATTGCCCCCCTCCTTTTTATTTGTTTTTGTTATTAATTCTAGATGAAATCTAGGTGTTTTCTTGTTCCCACAGGCACTTTTTAATGGCTCACACACAACAAATGATGATGCTATATTGCAGTGAGTCAGCAAACTGTGTTCAAGTGCTGCAAACTTTAAATGACTCATTAACAGAGATTAATGCACCAGAGATATTAAAGCATTGGAGACACAACCCAGTCTTCTCGCTTTCAGTTGCAACACTTGATCAAATGAAGAGCTTTTGGCACATTCTTAAGAGATGCCCTTCTAGTTACAAATCTGTTTATGTTTTTTCAGCATTTGTGATGAGCATGTTATCGCTGAATGATGGTTAAGAAGCATGACAGATTTTCTTTACAGATTTCTGTCATATATTCTGTGCCCTCGCAGTGCCCGCATCAGTATTCCTTTAGTCCCTTTACACTGAAATAGCTTTCAGTTGGTCTCCTGTGGAGACATGGTCCATTTTCCCCCTGGGATTTAACATCCCTCCAGACTTTGTGCTTTGTATTACCGTTAATATGCATATGTGATGTGAATTCAGATGGCTTTTTCAAATTGCTTGACAATCCATTCCACGGCTATCGCTGTGCTAATGCGTCGCAGCTCCATCAGACCTTGGCGTTGATGAAAAGTGCTGTAAAAAAGCTGGAATATTAGAAAGAGTGCTCATTATGGAGCTGTTGCATTAGATAAGCGACATTTTCACGGTAAGCCTGCGTCTTTTTGCTGCGGTGCCAAAAACACCCAGCGTGGAAATGGTCGCGTGGGAGGATGTGGGAGAATCTTCTTCCTGTCTACCTCAGATGTGCCGGCAATGGATGAGCACGGAGAGGAACTGCACATGCACGAGCACGAGACCCTCAGGCTTTCTGAACTCAATGCGCGCCATCATTCTTTCCTCCCGCTCAGCAAGAGATGAGTTCTGCATTTCCACCCTGCCCTATGTAGACTACACCGCTATATGGGTTACTGCATTGAGGACACGCAAATATCCGAAAGTGTGTCTACAAGTGGGTCAGCTATTTCGAAGGCTGCTTCAACTGGAGGAGGTCATCTGTTTCCTTTTTTTACCCTCGTTCTTTCTCTCTCTCTTTTTTTTTTTCTGGAGCACCCTGCTTCTCTCTCCAGCTGAGCTAATTAGCTGAAAGTGAGAGGAAGAGAGGCTTTGGTGCCCTCTGTTGAGTCACAGTGCACCAAGGGGGCCAGACTGGCCTCTTTCGGAAGCGCCGGACACATTCATGCGTGGTTCTCGCGGCCACCAACTTCTCAAAGTCCTCTCCTCCTTTGTTGGCCTGATGCAACAGGAAGGGGCAGGCTCTTGCGGAGGGACTCCTGTCAGGACAAAGAGACTCGGGTAGATGGACAGGGGCCAGCTTGCTCATCTGTCCAAAGAGCATGAGAAATGATGTGCAGAACGGCAGGGTGATGTATAATGCTCATGTGAAGCACATATTCCCTGATCCTTGGCTAGTAGTCATGTAAAGACTAATACATGGCACTAATCTAATGGCATAAACATGAACTAAATGGTACATAAAACGCACTAAAGTATATGGCTGATAAAATTAGAAAGTACTTAGAATAAACATCATTTTACTGTAGATGTGTCTTAAAAAAAAAAAAAATGCTTTTCCGTAACCAAACACCATTGATATCAAATTGTTAAATTTTGTAGTCCATACAACCTTCACAGTCATGAGTTGTAAGGTGTCATTGTACTGTAAAAACTTCCTGGAAGTTTTTTTTCTTGTTAGTCCGAAAACAGCTTTTATTGAACCCAAGCTCAGAAACTGACTCACATTATACCGTAATAGTACGACGAAAGACCGCCTCCCGAGGAATCAAACGCCTACTACTTTATCATCGTGTCTTTGGGCCAGCCTTCTGGCATGTTAGTTTGATGAGAAGAGAGATACAGGATCACTGGACTAAAAATAACATTACTTTCCAGAGGACCTAATGCTAGGAAAGTGTTTTTAAAATGTATTTATTGAATATCTCAGTAGAGCATTATTTGTTTGCTCGGTACATTTGACTGTAGATTCTTTGGTAAATCAGTCGCATTTCAGTAATCAGTCTTTTACTGTAAGATATAGACCTTACAGTACATGTATGCATTTGGCATACGCTTTTATCCAAAGCGACTTACATTGCATTCAAGGTACACATTTTTCGTTCTTGCTTTCCCTGGGAATTGAACCCATGACCTTGGCGTTGCTAGCGCCGCGCTCTACTGTTTGAGCTACAGTGATCAGTGATTTCTGGTATTATTCATGCAGTTAGATGCTATTTGTCTCTAAATAAATTTTTGCTGGTTATGCGTCAGTAAGTCAAACCAGTGACTAAACGATAAACTTAACATTGTTTCTCTTAGTAGCATGGAAATATTATGTAAATTTTAACTAAATTAAATACAGAAAGCGATCAAAGAACACTCCCTTTACAATCGATAAAGCTGTCAATCGCACAGCGTGAGTTCTGGAATCAATTATAATAACTGACGTCTACACTCTTCTTTACATCATATTTGAAGTTGAGTTATGATGAATCACTGCATTCATGAGCTCAACAGACATGTCTGTCATAGGCTACTATGCTCATCACTGCAACCTTCCATGCCACAGGAGTAGATCTAAATATAATGCTATAATCAACACTTTTAACGATCAGTTAACCTTGTGAGGTGTAATAGTAAAAATGTAGTAAAACATTTCTTGAGAGTTACATGTGTAATACTTATTTCATATGCAAAGATGTCAGCCAATCACAACAGTGGGCGTTTACATTGAAGCCTCACAGAAGACACGCCCTTTCCAACAGAGCGTTCAAAAATCATGCTAGAAAATGGCCTTTTATTTCTAAATTGTAAAAATCATACTAACATTGTAAGTGCGCCTCAGGAAACATTATAAGATAATTTTTTTAAATTCACTTCACGACCCCTTTAAAAGTTCTTATGATGATGGTAGCGGCGTTTTTACTTTAGCCCCCACCCCCTCCACCCATTATGAAAATGTTTTCAGTGTAGGTTTGAATGCAACACCTCAGAATGTTTTTGTTGTGCTGTTCATAAGCCTGTGTCATTGTCACATTGAAACCTGATGAAAGGCCCCTTCTTTTCCCGTCTGTACAAAGCCTGACTGCGCCGTTATGTCTGTTTACTTTGCTTTATTATGCCAGTCTAAGCCTGTTAATATTAAGCTCTGCCCTCCACACTGCTGTTCAGCCATTTAAATGAAAAAGCACTTAAGAGCTCATTTACTCTGGCATTCCTCCCTTCCGTAGCAGAGATATGAAGTTTTATGGATTAGCTTCTGTTTTGTGTTATTTCCCTTCCAGTCATTAATCTTTTTTATAGATGTGACAGTTCTTATTAAAATGCTTGAATATTTAGCCAAATGGAAACCCCTTGCAGCCAGAATAAGTCGTTTTTGATGCTTGCCCAAACAGTTGGATCTATAACAGCGAGGGAGATTGATCAGTGGTCAGCTCCGTATAGCTGGAGGACACCTGTTAATGGAACATACCGGACATCTCCCACTGCTCTGTTATTCAGCTCTCCAGCCAACCCTGCTGAGAGGCTTTTTGCATTTCAAGCCCGTTTCATGAGCCCCAAAAATGTTTCAGGCATCTCTTTTATTTTTCCAATTCATTTTGGTATGTTTGTTTATTTATTTCGATTAATTTGCGCATGAGGGGGTCGCCCTGTCATGCTGCGGCCCATCTGATCACTCCGTGTGGGGGACCTGTTATGCTAAACTCCCAACTTCATTGCTCAAGCCTGCTTGCTTTTCTCTCTGCGTGGGTCAGAGTGTGAGCACTGAGCCTCACGGAATGACATGCCTACTGAGCTGTAATCGTTTCCTTTTGTACGTGAACAATGAATTTGAAGAGATTTTGTTTGCCATTTGTTGCAGAATTTTTTTTGCTGTAAAACAATTACCACAGTTAATCATGTCGCCTAACTGCTATGTACATTTAAATTTATAAGGACATTTTCCAATAATTGAAACTGAGTCTTTTCAAATGATTCATTAAACAAACTGGCTCAAACTCAGGAGTCAGTGTTCAAATGAGTTTTCTCTGAATTATTATAACACATAATAATCAATTTAACTGCATAATTTCGACCTTGTTGTTAATTTTTAAAATAATGTAAAATTACATTGCTGCTACTACTACTACTACTACTACTACTACTACTACTACTAATAATAATAATAGTGCTGGGGAAAACATAATCTCATCCAAAATAAAAGTTTGTATTTGCATATGTGTTTGTACTGTGTATAATTATTATGTGTATTTATAAATACACACAGACGTGCATTTATATATATATAATAAATATATTTATTTAAAAAATATATATATAAGAAATTATACAGTATATACAAGCAAACAATTCTTAAATATATACATGCATGTGTGTGTATTTATATACATTATTATACACAGTACACACATTATGTAAACACAAACTTTTATTTTGGATGTGGTTTAATCATGCTTAATTTTTCCCTAGCACTAGTTAATAATGTTAGTAATATTTATTTATTTATTTATTTTATTATTATTATTATTATTATTATTACTACTACAATCGGTATTAATGTTATTGGTATTATTAATAATAATAATAATAATAATAATAATAATAATGTTATTGTTGATCATATTAGTAGAAACAGTCATATTATTAGCATTAATATTCATAATATTTAAAGCAATAGCTGAAAAAGAATATCATATCTTAAGCAAAATGGACATTGTAACTTAAACATACCATAATTAATCAAGTAAACTAAATGGTACATAACATTCACAGCTTGTGAATTTGAACCAAATTGAATGTTTATGGATATCCGACAGAACCCTGTTGCATTTCCCTGTAATGCAGTAAACCATTCCGGCTTCATTTCATCTTTTGATGCAGTGCACGTCTTGGTTCTCATGGTCATTTTTGGGTGTTTTTCCCCCTCTCTGTCCGTTTCGTGAAGGACATTTGAATCCATGCTTAGTTACATGAAATATCTTCCACTTCCAGTCTGCAGCTCTCATAACTCTGTCCAAAGTAGTGCCACCGTAGTGCCACCGGACGGGAACGTTACAGTGATGGCTGAGACCAACGTGAACTGTGGGAACCCTGCAGTCTGAGCAGAAAACGGGCAGGGGTGATTAGACTTCCGAAAAGCGGAAGTCATCCCTCATCATGGTTTTACCTTGACCCGTCAACTTTTACTGCCTTATCTATCTCTGATTTTGTCAGCGGTGTAAAGCATCTTCAGTGTATTTAGTGACCTGGTGAGGAGTTAGATAAACAGATAAACTCTGTCTTAGTGCATTAATGAGACACGGTAAGTAGGTAAGCTGAATTAATGATCCCAGATAGAAGTTGCCTGTTGTCCCTGTGCATGATTTCAAAGATATATGCTTTGCTTTCAGGGCCATGCTCGAGTCCGCGCTGCCGCCGTTTCCTCTTGCAGGAGACCATGTGAGTTTTCTCACTTTGTGTTGTGGTTGTTTCGTGGTGTTTCCACCGAAGCATGGCATGCTGTTCTGCCACCCAGGGTTTAGGCAACCGGTCCTTCTCTCTGTAACTCTGCAACCAGCCACACTCCCCCTTTGTCTTATCCCTTTATTGTCTGTTTTATCCGAGTTCTTTTCTTCCAAAAAAAAAAAAAATCAACACAGGTTATCACTGTGCACGACTGGATTCTCTACTCTTGGAAGTGCACCAACCATCCCTTTTGGATGGCCACGCTCACAAATGCCACTTGAAGATTGCTTTGAAACACCATCTGTACGACTGACACTTGTTTTGCATATTATCTCTTTGTGTTTTTTAGTTGGAGTTCTCTAACTGTCCATCATGCATTACTCATCTCCACTCTCAGCCAGTGCCAGCACTCCAAATTCAACCTATTGTGTCTGCCTGTTCGATATCCATAACTTATTAAATCGCAAAGCTTTAAACTAACAGTTGAGGAAGCACACAGAGAGTGTACGTGGACTGTGTGTGCAGCATTATAATCCACCTAGACGGTCGAAAAAATGGTACCCGACACTCCATGTGCCCAGGGCGACCGGAATGGGAAGATGAAAGCCCTGTGTTTACTCAGGTGGAGAAGCTTTCTGCAGAGAAGCAACGCGCCTCTGATGCTTTGATCCTCTTTGTCTGTTTATATGGATGTGTACAATTGTGTCAGTCGTACAGAGTGAAAAAAATGGCACGAAGCGAGTATCTGTTCTGAATTACCAGGCAATATTGACCTATTTGTTAACAGGAATAGAAACTCCTGGGATACGATTGACGCTATTCCAGCGAACGCGGGCTGTGTGAGATCCGCAGGCCATGGAATGAGTTGTTTCATGCTTTTGTTCTGGCGTTAGTGTTTAATTAGCAGAACACTGTCCCTTACCAGTTTGGTCTTTTTATGTTTTGCCAGAACCCCTCCCTTGTTTGTTAGTTTCTTTTATTTACGAGTTCAGCATGCTTTCGTTTGTGCTAGCCATTACCCCGATCATCATCTGAAGTGTGGCGTCTAGACCGATGCGCTGCAGTTTCCTGTCTGAGAAAAACACCCCAGGGAGTTTGCGTGCATGCGATGGCGGGCGAGCATTTGAAGCGCGATTCGACCCGTAATTAAGTGCCGCTCTGTGGCGTTACGTGCAGGATGAGATTGAGATAAGTAGGCTGGACAGAGGCCAGGATGTAGTCAGGTGGGCCGAGGTCCCATATCTCGTTCTCTGCTGGTTCTCGTGCAGACTAATGAGATCTCATCCTTCAGACGGATGCACAGTCTCAGAAAAGCTTTGTTGCTAGTCACATCCTGTATCCAGACTCAACTCACCTGCAGGGGAAAGATGTGAATTCAGCAGGGAAGAAAAGACTAGGGATGGGAATGTAAGGGATTTGATGATTTGTTTCAGATGCAGATTCCATTTTTTTAACTACATTATACTATATATTATAAAAAGGGCTGTTAACACGTTAATGCATGCGATTAATTTAAAGTCCTCAATGCGTTCAAATAATTTAATGCAAATAACTTAAAGAAGTATGTGAAGCTGCGTCATTTTCGTCACACATTTTGATTCTCTTAGAAGTTGGGAATTCATCACAATCACACTGAGCATCTACAGCACATGTAACCCTGGTAGGAGGAAATGTCCATTCTAACACATTCTATTCTAACATTTTAGCTCGATTCTGCTTCTCTGTTTGTGAGGACATTTAAAGCTGTTTAACTCTGGGAAAGTTTTTAGTGATCAAAATCATTCAAACAGTCCAAAACAGCACTAATCTAAAGTGTTTTAGTGAATTGTTCATTCCAGTGTGTGCTTTGCTTTAAAACACGAGCTCTGTCGTATTCTGTGATTGTTTCTGAAGAGCGCAATTTCAGTGACGTACCGGAGTCGTACAGTAAGCGCGTGAGAGTGATGCACAAACAACAGACCCGCAGGTGCGCGCTCTCGATCACTGATCTCACGCTGCATTAATGTACAGACAGTGTACGTTCCACACACACTCAGGAAGGATAATGTTTTATTTGTCATGTGTACGTTGTTGTGATTAGTAATCATAGGTTTATTCAGTCAAAGCGGTTGATTTAGGAGGTTTTGTTGGCGTCTCCTCTGTATCGCAGCTTGGCGTCTAAATGAAAACAATCCCGTTCGTTGTTGTTGCTCTGTACACATAAATACATTCTATATCTGCATGGGTTCTTAGATGTGTATAAATGTATTATATAATAGAAGTTTATGCACTCCTTACATTTGGTTGTTTGGTGTCATTTTGGAGTCTCCAATGATCCTTGAATCTTGCAGAAAAAAAACAGTTTTGTGAGAATCACCCTTCTGATTGTTTACTTTGGATATAGAAAATTATGACAATTAATGTATTTGAGATAAATGGTGTATTATTAATTTCATGATAAGTGCGATTAATCACGATTAATCACACAACAAATGCGATTAATCACGATTAGAAAACACTGTTGACAACCCTGATTATAAGTAATGATGAACATAAATTGTGATAGATAGATAAAAAGTCATTTAATTTAAGATATTATAATTGAACAATAATTGTGACCCTGGACCACAAAACCAGTCATAAGGGTACATTTTGAAATTGATTTATACATAAAGCTGGATAAATAAGCTTTCCATATAGCTTTGATGTATGGTTTGTGCAGACAATAAAAATATTGAGAAAATCGCCTTTAAAGTTGTCCAAATGAATTCCTCAGCGACACGTATTACTACTAAAAATACATTTTTTTATATATTTACATTAGGAAATTTACTAAATATCTTAATGGAACATGACTTTTACTTAATATCCTAATGATTTTTGTCATAAAAGAAAATCAATGTGCTAAACCAATACAATATTACTCTTGATGTTTTTTAAAGTACCATTTATTACAACAAAATTCTGTATATATTTATTATATCATATTAATAATATTATATTAATCATATTATATCAAATCATATATCTTATATCATTATATTATACACAATGCCATATGAACAACTTCAGTCTGTAATTACAAGGATTTAAAGAATCCCCCCCCTAAAATTATAAATTGCATCTCATAAACACAAGTACAACATAAGGCAGTTACATTTTCTTGGTTTATTTAGGGTTGGGGAAACAATAAAAATAAATAGTATTCATTTGCGGTTCAGTGGTTGAGTCAAATGTTAATTCAGTAACTGCACAGACGGCAAAAAATCCTTAACATTTTTAGTTTGAGTCATTTATTTAACGCAAAAAATAGAACTTCTGGGTATTTTTTTTATTATTATTATTTTTTTATAAAGTTTCCCCGAATAAAAAATACTTTTTGAACCTTAACTCTAGAGAACCCATAGTCACAGAGGGATTGTGTGAAAAAGAAAGAGATGGGGGAAGGAATGGTGGGAGAGCAAGAGACGTGCGCTTGAAAGTCAGCCAAAAAGAGAATAGATTAGGTGTAACACAAAAGGGATATATAGATCTAGAGTTCTTCTGAGGTTAATAGAGAGATAGCAACACATGCCAGTCATTAGAATGACTCCATCTGGGCTTTCTGTTGAAGAAGCATCAGGTGGAGTGAGAGTGTGTGGGTGCTGCTGTGGCGTGAGAACATTCACCAGCGGGAAGAAGTTGAAGCTCATGAAGCTCATGGATGTGTCAAGGCAGGTCCTAATTGTGTAATGTTAGAGCTGCTTGATTAATCGTTAAAAGATTGCGATCTAATTTCAAAAACTTGCGCGATATTATTCCTAATTGACAACAATTGTCCTTTGTCTTTTAAACCTTTGACGATATCCCACGGGGACATTCAGATCTGTGTTGGCGCTGAGCCGGAGAGAGCAGTTGTCATGTATAGGTATTAATTCAACCAAACAGGATCATTTATTTCTGTTATAAACATTCAAATGATCTCAGAAGTAAAACTACTGGAGTACAAGTATATAGTTTGTGGATAAACACTTATGTCTACAATAGCGATCTAACCTTTTGAAGGTAACTTGGTGCTTCAAAAAACAGTTGGATCGATTACATCATTACACGAGTAGGTGGCGACAAGTGACTGTTAAAAAATGTATTTGTCATGGAATCATTCAAGAGATTCTTCTAAAGTGGGGATTTGTCCAGTCATGAAACAAGTCTTTATGGGCCCTATTTTAATGATCTGAGCTCATGGTCTGAAGCACATGGCACAGGTGCACAAAAGAAAGGTGCCCGAATCCACTTTTGCTAGTTTACTGACGGAAAAAGCGGTCAGCGTGTCAGGCGCATGGTCTAAAATGGTTGTATGTAGTCTCTTAACGAGTCATGGGTGTGTTTTGGGTGTAACGTGCAACAAACCAATCAGAGTGTCATCTCCCATTCCCTTTAAAAGCCAGTTGCGCTTACACCATGGCGGAATCGCTATTCACATGCTGGAATTTGCGAGTGGAAAGACACAACACTTCTCCAGATAAAGGATTATATGTGTATGTGCAGCCACCTATAGGTGCATATTACTAACCTGCCCTTTAAATAACAAAAAATACTGCGCTGTTGACCGCTATCAGTTTTTTGTTGGTCAATGGCGCAGTAGTGCCACAAAATAGCAATGCGCCTGAACACACCTCGTTTTCAGACCATGGGCGAACAGATGGGCACGAGTGCATTTTCTATTTAAACAACGTGGCTCTGGATGTGAAAATGATGACTGCGTCGGGCTGAAACGACCATTGTGTCAGTGCCATTGCGCCGGGTGTTTGATAGGGCCCTATGAGTGAGTCATTGAATCGTTCATTCAAACTGATTAAAAAATAAATAAAAATAAAAATTCATTCAAATTAATTAAACATTTTTAAATTGACTGCAGTGATTAACATTTAGTCAGAACCTCGAGTAAATGACATGTTTTATTTAGTTGTCTGTTCAGAATCGCAGTGTATTCGGAACAAAAAAACAACCTTAATTCTCAATATATCCAGAATTGTGCATCTGTGTTTGACATGTCACTCTTATTTTCAAATATGTCCTCTTTTGCTTTCTGTGGAAAGTAGGCCACCTTTCCCGTCCTTTCTGCTTTTTTTTTCTTTTCTTTTAAGCACAGACCTCTTAGTTTGTTGTTTTTTGCTCCGCTGGCCTGTATAAACATGTCCATGATAACTTTGTCAAGGTAAAAACTGTGATCCTAAGTCCTGACAGAAGGTCTGAGTCCCTGTGGACAGGGCTGACTGGAGACTGCCCGCAGGGTGATCCGCCATTAGCAGAAGGTGAGCGCAGGCCCAGCCTATCCGGCCCCCTTCAGGGCTGCTATAATAGAATGCACATGCAACACCACACTATGGACAGATGGCTAGGAGAGGCAGGAACGTTGTGCCACAATAAAGAAGTTAATAAATAATTATAGAAACGATGACATTCAGCGGTAATGGGGATTAGAAACGCGCATTTATCTTTATCGAAGTTGCTCTCCAACCAGGCCGTTGTTTCATCTGTCAGAGGAAGTAAAGTCACATTCTTCAGCTCTGGCTGCCCAGGAAACAGATTTGATTTAGCACGAATCCCCTTCAGAATTTTTATGAGTCTCTGGTTATATGTCCAACCCTTTGCAATATGAATATGACACGGCTGGTTTGCAGTCTCTCCACTGTGTGCTGATTTGAGGATATAGTTGGGGCTGCAGCGAACAACTATTTTGATCAATTTAAAATTACAATTTGCAGTTTGAAAGCAGCAGAACCTTTTAAGTAACCGAAGTCACCTACCCTCAACTCAACCATTTGTTGGCTCGATTTGATTTAATATTTCTTTCTTTCTATTATAGATAGTTCACCCCAGAATGAAAACAATTTGCTCACTCTCATGTTGTTCCAAACTTATTTACTTTCTGTGAAACACAGAGAAGTAATGAAATTAACATTGATTTGTATATTCTGTTGTTTTAATGGTAGATGGCAAACCATGTAGACTGATTTCTGCCACCTTTTGGCCTGTAGTCTGATGTGCTGGATTCTGCATAGGATAACCATGGAACACAATATAAAAGTGCTTCAATATCGGGTTGTTTTTCACTAAAATTACCCTTTGAGGATTAATATCGTGAGCACTTGGAAAATTATCAGTAAACCGTATGTACTTTGTTTGCTGGCACACTCGGGGCTTTTAAACATTTAAAACGAGTCACAATGTACTGCCAATGAATTCAACAAGTGGGATATTCATACATTTATCTGCTTTTGTGTTCCAAAGAACAAAGAAGTCATACAGGTTTGGAGCGACATGAGGGTGAGTAAATGATGACTGTTCATTTTTGGGTTTCTTGATTACTCCTCACTTCATGCACAATGTAAGTGATGTTGTTGTAAGAATATAATGATATAATCGAAGTGGGCATGTCTAATGGAATTGCTAGTTTAAAGTATTGTCACTGATGGAGGTTCTTTGTGCACAGTGCAAATACTTGAATAATCAACAGTTAACTAGACTGGCAGTTATTCTCATTGTTTATTATTACCAGTTTAATTGTTTCAGACTAGATCGGCTGATCAAGTTACACCCTCAATTCATTCTTCTGCACGTATGTTGAGTTGATGTTGAAGGACACTCAGTCCTGCAATGTAATGCTGCAATACAGGCCTTACCATTGCCAACAGACTCCAGAAATCAATGAATATATTAATTTACTGGAGTAGCAAGGTTCACACCGTCTTCATCTGGATTTCATGCGATAGTACAGAAAATAATTTATGGACCAGTCTCACCTCTGCGTTCTTTTATTAAGGCTCAGGACAGATTACCATTTTTGCAGTTGTTTCAAGTTCCCTTGTTATTCTTGGCAGTGATATTTTCTCTCAAGTTTCTCTCTCTCTCCATCCATGCCACAATGTGACAGTCACCCACCCACGGCCTCCTCTTGCATCTCCTGCCTCACTTCCCAGCCTCTCCATCTCGCTGTCAGACTCCTGTTCTCCCGTAACACGTTTTCAAACACGTTCCCAAACTCCTGCTTTGCTCATTACTATTTTATTAGCCTGTAAATCAATTTAGATAACAAGATGAACAAATGTAGGAATTATCAAATGTAGGAATTATCAATTTTATTTCTCTCTCTCTCTTCCCGCTTTCATATATATATTTAAATATATTTTGCTCCCTGTAGCACGTAATTAGGTCTATTAAAATTGGTAAATTGCATTTGCCTTTGTTTAGTGCAGATTAGTGCTGTTGGAGTCCCTTTTTAAAATATTTGCCATTTTAAATTATCATAATTCAATTCCAAACTCAATACCTTTTAGTGTTGCAGATATCTTATCGAGAATTACTGCATGGTTGTTGAAAATTGCTCAAGCCTGTTTTTCTTGACCCCTTTCACCTGACATTTTGTTCAGTGTTTAAATGAAAAGCACTGAGAAACAGCGTGACCAAATTATATCCATTCCAGCCATTTCGCTCTCCATTCTACCCCACCTCCCCCCATCCCGCCTTCGCCCACCATCACGGTCTAATTTTTATCCAAATAATGTTTTCATTTTCTGTTTATACCCACATAAGCACTAATGCATCGTATCTGCAAACCGCCACAAGCCATTGTTTTTTGTTAGCATGTAAAGCTTTTGATTTTTCTCTCCACTTCACTGAATTTCCTTTCTGTCATTTGTACACATCATGTTCATCTGTCTCCATGTTGTTTTGTTCTCCCCTCTCCCCTTTCTCTTCCCATGGGTGCAGTAAACAGAAGCAGCCCGCGCCGGCAGCACAATGCAGGTAGGGTGTATTTCTGTGTAGAGCTGCTCTGTCTCTAATCAAAGGCAGGCGGCTTTATCCACCAATCCTCACCTTGGCTAATTGAGGGAAACCACAGAGCTTTTAAATTGCATCAACAAATAATCACACGCAAATGTCTTAATTGCCGTGGAGCTGTATATGAAATTACGGTGATTGTTGCGTGCTAATCTTATCAGCTCTGTCCTAATCGTCTCTGTTGGGGACATGTTGATTGCTTGCTTTATTTTAATCCACGCTTGCAGATTCTGCAGTCTTTTCCCCACCCAAATCAGGTGCCGTTTTTGTGGGAACTGCTTTTGCTTTTTGTTAAGATTGTCACAAAAAATGCAAATCACAAACCTGCAGTGTAAGCTTGACATTGAGCATTGCAGTAAAACATGACAGATAGGAAAACGGCGGATGCGAATATATCCGCCGAAGGAGACGTCGGACAGTCATTTAAACCCCAGATTTGTGCGAGATATGGGTGAAATCGAGGAAGACTTGCATATACATATTTATAGAGCAAACCTCCGACGCGGTTACAGGAAAAATGTCAATAAGCTGCAAATCACACCTATATTTATTTCTGTCTGCTATATTTGCATCATGTAGTGGGTGCACAGTAGGTGCAGGAAAAAGTCAGACCTGTCGGCTTTGCTTTTGCATTTTCTCTAATGTGTGGTTTTAGCTGTTAATGGTAGTCAGAGAAAATGTGAACATTTTGTACCCGTAATACAATCGAGCTAATGGCGTAATGTGCTCTGTGGTACCAGAAAAGTGCATAAATCTGCTGTCAGTGTTGGTTTGGTGAGGTGTGAAGTGTCACTGGATGGAAAGATGTATTGTAAAGTTAGCTTGAAGGTATGTAAGGACCGTTCCATAAAATGTTTTAAGGAGAGATGCCAAGATTTTGCCTGTATTGATCCACTGCATGTCCCCTTCCCCACAGGTAAAATACCAAACTGGTAAAATTAGTGCTGCTTAAAATACTTTACGATCTGTAGACTTTTACGATACTTCCGCTGTCAAAGCTCAAGGGCACATGTAATGGAATTACGTATAAAAATGTGGCGTTTGGTTTTGGCGTAGAACGGTTCGTGAACTGTTCTAAGAGAAGCCAAAAGATGAGCTTTGATCGTGCAGTTATGCTGTACCATGTTTCAGAGGGTTGCCCTGGTGACGGTGACTGACAGATTTTGCCAACCCAAGTGAAAGCATGACAAATATGGTTGTGGCATTGATGTAATGGCTGACTTAAAGGGAGAAAAGTGACTTGCAGTCTTGCATAATGAATATTTAAAAGAGTTTGGACAGAAGTGAAGTATGAATGCCTGTTTGTTGAGTCTAATGCTTTCAGATATATATATTATATCAAATATCATGTGTCAGTCATCTCAGATAATAGCTTCTTTTTGTGTGGGTGTGATGGTGTATAATTAAATATTAGTGTCAGATACACACTGAATAGAAATATATTACCAGTAATGGTTTAGAGTTTAAACACCAGTCAGATGTTTGGACATTTGGGCAAACTTGACTTGTTTTGACTTGGGACATTACGTATAATCTCTGTGCATGTTTTATTTTATGTTATTTTAAAATCGGTTAAAAGAGTAATAATAAAGTATAAACAGGTGACACCAAACAGATTGGTAGTAGTGTCTAAAAAATCCATTATAATGATCATAATAATTTATCTTTCCCACTGTTTATTGGGCAGCTGCTGTTGGAGAAATTAAAGTGAATATTATCGTTAAATTTTAACTAAGCAAGTGACAGATGGGTTTCTATACTCTCTGTACCAACATTGTACATATTGTGTATTACCAGGGATATTACTTTTAATAACCCTCAATTAAAGCATCAAGGGCCTGCACTGCTATAGTAAAACTGGATTTTTCTTTTATACAAAGTGGTTCTCAGTAGTTTTCTTGTACAAGGGAAGGAAATGAAATGCCCTGGATGAATCATTCAAAGGATGGCAATTGATGTAATTGATTTCATATTGGTTGTTTTAAGTGACGTCCATAACAGTCTCATGAGATGGGCATTGTGAAATGAGCCATTTTGCCCAGGAAATTTGCCATATTTAGATCCTATTGTAGATTCTCTATTGGCTGAAAGGTGAGCTTAAAGGGAAAGTTCACCCCAACGTGATGATTTTCCTAGAAAAATAAAAGCATAGGAGTTTTGAGCAACATGAGGTGAGTTAATACTGACTGAAGTTTAATATTTGGCTAAACTATCTCTTTAGCTTCACAAGAAGTATGAAGTGGAATAATTCCTCACTGATGATCCCTGAAATTGCTTGTGCAATCAATTGCATGTGGAACGAATCATGGACATTAAGTTATTAGTCTTTGTCTTTGTGCAATCCTTGCGCAAAACTTTTTAATGCTTCTTATTTATGACTTCAGCATTTTGTGCATGGTTTTATCATTATTTCTAAATTGCCAAGACCGCCTTGTATATCCCTCGTGTAGCTCATTTATTAATCAGCGAAGGTTATGCTTGAAACCGCGCAGCCATGTTTTTTTTTAATCCCCTTGCATCTTTCTAACTTTCTGGAGCATATTAACACTGCCTCGAGAAAAAAAAATTAGCCTTTCCACCAGCCATCTCTCTCTTTCCCTCGCTAGTCCATCAAAAAAAAAAAAAGAAGTGCATTCTCATCCAGAGTTGTAGTGTGCATCTCCGAGTTTTAAACAAACGGCTGTGCTGGATACCTGTCTCCATATGGATCCTATTAAAACCTCACGCAGCCATCTGTAGCCTAACCATGCTGTGATATCTCCAAACCGCTTCCCTCAGCTCTGCTCTAGTTTGGCAGCCGAGCTCAGCCGTGATGCTTTTGCTGTTTAGATTGTATGCAGAGCTGCTTGCTTGTTACTATCGCAACACTTCTGTGTCCTGTGTGAATTTTGATTAGCTCGTGAAGGAACTGTATATTTACATGTCAGGTTTAAAGGATTATGGCTTGGTTCCTGCCTTCAACCATAATCTAGTCTTGCCATTTATAGAACACAACCTGCTGCTCACTCCATACTGCTCTTAATGCTTGCCAGTATCTTCCGAGAGCAGTCATGTATGAAGCACTGCTGATATGGAAACGCCTTTTTCTCTCTGTGCATCTGCAGGGTTTTTCTTTTCTTTTCATGCCTACCGTCCCATACATGTTAATGTGTATTGAAGCTTGATTTGATTGCGTTTCAAGATGAAGTGCTCCCTGATGGTGGAGTATTTGCGTAGTCTGAACATGAACTTGTCGTCTTTCAAGTAGCCCGTGGAACCGTGGCAACTCTGCCGTCATTATAATAAGCCCGCCACCGACTCTTTGCACAATGTGATTGGCCTGACTAGAGTTTGGTTTTTCAAGTTCGTAAGCCAACTTAGAGTTGTTAGACGCCCCGGCTGCAAAATACATTTGCTGCCGCTAGGGTGCGTCTAGATTTCTAGGCTAACAGTACTATTGTGAAATATTATTACAATATGAATATTTTTTTTAATGTATCTTCAAATTGGCAAAGTAAAATTTTCAGCAGCCATTCCTTATTCTTTATTTCTAGTCAGCCATTAGTCTTTAAATATATACAATAATATACCCATTTGGTGTTCAAGAAACATTTCATGTTTCATTCATCTGTCATGCTGCTTAATATTCTTGTGGAAACCAAGATACATTTAAGGATTCTTTGAATAGATAGTTCAAGAACAATTTTTTTATTTTTATAGAAAAAATGTACTCTCACTTTTGTTTGTCAGTTTGTTATATATTACATTTATTTATTAACATACATTTGTTACATACATAATTTGGTGTTTATAATGATAAAACTAATACTGCCATTCTCCTCTGTTATAATAGTGCAGATTTGCATAAGCCTTTTGAACAAATCTCTGTTAGTTATGATTTTGCTTGATGTTCTCAGAAGCCAGTTTGTTTGTCAGATTATTTTCTGCTCATTTGCACCATTTGAAATGTTGGGATGAAATATGAAAACAAAAAGATTTTTTCTTTTTTGCTTCCTATGAAATATTCAGTTAATCGTTATTTATAACTCAGGAAATCAAGAACTCATTAGTTTAAATGTGGAACAAAGTTGCTTGCGTGCCGATTAACTGACGACAATGCGTTGATAAAATTTTTTTTTTTTTTTTTTTTTTTTGAGGATCGTAATTGAAAATCACTGCAATCGGCACATTCATCAAAAGCAAGATTTAAGGTTTGTTCATCTCTGTGAATAGGCTGGATTTAGAAATTAATTAGCACTCTATTATTTTCTGGACTGCAGACTGCAGTGAGACTAGAGCAAAGAAAAGAACTGTGGTGAAATAAGAGAGAGATAGAGAGAGAGAGAGACTGGAGCAGTCAAATGCTTGAAGTGGACTGTAATTGTGGACGAATTGTGTGTCTCTGTGAGAAGTCTGCTTTTACTGACCTGTCCAGGGCATTGCAGTATGCTTTATCTGTAGGCGCTCTGAACACTTTGGGCTGGAGAATAAGATTTGCAGCTGTGGATAACACCTGGATGCTTTGGCTTTGTGCTTGGCCTAGTTACCTTTGAGTTGGCTTAGATTATATTGTAAAAACTGTGCAGAGACCTAAACTATAAATGTATTTAACTTTTAAATCCATTCAGATGGTTTATCTGGACAAAATGTGTCTTGGTTAATTAATTGTTATTTTTTATTAAAAGCAGCTGTTTAGAATAATCAATGTTAATTTTCTTAGTCATTTAATATAGTTTGAAATGACCTCATTTTTCTTTACGGTAAACATGACTATTGAATTAAAAAGCAATTTTGCCAAAAGTTATACTTTAGTTGGAAATTAAATTAGAGTTGAAATAAGAGTTGTTTCGTTAAATTTACTTGGGGACCAATTCTGTCTAAATCTGTTTGTAGCTGAAAATAGACATTTACTGTCAATATACAGTACATAATAACTTTTGTTTCAAATCCTAGTGACTTTTCTCCATAGGCATCAAAGGCAGTACCAGGTAGGCAACTTAATCAGGCTTCCTACTAAGATACCATATTTTGGCCACATTTTAAGGCAGCATTACATGCATCCTTTATGGAGAAAACAACCCCATAATGCAATTAGAAATATACATGCAAATCATTCCATATTATAGAATGGTATAACTGATATATATATATATATATATATATATATATATATATATATATATATATATATATATATATATATATATATATATATATATATATATATATATACAAACTGACTTTTAATTTATTTGACTATTTAAAATACTTTAAAAAAGGTCATACTGTAAAATAGTATTTGTTTTCAAAATATTTAGAATGTTTAAAAAATATTCTGTGATGGCAAAGCTGAATGTTTCTTAGAGTATCACAATGTTAATATTGCATTGTGTGCATTTAAATCTACAGTGAGTCAGAGTTACACCCAATATAGATATAGACACTTAGAAAGCAGCTTCCTATGTTTTCAGTAAGATAGCTCACTAGGTTTTGAAACGGAGCCATTGATGTACAGTATCGGGCTGGAACAACAGTTTTTTTTTTTTAGTAGTTTAATCTAACGATTATTTTCCCCTTTCATTTTTTTTCTTTCCCCTGAATAGTTGATTAATCCTATGGTTAATTAACTGATAGAGAATAACCAGTAATTTACCAATAAATAATTAATAATTAATTAGTATGAACTTTTACCTAATGATATTATTTATCACAAAAGATAGGTATAGGCCTAATTACACTGACAAAATTATAAACACAACATTTTTTGTTTTTGCCCCCATTTTTCATGATCTGAACTCAAAGATCTAAGATTTTTTCTATGTACACACAAGGCCTGTTTCTCTCAAATATTGTTCACAAATCTGTCTAAATCTGTGTTAGTTAGTGAGCACTTCTCCTTTGAGATAATCCGTCCACCTCACAGGTGTGGCATATCAAGATGCTGATTAGACAGCATTTTTATTGCACAGGTGTGCCTTAGACTGGCCACGATAAAAGGCCACTCTAAAATGTGCAGTTTTATCACACAGCACAATGCCACAGATGTTGCAAGTTTTGAGGGAGCCTGCATTTGGCATGCTGACTGCAGGAATGTCCACCAGAGCTATTGCCTGTGAATTGAATGTTCATTTCTCTACCATAAGCAGTCTCCAAAGGCGTTTCAGAGAATTTGGCAGTACATCCAACAGGCCTCACTACCGCAAACCTTGTGTAAACACCTCAGCCCAGGACCTCCACGTCCAGCATATTCACTTCCAAGATCGTCTGAGACCAGCCACCCGGACAGCTGCTGCAACAATTGGTTTCCATAACCAAAGAATTTCTGCACAAACTGTCAGAAACCGTCTCAGGGAAGCTCATCTGGATGCTCGTCGTCCTCATCGGGGTCTCCACCTGGCTGAAGTTCATCGTCGTAACCGACTTGAGTGGGCAAATGCTCACATTCGATGGTGTCTGGCACTTTGGAGAGGTAATCTCTTCACGGATTAATCACGGTTTTCACTGTACAGGGCCGATGACAGACAGCGGTTTGCGGATGTCAACATTGTGGATTGAGTGGGTCATGGTGGTGGGGTTATATGGGCAGGCGTATGTCATGGACAACGGACACAGGTGTATTTTATTGATGGCATTTTGAATACTCAGAGATACTATCTTGTACTATTATGAATGACAGGATCCTGAGGCCCATTGTTGTTCCATTCATCCACGACCATCACCTCATGTCACAGCATGATAATGCACGGCTCCATGTTGCAAGGATCTGGACACAATTCCTGAAAGTTGAAAACATCCCAGTTCTTGCATGGCCAGCATACTCACCGGACATGTCACCCGTTGAGCATGTTTGGGATGCTCTGGATCGGCATATACAACAGCGTGTTCCAGTTCCTGCCAATATTTTGCAACTTCGCACAGTCATTGAAGAGGAACAAACCAACATTCCACAGTCCACAATCAAAAACCTGATCAACTCAATGCGAAGGAAATGTGTTGCACCACGTCAGGCAAATGGTGGTCACACCAGATACTGACTGGATTTCAGGGACCCCACCACCCCGAAAATACAGTAAAACTGCACATTTTAGAGTTGCCTTATATTGTGGCCAGGCTAAAGCACACCTGTGCAATAATCATGCTGTCTAATCAGCATCCTGTGAGGTGGATGGATTATCTCAGTGAGAAGTGCTCTCTAACACCGATTTAGACAGATTTGTGAAATAGGCATTTTGTGTACATAGAAAAAGTCTTAGATCTTTGAGTCCAGGGGGCGTATCACAGAAACATCTTATCTGTTTGGTAACCATGGCAATTTCTGTTAGGACCTCATTTAGGACAAAAGCTATTTCTTAAGTGCGTAATCTTACTTTAACTATGGATAGGAAACGGGTATTACAGAAGCATCCTAAGGCCGGTTTCACATTGCACGCGTAAGCAGGGTGTAAGCAGCGTGTAAATAAAAATAACTACAAAATAACTAATTTCACCATGAAATCATGTAGTGAAGTGTTCCGTGTTTCACACACCATATGACATCCGGCGCTGTGAATAAAATAAATAAAATACTCGAAAACATCACTGTCAGAAGTTTTTGCTCAAACTTCAAAGGCAGGTTTAAATGTTTAAAACTAGAGGCTTATCTTAACTTTAAGGTTACTTTTGTCACGTAAACTACCTTTATACAGCATGTTATATGCAATATGCATATGTGTTTGGGACAGAGGGGAACACAGTTGCATTTGCAGCAGATATATGCTGCTCATCATAAATCAAAGCACGAGATTGACAGGGGTAGGAGGAGAGCACCGGAAAACAGAATGGCAGAATGGACGATATTCGTCTGTATTTGCAATATACGAGGCGCTTCAGCTGCACAAACGCTGCCAGTGTGAAAGCACAACGGACGCGTGCGGCTCCCGCTCTCCCTACGCACCGCTTATGCCCTGGCAAGGCAGTGCTAGCGCGTGCGGTGTGAAGCAGACAAAAAATCCTTAACTTTTGGACAACCACACTGGTGTCCTAACTTCAAACATTTTCCAATTCTAAAAATCACAGTACAAAAAGCCTTTTCCGAGATTGGCGTTACATGTCTTGATTATACAAGACGAAGAGCAGCGACTTTTGATGGGGGAGAGACTTAGAGGACTCCGAGAATGTGCTGTGCTTTGATGATAAATACTCGTAAATAATTACAGACTCCCATGACACATGAGTTTGCAGTTAGTTGATGAATTGCGACCAACATTACAGAGGCCAACGAGCCGCCACGGAGCATTACCGGTCATTCTTCAAGTGACAAATGCTTTACATTTTTTGTTGTTGTTGCAAAACAGGCTAAAACAGGCTTTAACTTTTTTTTGAGTTTATTAAAATTTCAATCTCTGTCACACTGAAATTAAAAGCAAGCCGTTGTTTCTCCATTTTGATTTTAGGTTTACCTGAGAAGCATTTTGCGCATTGTTGGTTGCTTGGTAACAGACCGTTGATTACCAAACTCGACGGAACATGTATAATTTTGTTCACTGTGTGTGTATATATACATATACATATTTAGTAACACAGCGAGCGTTGTGTGTGTGTGAAATGAAACCATGCAGAACATCCAGGATTCATATTTAAATATTCTTTTTGCAGTTAGTTAGTCTGGACGCCTGCGCTTAGATGAACATGGAAGTGACTGAAAGCAGCTGTCTTTTAGTGGGGACTGAATATACTCGGTACTACAGAAATGCTAGTATCATCACATTGTTTTTTGTTTTTTTTATTTACTTGAAGCAAATGTTGTCTTTCCCTTTATTTTATTGTCAGAGTGCTAAAAATCCCCAAAAAAGAGTTAAGGTTTGTAACAAGGATAGGTGTTTAATAAGGCTGTGTTCACAGTCACTTTCTACAGCAGAAACTTGTGAATCCAGTGTGAACCATGACATGTTTTGTTCAGTCAGGATTCAGGAGATTGAAGTAGCTGCTTGAATATGTTCACTCAGCTGTATGATCAATCAGCTGAAGTCACAACCGCATTCTAACTAACCATAGTGGTAACTATAGCGACAGTGCCAAACATGGCGGTGTTCAGAATACCATGAAGTTTTACCACGATTGACAGTGTATAATTATATGAGTCCAATCGAGGCGCAAGTTCATCCATTTAAATATTTTAAATTACCAACAGCATTGAATGCTTTCCAACCGGTTGCAGAGAAAAAAATATGAGACTGACAACTGTATTCTAGAGCTGTGTAAAATTACACCGTAATAGTCAAAATACTTGTCGTTTCGTCGTTTTTGAGATAACGTTAAGAGAACCCTGGGAGGTTTTCTTTATTTTCAGATGCTCCTGCATAGAAGTTGTGCTGCTGTGGTTTGCCATTTTGGTTTTACGGAGCGGCAGATCACCATTTTATTCTGTCTCTGTTTAAGAAATTTCCACATTTTAAATCGGGCTCAATATATTTGTAATAACGGCTGATTTTCAGCATGGCGAGCCTTGATGCATTCCACACAATTCGACTAATTATGTCAATGCCTATATTGAAATAAAGCATCCTCGTAGTTATGTTAGATATGTGATAAGAACAGATTAAGGAGCATCGCATGCATAAGTACAAAAGATGGAAAATCTGATTCTTGATCATCATTTAATGGTGGGTATGTTTATGGGAGATTATGTCAGGGGATACAGAATGATAAATGGTTTATATCTGCACAATCCTACACCATGTTTAATCACCGCACGCAAGTAGAAGATCTCAATGCTCATTGCAACAGAAAATGTTTGTGCATTTCCTCTCAGCATCGTTCTCCAACTGCTCACGGCCAATTTTCATCTGGACTATATTAGATACACTCTCCCTCTAATTATGTTTCTTGCAACAACAAAAAAAAATGTACAGAGATTTGGATTTATTTCTTCACAGAGAGATGCTTATTAAGTTCACATTATAGACGCACGAGAAGGTAAATGAATGTGTGAGGTTTTATTGCGTCAGTATTTTATTCATTGTCCTCGAGCACATCATTATCCCAATATATCACTGCAGAACACTGTTTGTCGAAGTGGGCAGAGCTGCTGAAGAAGTTATTTACCCCGGGATGCCTCTGCCTCTTACAGTATGAAATGACAGAACATGTACAGTTTTGAACGAGCAAGGCCAGATTAATCAAGGTTCTGTGAGGGTCTGGAGAACATTCCTCACTGGAGGCCCTGTTTTTGCAATTGCAAGACATCAGCTCTCCAGCTTTTTGGTGCAGAAAAAACTAAATTAAGAAATCGTATAATTTTTGAAGCGGTTTAGTTCCCATTTAATGTTGTCATTGCTGTTGTTCTTATTGATACTTGTTTTTGTGACCCTGATTTAAAAGTGGGTGACATGACAAATCATATATCAGGATAATAAGTAATTCTATTTCACGAAAATGATATACAGTATATCACAATAGCTATTTTTGCTTTGTCATTTAAAAACAAATACTAACCTTAAAGAAAACTGAAGACAGGTAAATCGTGATAACAAAAGAGCAAAGACAAACTACTGTACAATAGAACAAAGACACAAATTAAATGGACCTACCTGAAATAATTCAAGCATTAGAAATATACAAAACATGTATAAAGTAAACAAATGCATAAAACAAATGCATAGTCTTAACTGTGTAAATTTAATATTTATTCTTATTAAAGGTACACAAGTGATTGAGTCAAGATCAATGAGAGATTTTCTCTTTGTTGTTTGATTAACATTAATGACAACAGCAGGTCAATTTGGATGCTGTAAACGTGCGTTTTAAGCTGCAACTGTTTACGTTAACTTGAGACATAAATGACCGTTTACTTGCAAATACATGGTCACTTTGAAACATAGGTATGTATATTATACCGGGCAAGCCCAATTAGGGGGCAAAAAGCACTCGTTCAGTTCTCATGTGCTCTATGTGCAGTGGCTTCAGGCCGCGTGTCTCTCACAGCTCTGAGAAACAGTCTCTCAGGGAGCGTGCACATATAATGAAAATAGTTTTCTTTCACTGATAATTGCCATTCAATGGTAGAAAATCTCATGTTGTTAAACCGCAATGCTTAAAAATGCATGCAAACGATACGCTTTTGTGACAGCACAGCAACGGCACATGAATCTAACGCGATATAGAGGTGGTAGACCAAATTCTACCGGTTGACAAAATTCTTCCCTTAATCATGTCTTCCGGTATATCGCCTGAAGTCTAATATTTTGTTGATTTTTGTCTCACTTTTTAATCCCAAAGTTTCCCTTACAATCAATTCAACATTACATTTGGACTTCACAATGCTACACGATGACTAATAAATATATCAGATTTATTTGTGTATATATAATATATATATATATATATATATATATATATATATATATATATATATATATATATATATATATATATATATATATATATATATATATATACACACAAATAAATAGTAAAAAAATCAAATATTGTGATTTCTGGATTTTCTTTTTTTAGATTATGTCTCTCACAGTGGACATGCACCTACGATGACAATTTCAGACCCCTCCATGATTTCCAAGTGGGAGAACTTGCAAAATAGCAGGGTGTTCAAATACTTGTTTTCCTCACTGTATATATATAATTTTTTTTTTAAAATACATTTTGTTCAGAATACTATGTTAATTTGTTAAAACGGTTTTATTTGGCATTTTTAATCACATTTGCCTTAATTTAAGCCTGAAGCGCTCTATAAGGACCACATAATGAGTAATTATATAAAAAATATGAAAAATAAAGAGACAATTACACAATATCACAAATACAAGATATAAAGTTGAAATGACTTTAGTGTACCACAATCAGTATCAGTGTTCGAAAGGTGTTAATGCTAGTGGCGGAGTGAGGTCTTCATTTATTTCACATTCTGCTAACCTTCACTGGCAAATTTTCAGGCGCCATTCATCTATCAGTCCCAATTTTACATCTAGTGGCTTGTTTCAGCATTTATCTCAGCTCGAAGCCCACTGGCAGCTAGAGGTCCCATCGGCCCAGTCCATAATCTGTCCTTGAGAACCAGTCGAGGGTCTCTGAGGGAACGAGGGAAATGAAGGCAATCATTAGAAATTTGAAAAGAACGTCCTCCTTTGATACACCATTTGATCAACTTTGCATATTCCCGTCACGGGAAATGAAGCTGTCGGCAAGCTTCCAGGAACACCACTTTCGTGTTTGAGAAGTACGTCTCTGTGCCCCCTACCTATAGTTAGATGGTGCACCCTATCCGTGGGCATTCCCCACTCAGCATTGCTAATTGATGCAGCATCTTGCTGACTGTTACCTGTGTGTGTGCACTCTCCTGTGTCCAGGCTCGGCCTGGCTATGTGCCCAGAGATGAGACTGCATATCCATCACCACTCTATAGTGAGCGGCAGTGGCCAGCTGAGAGACCAGATCTGCACCTCTCCTCCCCTCCCCCTGTCAGTGGACAGATTCAGGACACCTCAGGTTCATTAGTCACACCAAAGTAGGGCAGGTGCAGTGTGAGTTGCCTCTCCTAGATCTATCAGAGGCTCGGGGTGAGGCGTGACGCACTCAAACACCACAAGCACCACTTCTGTATAGGCCAGGGTCTTTCCTGCTCTCTAGCTTAATACGATGGACCCCGACAGATAAGCGTTTGAGTTCTTCTCCCGTGTTCTGTGAATATATCAGCTCTTAGATACTGAGGGCCAAAGCCCTCTAAATCTGATATAACAATTTACTGCTACGTTAATGAAAATAGCTACAGCATAAATATTAATGAACAAGTCCTTTGCAATCTGCACATTCACAAATGCCTCGAGGTGCATAGTTGCAATGTTTCGCTGACAAATACAGATAATTAATATGCAGAACAGGAAAATCTGATAAGAATAAATTGTCTTTGTTTTTAATGTGGAGCATCTTCAGTGAGACAAGTCACCCACACGCTTTCACATTAAAATACACTCGTACTATACACTGAGTAATCTGTTGTTGTGAGTCTTTGGATTGACAGCGATTTTGATTCTTTGGTCTTCAATTTACATTTACATTTACATTTAGGCATTTAGCAGACGCTTTTATCCAAAGCGACTTACAACATAGGAGTAAAGGAAGCGATCGGTCATGAATAGGCGAAAAACGCAAAAAGTGCCTTAAATACCAGGTTTTGGACATTACATAGAATAAGCTTAAACTAGAATAAGGAAGGAATAAAAGCGAAATAGAGGAAGAGTTTTTTATTTTTATTTTTTTTTTTATGATAAGGTTAAGTGCTCACTGAAGAGATGAGTTTTTAGCTGTCTTTTGAATGATGACAGTGATTCTGCCATCCGGATGGAGGTAGGAAGATCGTAGGAGCGAGTCGAAATATGCTGGTGCCGAGCCTGTGGTGGATCCATAAGCGAGTGTCAAGGCCTTGAACTTGATGCGGGCATCAAGTGGCAGCCAGTGCAGAGAGATGAAGAGAGGTGTGACATGGGCCCTTTTGGGCTCATTGAATACAAGACGTGCTGCAGCATTCTGAATCATTTGAAGAGTTTTGATTGCACACGATGGAAGACCAGCCAGAAGCGCATTGCAGTAGTCAAGCCTAGAAATGACAAGGACCTGGACGAGAAGTTGTGTTGCATGCTCTGTAAGGAACGGTCTGATCTTCCTGATGTTGTGCAGAGCAAACCTGCATGATCGAGCTGTCTTTGAAATGTGGTCTTTGAAGGACAGCTGGTCGTCAAAGATTACTCCAAGATTTCTGACCGACCATGAGGGGGTAATCAGAGATGAACCTTGCTGGATGGTGAAATTGTGTTGTAGAGTCGGATTGGCAGGGAAGACGAGAAGCTCAGTCTTTGCCAGGTTGAGCTGAAGGTGGTGTTCTTTCATCCATGCCAAAATTAATTTAATTCAAAAGCATTCTTTTGTGAATTCAGAATGATTCAAATTGATTCTAAATGCTAACAGCAATCTGATTCGGTCAATACATGTATAAGCTTTAATGGATTTTATAGAATGATACTAATTTTTCATTTTCCTGTTCCTGTTAAAAGTTTATGGACATTTTTTATTGTTTTAAATAAGTATAAAATCCTTCTTTAATCAGAAGGAAAGAAAATACAGTAATCTTGTGAAATAGTATTACAATTTAAAAGTGCAGTTTGTAATGTTTTTGAGGATCTATTGACAGAAATGCAATATAATATACATAACTATGTTGTCAGTGGCGTATAAAGACCTTAAAAATAAAGATTAGCCAGGCTTTTTCATTTATATATATATAACTCTGATTGTATTGATCTGTAAGAGGAAAGTCACATACACCTAGGATGGCTTGAGGATGAGTAAATCATGGGGTCATTTTCATTTTTGGGTGAACTAACCCTTTAAAGTAACTGTTTTATATTTTTTATGTATTTTAAAATGTAACCATGCCAAATGCATTCTTTCTGAATTAAAGTATTAATTTCTTCCAAAAGAAACAACAAATCTTACTAACCCCAGACCATTGAACGGTAATTTATATGTTTGTGTTGCTTATGATATGATGTAAGAATAAATTCATAAGCAGCACTGCATTCTTGTTACATTTGGTTTTTAATTTTAAACTAGTGTTTAAAGGAAGTGTTTACTATATTTATAACTCATTTAAATTTGAATTAAATTAACATCTACACCACATTTGACTTAATTTAAAGGAGTAGTTCACTTTAAAATGAAAATTACTCCATGATTTACTCACCTTCAAGCCTTCCTAGGTGTATTTGACTTTCTTCTTTCTGATGAACACAGAGTTATGTTAATATAATTTAGTTAAATATAATTTATAATGGCAGGACAGGGGCCGAGTTTGAAGATCTCCATCCATCGTAAACGTACTCCATGCGGCCCCGGGTGGTTAATAAAGGCCTTCTGAAGCGAATCAATGGTGCTTTGTAAGAAAGATATCCATATTTAAAACTGTATAAAGTAAAATATCCTGCTTCCACCAGACCGCTGTATTTTAATACGAAAAAATACACATAACTGCTACAATGTATCACTAGAATGTACCATAAGCGGTTTGACCTGCAAGAGGTATTCCACTTTCTGCGAATATGGAAGGCGGAAAACTGGCGGAATCTAGATATTTAACTTTTATACATTTTTAAATATGGATATTTTTCTTACAAAACCCCATTGATTTGCTTCAGAAGGCCTTTATTAACTCCCCAGAGCCGTGTGGAGTACGTTCATAATTGATGGATGCACTATTTTGAGCTTCAAACCATCAATGCCATTATAAAGCTTGAATCAGGAGATGGCTTAAGGGTAAGTAAATCATGGTAATTTTCATAGTTTCATTTTAAAGTGAACCAATCCTTTAATGCAGTTTAAACTGAACCGACATGAGGTGATGTGCATGCACGAGGAACACCTGTCCTCATGTCTCTTTTCTCTCTCCTGCTCCTCTCAATGGTCTGTCAGTAGGTACACTAGTGGTAATTAATAAGGGCCGTGTGTTAAACCGGACTGACGTGTTTGTGAGTAGCCGGCGGCAGGGGCCCTGACTGTAGAGCCCTCAAGGTGAGTTAGATATGAGACGGGCGTCCACAGGGCCATCCTTCCCTTCACTCACAGAGTCACGGCGAGTGACGTTTGACAGCTCTGCTCAGGAGAGCCGCGAAGGACAGAGTGTTCTCTGCTTTTCTATATGGAGTGCTTGGCACCATGCAAAAGCTTGATGCTTTGGCTTGTTTTGGTACGGTTTTATTTGCAAAAATAAATGGTCAGATTTGGTCTGAAATGCGAGTACTTATTAACTCTTCATATTCTGAAATTGCTTAATCTTTATACCAACTGTTTGATATTGTTAGTCATTTTTAGTGTAAATAATCTTAACAAACACAAATTTAGCTAAAGTTGTTCAAGCTCACAGAGTACTATTATGATGACTGCACAATGATATCTGGAAACTTTTTGAAAATGTTTCTTGTAGCATGCCCCCAACCCAAACCATTGCAGCTGAACAGGAAGGAGAGCTTTCTTCAGAATTGCCACAGGAAGAGTAAACAATACAAGACAGCCTGAATTTAGGGTGGATTTTAAAGATGCATTTTCGTCCAGTCAGTGTAGGCTTTGTGATGGCCCTAAGGCCCTTAAAGAGAGAAAGAACGAATGAGTGTGTGTGTGTCTGACGCGGATGTAGGATGTACTGGTGTGAGAAATGAGGTGCTGTGAAGTAGGCAAGCCCTCCAGCAGTCCGTGTACTACTGATAAGAGATGATGGCCTCAGGGAAATGTAGTGGGTCAGACAACAGTTTTCACAGGTGTGTTAGGGAGGAAAGCACAAGCCCACACTCAAATAATGCTTGCCATGAAATGGCTTTTATTCAGTCCTATATACAAACACTGCACTCATTCAAAAAACATTGGTAAATACAGATGGAACTGAGAACGTTTATCTATCTTCATGAAATATTCAAACTTGAATTGCCTCATTAAAAAATAATTACAAGTGTCTGCTTTGGCAAACTTGAAAAACTTCCACTTTGAGGAAGACGATTTAAAGAGTAAAGGCTGATGATGTGAAACGTTCAATTAAGCAGTATCACACCAGCAAGCTGTTGCATTCAGTACCTCGATATGCTTTGATATTCAATACTAAAAATAGATGTAATCTGGTCAGGTTGGGGCAAAATTCTGAATCAAATCATTGACTTGCAATTTGAATTGACCTACAGTTGAAATTTAAATGACAGAGAAGGAATTGACTAAGTAAAGAGGGAGAGTTCCCATCAACTTTTTCTGTGGCCTTGGTTCCAGAAGAATATTTTCCATTGATTTGTCCCACAGGGATCAAAAGAAAAGAAAAAAAAGGCCTTTTTTAAAAAGTTATAATCCATGAACCAAAACAACCACTTATGAGGTGAATCACAGCATTACAAACTTTCATTTGATGCAACAAAGGGTATACAAATCTGACAAAAACACAAAAGTGCAAGGCTACCGTGTACCTACAGGGATAGTTCACCCAAAAATTATGCAATTGATGCAATCTGCAGAAAAGTGTTAAATATGGATATTTTTCCGAGCCGTATGGAATCCCGTTATTTGACGGACAGATGCATTTTTATGGACTTCATAAGCCTTTTATGGACTTTCATTCGTCTGAAAGAAGAATGTCATATACACCTAGGATGTCTTGAGGGTGAGTAAATCATGAGCTAATTTTCACTTTTGGGTGAACTATCCCTTTAATTTAATTAGGGAAACAACAACAATCCTATGAAGTAGCATGAATGACAAATTACATAAATGGAGAAATTAGTGCAGATTCTTTAATGTGCGTAGATGTCAGTAGATCATGCACATAACTTTCCATTCCCTTTGGTGCTTTTATGGGATTGTGGTCTGAAGCAAATTTGCCCTGTTTAGTAATTCTGACACTAAAAGTTATCGTAAAAAAAAAAAATCCCCTATGAAGAGAATGAATAGGATTTTTGCTTCTGGAACCCGTACTTTAATGACATTCAATAATAGGTATTTTATTCTGAGAAATGCAGTGTTCTTCTTCACTGGTTCACAAAAGATATTTAATTAAATCTGATGAAATATATGAACTAAATACAAGTTTCTATAAGTGGCATTTGAAACGTTTTTTCTAAACTTTGAAACAAAGCTTTATTAAGAGTTTATTCTAGGCATTCTCAGTTCAGAATGACGCAGAATGCTACATTTGGTGTGTGTGCAAATGTGATTCTTTTATGCAGTTCAATAAAAATTCACATTTGAAAAAAACTGGCCAATCAGTCGATGTACTCCTCTCTGCGTCCATACAGTACCACTCACATACTCTGGTCCAGAATGCTGTGATTAGGAATGCTTTTTTAATTGAAAATGTCCATTTTTTTTACATGAAATCTTCTCACCTAGGCCCTAAACATATTAAGTCTTGTTAGTGTGACAGGACTCTGCTGTGTCATCACAGGTGACTTATTTGGCTTGAGGATGTGTGTCCTCATATACTTTCACACCTGACATAAAAGTCTGGGACAGGACCACGCAGTACAGGTCATCATATCGATTTCAGCTCGAGTCCTCAGCCCGGCTCGACATTAGCAGCCATGAGAGGATGACACTTTACCTCTCCACAGAGTGACACCAGACCAAATGGATGCCAGCGGACAAGATACAGAAAGCAATACAGCCCGAGGGCTCTCTCAGACCTTTGGCACCATGAATCATGTTCAGCCCCCACACCACCATCGCCCCAGATGGAGTGAAAATTATGCATCATGCTAGGTCGCTTATGGGCTGCTCGGCTCCGAAAGCCTTACAAAAGACAATTTTTGTCCGTTGCACTGTGGGACAGCAAATCTCTGCGAAAGTTTTGGTCTGGAGAGGCGTGTTGAATAGAACCAGCTGGAATGTAAAGAGCTGGTAGGTTTCCTCAATTGCTTTGTGCGTTTCGTCATGTTGATTCAAAGTCAGCTCATGACACTTATGTGACATATGTTGTTGTTGAAAGCCACACATAAACTTACTTCATGGAGCTGACGGTCCTTAAACAGGCAGCTGCGGCTTTACGATGACACCCAGGCAGTTGCAACAATCTCATCAGCTTTTGAAGACATCTGCCACCTTATCTGATAGAAACTCAATTTATGATTCTTTTTTTTTTTTGTCTCTTTCCTGCCTTCATCTCTTTCGCTCACTTGGATTTTTTTTCCATCCGCATCTTGATATATATTTCCCGTTATTGTTTATCCAGGTCCTGTGCTGTCAGAGAGAACAAGACAAGGACTGTAAAGAATCTTATCTTCCCTAAAGCTGACAGCTGTTGGAGGGGCTCAATAGGGGGGAAAGTCTTTGAAGTGTGCTCAGTTACTCCACACATCAAATCCAGCCTCCATCATGCCTCATCATCTAGGAACAAGGCTCACACGAAACTTGCTGAACGGAGCGCGCACCACATGCCCGCTCTTACATTCTTTCAACTCCTTTTGTTTCTCTTTCACATCTTCACTCTCTCAGCTTTTTTTCTTTCTTCTCTGTGCCACCATCCATTTTGTATTTGTATTTTTGGGAGCCTATTCTTCAGCCCTCAAATATCGATCAGTCTTTCTCAAACGATCAGTGTTTCAGTGCACATAAATCTGTGGTCTCTTTTTGTAGCTGACATTTCTTTTTCTTAATTCCATTGCAGAGGAGCAGTGATCTATGGAGGGGTCAGGATGCTCTGCTAATCGCCTACTAAACGATTAGTCAGTTTGTGAGTTCAACTAGGTTATCTAGAATTTTTTTTTTTTTGTCTGTTTGTTTTTGGCAAGGGGATAAGCAAGGAGTTGCAACTTCTCAGAAGGGATTTTCGGCATGCTGAGAGCACCTTATGCTTTAATGTGCTGTCAAAAGGCCTGTCAAAAAGGCTTATGTAACAAATCTATCAACTTGAACAAGAACTTTCAGGGCAGCTACTGTCAGAATTCAGATCATTAGCTGTTTGCAATATTTGTGCTATCATGCATAAGTCATAGGTAATTTTTTTTAATGAACTTTGATAGTTTTGTACAATACAAGGTTGTGTTTTCGTTAAATATCTGTCATTTCTTGCCATTTTTAGATTCAAAATGGAGATACACCGTATACAGGGAGTGCAGAATTATTAGGCAAGTTGTATTTTTGAGGATTCATTTTATTATTGAACAACAACCATGTTCTCAATGAACACAAACTCATTAATATAACAAAGCTGAATATTTTTGTAGTTTATTAGGAAGTAGTTTTTAGTTTTAGCTATTTTAGGGGGATATCTGTATGTGCAGGTGACTATTACTGTGCATAATTATTAGGCAACTTAACAAAAAACAAATTTATACCCATTTCAATTATTTATTTTTACCAGTGAAACCAATATAACATCTCAACATTCACAAATATACATTTCTGACATTCAAAAACCAGTCAGTGTTTTGATTGGTTCACCATCAACATTGCGTGCAGCAGCAACCACAGCCTCCTAGACATTGTTCGGAGAGGTGTACTGTTTTCCCTCCTTGTAAATCGCACATTTGATGATGGACCACAGGTTCTCAATGGGGTTCAGATCAGGTGAACAAGGAGGCCATATCATTAGATTTTCTTCTTTTATACCCTTTCTTGCCAGCCACGCTGTGGAGTACTTGGACGTGTGTGATGGAGCATTGTCCTGCATGAAAATCATGTTTTTCTTGAAGGATGCAGACTTCTTCCTGTACCACTGCTCGAAGAAGGTGTCTTCCAGAAACTGGCAGTAGGACTGGGAGTTGAGCTTGACTCCATCCTCAACCCGAAAAGGCCCCACAAGCTCATCTTTGATGATACCAGCCCAAACCAGTACTCCACCTCCACCTTGCTGGCGTCTGAGTCGGACTGGAGCTCTCTGCCCTTTACCAATCCAGCCACGGGCCCATCCATCTGGCCCATCAAGACTCACTCTCATTTCATCAGTCCATAAAACCTTAGAAAAATCAGTCTTGAGATATTTCTTGGCCCAGTCTTGACGTTTCAGCTCGTGTGTCTTGTTCAGTGGTGGTCGACTTTCTGCCTTTCTTACCTTGGCCATGTCTCTGAGTATTGCACACCTTGTGCTTTTGGGCACTCCAGTGATGTTGCAGCTCTGAAATATGGCCAAACTGGTGGCAAGTGGCATCTTGGCAGCTGCACGCTTGACTTTTCTCAGTTCACGGGCAGTTATTTTGCGCCTTGGTTTTTCCACATGCTTCTTGCGACCCTGTTGACTATTTTGAATGAAACGCTTGATTGTTCGATGATCACGCTTCAGAAGCTTGGCTATTTTAAGACTGCTGCATCCCTCTGCAATATATCTCACTATTTTTGACTTTTCTGAGCCTGTCAAGTCCTTCTTTTGACCCATTTTGCCAAAGGAAAGGAAGTTGCCTAATAATTATGCACACCTGATATAGGGTGTTGATGTCATTAGACCACACCCCTTCTCATTACAGAGATGCACATCACCTAATATGCTTAATTGGTAGTAGGCTTTCCAGCCTTTACAGCTTGGAGTAAGACAACATGCATAACGAGGATGATGTGGTCAAAATACTCATTTGCCTAATAATTCTGCACTCCCTGTATTGTGGTGACCATATTAATTAATGGCTGATATTCGATTTTTTTTTTTTACCTGACCGTACCGGTGCGTGGCGGGGGGACGGGCATATTAGTACTTTTATTTGTTTTTGTGTTATAATAAATATTCAATCAACTATCACAAACTATGCATCATTTAAAAGCTAAACAAAAGTTCTGAACTTGTTTTTGCAATAATTACACCACAGAGGAAAGGGTTAAATGAAATGCTGAAGGACCGGCCATGTGAACATGGACAAAATAAACGCAGTACTCATCTTTCATCTCCTATCGTGCTGATCAGATCGGACAAATCAAAAAAACACCAGCATACATTTCAATGTAAGGGTCCACTCTTCAAAATGCGTCCCAATTTTTAATCCAAAACTACGAAAAAATAGGGAATCCTCCTTTGTTTGACTCTTCCGCTTAATATGAGCTTGTTTCATTGATATCATATCTTTATCATATCGCTTGTCTCGATCCTTCAATCACAGGCGTTCTGTGATTCAATATATCCAGGATCCGTGTTACAGGATTGGCGAGGTGTCAATCATTGCACCCATGGTTTTCATTGGATAAAGCCAGACAGTGCCTAGCCAATGCCGTTGCCAGCAAAGTTTTGATGGATGGACGTATAAACCAATCAAAAGCATTGGTGAATACTACTAGTGCTGACATTTCATGCGCGTAATCACTTACATGTATATTTAACCTTTTTTCTATACTACTTTGAGTTATGACACTTGGGTAACATTTCAAGTGTCTAGTTTAAAATAAGACCAGATTTATAAATATAGACCATATGGTTTAAGAGCTGCAGACATTGCAGACAACTTACATTTAACTATTAGTTCATATACGCTACCATTTAAACGTTTTGGACCAGAAGATTATTTGTTTGTTTGTTTTAAAGTTCATATTTTATTTAAAGGGGTGAGAAACCAACTTTCCCTTGAGCCTTTGATATATCAAAGTTCATCATGATATAAGAATATTCTGTAAGTTTCAGAGCAGAAAACGTCCTTGTTAGTCAAAGAAAAGCTTTTATAGACACCAGGCCCAGAAACGAGAGCTGGAATCCAATGACGTCATGAAGAAATGCAACTCAACTGATGAATATGTATGCGTGCTTCTGAAGCCCCTCCCACAGAGTCGTGGAGCTACAGGAGGCTTTACAGAGCAGTGATCATGGCGAGCAAAGTAATATATTGCTCTGTGCCAGGTTGTGGAAGAACACAGTCGCTGCATAAGCTTCCTTCAGATGCTACTATTAGGAATGAGTGGTTGAACTTTATTTTTAATGAAGTTCCAGCTCACGTGGGGAAGACATGTACGTGTGTTCTTCATTTCACTGCAGAATCGTTTATAAACAAGTCTCCGGTGCTCGAATTTGCAGACAGTGTTGTGCCTTCTATATTGGATTCGACAGGAATGGTGCAACAAACTTTGATGAGTAAAACGTCTTTTTTATATGTAATGGCCGGCAGGCCTATGAATCTCAAATAGTGAAATAATATTCCTTTCTTGATCTGAGCGCGCACGTGTGTGTCTGTGTGTGTGTGTGTGTGTGTGTGTGTGTGTGGTTCGTGCTTATCGACCGATCGGGCGGGCCATGTAATACAGAAATAATATTACAATCTCGGGTGGATGAGAAATAAATCTTTGTGTTTGTTTGATAAAAACGTTTACGAGCTCTGTGATCGAGAGAATCATTCCGGTTGCCGCTTTCAAAACGATCCCTATCTAATGTGAACTGAACTGACAGGGGAGCTGAAGCTCATTAAATATGCAAATCTTATCCAATCCCAGCCGTGGGTGTTTACTTCCAAGTCTCCAGTGCAGCACGCCCATCGAAACCCAGCGTTCAGGAGAAAGCCAGTTTAGAAAATAGTCTATTACTTATTCATTATGATGTTTTTGAATGTAAAAACCACACGAACATCATTAGTTGACCTCAGACAACAGTATAAAAAAAATGTAAAAAGCCAGTTCATGACCCCTTTAATTAATCAAAAGTGACAAAAGACATTCACACTGTTACAAAAGATTTCGAATTCAAGTTAAAGAGCACCTATTAACTTTTATAAGGTGTTTGAACATAAATGTGTGTTGGCAGTGTGTGTACACAACCACCCTATAATGGTAAAAATCCACCTACTAATTTTTTTTAAATCCCCATAAATCATAAGCAGTGTCTCAGCACAAGCTGTTTCCAGATTCCTGCAGTGTGATGTCACACTGCAAAGGCCCTGCCCGCGAGTGTTGATGGACACTGCCGTTTTAGCATAGACCCCGCCCTCAGAGAGCTGTACACAGTCCTCCATGTTTATCTCCTCACCAGAGCATTAACAGCAGCATTCAAGTAAGAGATGTGTTCTCATTAAAGCTACTAAAGTTCAGTCAGTCAAGACCAGTGAGTGGTTTTCTGTTGTTCGGAATATATTAATAGCAGATAGAGCAATACATACTGTATTAAACTGCTTTCACTTTAGTAACGACAGATGGATCTAATATACACATGAGATTTCTGTAACTGCATACGTGCACAGGCACAACCAACTGTTTTCATTACCTTGTGAGCATTTGGCAGTTTAATCGCGATAACATGTGCAAGAGAACTAGTTTAATGACTACTCACGGATGTGCTGACATCCAGCTCTGTGCGCATATGACAGGATCATGTGTGTGTGTTTAAGTTGAGAGCGATAAGGCTTTAAAACGCATGCAGATGATAATTTGTCATGATGATGAACTGCTATATCACATGAACATGTCTGCGATAGATATGATCATCAAAACACACAGATATCATGTTTCAGTTTTCATTCGCGTGTTCTGGTGTTCACGAGCTGTGAAGGACTGAAGAAGAACAAGGAAGAAGAAATAATAATTTTTCACAAAAATACACTTTTTACTGTATTTTTGATTTTAGGTAAGAATGTAAGAGGTGGTAAAAAAAACTTAATTTTCAACAGCATCATACATATGCAGATGGATTTGTATGGACGCCGTGTCCTGTACAGTGTTGCAGTTTTCTTTTTAACGATTCTGATATCTGACAATCTTATTTTGGCCATGTATTCCATCAAAACGTTTTTAGCCTTCTGAAAGCGCCAGGCACTCTGCAGAAAACACCTAGCTGTGGACGCTTGAGAGTGCTTCAGCGGCGCAGCTTTTTTCTCTCAGTAAAGACGCTTTGCTTGCTATGATACGGAATGTCCACAGTAGCGTTACTAGCATCTCATTTTACAGATAGTTTGCTTATGTATTGTTTCTGTACAAAAATGTTTATACAATGTAAAGTATTTGCTCTGGCTCTTGTTTTAAATAATTTGTTCTGTTAACTTGTCATCTGTTGACGTTGTACTAGCAGAATGTGGCGCTTGGTCGGTGTTGTATTTGTCCCGTCCCTCTTCCACTGTGAATTGGATGGCTGGGTAAAAAGTGAGAGTGATGAGCGCTGCATTTTACCCAGAGTTGAACATTCTTCAACTCTCAGCGGCCGATAAAAAATGCAGAGCGTTTAGCTCTCAGTGCCTCGTCATGCTGCTTCCGTTTTAAAAAAGCGGCGCTCCCATTGAAAACAATTGGGAAAATATGCTAGGTGGACACCCTGGTAACTAGCAGCCAATATAGTAACACTCTGACTTTTGTAAAACCTTTTTTTTTTTTTTTTAAGTCCGCTCCATTGACTTTAAAAATGGACTTGTTTTAAATAATGAAAATCTGTATTTTTGCATATCCGTATAGAGCTTGTGTGTCAAAGCATGGCTCAAGGTGCTGAGGTAGAGTGGCAGTCGTTGTAGCCCATGAGCTCATTAAATGCATTCGGGGCGGTTCGTAATCAGCCGCTGGCGAGGAGGACAGCCATTTGTCTTTAAGCACCCTCCAACTGTGGCACTTCATCCTCTCTCGCTTTCTCTTTCTTCCCTCTCTCTTTCTGAAAGCCACTCTTCATCATCTTAACTTAGGCTCAGACGGATGGAGTTTCAGGAAGTGCGAGCAGACAACATGCACCTCTGCCCCTCATTGGCTGAATATAGAGCCTGGAAGACAATGACAAAAGATAGCAGCATGCTGTGCTCCAAAATGCGCTTAATTGTTTCCCATCGCTTTGTTGTTGTCTGATTGAGAGTGATTACAAAGGTGAGTTTCGGTGTATTTAACGCACGTTTTCTTTGTAAAGATGAATAAGACAAGCCTACTCTTCTAAATACAATCTCACCACACAGTTTCAGAGTTGAAATGGCAGTGTTCCTTTTTTATCATGTTTATTTGAGAAACCTCTGAGATTCATAGTCTATTTATTTTACATGATTCCAAGAAAAAAACAACAACAACAAAGAAATACATTCTTGTCTGTCGAGACTGACGAGAAGTGCCGTGAAATAGTTTTCTCTCCCCAAACATATTTTTTTCAGAATATGAGAGTGAGCTGTGCTTGCTTGAGTGTATTTTTAAAAAAAAAAATTATGTAATACATAACTAGATATTTGTACTCTGCGCTCAGTTATCAGTCCAGTACTATACATAATACACAAGGATTACTGTCCGTTGCCTGCGGCTTAGACAGCGTGGCTCTTCGCAACAGTTGCTTGTTGCGCACGCGTGCGTGAGCGTGTATGTGCGTGTTTGTAGGTGTGCTGAAGTGTGGAAAATGAGTAGGCTGAATTCTGCTACTTCCAGCCTACTGCATATAATCAGCCGGAGGGCTTTTAACAGAAGCGTGCCATTAGCACAGGACCAGCTTCTTCACAGGCTAATAAAGACCCAAATGGATTACGACCGTTAAATCAGTCTGATTTACTCCGGTTGCTGTTTTTCCACCAGATGACTCTGTAGTTGTGTATGTGTGTGTGCATTTCTGGCCTTTTTCCAGTGCAGGTACCAAACTTCTCCCTCACTCTGTCACCATCTGATGCATTTATGTCTGCTAAGGCCTGAATTTGTACTGTGAATGCCGCAGAGCACGTACTTGAGAGGACATAGACATTGTAAATCCAAGCTGCGGTTCCCAAACACCCGGTGCTTAGCATGGTGTCTGTAAACTTGCCCGACGGATGCTTAAAATGACGGATGAAAACGTGTTTTTGTTTTTTTTGTAGACACAAATAAGTGGTTCAGAATATTTTAAATACAAAATGGCTGTTAGTATAAACAAAAATGTTATAAAAATAATACATTATTTGTAAATCTTAATTGTACAGAAAAAAGAACTGTAAATGATTGGAAATCATGACGCACTGACAATTATTAAAGCATTACAGCATAAATGTTACATGGGCACAGTTTAAAAAGAAAAGAATAGTTCATAACTCAAAGAAAAGTACTTCATAGTTCAAAAGTGGAATACAATGATTAAATATTAAATGGAATATACAGTTTAAGACAAAAATTATTCAGACAGACAATGAGATTTAGAAATGAAAGAACGCTTGCCAGTTAACATTAAGGAAAACGTCCTATTATAATCCCACCATCTAACATTACATATGGAAGGATGCCAAACTTGTTGCTTTAAAAACCTGTTAAAATCCGATGTTGGCTTTGATTGTGCTGTTCGTGAACTAAAACTGCAGAACGGATTGTTAGTGAGCTTGTCTTAAGGAAATAATGTTGCATCCTGGCATTACTGGAAGTTTAAATGTAGTATGAAGCTAAACAATGACATGTGGGATGCATGTCCCCTTTCTCACCTGTATTGGCATGTGAGTCTTTCAACGCCTTGTATGGATTCTGCCCCATAATGTACAAATTCAATTACAGACTCTATTTTAAATTCAATTTCACGTCACAGCTGAAGTTGCCACATTAGCCACATCACACTTAATTAGGTTTTCTCACTTTGCGAAATGCCGATTAGCATCAAGTATTACTTTCTGACTGCCAGCTCAGTTGAGTTACAGCATGAATCAAACAATCACTCTTGAGTTTGCAGCTAATTTCTTTTTCATGCGCAATTTTTCCCCTGTACTCATTCAGCATTGTGAGTAATAGAAGGGCCATTTATGTAAGGAGAGGCAGTGTTGTGTGCGAAATGAACAGGTGGCTCAAACTCCTCAGCACAGGCTTTTTCATGTGCCACCTCCCCACAATGTGTGCCTTTTGGCCTTCTCTTCCTAAAAAAGGCAAAGTTCCAGTTGGTCTGGAAACAATTAGAAAAGGTTCTAGACAGCCAAGGAAGCTTTGTCAAAATGTCAGCAAATTAAGTGACTCACTTTCCCATCTTTTGTTTCAACAGGCAATACTTCCAAGTCGACCCCCAGGCCAAAACAGCAACATTCCCAGCAGCAGCAGCAGCAGCAGCCTCACAAGGGAGCGAAGGGCAGCGCGATCGCTCGCTGCAGACCAGCACAGTCGACCAAGTGAAGAGAGGCCTTGCAGCAATGGCGGAGGAGGAGTGCGGGAGCTGGTACGAATAGCTGAAGGTGGGCAGTCCATGTGTGAGGTACCTGGGCCACGGAAGACAGAGCACCCGGGCCCATCTCAGATCCCTCGGGCGGTGGCCGGCAGCAGCGTGAGCCTCCCCAGCAAGGCCAGTCCCTCACGCAGCCTGTCCTCGGACAGCGAGCGGGGGCCGCGAAGCGAGCGAGGGCCTATTCCCAGGCTTCAGTCCTCCTTTACCGGCCGTCTGGGTCAGCCGCCCCGTGGCCCTTTGTCTTTACACATGTACAGCCGAAAGAACGTCTTCCTACAGCACTCGATCCATACAGCTGAACTGCAGGCTCTTGCTCAGCAGGACGGTTGAAACACACACACGCACAGTGACACATGCCTCAGATGGATATAAACTCTTGGTGCAGTTCCTCAGTGACCGCGAGTACCTTCAGACCCACATGCACTCAGTTACATTCAAGGCTATTTTTCCTCTAAAACCTCAAATGAACTTGGACCGCACACCAAGAATCTTGTTATCCTTTGTGGGGTAAACTCATCATCTATATTAAGTGTCAAATCTAATCTGTTGTCTGCACTACTTAAACCTTCTGAAGAAATAGTATATGCTGCTCCGATAAGTACTTTAGATTGACGGTCCACTAATGTGAGTTTTACTCGCAACACTATCACATTGTACAGTTCTGCTAATATGCTAGAGAGGATGTCAACGGTTTAGCATTTACATTATATCTTTGAAAGAAATCCAGGGTCCAACATTAACACTCGCCAAGCCCTATATTCAAGTAAAAATTGGTTTTGGCAAGTTAACCAGTTGGCCGGAAATTCTATTGGGAACTATAACATTACATGGTTTAAATTGAATTGTAAGAATGCTAATCTTACCTTTCAGCACATACGAACAGTCTATGAAAACCTAAAGTTTTTCTCATTTATTGCAAGAGCTCCATTTGGTCACACACTACCTTTCAAAAATTTGGGATTGGAAATATTTTTTAAAAGAGGCTTGAAAGAAATATCTAATGCTCATCAAGGCTGCATTTGTTTGCTAAAGAATTTGATAGTAATATTGTGAAAAATTATAACTGAAAAAAGTGTTCTGTCACACAAGAATAAATTATGAATATAAATAAATAACTTAACTGACCCCAAACTTTTGAACGGTGTATGTGGTTTATTTCGCTCTGTGTTACTATACAGAGTCATACCAGTCATAAGCCAACATAATTAAAATATGAATAAAATCATGTTTTTGTGGAAGAAATACAACTTCATGACAGTACAAATTATTTATGGCTGGTAGGTTTTCTCAGTTCACCCACTAAAAAGTTAATTTTGGACCCTGTAGAATTCTCATTAAACATTAAGTTTAAACAAAACCATTTTTACTCCAAAACTTACTCAAAATTATAGACTGACATGTTAGATTACACCCAATTAGTAGGGATGTTTATAATAGTAGGTCACACAAATAGCCCAGCAAGTTGTTTTGCACCAGCAAACATGACACTGAAGACCCATGCGTATATTGCCAAATCAATCCTTGGTCGAAGAGAGGGCTCTGAATCACTTGCTGCCGGATGAGAAATCCCCACGTGTGGTCAAACCCCTTTTAGGGAGTTTAACACTCCTTAGCCTCTTCTAACTGCAAGCTAATCTCTTTTTTCTACTCTCTTGCTGCAAACAAACAAAAAAATTTGATTTAAAAAAGTTCTCTGCACTGAATCGAAGATGAAATAGATTTGACAGCCTTGGTGGAAAGATTCAGCAAGAGTCTTGAGTCGTAAACATAGACGGATCTAAAGGCAGCTGGACTTCAAGAAAGAAATGCCCTTCATTTGTCAAAACGAAGTAGAGATCTCCTTTTAGAGAAATCAGCTACATTATTACATTTGACATTGGTGAGACTTTGAATTTCCTTTAAAAAAAACAAGGCAGATAAATGTAATTACACGTCAATACCTTCAATAAATTTAAAACTGCCATAGACAGCTTCATATAGAGCAGTCTTAGGAGGTTGGCCTCATTTTAGCAGCGTTGGGACAACGTTGAGGTAACATTGGGACAGTGTTGACCCGGCTTTGCGGATCAGGAGCTCAAGCAAGGACGCATGGAGGAGAAGGAAACCCTGAAGAAACGCAGTCCCATCCATCCAGCAGGTCTGCTCCCTGAGGTCCACTGCTCCCATTTCAGCAATCTGTTGGGAACATCATCACTTCCTCTCTCTCTCTATCTCCTTCTTCCCAGACCTACTTCCAGCTTTCTGTGTGATCTCACCACTACACGCTCCGATACTGAAAATACACCCCAAAAACTGAAATATGTTTGTGTTCAGGGTCCAGAATTAACATTCAAAGTTAAAATTGGCTTTGACACAAAAGTTGGTGTTGGTGACAATGGTAATTTTATTGGGAAATAATTACTAGGGATGAGCATCCAAAATGAAAATACTGATGGAAAAGAGACAACAGTTAAGTTATTAATTATGAATTATTATGCATTTGTTATGTATTATTATTGTCCATAAGATATGTTTATTGCCAGTAAACCATCTTAAGTCATTCATCCCTGGGTTAATTCTGGACTCTGCATTTCAGAGTGACCTAAGAAGAGCAGACTGCTGCTAGACAGCCAATTCAAGACTATTCTGCTCTCGATAACTACGGTCAGCAATACTGTTTAAATTCTGTGCGGGTGCCATTTGGTGACTGGTGAATGTTAAATGCGTGTTCCCAGAGGCAGGAATTGTCCTTGTTCCTTCCAGAGCCTCCCTTGTGTCTTTGACACATGACTTTAAACCACACGTTTGAGCCATGATGCTTGAAGGACGGACGTTTAAACGGACTTGAATATGCAAGATCATGGTTAGAGTTGGTGCAAGAACAGAAGCTCATGGATCTCGAGTGACTCAATCATTAACATGACTATATGTGCCATCACATTTCTGAACTGAATACTTCAACATTGAATAGATATTTATTTGGCCTTATTTATTACGTGATATTGTGAAACTATCACCGTAGGCTTTTATTTGTCTGTCTGGTATCGATGCGTATAAAATTGTCTTTGTTACGGATTCTGACGATATGCGAAATCATCTCTTACGTATTTTAGTTTTCCTCAGTATGTACAGGGTTCGCATAACAATGGCACTTTTAAGAGATTTAAATGATAATAAGATTTGAAATGACCTTTATCTGTATGTTTTCTCTTGCTGGTGGTTTTCATTATAAAGTTCTGATTTTCACTGAATGTAATATATTCATTCATTAAAGACAGATATTTAAAAAAAGAAAAAAAGGTTTGATACATGTAAGACCTAGTGTTTTTTATTTAGTGGGATGTTTTCCTAGCACTGCACCATCAGTACACCTGCTCCCTGATGTTTGACATCATTTTTAATGGAAGAGGAGAGTACACTGTAAGCAATATTATTGTTTACAATCATCATCTCTGGGAACTAGGCAGGAAAATGCTATTGCTTTGATGGCCTGCAGCGGTCTAAATCGAGCACTTTCTCTGGCCTGTCCTTGCCTCTTGGTGAAAAGGTAAAATGGATGTCATCCTTCTCAAAACGTCCTCTGGAAATTGCTTATTGTGTTTGCTTTAGTGTATTGCATCAGACTATATGGCTCAAAAGGCTGTGTGAACTTCACATGGTCCCTGTCTAAATCACTGCCTTTTTCTGATTCTGTTCAGGCTTCACAGTCCAGTTCAACTGTCCAGGTTTCACAGCACATATCGTTGCTCCTCTTAGTCATCCATAACAAGTTTTTTCCAGCTAAAAGGAGGGCAGAGGGAGACCGTCAACTTCTGGGCAAATGTAATTGCACTGCTCCGCAGGGAGGAAAAACGTTACCGTAGAACTCTGGGAATGACAAGTGTTTGTTGTCTTGATGTGGGAGTGGGCTGACTTTGAGGCGGAGAGGTGTATTTTTCTGTCGCTGCTCATCTATGTCTTCATAAATTTGATTCAGTTATGTATGACATCTTTGTGTGAAATTCTCAAAAATATTCTCCGGGATTGTTTGTTTCCACTGTTGCTAGGGGTGATTTTCCATGGTTTCTTTTTACATTTCTTTTTAAATGTTCCTCTTTTTTCATATTTTTTTTTTTTGGTCAATCAATCTTCATATCTAATAAGGTGTAACTTAAAGGGATGGTTCACCCAATAATTGAAAATACATATCATTTAGAGCAGGGGTGGGGAACATTGATCCTGGAGGGCCACTCTTTTGCTGAGTTTAGCCAACCCTGAAAAAAAAAACACTCACCTGCCTGTAGCGTTAGTAATCATGAATACCTTGATTAGCTTCAGGTGTTAGATTAGGGTTGGAGCTAAACTCTGCAAAAGAGTGGCAATCCCAGATCAACGTTCCCCACCCCTGATTTAGTGTGCTTTCATAGCTTGGAGCAATTGATTCGAAACCTGGTATGTTTTCATGTAGGCATATACAGTATGAACATGCTAGTCACACTTGGATCAGCACCAGAATGATCGTATGAACTGGAGATCTGACTATAGAATCAATTGTTAAGGTGAGTTGGCAAGTCATACTGTATGTTGACAACAATGAGCATAATTTTCTTTGAAGCAATTGTGCCCTCCTCAGTTATTTAGTCATCTGAGAAATATATAATACTCACAACCACCTTTTTTATATATATGCACACATGCATGCATACTCACACTCACATATACACTCACCTAAAGGATTATTAGGAACACCTGTTCAGTTTCTCATTAATGCAATTATCTAATCAACCAATCACATGGCAGTTGCTTCAATGCATTTAGGGGTGTGGTCCTGGTCAAGACAATCTCCTGAACTCCAATTTGCACAAGCTCACCAAAATTGGACCGTTGAAAACTGGAAAAATGTTGCCTGGTCTGATGAGTCTCAGGGCGGTGTTCTGTTGAGACATTCAGATGGTAGAGTCAGAATTTGGCGTAAACAGAATGAGAACATTGATCCATCATGCCTGGTTACCACTGTACAGGCTGGTGGTGTAATGGTGTGGGGGATGTTTTCTTGGCACACTTTAGGCCTCTTAGTGCCAATTGGGCATCGTTGAAATGCCACGGCCTACCTGAGCATTGTTTCTGACCATGTCCATCCCTTTATGACCACCATGTACCCATCCTCTGATGGCTACTTCCAGCAGGATAATGCACCATGTCACAAAGCTCGAATCATTTCTAATTTGTTTCTTGAACATGACAATGAGTTCACTGTACTAAAATGGCCCCACAGTCACCAGATCTCAACCCAATAGAGCATCGTTGCGATGTGGTGGAACGGGAGCTTCGTGCCCTGGATGTGCATCCCCCAAATCTCCATCAACTGCAAGATTCTATCCTTTCAATATGGGCCAACATTTTATAATAATTCTTTCAGCACCTTGTTGAATCAATGCCACGTAGAATAAAGGCAGTTCTGAAGGCGAAAGGGGGTCAAACACAGTATTAGTATGGTGTTCCCAATAATCCTTTAGGTGAATATAAAAATTAGCATATTGTGATAAAAGTTCATTATTTTTCTTTAATAATATAATGATAAAATTAAAATTTCATATTTTAGATTCATTGCACACCAACTGAAATATTTCAGGTCTTTTATTGTTTTAATACTGATGATTTTGGCATACAGCTCATGAAAACCCCAAATTCCTATCTTTTAAAAAAAAAAAGTCAACCTTCAAATAATTATGTTCAGTTATGCACTCAATACTTGGTCGGGAATCCTTTTGCAGAAATGACTGCTTCAATGCATGGAGGCAATCAGCCTGTGGCACTGCTGAGCTGTAATGGAGGCCCAGGATACTTCAATCAATCAATCAATCAACTTTATTTATATAGCGCTTTTACAATGACGATTGTTTCAAAGCAGCTTCACAGTGTTAAACAGGACAACATTGCAACAAAATTTGATTTGGCTAGTTTAATTTGGATAGTTTATAGAATTATATATGACCAAATTAATAAATTCTATTTGTATATTTAGTTGAGTAACTTGGATCATAATTTGAGTGTCCCCAACTGAGCAAGCCAAGCCAAAGGCGACAGTGGCAAGGAACCAAAACTCCATCAGGGCATGATGGAGAAAAATAAACCTTGGGAGAAACCAGACTCAGTCGGGGTGCCAGTTCTCCTCTGGCCTATTATTAACAGTGTATAATTATTACTCTGGCAACCTTGCAGGTCTTAAATCATATTAGATAGGAATATTCGAAATTTTGGGTATGACGCACGAGACGGGCTCATTTAGGATGGCGTCGATTACACAAGAATATGAATACTTGAAAGATCGGAGTTATTGCGTCGGAGACGGGTTAATTGAGGATCACGTTCGGTGAGGCGAACTCAGAGGAGACACTAATGGACACGGTCTCAGCAGACACTCCAGGATGAGCTGGTCATGTCCAGATGCAGGTCCACCATCCGATCCGGACACGGCCTGGATCCGCCGACTGCAGTAAACCTCGGGATAAACAGAGAGACTAACATTAGTGTGGATGCCACTCTTTTATGATGTAACGAGTACATCAGGTGTTATGGGAAGTGTTCGGTTCCGGCTGACCTAGTTAATGCAGCCTAATAATCAGTCATTTGATTTGAATAAAGAAAGTTAAAAATGTTCTATGTGTATGCCATAGTAAAGAGATGTGTTTTTAGTCTAGATTTAAACTGACAGAGTGTGTCTGCTTCCCGAACAATGCTAGGAAGACTGTTCCAGAGTTTAGGTGCTAAATAGGAAAAGGATCGACCGCCTGCAGTTGATTTAGATATTCTAGGTATTTTCAACTGGCCAGAGTTTAGAGACCGCAATTGACGTGATGGAGTATATTGCGTTAAGAGCTCGCTTAAGTACTGGGGAGCTAAACCATTTATTGCTTTATAAGTAATAAGCAAGATTTTAAAATTTATGCAATGTTTAATAGGGAGCCAGTGCAGTGTTGACAGAACTGGACTAATATGATTCCTGGTTCTAGTAAGAACTCGAGCTGCTGCGTTTTGGACCAGCTGGAGTTTATTTATTAGGCGAGCAGGGCAACCACCCAGTAGAGCATTACAATAATCTAGCCTTGAGCTCATGAACGCATGTACTAGTTGTTCAGCATTTTGCATTGAAAGCATGTGACGTAATTTAGATATATTTTTAAGATGGTAGAATGCAGTTTTACAGATGCTAGAAACGTGGCTTTCAAATGAAAGATTGGTATCAAAGAGCACACCCAGGTTCCTCACTGACGACGAGGACTTGACAGAGCAGCCATCGAGGGTTAGACAGTATTCTAGGGCACTCTTTGTGGAGCTTTTCTGTCCAATAATTAAAAATTCAGTTTTATCTGAATTAAGTTGCAGGAAATTACTATTCATCCAATTTTTAATATCAGCTATGCATTCCGTTAATCTTGTGAATTGGTAAGTTTCGTCAGGGTGTGAAGAAATATAGAGCTGAGTATCATCAGCATAACAATGAAAACTAACGCCATGCTTCCTAATGATATCTCCCAGTGGTAGCATATACAGGGTGAAAAGCAACGGTCCTAACACTGAGCCTTGCGGTACTCCATACTGAACTTGTGATCGTGTGACATCTCTTCATTTACTGCTACAAACTGATAACGGTCAGATAAGTAAGATTTAAACCATGCCAATGCAGTTCCACTAATGCCAACATAATTTTCGAGTCTATTCAAAAGAATATTGTGATCGATAGTATCGAATGCAGCGCTAAGATCGAGTAACACTAATAGAGAGATACAACCACGATCAGATGATAAGAGTAAATCATTTGTAACTCTAATTAGAGCAGTCTCAGTACTATGATACGGTCTAAATCCTGACTGGAAATCCTCACATATACAATTTCTTTCTAAAAAGGAACATAATTGTGAAGACACTGCCTTTTCTAATATTTTTGATAGAAACGGTAGATTCGAGATTGGTCTGTAATTGACTAATTCTTTAGGATCAAGTTGCGGTTTTTAATAAGTGGTTTAATTACAGCCAACTTAAAAGTTTTTGGAACATATCCTAATGTCAAGGATGAATTAATAATATTAAGCAGAGGATCTATGACCTCTGGAAGCATCTCTTTTAATAGCCTAGTCGGTATAGGGTCAAGCATACATGTTGTTGATTTTGATGATTTGACAAGTTTAGCCAATTCTTCTCCTCCTATAGCAGTGAATGAGTGTAATTTTTCCTCAGTGAGACTACAATGTTCTGTCTGAAGTGATACTGTAGTAGGCGGCTGCATGGTTATAATTTTATTCCTAATGTTATCAATCTTACTAGTAAAGAAGTTCATAAAGTCATTACTGCTGTGTTGTTTACAAACGTCAGAAGTTGAAGCTTTATCCTTTGTTAATTTAGCCACTGTATCGAATAAATACCTAGGGTTGTGTTTGTTTTCTTCTAAAAGAGTTGAGAAATAAGCAGATCTAGCAGTTTTATGGCCTTTCTGTATGCAATCATGCTCTCTTTCCACAAATTGCGAAAAACCTCCAGTTTTGTTTTCTTCCAGCTGCGCTCCGTTTTCTGGCTGCTGTTTTAAGGGCCCGAGTGTGCTCGTTGTACCACGGCGTTGGATTATTTGCTTTAATCTTCTTTAAGCGCCGAGGAGCAACTATGTCTAAAGTGCTAGTAAAGAGAGAGTCAGTAGTTTCTGTTGCAACATCAAGTTCCTCTTGGCTATCTGTAATTCTGAGGAGATGGAACTGATGAGGAAGATTATGTATAAAGCAATCTTTAGTCGCAGCGGTTATAGTCCTGCCATATTTGAAGCGAGGATGGCTTTGCAGCCTTAGCTATATTAAGTATACATGATATTAGGTAATGATCTGAGATGTCATCGCTCTGCTGCAGGATTTTAATGGTATCAACATTTAGTCCATGTGACAGTATTAGATCTAAAGTATGATTAAGGCGATGAGTGGGTCCAGATACGTGTTGTCTAACTCCAATAGAGTTTATAATGTCTTTAAATGCCAATCCCAATGCGTCTTTTTCATTGTCAACATGGATATTAAAATCACCAACAATTAGTACTTTATCTGCAGCCAGTACTAACTCTGATAGAAAACCAGCAAATTCTTTGATAAAGTCTGTATTGTACTTGATAGCGGCCTTAAGCTTATCCAGAGTGTTGGGTCTTGCGTCTCTCAACTTTCTCTTCACAATATCCCACAGATTCTTTAAGGGTTTCAGGTCAGGAGAGTTGGCAGGCCAATTGAGCACAGTAATACCATGGTCAGTAAACCATTTACCAGTGGTTTTGGCACTGTGAGCAGGTGCCAGGTCGTGCTGAAAAACGAAATCTTCATCTCCATAAAGCTTTTCAGCAGATGGAAGCATGAAGTGCTCCAAAATCTCCTGATAGCTAGCTGCATTGACCCTGCCCTTGATAAAACACAGTGGACCAACACCAGCAGCTGACATGGCACCCCAGACCATCACTGACTGTGGGTACTTGACACTGGACTTCAGGTATTTTGGCATTTCCTTCTCCCCAGTCTTCCTCCAGACTCTGGCACCTCGATTTCGAATGACATGCAAAATTTGAGCGACAGTCCAGTGCTGCTTCTCTGTAGCCCAGGTCAGGCGCTTCTGCCGCTGTTTCTGGTTCAAAAGTGGCTTGACCTGGGGAATGCGGCACCTGTAGCCCATTTCCTGCACACGCCTGTGCACGGTGGCTCTGGATGTTTCTACTGCAGACTCAGTCCACTGCTTCCGCAGGTCCCCCAAGGTCTGGAAACGGTCCTTCTCCACAATCTTCCTCAGGGTCCGGTCACCTCTTCTCGGTGTGCAGCGTTTTTGCCACACTTTTTCCTTCCCACAGACTTTCCGCTGAGGTGCCTTGATACAGCACTCTGGGAACAGCCTATTCGATCAGAAATGTCTTTCTGTGTCTTACCCTCTCGCTTGAGGGTGTCAATGATGGCCTTCTGGACAGCAGTCAGGTCGGCAGTCTTACCCATGATTGCGGTTTTGAGTAATGAACCAGGCTGGTAGTTTTTAAAAGCCTCAGGAATCTTTTGCAGGTGTTTAGAGTTAATTAGTTGATTCAGATGATTAGGTTAATAGCTCGTTTAGAGAACCTTTTCATGATATGCTAATTTTTTTAGATAAGAATTTGGGGTTTTCATGAGCTGTATGCCAAAATCATCAGTAATAAAACAATAAAAGACCTGAAATATTTCAGTTGGTGTGCAATGAATCTAAAATATATGAAAGTTTAATTTTTATCATTACATTATGGAAAATAATGAACTTTTATCACAGTATGCTAATTTTTTTACAAGGACCTGTATTTTGGTATACAGAGAAGTTCACGGTCGACTCAAAGAGTGCAAGATGCCCAGGTCCTGTTGCTTCAAAATAAGTCCAAATCGTCAACTCTAATCTCCTCAGTGCAGAATGATGGACTTTGAAAATGTTTGGACGTTTGAAAATGTCCATATAACCCGTCCTAGATTGATATATCTAAGATCATTGCTGACTTTCTTCCTTGACATTGTTAACACACACCTGAATGCTCCAAAACTTCTGCTTTCATAGAGGTGATTACACTTTCGGATGATCAGTTAGTGAAAGGTATTTAATTAGCAGCACCTGCATAGCTTCTCCATTTTGATCTAGTTTTTGCCAAATAAATACTGGCACAGTGTAATATGTCATGTGTTGTCGTTCATCTGAGGTAGTATTAAGCTAATTTTAAGACCTGCCAAGGACCAAAGGATTTTTTTATTATGTCCTGATACCCAAGACCATAGAAATCAATGGGGTGTCCTTTTTCACTTACTGTATGTATAATTTATTTAGGATTGATGAGCATGTTTTCCCAGAGGATTCATTAAAAGATGAGATTTTACTTTTCTGTTCACATTCATTGTGTGGAAGAGTGACCTACATTCCTCACAATTTCTCCTTTTGTATTCCACGGAAAAAAGGACGTCATATGCGTTGGTTTGGGAATGACCAGATGCTACTTTTGATATCATTGTGCTCGTCTATGTCCAAAACGCTTGGGGCCTGTGGCCTGCCAATAAGAGTACTCATGCTGAGTTGATGCCCCCCAAACTCACAGAAGGTCGTATTGGGCCAACAACTGTGACTGCTGCCCACTGCACCCCACTGGCATGCCCATCTCCCTATGGTGCCCGAAGCGATGCCCTCTACTCTGACCCTTTCCAGACACACTGGCATGCTGAGCCATTCTTGGAAGCAAGAAGAGACAGGCTTGCCAGCTTACTTTTCCCACAGGGTGTTGCTTTCTCTCCAACAACTGTAGAATGAAACAAAGCAGTGGGAGATGAGCGAGAGCAGCCCACACAGCTCCTGGGTGGTAAGGCAGTGCCGTTTCTTTATACGGTATGTTGCCATGGTTGGCGAGCAGCTTCTCAATCATTATTAGCTTCATCTGCTCTGACACATCATGTGGTTTGTTGATCAAATGTTCTTTTTCTTTCCTTTTCTCAGTCACCTCTGCGGGTCTACAATCCCTCATTCGATCCATGTTCCAACAGCTCTCTGCACAAACTCATCTAAAACAAATGGAGGGTGCCGGTAATGATGGATAAATGGGGTTATTATTCCTTTCCATACCGGATGAGGCAAAGAGAGCAACTACATATTCTTGTTATCGTCAGCTTCTTCCTCTAACAGGAATTCAGTGATTTTCATGGGGGTACAGCGTGTAATATCGACTTGCTTTGATAGCGTGCTTCTTAAATTGGAAATGACCCAGGGATATAAGGAATAATCAGACGTGTACCACCGGCGCAGCCGCCACTATTCCGTCATGGGAGGACAGCGGGGACTTGGGGCTCATTTGCTTTTAGCAATTATCAGCAGGTTTCTCATAAGAGAGCAAGAGAGTCAAATGACTCTCATTCTCTCTTCTGTCTTTCCCTCCCGATGAGCAGCTGCCATTTTTTTCCCCCCATTTGCCCCCATTAATTTACTTCGTGTTTATCAATTTTGCAGTCCAGGGCCTTGTCAGACTGAGTGATAAAACATTCTCATATCAGATAACAGCATAGGAGAAGCATACTGAGCGGTGATTTCAATAACTCTGAAAGTATGAGCGTACTTATGCGTAGAGGTGCATGTTGGGATACGTTCGTGAGCTGCTTTCCCACCCGTGGCGCCACATTCATTTGCATCTTCCATCAGCAACATGCTTCTGCTGTGAATATGCCGTTCTTGGTTTTGCTCACATCGAGGACTCATAAAGCCAGTGCCTGCAGCATCACCAACACAGTGAGTCTGCAACCTTCTTAACACCTGCAAAGCTGCATTACATTTAACCCAAAACTGCAGGGCACTATGGTGTTGTTGTGAAAGATTCAGATGAACAGATCTTTTTGATAGTTTTGCTAAATCGCATCTGATTTAGTCAATGAAAATAACTAATATTATTTTGTAGATAAAGTGCAAATTTAAACCAAATATTCAACATTTATATTAAATAAATAAAAAAATTGTGTAATAATAATATGAAAGCTGGGGCCTTCATGGTTAACCAGGTATGTTTCAGTTTAGTTTGTGTTAACCCATGAAACGTTTGGCTTTTAGCTGTGTTAATCGCCATATAGCTCCACGGCTAACCTGCTCCGGGTCAGGCTGTCATGCAAGCTAAGCGATCTCAAACCAAAATTGAACCAATCAGCTGCATGTCTGATGCAATAAAGATCCTCCCCCTTGTTTCTACCCCAAATTAAAGGTCACTACATAGCAAATGATTTTTAAAGACAAAATCGAATGGCCTTAAGCCATGCTTAATTATAATAATAATTCTGAATGATTTGGATATTATTTTTTATTATTTTACCCATAATCCATTATACAAACATGTAAATAAATTAGTATTAAGCACTTAAAATATATATAATGATGATATAAATATTAAAGCTTATTTAATCAATAGGTAAAGCTATAAAAACGACTACATGTGACTGATACATGTGGCTTAATGTTCAATATTCTATACCTATATCAACAATATAAACTATCTTCAGAACTTTTACTTACATTGATATCACAAGATTTTTTTCTTTTAGTTGTCATCTTTCATAGACGTTTTTTTTTCTTCTTCACGTGGAAATTTGTTTAAATTCTAAAATAATTTTCAATCTCATAAATGGCGCTAGATCGCAGTTTCACTTTTCCACGGCATTTGATTGGCTGTTCAATACTGATGTCACACCTGAACTCAGGATCAAAGGCCGAGTTGACAGAGAAAGTTGATGATCAGTGTCATGATAAAGCCTGTCAACTCAAAACTGATGCTGTCAACTCGAAACTATAATGGTACGGGCCCCTGTACTTGTGAAAATGTTATCTCTTGAAACAACATTGCAATAACTATAACAATATTGTACCTTTTTAATGCATTATTCATTGTTTGTATTTTAGTGTGTTATATAATAACCTTTACAGAACATGATATTTTGACTAGCACATAACTTTGTTCACTTATTGATTTGTGCCATTTTTTGCAGATGTACACTACCGTTCGGCGTTTCTAACTTCAACAGCATTGGAGGATAACGTCTTAGTCATAAAACCAAATGTAAAGTGTTCATCTAGGTGTCAGTTATGATGCACTCCTTTTAGATTTGTTCTATTTCATAAAATAAACTGTCAAATCTCATGAAAATATGGATATGTATTTCACTACGCTACTGTACGGGCTCATACAGAAAATTGATTTAAACGTCATAGCTGATAGAAAACATTTAGATTTTAAAGATCAAGGTAAATTGTACTTTAATTTGTTAATCTTCATCCTGTATACAAGTTTTCACCCTCTGGCTCTTAAAGCAGTTGTCCTTCTGGAGCATCAGTGAATGTTTGAACCTTTTTTAATAGTTGTGTTTAAATCATTTTCTCTACTGGAAAGGGTTTAAATATGCAAATGATGCTGGAAAACTGAAGAATTTTTCTGAAGAACATTGGGCAGATTAACAGACTCATGAACAACCATCACAAGACAAAAAAAACAGCTGTGAATCATCGGGGTAACGACATGTGTATTAAGAATCAAGGGTATTCAAACTTTAGAACAATTTTGTTTGCCTTGTGGACTAACATATTTTATGTAAAATACCTTATTCAGGACAGTACTAAAAAAAAATAACATGCATTTTGTAAGATGCCTCTTAATTTCTTAAGCAGATTCTGCAAGGTGTATGTAAACTTTAAAGCACAAGATAATATTTTGTCAGAGCTATTTGTGCTGCACAGTGCCTCGGGTGCCTAGCAGTTGCAGTATTTCCAGAGAGGCATTACGGAGGAGAGCACCTGTGCCTTCAGTGATAGTGATGACCCGTGGACTCTTGTGTTTACTTGAAATCTGCATCGCTGTGATATGACGAAGCAAATGGCATCACGCTGGCGCCCACCTGCTTCAATTAAATCCCTACCGCTAATCATTTCCCTGAGAAGGTCCCTCAGCATCTCCTCTTAAGCTTGTTTCCTCTAGTAACAAACACATCTAACTCATTCCAGCCTGACGGCAGCAGAGAACTTCCGTGAGTTTGGTGAATCTGTCCTCTTTCTTCTCTGCCACCTTCGCAGTACCAGAGGCCTTCTGGAAGCCTCCAAGCTCTTTCTTCCCGATTCAGGCCTTTTCTCTCTTTCTTGCTCAGCTGTTTCACTTCAATCCTCCATGGACATTTCGTCCATGCAAATGGCTCTTATCAACTCTCGAGTACTCAGCATTTCAATCCATCCACCCCCAGACAGTTCACTTCATTTCAACTCAACTCACTTTTTTTCTGTTTTCAGGGTCAGTCAGCCAGAAAACCAATTATTCAGCCTCCCTTTATCACCTGAATGAAAGGGAGAGGGGTTAAGGCCTGCAGTGATACTATAGTCTCACTCCAGCAACCTTAGAGGGGTTTTTTTTGGTAACGCCGCATCAGACCTCACCTCCTGCAATGGCCTGTAAACGTAAAATCGCTGTATCGGTTACTGTCTTCATCTTGTTGAAGAGCCAAAATAAATTACCAAGGCATTTGCGTCTTTTATCCCTCAAAAATGCTGCAATTTCAGTATATACGTGAATGTGTGACCCAATTTCTCCAAGTACTCTGTCACCCTGCTGAAGGGGAGGGTGAACCATTTTGACTGTGAGAGACAGTGGCAAGACACAATTCACGAACAAATTCGGAGAAAACAGCTCAGCGAAAACGCCTGCCTCAGCTCCAAGATCACGAGGGGGATTGATGGATTTATACACTCAGAGGCGGAATAGTCAATTATTCTCTGGGGTGAAATGGAAATTGGACATTGTGACTTTCCCTCCCGCATCTTTGACATGAAAGGAAATAGCCATTTTTTGCTTGTTGCTAGTTTGATAGTGTACTTTCTTTTTGGTTTTGAGTCATGCCAGCGTCATTATGCCGGGCTTCTGAAACACATGTGTGATGATTTGGTTCTTCCGCACTGAGTCGGAGCCTAACTCCAGGCAGCTCGCAGGACCGGAGTCAACCATGTGCAAGGTGTTCCATTAATCATGCAACACAAACTCCACTGAAGGGCAGTGCCAAGGAGGTGGATTGCGTCTGTTGGCCCTCTTTGGCCCGGTGGTTGGCGAACCCCATGGGGGAGACGAGCCTGTCACAAAGGGGCTGCGTTGTGTCCTAGCTCAGCACTTAAACACACTTCTTGGTGCCCTTGAAAAATGCAAGCCGACTTTGTGACAGGAGAATTTTTGTTAAATATATAGCGGGAGGGGTAAATATCAGAGCTTAGATTGATCATGCGCTTGAGGAGACTAAACAAATGCTGTTGCTTCCAGTGAAACAAAAGTCGTTGCTCTCGTGTCACAGGCCTTAACTTATCATTGGCTTGAGCAGATATATATTTTTTGACCTGGGGATGTGCGCCTGTACGTGAGGGGCGGGAGAAGAATAGACTGACACCGAAGATGCCGTGACATTGTGTGATTGGGGTCTTTCTCTCTCGTTCTCTGAGGACAAAAAGTGATTGATCTAAAGACTGTCTGAGTCCTGGTGCAGCAACTGTAAATAACATGAAACTCATCTTTATTCAGTCCTCTCCACCTACGTATTGACCCGTGAGCAGCACAAAACCTAGAACTACAACACGGTCCCTTTATGGACATGCTGAGTCCCTGTATGAGCACACCTGTCAATATTTTAGTAATTACATTATTATTTAAAAACATGACCTCTCCTCCCATGGGGCAATTCAATTACCAGGGAGTCATTTGGATGGCGTGCTATGTTTAGAGCAATCAGATTTTTTTATTTTATTTTAAATCAGCAAATCTAAGCATTGCATCCTAAAAGTCTCATTACTTTCCTTTCCCCCTGCAAATCTTCACTTCAAAGCCTTTTATTCAAGTGAAGCGTCAGGCTGCTCGAATAAAATGGAGCCCTCTGCTGTTTGTCAAGAGGTACTGCTTTGCTATCAATGAGTATTCTCTTGCACAAAAGACAACAATAGTTAGTCAGTTTAGTGTCAGTTATAACTTGATAAAATGGATTTATGATTCAGCACATGCAGGTCTTGACCAAAGCTTTGAACATGCAGTACCATCTAAACTGACTTCCTTGAATTCAGCACCATCGTAAAAGGAACAGCTCCCTGAGTCGTGTGCAGCAGATCAGCAGCCCTCCTCTAGTATAGCAGACAGCTCCTTTACCACTGTGAGTGAATAGGCTCTTATTTATAGAGCACAGCTTTCTTTATGATGTCTTTTGAAACACTTGTCATCGTTGTCCAGCAAAGACCAGGCTCTGGCTTGCAGGTTTTGTCAATGGAATCACATTTTCTGGAGGGAGCGGCTAGCTAGAAATTGATCCACCAACTTTTATGCCCAGGCAGCAAATTACACATAACAGCCACAAATCACAAAGCCATTTTGCTCCATTTATGAGCAGTTAATGCTATTTAGTAATGGGAGCGAATTTCAGCCAAGTGTGCAGGAAAAAAGTTGCAATTGTGTGTTTTATTTCTTGGCCTTTATTTGAGCCAGTGATCAGCTATTAGACTTTCGCACACAGGTGGTGCTATAAATAATGCATAGACTGTAACATATAGAAGTTGAAGTGCTCTCGTTGTATTCTGACACAGTGGCTTTTGAAGCTGATTTTTATGCTGTCTGTCAAACTTGAAGGTCTCAACTTAATGTTACAATAATTTGTTTCTAAATTAGTATTCGTGGTGCATGCTAGCCAGCTCTGTCTGGGTTCCAGTTCAGATATTAAAGTCTGTTGCACTTATTATGAACGGCAAGGTAAATCTACGGACTAGCTGTTGCCGTTAAGCATGTTTGAAGGAACTATCATATTTAATAATCTTCGCAATTTCTCCCACCTTATTCGCTTGTGCTGTTGTTTGAATCTGTTTTGGAAGTTCCCTGGAGCTTTGAGATATTTTCGAGTTAAAAGGCGTTTTATTATTAATGAAACTTTGGAAACTTTGGGTCTCTTCTCTTACGCACAAATCTAAAAGTGAATCCTCTGATGCCGGGAGACCTATAAATATTTTGGTGAGGATATCAGGACAACTACTGTTGCTAAAACAAGGTACACAACATCTTCTAAAGCGCCCCACATCTGACTCCCAACCCGAACTTTGCTCAGTCAAACTCAGGCCTTGACATTGTGCGCAGATAACCTCGCGCCCATTCTGTTTGCTTGCTAATACATAATTCATCCATTTTCAGAAAACACTCTTTTGGTGAGCTGAGAATGGCTGCAAGAGCTGTGTTTTAGAAATGAACCCTGGTGGGAAGTCTTAAAGAATGGAAATTAGTTACTCAGGGTGTTTTTTTTGTGTGTCATTTTGTAGTTGGTGAAGAAAGACTTGACCGAATGCTGCACCTGTTTAATGTAGGGTTGACAAGGTAGCTTCACATAACCACTTTCCTTCCCATGCAGTTTACGTGGCATCTATTAAGTGGCTTATCAATATTTATACATGTCTGGAGTAAAAAAGAAAGAAAAAAAGAGGATGGGGAGTCAAAGGTGAATCGACACCCATCAAGTCGGATCCCTCATGCCATTACATCTCTAATGGAAAGCTTTGGTGCCTTAGTATGAATTAAGTAAATGGCATATCAAGTGGCTGACTGCTTGTATCTGTTGTGCAGTTTTAGACTCAAGATTTGATGTGATTGACCTCTGTACTCGTCTACTGGGGTACATTGATATTCTGCTCCTCCCCTTTTGTCACGCGCCTGTTCCAATCTCCGTGTTTAATGAGCCATTGCTCCCACTCTAGATTCTGAAGTGAATAGACAATAGCTATGTGTTCCTGTCTCCCATAATCCTCTGGCTTCCCTGGGTCACACCAAAATCAACAGTGTCATTGAATGGATAAACAGGTCACTGAAGTCAAACTACAGTCTGACAAAATGTTGAAAGTTACTTGATAAAACAATCGTTCAGGATGTTGACTTAGTGTAGTTTGCCAGTCTGATCTTTACTTTGTCTTCAGGACTGCAAGCTCAGGGAAGTCTCTTTGAGGTAGAACAGTTGGCACGTCACCTGAAGGTCACGGATAAATAAACAAGAGGGTTTAATGTGGCGACTACCAGTACCAATTGAACTCTGAACTACTTTGTTTTATCTCGCAATGTGGAGACGGCCCATGACACTGCTATTAAGCAGGCACAAACTATCCCAACGGAGCAGGGAGCGTTTGATGGATATGGAGGGTCTTTATACTTCTGTGCTCAATGAGCAGTGCAAATCCAGTTTGTGACTGTCATCAGTGGTGATTCTAGGATTTCAGCCTTTGGGGGTCTCAACCCCATATCCAAATATGAGCTACTGTGGCTCAGAGGAATTTTTCTTGCTGAATGAGTGAGAGATTGTAAAATTGTTGAATCTTGCTTGACTGAACAAATGTTGTTGTTGTTGTTGTTGTTGTTTTGTAGCTGCCATTGTGTGGTACGGGTAGGGTTCCATATTGAAACATCAGTGTATTTCAGACACCGTTTTAACATGTGAAAAGATCACACAAATGGTCACAACTAGAACAGAGTAAAAGCGATTTAAAATCTAGTTAGGAAAGCATTCTTATTTATTCATGTGAAGTTTCATCAATGGCATTTTGTTAGAGTGTGAGCCATTGCTTCCTTTACGCAGCAATGAAAACAGCACAGATGTTGTCTGATTCTTGAAAGAATGAGTTAGTCAAAAACAAAAAGTTCACAAATAAGTGAATCATTTAGAGCCGTTACCTGACTCCCTCAATGAACAATGAACCCCTTTTTACTTACAGTATGTCTGATTATAAATGAACCACTATATATATATATATATATATATATATATATATATATATATATATATATATATATATATATATATATATATATATATATATATATATATATATATATATATATAAAATAAGGTTGCAACTTTGTTTAGGTGACATGTTGAAACCATAGAACAAAAAGGGGGAAGTGAAATTTAAACAACACAAATACAATCAGTATCGCTGAGTATAAAACAAGTTATTGCTTGTTTTTTGTTTTGTACACTAAATCTCCCTTCTATTTTTCATTTTAGGCATATTCATTTTTCCCTTTTGTCTGGAGTCCTGTTGCATAAGCGCAGATTTTTTTAGGGGGCTTACAGATCAATTGCAATTTTTAAGAGGTCTGATGAAACGGAGGTCTATAAATCTAATCAAAACTTTTTTTTTTTTTAAACATTGCATGCTCTTACTAATATTCTTAATCTTTCAGGCACAACTAACCCACCGTTATCAGTAAAATGTTTTAGAAAACCTTTAGTTGAAGACTAGATGATTGGCAGTTGCTGGACAAGGGAGGAGCCACAGTCTCACAGATGAGTCCTCTCCATTATCATAAACTACCTCCGCCCACCCCACTGTGGATCTCTCTCTCTCTCTCTCTCTCTCTCTCTCTCTCTCTCTCTCGTCTCTCTTTCCTCAGTTAATTCAGTTCTGGACAGCGCCGGGTACTGATGCTGCTGCGCGTGTAGTCGCATGTATCCTGGGGGCCTCCTCCCACTCATCACTGCTCGAGAATCCGCATGTAGAGCCGTTCGGTCTCTGTCGCAGAAAAGTCTCCGCAGTACTGCATCGGAATAAGGGCTCAGTGCAAAAAAACAACAACAAAAAAACATCTTCAACTGTATTCGTGCTTGTGTGGCGCTTTTCTGCATCAGCGCAAAGGAAGTTCTGTTCAGTCGTGCGGTGGGTGATGCTGTGAGATGCGTCGTCTTTAGCGCACGGAACCCCGATTTATTCGACTAGACGGGAGAATAGAAACCAACATTGTATGAAGCACGTTTTAACTTTGTCTGATATTGATTCGGATTTGCTTGGAGATCTTGAGCATCAGGATGTTTTGACGTGTGCTCTCCAAACCGGGTTACTAAAGATTTCTCCTTCAACAGAAAAAAAGAAGCATCGGCTGACAGTTTAAAAGGGGGACAAGCAGCCTTTCTGCACAGGATTTAAAACTACACTCGCTTCGACGTCTTTCTGAACCTAAAGAGGATAGATTTTGACAAGAGGGAGAGATGAAAGTTTTTCCGGCAGTATTGTTTCTGATCACATTTTGGAGTCTGGAGTGGGAGCCCGTGCTTCCCGATTCAATTATTCACATTGGTAAGTTCATATCTCTGATACACCATCAATGACTAATTCCTCCGTCCACGTTGAGAAAAGCTAGGCATTGAGATGCTGAGACCAGATTAACGTCCATTTCGCGAGTTGTAACTGAGCTTCGCGTTTAATAAGGCAGTGGCTGCATTATCAGGTTTGAGAGATGAACATCTTCATCTGTCCTCATCAATGCGTCCATTATGTAGCCTCCACGGTGGGTGAGAACAGGTGGTTTGACTGGAAGCGATTCCTCGCGACGCCGCATTGTATGCACGCCACATTATGACATCGTTTAAAAAAACCCAACTTGTATTTGCAAAGATCAAGAGTGTTGCTAATACTCTTTGTAAAGGGGTAGAGCGAACGCGCAAGTGCGCGTGCATGTTTTAGCGATGGGCACGAGGATTGGCACTGCGCGCGAAATCGGATAGGGTCCAAGAGGTCTTAAATCAGAGCTGTAAAAGAGAGGGTTCCTCCGAGGGGCCGCTGTGTGGAGGTGGAGGCCAGCGTGCTGGGACTTGGCAGGAGGGAATCTGGCGTGGGAGCATGCGCGTGTTTAATTTAATTAAAGCTTGATGCACTAAACAAATAAATATTGTAGCGCATGTGTTGGCGAGATGACGTGGTGCATGGGAAGTTGGTTAAATAAGTCACGCGTTACCAATGGCACGAATAAAACATCCCCAAACGAGCCGTTTCCATATGATTCTCGAGGGTATATATTCTTTGTTAATGTTACGTCGTTGTTTTAGTGTTAATGCACGGTGCTTTGTATTTGTTAGGATTGGTCATAGTTGCAGGCGGAGAGGCCAGTTGTGATTATCTTTGTCACCATGTGACCTTCCATTTGTAGGCTACCACCTGTGGCTACTCTCAAGCATGTATACAATTTAATGATATACAGTCAAGACATGTAAACTCAATAGGCTACAAAAAAAGTCATCTCGTAATGCGCGTAGCATTATAACTCATTTATTTATCTAGTATCATCCTACTATTTACAGAAAAGATCTGCCAAATACAGCTGCCAGTTTTACAGTAAATGTTACTTTTTTGGTTCGTATTTTACTCATTTGATCGGTGCAAGTTGAGATAATTTAATGAGGGGGGAAAACGAGTGGTGCATAAGCAATCTAGCCATAGCAAACAGGTGGTCTACAGGACATTCAAGATATTTCATCCCAATCCAGAATTGCTTTTTGCCACATACGGTTCTTTGCACTGCAGTCTACCTTAATATGGAACAATCAGATTAAACGCATGCAGAAACAAATTACTGTACGTTTATGCCATCTCTTTTCTTTTTTACACTGTGCAATGCTTCTGAGTGTTTCAGTTGGACTCTATCGCTTTGAGGATAGCTCAGACAGTTTTGCTCGTCATTAGCAATTCCCTCCTAATCTGTTCTCTGCAATACCTCGGTGAAAACGTGACGTCGGTTGAATGCGAAAACGACATCGTTTCTTTTCGGCGAGACGACTGATGAAGGCATTTTATCACACACGCGCTTTACTTGATTGCAGAGGAGCCTTCTAATGATGTGCACACCAAGAGAAGTATCTCGCGCGCCGTGCGCTGCATCGCAATGCTGCAGCTCCTTTAGGAGCCCATTGAGAAAGTCACAGTGATTTATGTGTGTGGAGAGCCCAGAGTGTCCAGCAGTGTGCGGGTGTATCTTCAAATGCGCCCTTTAGTACCGACCAAGAAGTGCCAGTAGACGGCATAGGCAGGCCAGCTTTGAAGTTGGTTCCAGCCTAGAGACTGATGATTAGTTAATTATCACAACACTAGTAGAAACGTTTGGTTTACTTTGGCCACCAGTCCTTCAGGCGTTTTTGATCAAGGTCCCTCTGTCGCCACCTAGTGGCGTCAATGCGCTTCCCAAACTTAATTCATAGGGTATATCAAACTTTTGCAGGTCCCTTAGAGACCCATCGTCACATAAATTGTTAAATAATATTCAGAAATAATATACCAATTATTATTTGAGCTGTAACATTAACATTTTATTTTACTTCAAGTTATTTTGAGATCAAACAATAATTGGCAGACCCCCTGCCGCACCAACGGCAGACCCCCTGTTGTAGACCCCTGTTCTAGGTTGCTCTTGCTCATCTAAGAATGCTTTTTGAAGGATATTTGCATTCTTCATTTTGTGTTTCATCTATATGGCATTTAAATATACATGTATTATTTTATTTTTTGTTTTATTGGTTGGAGAACAGTATGAATCCAGTATTTCATTCGGATGAATTCAACTCACCACTGTCTGTGTTCACCATTTTGTCTGTGACAGTTTTAATGGTATGGATCGCCCTCATTCTCAGGAAGATTTGACATATTGAGAGCACGTCTGGGGCTCTTAGGGGATATCACAATACTCTCCACTGACAGTATGTGCTTTCTTTCTGGCTGAGGCTTCCTTGTAATGTAGGTTTGCTTGTATGACTTTTATTGCGCAACTGAAGAGAATAGATGGAGGGGTGAACAATATCAAAGCGGTGGGGGAATCAAATCATTATCCCTTTCCTCTGCACAGTCATGCTTAGTTACATGTTCAACTCTAAAGCCAGAGGAAATTGTAAAATATAATCCTGAGCATTGCATTGTAGGTAGGACAGATGGGTAGTGCCATTTCGTTCGTCTATTTCTGGACCAAACTGCTGTGGCCTCCATCCCAAGAACATGGTGATAATGAGATGTGCTAGCCTGGAGACTATCCTTCATACTCTCTCTCTCTCTCTCTCTCTCTCTCTCTCTCTCTCTCTCTCTCTCTCTCTCTCTCTCTCTCTCTCTCTCTCTCTCCGTCCTTCTTTGTAGTCTTGCAATATAAAGTTGAGGTAATGAGGAGCGATGCTTGTAAAGGTCTTGTAATTACAAGCAGTGCATGAAGATGTGTTTGTTTTGATTGGATGGCTGCTCAGGTGTTGTAACAGATAATGAAAAGTTGAAACGCTAGGTATAGAAGGCTGAATAGATGATTGGGTGATTAGTTTTAGGCTGGGAATTATTGTGGCATTAGCAGAATGTTTCCTCAAGTTATAGTGGAAATGTTCTCAATTAACTGGCACATTGTGCAACATTCTGAGTTTTGGTTCAAGAATAAGTCAGAAGAATAATTTCTGGTGTCTCCTTAAAATGTAAGAATGCCTGATATACATACATTTATGCTTGGACAGAAATGCACCTTTTATTATGAGATAAATTTCATTATTTTATGTAAGGGCATGAGTAATTAAAAGAGCTTGAGTAATTAAGCTCACATGAACACTTTCATTTCTTTCAATTGATGAAAGGAGTAATTGTATCGAAAGGCCCGCAAAGGTGTGACAAAATAAAGACTGTCCTCCTAGGGGTGCCGCTTGTAACCTTTGCATTTCTTACTCTGGAATTTTTCCCAGACCCATTAGGGAACTCTTGATCTTTTATGCTTCTAAATCACTAATCTGAGGTTTAGAGAACCCAAAGATGATTTGGACTTTTAGAATAATTCTGGTTAATGGTTCTTTGGCACTTCTTCAGTTTCCCTGACATATTTTTAAGGGATAATTGTGGATTAACTAAAATGATCATGTAATGTCATGTGCATCAACAACACAATGATCATAATGCATAAACCCACCTAAAGGATAATTAGGAACACCAGTTCAATTTCTCATTAATGCAATGATCTAATCACATGGCAGTTCCTTCAATGCATTTAGGGGTGGTCCTGGTCAAGACAATCTCCTGAACTCCAAACTGAATGTCAGAATGGGAAAGAAAGGTGATTCAAGCAATTTTGAGCGTGGAATGGTTGTTGGTGCCAGGCGGGTATTTCACAATCTGCTCAGCTACTGGGATTTTCATGCACAACCATTTCTAGGGTTTAAAAAGAATGGTGTGAAAATGAAAAAACATCCAGTATGCGGCAGTCCTGTGGGTGAAAATGCCTTGTTGATGCTAGAGGTCAGAGGAGAATGGGCCGACTGATTCAAGCTGATAGAAGAGCAACTTTGACTGAAATAACCACTCGGTACAACCGAGGTATGCAGCAAAGCATTTGTGAAGCCAAAACACGCACAACCTTAATGCGGATGGGCTACAACAACAGAAGACCCCACCGGGTCCCACTCATCTCCACTACAAATAGGAAAAAGAGGCTACAATTTGCACGAGCTCACCAAAATTGGACCGTTGAAGACTGGAAAAATGTTGCCTGGTCTGATGAGTCTCGATTTCTGTTGAGACATTCAGATGGTAGAGTCAGAATTTGGCGTAAACAGAATGAGAACATGGATCCATCATGCCTTGTTACCACTGTGCAGGCTGGTGGTGGTGGTGTAATGGTGTGGGGGATGTTTTCTTGGCACACTTTAGGCCCCTTAGTGCCATTTGGGCATCGTTTAAATGCCACGGCCTACCTGAGCATTGTTTCTGACCATGTCCATCCCTTTATGACCACCATGTACCCATCCTCTGATGGCTACTTCCAGCAGGATAATGCACCATGTCACAAAGCTTGAATCATTTCAAATTGGTTTCTTGAACATGACAATGAGTTCACTGTACTAAAATGGCCCCACAGTCACCAGATCTCAACCCAATAGAGCATCTTTGGGATGTGGTGGAACGGGAGCTTCGTGCCCTGGATGTGCATCCCACAAATCTCCATCAACTGCAAGATGCTATCCTATCAATATGGGCCAACATTTCTAAAGAATGCTTTCAGCACCTTGTTGAATCAATGCCACATAGAATTAAGGCAGTTCTGAAGGCGAAAGGGGGTCAAACACAGTGTGTGTGTATGTATATACGTGTGTGTGTGTATGTATATATGTGTGTGTGTGTATGTATATATATATGTGTGTATATTAGTGGTGGGCCGTTATCGGTCTTAAAGTGCTGCGTTAACGTGAGACTCTTATCGGGCGATAAAAAAAATATTGCCGTTAATCTATTCTCAAAGTTGGGTTGGGAGCTGGGTCTGTACTACGCAAGCTATGATGACAAACATGCATTTTAGTCCAGGATAGGCTTAAGCCTTGTCTGTGAAACCTGGGGTAAATGTGCAGAACACACGAGGAGAAAGTTTGCCTGAATGTGTTCGTCTTTGTGTGCTCTACTTTTGAAGTTGTGGGAGGATCTACCCACTGTCATGAAATTTTGAGAACGTGAGGGATGTTGTTTTTCCTCTATTGTCTTATTGAATTCATGACACTAAGACACTGAGCGATTTCTAGTTTGTTTAGTACACAGGCTCCCAGTCGATTGCAATGCAGCGCTACGCTGAACACGTCAATCAAGGTTTGCTGTGGGCGTTATGGTTTGTTACAGTGTTGCAATTACAATACATGCTTGAAAAGAGTGTTTCGCCTCAATAACCACTATTCGATCGTCCATAATATCCCCATGCAAATGTGATGCTTGTATTGTAATAATGTTGGCTGAACACAAAAACAACACAAAAGTATGGGTGGTTCCTGAATCCTGACCAACATATGCTGTTACTCTAGGAAAGATGTTTCATCCATTGTAAGAATTATAAAAGTCCTAGAATGTGTGCGAGATGTCTTGCTGTAAACAAGCATGCTGAAATACGATGTAGCCACCTTTCAAGCTCCACTCTAAAGGGAGCGAGTCCCCTTTGAGAACTTATCTCTGATCATTGCAAGCTCTTTCGCATGAAGCCTTGGGCCTCCTCCTTTGACTCTTCTCTCTTTCAGTAACTTTCTCTCTTTTCTCTGTCTGTTTGTATCTTTCTCTTTTTCTTCCCACCTGGTCCCATTCAATAGCTTTCTGCTTTGATCTGCTTCGAAAGCACACAAGTTAAGTTTGATGTGTTTCTCACATTTTTCTTATGCAGTCACTCCCCTGTAGGTGGCAGTAGTGAGGCTGGATGTGTGAAATGCAGTGCTGTCATATGCTTGTTTACTGTCATCGAATTGTGAGTCACAGTCATTTGCAGGTAGCCGGTTGCAGAGAAAGCGCTTTCTTGCTTTCTCTTGACAAGCTTTGTCACTTTCTTTCACCATCCGTCTTTGTCTCTTGCACACGCTTCCCTGATTAAACTTGAAGGGTCTGGCTGCAGATTTGCACTTGCACTCTCAGACTTGCATTCTTTGACTTACACTCTGTCACCTGCGCTTCCTCCCCAAAATACTCATTAAGATCATTGTTAAATGGATAGTTCACTCAAAAATCCAAGATAAAGGTGACTTTGTTTCTTCAGTAGAACACAAATGAAGGTTTTTTAACTCCAACTGTTGCAATCTGTCAGTTGTATAATGAATGTGAATGGTAACAAACATGCACAGACAACGCCTCGTGACGACACTGATGTCTTAAGACACAAAACAATCGGTTTGTGCGAGACCTCTAATAATCTAATAATATAATTTTTTACCTCTATTACACCATGTCCAACAGCCTTGAGCGCGAGAAATCACTTCTGCCGCTTGTGTAAACTACGCCAGATCGTGTACAGACCTCACTTACCGGAAGTGATCGTGCGCTGAAGGATGTTGGACATAGTGGTGTATTAAAGGTAAAAAACGATATAAATACTGTTTGGTTTCTCACACAAACCGATCGTTTTGTGTCTTAAGGCATCATTGTGTAATCACAAGCCACAGTGTTTAACATGGATTTGTCTGTGCATGTTTTTTTTTAGTCGGATAGATTTTGTTACCCTTCACATGCATTATACGACTGACAGACTGCAACGGTTGGAGTTAAACATCTTCATTTGTGTTCCTCTCACCTCTATCTTGGATGCCCTGGGGGTAAGCAGATAAACATAACTTCCATTTTTGAGTGCACTATCCCTTTATCTTAATTTGTATATATCCTAATGACACTGAAAACATATTCGTCAAGTTGCCAGACATGACTGAATGTATTGCTGTCCAATTAAAACAATAATCAAAATATCTATAAAATCAAGATTGATCCCTTTTTGTTAATTGTATTTGCGATATACAGTAGAAAACTGTAAGTCATTGTCAACAACTTGTTCAAGGAGCATATGCATGTCCTGCATCTGAGTAATACAAGGTCGGAGGGTTCCATCATTCCTGTCCTCTGAAAATTCAGCCTTCAATAACTTGTCCATCGCCTTGGTCTCGTTCCTTCATGCACTGTATTTTGGCACATTTGAGTGTTTCACACAACACTTTCTGGCTGTCTTCAAATCCACAATGAATCATAACATGAGTTAGACTGGGTAAACCCAGCCTGGCGATTTGATTTCGCCCTGCAGCTCAGGCTGGAAACCTGTAAGTTTTTCTATTTTGCTTCCGTTATAAACCTGCTTATCCACCTGGCGCACTATTGGTGGGTTTAACAATGATTATAGAGAAGCGATAGATCGTTGTTCTGATTGGTTGAAGGACTATCCAATTGCGTACAGAGTCATTTGAACTATGCCCCATTGAGCACGCCTCTTTTGATCTGATTGGTTGAAGGACTATCCAATTGCATACAGAGTTATTTGAACTATGCCCCATTGATCACGCCTCTTGTGATCTGATTGGTTGAAGGACTATCCAATTGCGTACAGAGTTATTTGAACTATGCCCCATTGATCACGCCTCTTGTGATCTGATTGGTTGAAGGACTATCCAATTGCGTACAGAGTTATTTGAACTATGCCTGTTGATCACCCCTCTTGTGCAGTAGAAAATACAGAGCAGACCCCCCAGACCAATGTTCAATCTTAAAAGATTGAGCATGGTTTAGTGATAGCCAGACAAAACATGCGTTGCAATTGTAAGCAAAAACAATAATGATAACACTGCTTTAAAAAAACTCCAAAACTTTGAGGAGTAGATGATAGTAGTAGATGATACCACAACCATAATAAATAGCGTTTGTAAATCAGTATAATTTTTAATTATTACATATCAGCGATTTAAAGTCTAAACATAGCATATAATTATATATTGACAAAATATATTTATACATACGGCAATGATTATTGAACTCAGTTGGAAGTAATTCCGAATCGAATATGATCCACAAGCGGCGTTGCAGGCAGCGGAGAATGCACGTGGCGATTGAGAGTGCTAGTGCAAGTCTGCAGCAGACCCTATTGAAAAAAAGCCGTCTTCTCATTTGCAAAGAATGTTTTTTTTATTTTTTTTACTCTTTGTCTGTGGTGGACATCTGTTTTTTCATCACTGTAAAAAAAAAGTAACTGTTCTATGTTTTTTAAAGAAATAGTCACATTGTGAACAATTAAGTCCAAATTAGTTGAAATAAAAATGCTTTTATGAGAAATGCTCACAGTTGTGAGAAAAATCAAAAATGCAATTGTGAGATATATTCTCAAGTGAGAGATATAAAGTCACAATCATGCAGGGAAAAAAAGTTCCAATTATGCAAAACATCCAGTTGTGAGAGATAAAAATTTAATTGTCAGGAATAAAGTTGCAATTATGAGAAATAAAGTTGCAATTCCAATTACTGTATGAGAAATAGTTTCAATTGTGAGATATAAAGTTGCAATTATAAGAAGATATTAAAATGTAGTTATGAAGTCTCAGTTGTGAGATATATAAGTAGTTATGAGAAATACATTTGCAATTTATTTTATTTCTTAAAGGTGGAAACAGGCCTCCTAGTGTTCTGATGGTGTCACGTGATGAATATTGATATGTTACATGTTAAATAACAAGTTATGAATTGTGCAGCAATACTTATGCAAATACCTTATTCAATTATTCTGTTCTAAGCATAAGTCTTGTAAATCTTAAAAAGTTAATCTTTAAATCCTCTTTGGAAAAAGCCTGCTCTAAATCGTGTGGATATTGTTGTTTGGTCTCACTAATTCCTCTGATTTTTCCTGACCCTGAAATAAGGCATCTGCCTTTGTTCTCTGTAAAAGTCAATTCCCCACTTATGCCACTGTAGATCCTTGCCTCATTATTTTTGAGACCTCTGCTTAGGTCAATAAAGGTAACAAAATGGCAACACACACACACACACACACACACACACACACACACACACACACACACACACACACACACACACACACACACACACACACACACACACACACACACACACACACACACACACACACACACACACACAGACATAATACCATTTTAATGATTGGAAACAACAGCAGCTCCAAGGTAACTGTGCATAGAGCGGGCCGAACACAGAGAGATGCAATTTAGTTATGAGGATGTGATTTGTGTCTTTCTGGTATTAAATCAGGTGTGTTTATCTGAAGCAAACAGGAAATGAAAATCAGGATGTAGAGCAACAACAATGACAGAGAATGGAGTTGTTTAAAAGTGTAGTTGTTTTCTGCAGCGATGTCCTGTGTGTTTCTATAGTAGCGAAGGCAGTGAAACCGCTGTACATTCATGCTGAGAAAATGGAAGTCAGTGGGACGTTACTTCTAGACACTGCTGCTGGATAATAGGGCTTTGTTCCAATAGGCAAGACTGCATCAGCTTCAAGGCTCGGATCCCAGCCAGGGAAGTGCAGGGCTAAAACACTGATCTCAGGCTCTTGCTAGAGATTCTGCATTTTTGTTGCTATGTAATGTTGCTCTTGGGACAACCTCCATTTGGATTTAATGCACCATGAAAAGAGGATAAACCCTTCCCTTTAGGGTACGAGAGAGGAGGAAAAGTCTGTTTTGTTGTTTACTTTGAGGCGACCGTGCGGTAACATGATTCAGACTCAGACTCTGTCCCTAGCTGCATCTGCTTTAATGTACTTAATGGCAAGTTTAGCTCCCTGTAACTTGTGTCAAACAGGGTTCCTCATCATATGCTGGCTAAAAGGGCGTGTTGAAGGGACACACGTCTGTGAGCGCTTAACACTGGATACGATTTAGGACTGACACTAAAAAACTAACAGCAACCAATCAGATTCCGTTCTTCTTTATGCCTGAATCGGACTGTATATAATAAAGTACTTGACCGATTAATGGTTTGATTATTTGTCACAAGAATACAGAAGCATCTTCTTCTTCCCTCTCAGGTTCTACACAGTAAAAGCCTTTTTCCAAATGATTTTGGTTGAAACTTATGGTTGCCCATTTTATTTGATGATTATAGTGTGAGGCAAGAATAAAGCTGTATTTCAGTGTTGAATTAGATGACGCAGGAAAATAAGACAAAACAAAATGTATTTCATTTTAATCTCGCAAAAGCAATCGCCAGCTCAACCCACTCTGATACGTTGTAGAATATTGTAATAATCCTATGTATGTGTGTTTATATACTCAGGACACTTGGGAGTAGATTCTGTAGAAAGATAATCTCTAAAACTTTCTAGACCAGTGGTTCTAGCACATCATTGTCCTGTGTTTTGGTTTGGTTTACTTTAATATTTGTTTTGTCTTACTTTAAATGACAATGATGTCTTACTTTTTACAAGAAAACACTTTTTCAATCTGTCGTCTTAATGTTTAATGAAAGTGTTTAATTCGATGTGGTATTTGTCGATTACTTGTGGTTATTTGTTAAAAAGATGATATTATGTGTGTAGAAGTTATACAAGCTCTTCTGCATCTGTCCCTACAGGTGAAGCGTGTAAGTTCTGTATCACTAGCATCACCTAGAACTATTGGCAGATTTCCTGCACACTCCCTCATCTGTCATTAGTCAGCCAAACAGATAGTTCCGACCATACAGTATGTGCAAAATGAAGTTTCAAAATGAAACAAACAAAAGTTCAAAACATATCAGAAATACTCCTGACCACTAGGGGCAGATGTTCCTGATTTGGGCAGAAGTATCACATCTGATATTGAAAGAAGTCTCTTATGCCCACCAAAGCTATGTTTAAATAGTAAAAACAGTAATATTAAAAATATATATATATTATTAACTTAAAGTGACTCTTTTCTTTTTTAAAGGCATATGTAATATTTTTTATTAAAATATCCAAAACCCCCTAGAACAATGTTATATATATTTTACATTATCCCAAATGTTTAAATCCAGAGAAATAAGCCATTTTAACCAGGACACGGACCGGGTATGTGTGTCACCTATCAATGACATCATACCCACGTTACCTTAAGTAATTTCTGGTTTTATTTTGTAGAAACCATGGAAATGAGATGCTTTAATATATTGTTTTATCAGAGCAATATATTGTTTTTATCAGAGTTTGGATACATTCATCGACAGAAAATTAATCATTGTTACCGTTTTATCTTGTTATCTTGTTTTCTTGAATCCATGCCTTTCTTGAGTACCATGCCTTATATCGATCTATCTTACTGCAGTGTGGAACTCATAGTAGCCCCCGAGCGAATGCACAAAGTAGCATTATAACATAATTTTCGACACCAAATGTATCTAATATGATAAAACCGCATCTGCGGCATAATAAAAGCTCCACTGCTCTCGTGCCATGTCGCGCTCGTCTCTCATTAGCGGTAGCTCCAGCGGCCTCATTCCGCTCTAACGGCTTTCAGCCCCACCCTTCTTCATACTAAAGTAACATAAATCAATCTTTATTACATTAGCTCCTCCATGAATATGATTTCTGCTCAAGTACAGTTGGATTCTTTTCCCACTAGCTTTAGAAGTGAAAACAACAACTCTCATGATTCAGCGAAATCAAGCCATCATCAAGCTACGCCTTTCTTTTGAATAAGCGACTTCCAGTGGCGAAAATTACATATTGTGCCTTTAATTATATTTTAAAATCCATCCTTCAGTGTCACACAATCCTTTAGAAATCATTCTAATTTGGTGCTCAAGAAACATTATTATCAATGATGTAAACTGTGATGCAATTTTTTTGTTGTTGTTAAAAAATTTGAATCGATTTGATCTGGATAAAATATTACATTCTTTCTTTTACTTTTGTTCCTGCATATTAAACTGGAAAAAATTGCGTGCTTCACTTTTAAACAGGCCAAACCTGCTCACCTTCTGTCGGGTGCAATTATCTTTCTGAATCTCTACCTTTAGCAGCTTTCTCACACTCATCCCAGCACTCAAGCTCGTCCAGCTCTTCTCTGCTGCTCTCAGTTTGATTGCTTCATAAGTCTTAGCCATTTCCAAATGACCCCTTCAGTATGGGAGATCTCCTCTTGAGCCTCTGCTCCAACCCCAGTTTCACAGCTTCAAACAACCCCTCTGACCTACTCCATCATCCCTCCTCATCCTCCTGGAGCCTTGAGCATCACTCTCATTTGCACTGTTTAATGCCGTGTGACCACCCAGTCCGGCCATCAGCGCTTTGGCTGGCTAGTTTGGATCTCATGTTGATTTCCCATAACTCAGTGCATGTCACTTCATCTCTGTGCATCTTTAGCTCCTTTGGCCTTTGATCTGTGTGAAAATGCAGTGTCCTTATTTGTTTTCCTTGACTGGAAACCTACAAACAGTTGTGTTGTGGCTGAGCGTTGCTGTGTTTATGTAATTCACACATGCAAAGCGTTGCTTATGAAGCACTCGGATGACGTGGCGTCGACAACGCCATATGGTCAATGAAGCATAGTGACCTAAATAAATACACTTGCAATAATAATTTGTGTCCATATTGAATATTTTCACAACACTGTACCTTTTCACCTAAGCTAAAAATGTCTCCTAGTAATTGCGCTGGTGAAAAGGAAAAATCTAACGTCCCTATAGAGTTCAGGTCTCTCAACCTTTCTCCCATCGTGCAGTCTGATAATTGGCTCGCACCTCCAAACCTGTGTTATTATAAGGGCAATTTGAGAGCTGGGTTGACCAACTGAAGAGGAAGTGTTAGTAGAGAGGGGCCGAAAATGGGCAAATGGGGATGGAATGACGCATTGCTTTTCTCTTGGAGCGAAATTAGCTGTGTTTTGAGGATTGTTTGATCTGCTTGCAATGGCCTGTCAGTCTGTCACACAGCCAGTCCGCTGTGCAATTTGCCAACATGTTGAGCCACCATCTACTCAGCTCTCATTTAGAGAGTTTCCCAATTCTGCTCACATTCATGTCATCTGACAGGGAAATTGCTTTTCTTGTTATCGGATATCGCTCTTCACACGAAGCTCAGCATAGGCGCTCACGCTTAAAGAAAATAGTCCAGTGTGTTTATCATAATGGCTTTAAGATTTCTCTGGGGTTATTATGCCTCTATGTTACAATTATAGTGGCCAGAGGCAAAATGTGTGTGTATATATATAGCAATCATGAAAGAATGCTACAATCTCAACTGATGCCCAAAATCCTTTATACTGTACACACACACACACACACACACACACACACCTACACACACACACACACACACACACACACACACACACACACACACACACACACACACACACACACACACACACACACACACACACAGGTAGGAGATATTAGGCAGCATGTGAAACATTTTTTCCTTTGTGTTAGAAGCAGGAAAAATGGTCAAGTATAAGGATTTGAGCGAGTTTGACAAGGGTCAAATTGTGATGGCTAGATGACTGGGTCAGAGCATCTCCAAAACTGCAGCTCTTGTGGGGTGTTCCCGGTCAGTGGTCAGTATCTATCAAAAGTGGTCCAAGGAAGGAACAGTGGTGAACCGGCAACATGGTCATGGGCGGCCAAGGCTCATTGACGCACGTTGGGAGCGAAGGCTGGCCCGTGTGGTCCGATCAAACAGATCTGATTCTGATAGGAAGGTGTCAAAATACAAAGTGTATCGCAGTTTGTCGCAATGGAAGAAGGTGGCCTGGTCTGGTGAAAAGATCATCACATGGATGGCTGGGTGCATTTGCGTCACTTAACATATGGCACCAGGAAGCACTGTGGGAAGAATGCAAGCCGGCGGAGGCAGTGTGATGCTTTGGTCATTGTTCTGCTGGGAAACCTATGTGGATGTTACTTTGACATGTACCACCTACAGACCATGTTCACCCTTTCATGGAAACGGTATTCCCTGGTGGCTGTGGCGTCTTTCAGCAGGATAATGTGCCCTGCCGCAAAGCAAAAATGGTTCAGGAATGGTTTAAGGGGCACAACAACGAGTTTGAGGTGTTGACTTGGCCACCAAATTCCCCAGATCGCAATCCAATGGAGCATCTGTGGGATGTGCTGAACAAACAAGTCCGATACATGGAGGCCCCTTCTCGCAACTTACAGGACTTAAAGGATCTGCTGCTAACATCTTGGTGCCAGATACCACAGCACACCTTCAGGGGTCTAGTGGAGTCCATACCTCGAACAGGTCAGAGCTGTTTTGGCAGCAAAAGGGGGACCAACAAAATATTAGAAAGGTGGTCATAATTGGTGTATCACTATAGTGTAGTAGTTGTTTTATTGCTGTCTGTTTATTTTATTTTTGGAGAGCTATTAAATAGACATAATTTTGCATCATAGGCAGATTTTTTATCAACACCTACTTCTGAGGGGTCCTGTACCAGCCAAGCAAGTGCCACTGAGATGAAAAGGAATGCTAACGGACAGGTTTTTCAAGGTTTTGTAGACCTTGTTTTATAATCAAAAACAATATACATTTTGACAACATAAATGTTAAATATTGGCTTTAACAACTGCTGTACGCTGGTGGCCTGCAGGAGGATGTGGGCGTAATGTAATTTCCATATGGAATCGCAGGGGGAAAACAACAGATTGGAGACTGTCGCTGTTAGCGGTTGTTGCCCTTTCCAAAGCGGTGGCATTTTCGTCGGTCAGTTTGTCCCTTGTTTCCTCTGGTCAGTTCAAATTGTGCTACTTGTGTTTTTCTGTCCAGCTGGGAGGACACTGATGTGGTTTGAACTCCCTAGAGAGAGTCTGATCACAGGCCTTAAAATTGCTTTAGAGGAAACAATAAGGATGCTTCCTTATAGCAAAATGCACCGTCTGCTTCGCATTTAATGGATAGTCAAAGTTTGCGGTCTCTTCTCTTCCCACAATGTCTCGTTGAGTCACTAGCTTATCGGAATTTGAACATTAGTTAATTTGTATTGATTGCTGAATGCAGACTTTTTGTTCGACACTTTAAACAGGGAAACCCACAGGCTGATGCCAAACCTCGAAATGCGCTTTTTATTTTCCGTCTGCATCACAGAAATTCCCCAATCCCTTGCCATGCTCTCTGACCACCCATCTTTCCACTGATAATTGGATCCTGGAAAAAGCTCTGTGAGAAACTACTTTACATAGCTTTCTAAACCAGAACATGGGATTCCAGTTCACTTCAATATTGCATTTCAACACTGCGTGAGTGGATGAAATATTCATACCTCAAAAATGACTTTAATATGGGAATATTTCTAGAAGTGTGTGAGTAGAATTTGACCTGATCTGTTGGCATTCATTTAATATGTAATGGTGCATCAATGTATCTGTTCATTTGAGCTAAATCTGATATATGATAACATTAGATCTCTAAAGCCAGTTTTATATTCTGTGGTGTAATAGTTCAAACATTTTGATAGTTTTCAACTATATTTATATCCGTCTTTTAATCAGACATGAAAAACATCCGCTAGTTCAAGCTGTGTAGAGAATAAAAGCACGGGATGCTAATAAGATTAGAAGCTAGCTTTGTCAGGACTGTAGCAGTTGCATGGTTAATGCCTCGTAATCCCTTAGTAGTGGAAATGGAAACTTGGAATTTTCTAGTAGTTCAAAGATCAAAAGATTGAATCGTTCCAGTTCTGCGCTATCCAAATTCTGCTAAATGAATACTGTAGCTGAAATATATCAGGACACTTGCAGTAAAGCTGCTTATTAGCAAATCAAACTAAGCTACAGTGTTGGGGCGTAGCTAACAAAAAGCAGAAGCACTACTACTTTAACTACATTTTCATTAGCGTGACAGTAGCTCAGCTTCTCCAATAACAAGATACTTTATCCAACAAGTAGCACTGTAGCGTGACAACATGGTATATTGTATCCTCCATTGAGTCAACTGAGACACAAAACCCTCTCTATCTCACACAATACTGTGGCTCGAGTTTGAAGTTCAATTTGTAACCCAGGTTCATTAGAAAAAACAGGTTCATTAGATAAATTTTGCTTCTGGCATGTTGGTGGAGTGTTTAATATCCCCCAAAATTTGATCTGCCTTTAAATACAAACAAACAAACAAAAAAAAAAACACTTGTGGTGAAAATAAAGTTTTTAATGTTATGCTGTTTTAAAAATGCTTTCAGACTAAACGTGCAAATTCATCAGTCAACACCATAGCTGAGTATTTTCTCCTTAAAACTGCTTTGAAAGGACACGGTTTGAAATCGCTGGTGTTTCTGATGTACAAACTTCCTTGTAACCAATCACGTCAACGTAAGGGCGGGCTTTAGCATATCATTAACTATTATCTGAAGCAGGGGAGTCAGTCTCAAGAGAAAGCAGGTTATCCCAGTATATTTTTCTGTTGATACGGAAAATGGTGTACATTTAGCAATATAGCGGGTGTATTATGTATATGATGTATATTACAATGTTATGTTGAACTATATGCCTTTCTCCACTGACATTTTATGATATTCAAAGCTTTTTTAAGGATACTGGTTTAAAGAAGGCAGACTAAGATGACAAACAGGAACATGGTTTGTGTAATTTTTTTGGACATTAATGTACATCCAAAAATATCAAAACGAAGAAAAGAAAAATATCCGTACATGAATACAAAAGACAATTTTTGCTGCTGGTGATGTCTATTGATTTTAAAGCCTGACAGACGTTTCTGATAGGTAGGCTTATGCATGTGTATGTGAGAGAAAGCGGGGGAGAAGTTGTGGCTCACCTTATTGTGTGCGTAATATTTATATATTCCAGCTAACATTTGGACGTTTAATGATCGTCCTGACATGGTTGAAAAATAGTAGTTCCAAAATTAAAGTTGACTGGACATACGTTGAGCATATCTAAATGCATTTTTTTTTGGAAAGGTAATGTAAAATTTTTTCCCAATTTATGCCATCCTATACAGCTGCTATTTTTGGCCAGAGACACATTGTTGCCTTTGGACCAATGTTTGCTGGGATGCCATATTGATATTAATAATATTTATAACCGCCACGAAAAGCTGTGCACGCGCAGAGGCTCCCACTGATTTTCTGCTTTTTCGTACAATATTCATTAAAATTGTGCTTATGTGTCCCGTAGCCTATATGTCGAATTGCTGCCAGCCCAATTTATCAGCGGCCCACTGGGAATTCTTCCGAATCTACCGATGGCTACTACAGACCTGTGCATATGCTACTTGTAATATAATATAAAACTGAATTTGCATTTGCGCTAGTGACGCTGATTTGTTTTTAACGCTGCAGAATAAAATAACAAAATCTGAGAACATTCTTCTGTATGCTTTTATTTAAGTGCAGTTTTATCAGAAGCAAGGGTGTAGTGTTACATTTAAGCTATTTTAAGGTGTGAATAATTTTTTTTCTCACAGGAAAAGATGTTTAAATATGTCATTTTGGTGATCAATGATGAGATTTAAGAGATAAAATGATTGTCTACTGGGAGACTTTAATGCTACTATGTCAGAAAAGCCATATATTTGGAGCTGGTTATTTGATGTAAATGTTGAAACGTGCTACGATAAGTGTTTTGAGATTTTTATTAATCAATAATCTGCCCCTGTAATCCTAATTTCATAAAGTGTGAAACGTTTTTGGTGTTTTACTGCATCTACTGTTTATTTCAGCTGGAAAGGCAGTCACAAGTATGCATATGTATGTTTTTGGAGTTTTGCAAACATGTAGTTTTGCCAATTTGTTGTAGTCATATTTTTTAAAGATATAACCCCCTTTAGTTTTGTTAGTAGATTCTAGTTTTGCTGGCTAATATTCCAAAGCTGTAGTTTAACTGTAGCTGAACTTCTTTTAATTGTGAGTTACTTGTAGCTCGTCAAGATGCGGTTTTAAAGTATAGCTTCCCTTACATTTGCAAAGAAATAATTAGCCTTGCCTGCCTACTTCATAGTGCTCATATCATAGTCTCCACACAGGGTGAGAATTTCACAGCAATCAAAATTCAATTAAAAAGTTTGTCACACAGTGATTTTGATGTTGTCGAATTTACTGATTTCCAAAGGAAATGTGTCACAAGAGACACGCAGTGGGTTGTCATCTCTGTCGCTGTGATGTGCTGCTGTGCATTTTGATGTTGACGCTGAGCTTATGATACACTGTTTGATTTTCATATACGGTGTGTGTTGGTCTGTATGAGCAATAAAATGAGAGCGAGAGCACAATATGGGGTGTATTTTATAACGGAGCAGCAGTAAAAATGATTGTGCATGTGCTCTGTTTGCAAGCATGCCTGGCTGCAGAGCTCATCTTTCTCATTCCAGCATTGAAATTGTGCTTGTTGACCAAGTAAATAAGGCCCAGTCATAGACCATCTTTTTTCTAGCAACCTTCAAAGATGATTGAGTGTCTGGTCGAATAGTCATTAACCTTTGTGGCTGAAACAAGTCTTCATTATCTCAGGTGTTATGTTCTCATAAAGGGAACACAATGATGCTTTTGCAAATCACCTGAGCTTAACGGTAGAATATTACAGTAACAATAAATTACTTTGATTTGTGTTTTGTCCTTTTAAAATGAAGGGAAGCTAAATAATTATTAAACCAAGAAAACATTCAGCTCTCTGTACAGCAGGAGCATAAATCACTCTGTCACAGTTCCCTATTTATGGCAAAGCTGAATCTGTTTAATGTTAAAATGTAATTTTCAGAAGCCATTACTCCAGTCTTCAGTGTTACATTTTTCTGTGATAGGTGCTATATATATATATATAGTTTACTTTCTTACATGATCCTTCAGAAATCATTCTAAAATGCTGATTTGGTGCAATAAACATTTCTTATTATTTTAACTGTCGAAAACTATTTAACTGTTGGAAACTATGATTAAAAAAAGTTTTTTGTAAAGTAAAAGCCTTTACTGTCACTTTTGATCGATTTAAATGGTTATGTTTTATGTGTATTTTATGCACTTAGGTGTTCTTGCCTGTGTACTTGCCTAAGCAAAGATAACTACACGAGTTAAGGTTAGGTTTAGCAAAAGTTTTTTTTTTATTGTTTCCTGAGGTGCACTTATAATGTTAATATGATTTTTACATCAGAAATGGTCATAATTTCGAAATAAATGGCTATTTTCTACCCTGATTTTAGCCCTCTGATTTGAACGCTCTGTTTTAAGGGGTGTATCTGCTGCGGGACTTCAGTGTAAACGCCCACTGCTGTGATTGGCTGACATCTTTGCATATGAAATAAGTATAACATGTTGAAACCGCTTGAATACTTTTGCAAAATTATTACTATTACAGATGTGAAAATTAATTAATTGTGAAAAGTGTTGGTTATTGCATTATATTTCGATCTATTCCCATCACATGGAAGGTTGAAGTGATGAGCATTGAGCAGAGGACAGTCTGTTGATCGCGTGAATGCAACAATCTTGTCGTTGTGATGCAATTTTGCGCACTCACGTAAAATAGATTAGTTTTGTAGTGTAAGAGCATCACTATAACAGGAGTTTTGGCAAGTGTCCAGAAAAATGATGATGATTCACATTTTCTTTTACATCACGTGGATGGCCGTGTGCATGTACGTTGCTTACCTGGAGAACACATGGCACCAGGATGCACTATGGGAAGAAGTCAAGCCGGTGGAGGCAGTGATGCTTTGGTCAATGTTCTACTAGGAAACCTTGGGTCCTTCCATCCATGTGGATGTTACTTTGACACGTACCACCTACCTAAGCATTGTTGCAGACCATGTACACCCTTTAATGGAAACGGTATTCCCTGGAGGCTGTGGCCTCTTTCAGCAGGATAATACGCCCTGCCACAAAGCAAAAATGGTTCAGGAATGGTTTGAGGTGCATAACAACGAATTTGCGGTGTTGACTTGGCCTCCAAATTCCCCAGATCTCAATCCAATCGAGCATCTGTGGAATGTGCTGAACAAACAAGTCTGATCCTTGGAGACCTTACCTTGCAACTTACAGGACTTAAAGGATCTACTGCTTACATCTTGGTGCCAGATACCACAGCACACCTTCAGGGGTCTAGTGGAGTCCATGCCTCGATGGGACAGGGCTGCTTTGGCAGCAAAAGGGGGACCAACACAATATTAGGACATATTAGGTCATAATGTTGTGCCTGATCGGTGTACCCGTCCAAGTGACAGAAAAATTTGATTACTCCTAATCCTATTGCAATAAGTGGAACTGTCTGAACTGTAATCTCAGTGTGTGAATTAAGCATTTTTATTCCTTATAGTTGTGATGTTTTCTGTCTCTTAATACCTTTTGTAGTTTGCAGGAAAACAATCTCAGGCGTCAATACTCCTCTAAGCATGCAGAACAACACGCTAGGAATGAGGGTGAGATGAATAGCGCAACTTAGAAATAATCTGTCCCTCCATCAGTAACTGTTTATAGTACACTAAATCAAAACTTAGCTATTTTCAGTCTTGGTGGGCTCCTACCGGAGTGTGAAGAAATGCTTGATTCTTCCTTCAAACAACAAAATGGACCAGGAGGACAAAGACTGGGATTGATAAACGGAGAGGCATTTGTTTTTCTCTCCAAATCAATTTCAGAAATGCCAAATGGGCAGCTTTAGCAGGCCTCGGCTCTGAGACGCATCTCAAAAAAGATATGAAAACAATACATTCTGATGGAGCACCGAGAAAAGCAAACAGACTGATTTAATTATGACATCGCCTGTGGTATCTGAGGGATGATGAGCACTAATGGCTGAGCCCGGGCTCGCACGACGTGTAATCTGGGACTTGTTTGTTTATCTTTTTTCCCTACTGAGGTGACGATCTACAGTAAGCAGAGCACAGATTAATGAGATGTCATCTGATGAGATTGCTACGAGAAACCACCGGAGAGATCTGGATCTACAGTAGAGTGCATGTGTTGAGTCAGTTTGCGGTGATTAAGCTTCTGCGCCTTGCATTTTGAGTGCTTTAGGGACCATGACAGGATCATGGTCTGAGGTCTTGTTCTGTGTATTGATTGTTGACCGTTATAAAGAACCGAACACATTTAAATGGCTAAAAGAACAGTAATGTACTGTATTTATTCACAGGCTGCTGTACTTACGATATGTCACTAAATGCACAAATATTTATTACTTCTCAAAAGTGTTTTTTGTATTAAAAGTGTTTGCCATGCAGCATGAAACGATTGATTTAGTAAAAATACCTCAATTGTCTGTGATTATATGTCTGCCATATTTACAGTAATACACATGAACTTAAAATATGGCTTAAATACAATTGATATTTTGAGCTGTTCATATTTTCATTAAGGGATTTAAGGCATTTAAACATATTTGCTTGTTAATTTTTCACACTAACTAGCACCAACTTCAATTTACTAATTTTTGCTATTGTCACAAGAATGTTCTGTCACATTGAGCCATAAATAAGTGTCTCTTTAGTGTAAGTTAATAATTCCTAATCAAATGTGCCAAGAGCAGATGCATACAATTAAAGCGTACATTTTTACATCTTTTTTTTTTGCAACTTGTCACTGATTGTCTTAACAATAAAATGAACAACATACTAATACATTTTATGACACCTAATGAGTGGGTGTGATGAAACCTGTCAAAACCTTAATATATGATATGAAGTTAATGAAAGTTAGACATGAGTTTTGAGTTTGAGAAACCAGTCACTTTTCTGTCAAAGGAAAGGGAAAAAAGCAGAGATTAAAGTGTAACATTCTCAATGACAGATCTGTGACATAATTTTACAAGTAACCAGCTTGAAATGCTTGTCTTTCCCATCAGAGTTTATTTGTTTACAATTAAAGGGAATTTCTTTTCATCTAAATGATCTAGCAGGCATGGGACTGAATGCTTGAATGAATCATTTAGTTTGGAGTACTTTTGATTTCCATGAAGGGGAAGCATTTTTTTGTTGCTGTTCAAAAAAACACTCATTGGATGGTACCTTACTGTTCAAAAGTTTCATACTCCCTAAGGATGCATTTATTTGATAAAAATACAGTAAAAACAATTCTATTGTAAAAGTATTACAATTTCAAGTAATTATTTTCCATTTTAATACATTTTAAAATGCAATTTTCAGCATCATTACTTCAGTCTTTAGTGGCACATGATCCTTCATAAATCATTATATATGCTGCTCAATAAGCGTTTTCCTGTTATAAATCTTGAAAATTGTTGTGCCGCTTAATAATTTTGTGGTAACTGTGATACATTTTTACAAGATTCTTTGATGAAAAGAATGTTCAAAAGAACAAAATTCATAAAAAAAATTGTAACTTTATAAATGCCTTGACTGCACTTTTGATCAATTTAATGCATCCTTATTACACGGCTCTGTGGAATACTTGATTCTGATTGGTCAATCGCGCATTCCAGCGGTATGTTATTCATTCAGAAAACAACAGCCACAATGAATAACACACTGCTCATCCGGGTACTACGCGTTATCTTGACCGGTACTGCTTATATGTTTAAACATATTAAAATAAATCTTCAGCAATAGGATTAAAGCAGCTTGGAACTGTTTTTCTTCGCAGAAGCTTTGCGTAAGAGCTAATATAATATTTAAACTCAAGACAATATTTTGTTTCTAATTTACTTGAGACAAGTAGCCGTGTAATAGGTCTTATTCAGAGCAGCGCCATGACCGGTATGAAAGCGAGGCTGTGAGGGTAAGACTTACCGTGTTTTCAATGGCATCCGCTGTAAAAAAAGCTGTATACAGCTCATAAATCACTTATCATTTTCCACAGCTCATGTTATCTGGAATTTTTTGTCTTCTAAAACTTCTTGGAAAGATATTTTTGCAGTCTTTCATCAGCAGAACAATCCAAAAACGCATTAAAAAACAGTACAACCCACTGAAGAGATGCATGGCTATCCCTCACAGCCTCGCTTTCACTCTCGTTAAAAATCAAAGATGGCGTTGCTGTGAATAAGGCCTATAAGCGGGATAATAGACGTCCAGCCGGTTGTTATCGCAGAATAAACCCGAGTGACACAAGACCCCTCAGCTTCCTGTTGGGGTCCTGATCACTCTGTTAGGGTTTATTCTGCGATAACAACCGGCTGGATGTACATTATCCCTTATTTACTGATTAAAGGTATTCATATCTTTGAAAATTGTTCTGACCCCAAACTTCTGAACGGTGTGCTGCATCATTCAATTATTTTATTTTATTTTATTTTATTTTATTTTATTTTATTTTATTTTATTTTATTTTATTTTATTTTATTTTATTTTATTTTATTTTATTTTATTTTATTTATTTTATTTATTTTATTACTTTTTTATTTTTAATTTTTATATATATATATATATATACATATATATATATATATATATATATATATATATATATATATATATATATATATATATATATATATATAATGCTAGTTTTCATTGGTAGTCCCTTTGCCAGATGCTATTAGGCCTAAAACTAGAAAAAGAAATGGGAGAACAAGACCAACAATAGTGGAAACAGAGTAAACAAATGGAAAATACAATACAAAAAAAATTAATAAAAACAATAAAACAAAAGGCAATATATATATTTTTTATATATACATTTATATAAGAAGAGAGGGAAAAAAAGATGTTGTTATGGGTTAAATACTACTACAAATAAAATGATTAATAGTAATAATAGAGGAATCAGCATTAATGTTCACATTGTTGAACCTGCGGAAATCACAATTTATCCCTCACAGACTGATGGTAAACAAAAATACAAGCCTTGGCAAGGACTGCTGCCGCGTCATCAGAAGAGATTTCCACCATAAGATGTGTGTGTGTGTGTGTTTGGAGCTGATAGAGAGAAACAAAACTCTGGCGATTATCCCACAGCTGTCATCCAGAGGGCTCACCTCAGCCCCCAGATGCCTGCGTGAAGCTCAGGTTCGGCTCTCTTGGCCTCGTGTACTTTGATTCACCCGAGGCGGCGGCGAGACGTGACCTCTCGCCTGCACTCTGTCGCTCACTGCTGCCCTACAGCAAAGCTGCACGAGGACCGCAGTTTTACACCAGCGCTGTGCCAGTCTAGCTCTGCTTCATTTGATTAAAGTCTTGGCATACGAACAAAAGGGGAGCAGATTACTCTATTGATCCAGCGAAGCTCAACTGCTTTGCGAGGAATAGCTTAGTTCAAATACAAAAAAAAAAAAACGATATACTTTGTATTCATGTGTAATGGATTTGTATTATGTGAAGAGTAACCGAAGGATGATATGTAGCGCTTAATATCATGTCTGCCTACATGTGTGCTCATTTTAACCCTCCCACATTTTTCTGTCTATTTTTCCTTGCCGCCCTCAGTAGGTCCTGATAGCTTGGTGGAATTGTGTTGAATTCTATTCTGGTCCGAGGAACGTAAGGACATTGTTGCAGCAGGAGAGATGCTGATGTGGATTGAGTGTTGGCGTGTAGGTGGCGGTGCATCGACTGCGCGCCCCAGCCACAGGGAATTATTCCTGTGTGCTTTCTTTAACTCTTCAGAAGGAGAACGATACTCACATCCTCTCCTTTTGTGATGCAAATGCAGTTTTGTCTGAAAATATGCGTATAGTGTCCTTGAGTACGCCTCCCCAGCTACGGAAGGTCTTTTGTGACGGAATCGCTTTGGAGCGCAACCTCGATATTAATGAAAAACACAACACCTTAAATGCCGTCATCTATTAAACGATTCACAGATGCATTACAATGCACTTCATAATGCATTTTCTTTTCGTTTTACCCTTTTTGTGGTGCAGCCGCCTTCCTTTATTTGTTTTTGTGAGAGAAAAGTCATCACGCTGTTGATGTATAATTAGGGATTTTATTGTCGGAGGCCCGGGACTGTAGTTAATGACATTTATGCTTGTAGATTTTTGCATTTAGTTCTTTATTTACTGCAGTTGTAAAATGGCAGTTATCTGCGCCGCTGCTGTAAATCCAATAACATAAACGGTTGACTTTACAACTGTCCCTTATTGGTTTGTCACAGTGGAATGTTAATTTGTAGGGCGTAGTTCTTTAATTGCCCTCATGTTTCAGTGCACTTGTCTGGCTGGCACGGCTAGTCGTGATATTCGGTTTGATTTTAATCACTACTGTTCCTGAATGAATAATTCATCTGTCCTGGAGACCCGCTGAAGGTCAAGTTATGATAAGTTTACCATGTTTTCAGGGTTAATTAGAATATTCCTGCTGAAACCTAGTAGAGGAAATGGAGAACGAGTCATGATGTGCAATATATTTCCAAAGATCTTTGCATGTTTGTTTCCTTCACTCGCTGATATGAATATCTCCTCATCGCATTTCGCATCGCAACGCTGATTGAAAATCACTCGAAGGGTGAAATTAAAGTGCCATGTGTCGAATCTACCTGCTAGTAGAGGAGTGGAGGAACAGGAAGTCCCTTTGAAGAGTTTCTCCCAGGGCCTTGTGGTTCTCCAGAGTGGCCGTGTTGAAAATGACAGGTGTGAAATTGCTGTGCCGTGGCTGAGGACATCCCCCACACTTCTTTTAAGACACAGTAGTGCCATCCTACTGTCCTTTGACTTCATTTACATATCTTATAGAAAACATATAAAGAAGATTCACTGCCTGCCACACCATCATAAAAAGCAATTTCAGCCGAGTAGCTGAACCGAAGTGGATATTCTTGACTTCCTCCCAAGAAGTCGGTGCATATATGCACAGACAGAATGTTTATGTAGATATTTTATAGGTTGCGATATAAAGAGGCATGCGATTGTGCACAGTGTTTTATTTTTAGGTATGCTACAGAGGCAGTGCATATTGATATACGTTATATAATCCCAGCAGAGAGGCCAACTGTATTTGAGATTTCACTATATTGAACAATCACAGAAGAGAGCAGTAAATTCTCATTTAAAGCCATGAAAACAGTTTACTTTTAATATTGTGAGTCTGGGTCCTTCACATAAATTGCATTGCATTTCTAGTGCAAAAACAAACATATTCATTGTCTTGTTTTCCAGGACAACATCTAAACATTTTGCTAATGCTAAGCCTTACCAAATTTAGTGAGGATTATGCTTGAAACATGGAAAAATGAAACAAGATGCACTTTCATCTCATTTTTATGTTTCATGCTTTTACAATGTTTTGCAGTTTTGCTTCTCATGATAATTAATTCTTTTTTTATGATGTTAAGTCCAATGTGTATATATATGCATGTGAGTGTGCATAGTATTGAAGAACAATTTATTAATCTGAATTGGGATGACAGGAGGAGAAATTTACAGAATTGAAATTCAACGCAGATAATGGGAAAGGTACATTCCATATGCATAACCCTTAACCCCTTTAAATCAGTTTTTAAAAACTATCAAAAAATATTTTTTATACATCCATACATTGTTTTGACAAACTTTTTTTTTCTAGTTAAAAATCGGGCTGCTCGATTATGGCAGAAATCATAATCACGATTATTTTGGTATATTGAAATATTGAAATCACGCTCATACTTCAGCAAAATCTAATACTAGGTTAATTAATGTAAGTTAATTAACTCACAAATTATTTGATTTATAAATGTAAAATAACACTGCTGTATATTAAATATAGACTAATGCTGTAAATTTAAAACTGCAAAAGTTATTCATTAAAGAGCAGTGAGTGATTTTATCTTATTTTGGTCAATATTGAAATCACGCTCATACTTCAGCTAAATCTAATACTAGGTTAATTAATGTAAGTTAATTAACTCACAAAATATTTGATTTATAATCAAATGTAAAATAACACTGCTGTATACATTAAATATCGACTAATGCTATAAATTTAAAACTGCAAAAGTTATTCATTCAAGAGCAGTGAGTGATTTTATCTTTGTCTGCTTGTTTGATTAACAATAATGGCCGCATCGGGTTTATTAGGTTGCTGTCACTTTAAGAGCTGCACAGATACAATATACTGTTACACACACTTTCTCAAATGTTTACATTCACTTAAGACATAACTGACTGTGTATACCGACTACCAACTACGAGGATACTTGCCAAACTGCATTTCGGGCATATTTGTGGTTATTTGACCATTTAAGCGCGTATCTGAAGCTTATAGTATACTTCGCTTATGGACGTTCCACTCCGTCTCGGAGCGCGCACACAGGAAGGGTTCCTATGGAACATTGTCTCTTTTGCGGCTTAATGGGCTTTTAATAACACTGTTTAATATCAAGCACGCCCCACATTTTAGCAAAAGTAGACTGCATTTTACATCACTCACTTATTCGACTGATGTGGATGTGAAGTTTGGCTTAGGGAGAAACCAAAACCCATGGATTTTGGAAGCCAAAATCGAAATACAAGTAATCGTATAGGCCTAGTTGAAATATGACATTGAATGTCCATTCATTTGAATCTTATTCAAATTCAAGTTATAATTCTGCATCCCTCATTTCAAATTCCGGAGTTGAAATGTAAATAGCATTTTCAATTCAATTTTGAATGGTGCACAACCCTGAAATGCTCTATATGGATGTGTGTTCACATCTTCACTTGCATTAACATATTTCATAATATTACATACAGCTGTAACTACAGTCCCGGCTCATATTTTCTCTTCCCCGAGGAATGATTTCCTGTTGTCCTCCCACATGCCCACCTCATATCTTATTGGTGTGGAAGCCAAGACTTTCATAAATGAAAAATGAGAAAACATGTAATACCTCCACATAAGCAGTGGTGTTTTCATATATGCGCTTTGGTCGAGAGTTTTTCATTTTTCTTATTCCGCTGTTAGGCCAAATGGAGCCCTCCGACAGAGGTTACAGCGTGGGATTCTGAAATGACAAATGGGGTTGGAAGACCCCTAGGTCAAACTCTTGAGAGGACTTAAATTCAGCCACGTCGAAAACACGTTCCCGCCCTCAAGACATGCTCCCTCGGATGGAAATTTGCGTTTGAGTGCCTCGGTGGTGACCTCGCTGAATCTCATTGGTCTTTTCTTTTAACCCCAGGAAAAGGATATTTATGTTACGCTTGAAACGTTGAAACGCTTATTTATTTATCATGAACATCTTGACTTCTGACACCCATGTTGTATTAAGACCTTGGTCTTTGCCTGATTCTTTTATAGCTGTTTCAAAAACCCAATCAGTCAGTTTTGGGAGATTTCCTCAGTGTTTGTCTGATCTCACTCCTCAGAGTGTATAAGAGCTGTTGAAGGTTAATGAGGAGCACTGGGGCGAAGAGTTTTCCAGCGGCTGTAGCCAGCCGTTTCCCAGCAGCAGATGCTCTCTTCTCAGCCTTGGCGACATGGTGGGAGGCTCCAGGCGTGGATATCTCACTGTCCTACATAATGCATGGCGAGAGATTTTTCGGGTAAACAGGTAGTGAATTTTTTATCACAGACCAGTTGGATCAGCCTCTGTCTTTCATAAGGAACAAACGATGGTCAAGTGGCTAAAGAGTTTTAAGGATTAGCTCTTCGTATTGTGGGTCCTAAAGCTCCAGAGGTTGCTGCATAATTGAAAAGGGGTTTTGTGCTCGTTGTCTAACGGCAAAACTCTTTTTTATCGACAAGCGTCCAGATAGGGGGAAGAATAAGCATCGTTATCAAGGGAGATCGGATCTCTGCAAACTGCTGATATTTGTGGAATATCTCTATTATACTCAAAGTCTGTTTTTCATGAGTAGTCACACAGAAAGTCTGCGCGGTAAGAAAACACACAAACACACAGACTAAATCCCAACTTATATTTGTATTACCCAGCTATACCAATTGCACAGATCCCTTTTGAATGTGGATTACTGACAAAATCTCCTCTTCTCTATGAATCAAAGAATACAGCAGATCAAAACAGATATTAGAGAGACAGCATCGCTGACTTTTTCTTGGGAATGTGGTTTACATGAAATGAGATGTGATCACAGCATAAGTTTACATCTTTTAAATATTGTGACTTTATTAAGAACCATGTTTTTTGTGTGTGTGTGTGAAAAAACAAATTCTGCTGAATTTTCTTTCATGATTGTTTAATATGTTATTAGCTTTTTAATGGCTGGCTCTGTTAAACAAATGAAGGGTGACAACTTACAGGGACTGAAATTCTGACATGATTTTCTCACCTTCTGTGTGACTTACTTTCTTCTGTGAAACACAAAAGAATATATTTTGAGAAATGTCTCAGTGTTGGTTGGTTACCAACATTCATCAAAATATCTTCTTTTGTGTTCTACAGGAGAAAGCCATACAAAATGACATGGGTATGATAGGATGTCTTTTTTTTGGTGAACTATTCCTTTAACCCATGTAATGTGACAACATGCTCTACTATTGAACTTGCCTTTCAAATATCCACTGCATGGAGTAAATAGTGACATTAACTAATTTCCAATATGTGATTTGAAACTCAGTTTACTAACTTAAACAGATCATTTTTATTGTGTATGTATTTGTAGATGTCTACACCTTCTAAATATTACAATGCAACAATTAAATGCATTCATACCTTTTAAGCATTTCAAATCAAGTTCAGAACACATCTCAAATAAGGTCAAATTCAGGTATTATGCACTCACAGGATTTGATAAATACATTTTAAGAAACAAAATCTCCATTTCCATTTTTAAAATGATATATAATTTCACATTTGGTTCATTTAGTTCATTTTGACCAGAATATCCCCTCATTGGGGGAGAGACACCATCCTGATTCCTGCAGGGTTGTGTGGGGAAAATGAGAGACGTTTATATCTACCTGACCTTCACACTCTCAGTGGGAGCCAAACTGCAAATGATAAGAGTCCTCATTGTAAGAACAAGGAGAGGAAATGGAAGGAGTGAAAGGGAAGAATGAAGGGAGCACACAGTGGGAAATCGGACATGGACGGGGGGTATGAGAGGTGCTAGAGTGTTAGGAGGGGGAATTCACGGCAGGTGTTTTGTCACAATATTGGAAATGAACAGCCTTCATAAAGTACTTTTCATAATTTCCTATATTTCTTAAAGGGATAGTTCCATTGACCCTGTAAGGGCCACTGTTGTAATATTACAATATTTCCCTAAAAACTAAATTGTCAATGTCAACAGTTCTGCATTAGAAGTCTCCTACAACAACATGTAAAAGGTGGACAGGTTTTTTTTCTATATTTGGGTCTTTGAGTGTCTTTGAATATTGTCATTTAAGCCGCGTTTCCACCGCGGGAACTTTCTCCAGGAACTAGGGACTTTGGGGTGGTACTCAGTCTGTTTCGACCGCAGGAACCAGGGTCTAAATAAAGTTCAGGGTAAAAATGTCCCCCTCGAAACGGCCCTTCTCGTGAGGTAGTACTTTTTCAAAGTTCAGGAACTTTAGGGGGTGGGACTTGTGCGCTGAACATGCTGATTGGTTGAGCTCACGCAGCATTTTATTTCAACCTAAAAGTCTGTTGCGGTGCCTTCAGTAAGTCTCGTTTGCTATTCAAATCATCAATGGAGTTTGAAGAAATACAACCGATGGACCGGCGACGAGGTTCATACTTTATTAAGTGTATTTGCGGAGAACTAAGTGGAGAATCCAGTGAGAACTGGAAAGTTCCGCACAGTCCTACATCACCTGACTAATCTTCATGGTACTTTAGACCATGATGGAAACGCAAACAGCAGCAGGTCTGGGGGAAAAAAATGTCCTGTGTCCCAAATTGTTTCAGGTAATTTCGGTGGAAACAGGGCTTTACTCAACCTTGTTTTGATCCAAACTGTCCTTCTATGAAAATTTAAAAAGGTTTTTTAAAAAGGTTTTTCTTCTGTGAATTACTCTAAGATCTATCAAAGTCTTGGTCTTGGTTGTTACCTAAAAGGAAAAAACACTTGTGGATGTTTGTTGATTTGCCAGTGACCCACTTTAGGTACATTTTCTGTGACACTTTAATGTGTTCTGCCGTATGTTTTTATGGAGAGCTACCCAAGGCTAGGTGATAAACTCTCTGTCTCAAGGACATCCAGACTCCAGACAATAAGTAATAGCATCTACGCGGAGTACTCTTTGTTGAGCGGTCTCGCCTTGCTTTAACATGTTATTATGCCGGCTATTTCACTCCCAAGAAGAAGTCATGGAGTTTGATCTATGGCAGTAACTCATACGCAGCTGGTGTGGCTGATACGAGAAGCTCTTCACCATAAGTAATGACAACATAAAGGAAATTTACCACCCTGCCACTCAGCCCTGGAGTAGGGCTCTGATATACGGACAACACCCCGATACTAGCCCGTATAAACGCGAGAGCTCGTGAATCACAAAGAAACAGCGGGAGCGTAAGGGCTCGGAAAGGAGAAGCAGTTTGATTTGGGGAAGAATAAGCGGGCTTGGGCTCAGAGTTCAAGGGGAAGCATTGTGTTGGGTTTAGATTTTGTGGACAATATGTTGTTTTGCATTGCTACCACAAGCACATCCAGTATGTGGCCGAGGGACAAAATATTAATTTTGACATGTAAGGTTGCAAACTTGCAATGTTCCTTTTCCAAGAAGTCGTCTCTGTGTTGATAGACACATAAAGACAGCAGTTATCCGCTCAGGCCTCCGCCATTCACCAGTCAAGTGGTCTTCTTTATGCTTCCCACTGTGATAACAGTGACAGCTGTGCACATTGTGATGCTTTGGATTGTAGAAAATGGAATGAGAAGACATCTTGATGACTTGATGGGTTATTTATGGTGAATTTTCATTCACAGTTCCCTTTCTACCTTCAAAGCAGATCACATGATTTTCCAGTCAATGTAACATTCCCTCTAAATTTTAATTTATGCAGTTTTCCACAATAACCGAAAAATACTTTGTACTTCATGGTCATTCACACAGTCTACTGTGTTAGTGTGTTTATTTCCTTTTTTAACTTTTGTCATGTATCAAAAACTAAAACTGAAATGAATGTGTCCATTTACTATTAATGCCTGATACATAATATGTTAATATATTTGTTTGTTTGTTTATTAATTTATTAGAATGCAGTTCAGTGTTCAGTCAATGCATTGGATGCATACATAAGCATACTGTTTAAGGAATTTGACAAGGATTTGTTTACATATATATGGAATTAAAAGTAAGTGTAACGTGTATTATTCCATTACTGGGCGCCAGTATTTTCTGCTTTTTACAATAAATTTGGGATTAAAAAAAAGTTCACTCTGCCTACTTTCTGTCATGTATTATTGAGTTTCTGGGGGAAAAAAAGTTTTACTTTGACCATATCTCACTTTATCTTTATAGAAGTGTTCTGGCCTTCTGGAGAATACTCTGATATTGTATAGTCCGACAGCTCACTCAGCTTATACAATCTGCCGAGCTCCCTCTGTTGGAATTGTTCTCCGTGTAGTGATGTTTATTTAATACTGCATAGCTGAAGGCTTCTCTTGATCGTCTGCAGCCAGAGGCACCTCCAGTAGCATGTACAATGGAAAATATTGCTCTGTTCACATTACCATTTAATAGGGTGTGATCTGCTTGCACCATGATTAAGACCTCATCTTGTGCATGGAAAAAGACGTACAATGGGTGGATTTAGCTCATACAAGCATACTGTGCGAGATGTTAATAATTGAGAAGGCATCTGTTCCAATTAATGTGCCCCTTCATATCAAATCTCCATTTAAATTTCCAAAACTGGGTCACAGTCTCTATAGCATGATGGAATGAAATGAATCGGCTTCTTTATATCAGTACATTTTAACACGGCAGAATCTCGCTCACTTCTCCAAAGACTTCAGGTCCCCTGGGCATTCGGCACAACCGTGTTTAAAGTCGCTAGCACACATAGGCTTGTGTGGAAATCAGGATGCAACTCTCCACGATGGCGTCCTTTGAATGATGAGGAGGATATTTATAATGTCTTTGTGATACAGAAACCTCATTAACCTCATATTATGTTGATAGATGCATTAACAGATCCTTAGCACTGTTTAGGATGCGGGAAAGTAGGCTTGATTGTAAAAATCCTCTGTGGGCGCAATGTAGAGTGCTTTTCTCACACGGAATATTAAGTTGCAAGATTCTCCATGTCTCTGCCTATGAATTTTCTCCTCCCGGCCAAAGCATGTGTGACTCCTTGTAGTAGTGATGAATGCATAAGCTCTAGCATGCCCATTTTTTTAGAGTCTGATATAACACATGCTATAATCACATGTGCTGTTTGCCAGGCTTATGAATGTTTGCTCAGTGCAAATCAGCACCATGGAGGGAAATAGGAATAATTTCCGAGTATTAGTTACTCTAATGAGGATCATGTCTGGTCCTGACGCTCTGCCAGTGCTTTACAGTGCGACTTAGTTGTTGCTATCCATGTGCACCATTTGATCACAAGCTGGATATGATTAAAGCGAGATGGGAGACCTCAAAGTGGAAGGCTGAGAGACCAAGGGCAATCTGGCTCCATCTGTTTCATAGAGGAGCGCTGCACAGTATGTGTAAATCTCACCATGCTAACAGTATCGGATAAAAGGCGTGAGCCGACAACCATTTGGAGGTGAGACACTCAGCAGTATTCTATCACACCTGTCAATGGCAGATAGAGCCTTTATACGGAGGTTTGGCAATTCACTCCCACCTGAGTCGAGAGCAAACCTGCTCCGGTGGGTTCTGCTTTTCGAGGAGCACAAAACTCTCTGACTTTCTTTTATCTTCCCTCGTTTTCAGAACGACATGACATTTCCCATATATCACGGATGTATTGCGCCACAGATATGTGCTTCGCAGCAAAACACGTCAACTTGTTTTTGAAAGTCGGAAAAGGGTGTTTAAATGTGGGTGGAAGCTCTGCGATTTGATTATCGCAGTTTTATTTGTTTATTCTTAGGTGCACATCAAGAAATAACCCCATCTGCGAGCAGCCTGACTGACATTTGGCGGAGACTGAAATAGAGAGCGGTAGAGACTAAAACATGGTGCTACAACCCACAATGTGTTTATTATTGAACACTTCTGGCATACGGCTTTCAGGCATTTCAGTGGAAGGGTGAACTCTGCCCTGATAGCTCACTTCAGCACAAACAGCCTCAGGTGCCTCGGGCAAAGTCAGAGCTTTAAGCTTTTTCTGTACGTTCAGTATCTGACACTTGAAGCTTAAACGGCAATGTCTGTGTTTTTTTTTGGTTCTGGTGCTGTAATTTTTCTCTTGTGGACACTTTTTCACATCTGATCTTGTTCAGTCTAAAAAAAAAGAGTGAGGAAACAAACTAACAAGTCAATAACCTATTGTCTGGTTTGCTATACATGAGGAGTGTAATTTGTCTATCAATAGCCCCTTTCACATATTAACTGGTAACTGTTAAGAAATCATGTTTAAAAATGACTTTTTCAAAAATACTAGTAAATAAGTTCTGGCAATTATTCGGTATGAGTTGTGCCACACAAGTTCTTTTTCGTTCATTCCGTGTTTTTAAGAGCAAAACTATGTTTTGTGTTCTGTGCCTTTGCTCCCCACGTGCATCAATGAACCATGACCCGTCTCTGATTCACCACTGTTCCTTCCTCAGACCACTTTTGATAGACACTGACCTCTGCAGACCAGGATCACCCCACAAGAGCTGCAGTTTTGGAGATGCTCTGACCCAGTCGTCTAGCCATCACAATTTGGCCCTGGTCAAACTTGCTCAAATCCTTACGCTGGTCCATTTTTCCTCTTTCTAACACAGTGCAAATCAGTGCAAAGTTCTAATGTTGAAGACAAAATTTTCACTTGCTGCCTAATATATCCCAGCCACTAACTCCATGATAAAGAGATAATCAGTGTTATTCACTTCACCTGTTCATAATGTTATGCCTGATTGCGTATATACATAGACACACAAAGAGCTAACTCAAGTTTTAATTCTATGGATCGATGCTGTTCATGTTGATTTTTTTTGTTTATTTTGTCTTTCATTGTGCAATTCCGCAGATAAATTAATGAGCTAATTTCACATTAGGAGATGTGCCAAAGAAAAACAACAATGACTTTATTTATTTTTTAAACATAACAGCATTGGAAAACTGTGGGACCTTTGCAGACAAGCCTGGATTGAGGTTTCCTGACAGCTCGGGGAAAACAGTACAATAGTACAACACACTGTATGGATACATCAGTACTCAAGATGAGAGCATGCTTATCCCTCCTCTTACAAAAGCCTCTCCCCCCATTAACGTCTTTGTTATTGAAGCTCACGACGGTATTTTAATCATTCAAGGATTACATATTCTTCAAAGGGAAAACCAGCACGCATACGTTTGCACAAGTTTTGCTCGGAAGGCATCCAATGCATACACAAGAGATTTTCTCAGCATCATCTGTTGGCACATGCACCGCCCAATCAGAAAGTTAGCAGCAGGAAGGTGAATTTGAGACTGGATTAAACAAACAAATTTGACACTTGTAACTTTGCACTGATCGTACACTGGATTGTGGAGCCTTTTCTGGACTGAAAGAAGCACAGAAATTTTTAATTGCATTTTGAGTTTTAGGTAAAGATGGAAATAATTTAACCAGTTCTGTCACTTTAAATGCTCATACAGTAGCATTTCCTAGATCAAAATGTTGTCCAGAAGTTTCCAAACTTGATGACAATTCTTTGATCTCAGCATATCAGTCCAAGAATTATGACTCACTCAAAACTACAGTTTCATTGGCAGGTATCCATCTTTTTTTTCCAAGCCAACAATGTCCTTCCTCATCATCACGCTGATGTTTTTGTTCCTTGTTTACACAGAAAATAGCCCCGTACAGATGCACCGTGCGCTTATGTAAATGCTTGACTTTTGTTATGCTAAGCTCTCCATCCCTTTCATCATTTTTCTCAGCTCTTGGCTGGCTGCTAAAGCAGCTTCACCTGAATGTTTACGTTCATTGTTAACAAGGTAGTATATGACTTGAATTTTGCCTTTGTGTTTAGCAGTGTTTAGCTTTGTGTTTATATTGTTGCTGGCTGCATAGGCACGAACACAATTTCTCATGGATAAAAGAAAAGTATGTAAATGAACCTTTAAACCGATGGGAAAGGGACATTTAAAGAGTATGCTGACCTATGCAAAAGACATTAGGCTGAACAAAAATACTATGCTTTTTTTTGGTCCTTTAATTAAATGTTTGTTTGTTTTTTTCTCTTGATTTTGTTTCTCATAATAAGGCGAGTAATTAATTTCTCTCTGTGTTTTGGTGCAGACATGTTTATCTGAAGATCCTTATCCAATGGTTGTAGCAAATTCATTGTATGCTTTTTAAATGCCAGTATTGAGACATTGTATTGTTCTTTTATTATCTTGATGGAAATAGATAACAGGTAGAACTCAGTACATTTCCAAATATCAATTCCGTGGCTATAATATAATTTTGATTTGGGCTAACCGCAGGAATTAAATGCATGCAGAATCTCTCAGGATTTGACACCCCCTGAGCCCTAAACCCCCTCCAAAAAACCCTGTTTACCTCATTTACGTCATAATTTAGCTGAGATATAGGTCACAAAATAGCTTAATTTATAAAAAATCTGTGGACGGACAAGTGATTAACGTTCCAGATTACAATTTCACATGCAATTTGAACCACTAATACGTGATGATTGCTTGTGAAATATGCAATCTGAAATAGGGTGAACTGTTTATTTTTTCCATGGATGTTTTGTTGAGGAAAGCTGAGGAAACTGAAATCACACCCTCAATTGGGTGAACGTGAAATCATTCTCACTTTAGATGTGACAGCTGTTGATTTGATTTAGTTTTCTGTTAAATTGTCAAATGAAGTGCTCTTCTATCAGAATAGGCTTCTTCAGTGTGTCAGCAAATGCTGTAGAAGGGTGTCTTGTCCATTTAGTAGTAATTTCAGAGGCTGGAGAGTCTCAATCATCTTTTTTAAAAACATTTTCTCCATCAGTACTTTTTGCGTTTTTCAGTAAAAATGTGTTTAAACGTCATTAAAACAAGATACACTTCCAAGACAAATATCGCAAAGAATGCACGAGTCCCCCAAAAAGTGTCACGTGTGATATTTTCTCAGTTTAATTTTTGTTTTTGTTTAAAACAAATAAAAATAAATGAATTGCAAGCAAACTGCTTTGTGATATTGTGTAGGCCGGGGTGTCCAACCCTGCTCCTGGAGGGCCACAGTCCTGCAAAGTTTAAGCTTGGTACATACTCTGCAAGAACAAAGACATTTGTTCGTTTTCTCGAGGTGGCAAGAGCAAGAACAATTGTATCGTTCTGGCCAGTACATTCCATCCTTCACGAAAAAAGTAGTTGCCGAACATCTCAGTTTCTCCACATTAACCCCGCCCACTTTAAATTTCTGACCAATCACACCAAAGTTCTCGGACACCCACAAGAAAAAAAGTTCTGCTCCGATGATGTGTCGAGAACAAGATGCGAGAATTCCCAAAATTACATAATTTTGTTCTCGCAGCCCTGGGAGCGAGAACTTTTTCTCTGTTCTTGCTTTAGCTCCAACCCGAATTAAGCACACCTGAACCAGCTAATCCAGGTCTTAATAGGCATATTAGAAACTTCCAGGCAGGTGTGTTGACGCAAGTTAGAGCTGAACTCTGCAGGACAGTGGCCCTCCAGAACTGAGTTTGGAAACCCCTGGTGTAGGCTATTCACCCTATATGTCCAATAAATTGGTTTGAAAATTATGAAATCATAGTCTATCATTGCCACTACAATTGTTTTGAATACTTTTTATTCAGCAAGGATGCAATGCATAGTTCAAAAGTGACAGTATAAAGACATGTATAATGTTACAAAAGATTCCTTTTAAATAAATGCTGTTCTTTTGAACTTTTTATTGATCATAGAATCGTGAAAAAAAAACAAAATCTCATATTTTTGCCCACAAAATATTTGTTAATGCAGCACCAAATCAGCATTAAAATGATGTCTGAAGGATCATGTGAAACTGAAGATTGGAATAAGGATTGTGAAAATACAGCTTTGCCATCAACAGAATAAATTATATTTTAAAATATTTAACAATATTGCTGTTTTTACTGTATTTTTTACCAAATAAATCCAACCTTGAGCATAAGACTTTTTTCAGAAACTTAAAAAAAGGAAATAAAAAAACAGCTTTTGAACAGTAGCAAATTATTTATATTTCCTCCATGGCAAGTTGAATATATATTTGTATATTACTTATTACAATATGTGTCTGTAATATTTATTTTAAGTATAAATGAACAATACTGTGATTAAAGCAATATAAGATTATATATAACATAATATAATATAATATAATTATATTTTTATATTTCTTGCAATTACTAATCATATGTGTGGGGATTCGTCTCCCAATTATTGTTTTACGCTTTCACCATGATTGTCCACTATAATTTTGACCTCATTTCCAGCGGATCGCTCTGAATATTAAATGCGGAGCTGCAAAGCTGTTAGACTGTGGGCGAGTGGAGAAGTCTGGGCTGTGTTATAGCCTGCTTTCTGGGAGAACTTGCTTTTTTCATCTCTGCTCCCCCACTCTCTTGTCCTCCAGGCCACCCACTTCTACTGCAGTGATGAATAAAACAACAGACGCGGGTTTGTTACGTTTGTGCTGACTCTCTGTGTTTTAAATGAAGCAGCAGACAAGCGCGGCTACGCTTACAAGTAGCGCCTTGCTTCGCAAACCACATACTCGTGCGTAGGTCACCAGGGGAAGGTCAAACTGTTTTTTGCTCCATTAAAAAGATTCCATGCTTTAAATGGACCCTCAGTAGATATGGAATGTAACCTGGCCCTTGATCACTGAGGTCATGGTCAGAGGGAGCGAGAGAAGCCCCCATGGCGGGTCGGACGCTGCCGCGGAGCTTTAAAGTTTGAACCCATTCCCTGCTTCATTTCTGCTCATGCCTGATGTGCTCAGTGATGATGGATGATGGGCCTGGTTGCATTGTGTTAGATCTTGCATATCTTCAGCCAAGCTTGTCAGGAGCTGACCAACCTACTTTTAAATTAATCCATCCCATCTCTCTCTCTTCCTCGTCGCACTCCAATCTTTGACACCTCAGAAAGAGCGGTGCAAGTCTGTGTCTTCTCATGCAGAATTTCCACCCGAATTACATCAGTGTCAAGCAGGCGAACGCTTCCAGATAATTTACCTCTCAGCTAAGATGGATTTGCATTATAAATAAGGGAATATTGCCAGTCTGTGGTGCTGCCTTATTCAAAATATCCTTAAGAACTGTTAAAGATGCCTAACTGGGCGCAGAAACCTACTTAAAGTGTCACAATCCTTGTTTATCATCATCTGCCTAAGATTCAGTAAGTGTGGCTATCTGCTTAAAAATGCCACAACAAGCTAAATGCAGCTTGTGCTTAGAAGCTCAGTTTTAAACAAACACTGAGTCGAGGTTTACACAGGATGTCAGAGTCTTCTAACCTGTAATTCTAGTTGATTTTCACATAGACCTGCAGTAGACACACATATTTTTCACCCACATACACATTGTGTATAATAATAGATTTAAGTGATGGGATTCAGGTTCATGTTGGGATTCACTTGAGGGAATCAGTACTTAGCGCCACAGTTAAAAATCAGCCTTTCTACCTCATTACAGAGACCACCTGTGCATTTGGCTCAAAAACTGGCTGTGTCTGAACACTGAATCTGTGCCTTCTTAAAAGTAGGAGAGAAAAAGGTGCATCGTAATTCGCCATGGCCTGTGTACTAAAATACCTTAATCTGTCTTATTTTTAAAGGTAGCATAGGTGTATCCTTTCCCGCCTTTGATATTCCACAATCTATTTCTGTGATGACAAAGCTGAATTTCAGCATCTTCACTCTGGTCTTCAGTGTCACAGGATACTTCTAATAGAAATCATTTGAATATGCTGATTTGCTCCTCAATAGACATTTCTCATTATTATCAATGTTAAAAAATAGCGTAGTATTTTTGCAGAAACCTGATACAGTTTTTCAGCATTTCTTTGATCGATAGAACGTTAGGTCTTAATATGTCTGTCTGTTTCATTAATGTTAATCAAACAATTGTGATATCATGGACACAAAGTTTAATATATAAATGTTTTTACTATAAATATTTTGTGTTTGCCAAATTTGGAACCTCCAGAAGATGTTTTTTCTCAAAATTGACTGAAAATTGCTGTCTTTATTGACTTCTAAAAGGTGTAGCTATTTTTTTTTCTCTGATTAAAAAAAAAAAAACATAATTTTGAAGTTTTTTAATAGAAAATGTTAAAATAATAACTAATTTTTGAAAATCTGCTCAATGTGACTCATTTTGCCAGCACAGGTCACACATTTATGTACTGGCGCTGATTTTTTTTTGCAGTAGCGTTTTTCTATATAGGCTATATATACTGTACAGACAATGGATATATTATTATATCTGTTGACTTGAATATGACTGTGTATATTGCCCAAAAGATTTATCTTTTTGAGTTTTGCATTTATTCTAGGACAGAATAGAGTAGTCTGAAAGCCATGCGGGCAAGAGAGCAGTACAGGATCTGAAAGGACTATGAGCTGGGACTCAAATTTGGGTCGCTTGAAGTGCAAAAAATATCAGAGGGCAGCCCATGAGGGCTCAGACCCCTGTAGTCATATTTAACACAACCTTGAAAATGGCCAAGAAAGGCCTCCCGGAAATGGGCAGAAGGTGCAATGTGACTCAATCTGGCTCATTTATCTGCATTGTCACATATGTCATGTTCAAGTGTCCATAAAAAAAGAATGGCATGGTAAAGATGTTCACATTTAGCATTTTTATAGCCCGTTATACAGTGTATGAATGCTCAATGTTATATTAAACTCACCCTTGAATGTGACCGACAAACAGCACTTAAAATTCCTGAATGCATATGAATGGGTTAATGAAGCATGACATCCTTTTCATTTAAAGGGATAGTTCACCCAAAATCATAATTTACTCACCCTTATGTTTTTCCAAACCTGTATACATTTCTATGTTCTGAATGTGGAAAACTGAACAGTTCTGGTGCGCCATTGACTTGCATAGGAATTGGAATCCAATGGTACTCCAAAGAAGTCGGGTTACAAACTTTCTTCCAAATATCTTCATTTTCAACAACTTGAGGGTGAATAAATTATGGCAGAATTTTCATTTTTGGGTGAACTATCTCTTAAAGGTGAAAAGAAAAGCATCAACACTGCAGCTCTGATGAATATTGACATTTGGGACAAATATGTACATTTTAATTAATGAGGAATCAGCATCCCAGCAAAGATTTAAGGTCAGTTTGCATTGTAAAACAGGAAAAGCTACACTGTGAATCCACAAACTAGATCTAAATTCACAATTTGTGTCTGATGGAGTGGTTAATAGCCTAAATTAAATTTAAATGTACAGTTTATTTTAAACGTATAACTGCATTTCTGAGAAATAGGGATTATAGTCATTAAACATTTGGTTGGATTTCTAAAGCTCTCTTGAATTTGTTCTAGATCATTAGGCATGCATTACGGTGCCTTAAAGCCTGTCTGACACAGTTTCCTTAGGGAAGGCATGTAAAAGCACTGGTGGTTATTGACTTACAGATAGTCTTAGGTTTCGAACCTCAGAGCCATAAACTCGATTTCCTGATTCAGGTGAGGGAGATTTCCAGCCCCTGGGGGGATTTTTTATGTGAGCCCAGGTTCTCGCATCGGGAAACACAAACGGCGAGGAGTCGGAGAAACAATTGTCAAGCCGTACACTGAGGTGAAAATAACTCTTGGCTTGCCCCACTTTCCGCAGCTTCTCCTCTCATTTCTTCTGCGCCTTTCCGTCTGGTGGACAGTGTGACTCATTGTTGGACTGTCACTATCTTAATGATGTCAAAGGGTCCTTCTCTAACAGGAGTCATGCCTTCACGTGCCCATCTGTCTGAGGACTCAGCAGCCCCATTTAAGCCAGGTTTGATTAAATGTCAGAAGCAAAGATGTGTGCAAAAGGAAAAGGTGAAGGACAGCAATGCAGGATGGAAATTACTTTTGAGGGGCATGGGAAGCTGGCAGCTCAATGCATTAATGATGAAGGGAAATTAATTTACATTGTAATAATGGAAGTGCGTCGGAGCCAGAGGGAGGGAAGCATGCAGTGTCTTTTGCAGAAGAAATGGCATCTTTGGGAATATTTTTTATATCACTCTCAAAAAGGTTAATGCGCAGCAGGTGCCTGATTGCACACACAGGTCGTGTCAAGCCGTCAATAGGGATAGCTTTCTCTGGTGATTTTTTCTTTTTTTTTACCAAAGTCCTTTAAAGGTGCACTATGTAGTATTTTTGCCACTAGGCCAGTGTTATATATTTTGTCCAGTTGAGTACTTACAATATCCCAAATGTTTCCAACTATTTGTAAATTGTGAGAGGATTGCTATTTTAACCAAGGAGCCGGGACGTCTGAGGGAGTCGCCTGTCAATTGTGTCATATCTGCGTTACCCTCGGTTTCCGGTTTTATTTGGCAGAAAAGCTTTACTCTTAGCAGTGTGCAACAAGTGTCACAGCAGCCGGCGAGCAAACGCACAGAGCAACATCATTTTCAACACACTCAAATGTATCTAATACGATAAACAGAGCTACATTACCTCATACTCATGACCAGAAAAGCGGAAAAAGTACGGGCGCCCGGCGACTGTGTCCCGTCATGATAAAAGTCCCAGTGCTCGCTAGGCGTGTGTTGTTCATCTCATTAACAATCGCTCCAGCTGCCTTTCTCCGCTCCACAACACTCGGTCCTGCTCTTCTTCATATTCTTCATACAGTAACGTTAATAATCGCATCCATGAACATGATTTCTGCCAGCGTCCTATGTCGATTCTTTTCCACCGGCTGTGAGGTGAAGACCACATGTCCCAAGATGCTGGGCTCAAACTTGGCGTCATCAAACTAAGCCTTTGTATTGAACAGGCACCCTCTAGCGGACGGAAAAGTTGCATAGTGTACCTTAAATATGGCCGTCATGTACTCGCCTAAATGAGAACGGGCCCTGGTTTAACAGTTTTAACCACCTGAGGCTCAATCATAGCTTCTTGTTTTGTAACAGCTGGATTTTAAATCTCTAAAAAACACAAATGAACAGTGACTCTAGTCTCATTTGTACTTACACTCAGTTAACCCACAGCAACTGAATAAAACCCCCTTGATTTCTATTTTGGTTTCATATATATAACATTATCAAGATGATTATCATGCTGATTGTAAGGCTCAATAAGGCGATCGTAGGAATGAAAGTCCAGCCTTTCAGTTAAAATAAGCAATTTATATTTTGTTATAGTTTCTTTACTTTATAATACACATGGAAGCTGGTCCACCTAAATTTTAGTGTGATTACAGCCAAATTATATAAATATATACCATAGTTGTTGTCAAGGCTGAAACCATCTTAATAAACTGGTAGACCAGTTTAGACCATCAAATGCTAGTTGAAGATGTTTATATTCAGGAGGGTTTTTGTGATTGAGCATTAAGGGTACTCAAATTCATTAAAACAGATTAGAGCAGTCTAAGATAATCTGATTATCTTTGATGGTTTTAGATGGGGTTTATACACTTTTGAGAGGATGTCAGGGTGGGAGATGAACCAGATGGCAGCTGTAGACCCACTGTACCATTAAAAGAGCCAATCGCTTTTTTGTTTAGTTTAATACATGCACTGAAAAAACAACAACAACAAAACATTTTCTTCTTCATTCTCAATGAGTATTTTTATTGTCTAATTTTCCAGTTAAACTATCTAAAAATCCTTGAAACAAGATACATTTTCTTAGCAGCACTGCATTAGATATTAAGGCCTGGTTTCATAGACATGGCTTAGATTAAACCAGGATTAGGCCTTGGTTAAATTAAGAAATTTAAGAAGATTTTATAAAGTGTCTTAGAAAACAAACAAAAAAAACTATTAAAAAAAAACATTACTGGTGTGCATCTTGAGACAAAACAATGGCAGTAACATATTTTAAGAAATGTGACCCTAGACCACAAAACCAGTCTTAAGGCTCAAAAAAGCTGAAAAAAAGTTTATAGGTGTCATAGAATGCAATGATACAATATTTTAAGTGCTCACATCTCTTGCACAGCCTGGAACATAATATTTATATCCATGATCTGCCGTTTTCACTATATTGTCCTCATCTTCACAATACCTGCAGAACATTTGTTGATTTGGTGCAGGTCCATGTTAAAGATGAAAAACTGAAGCTATTTCCTTGACATAGTTGAATAAGAGTTTTGTACATGGAACTAACATACCATGAGTCTCAAACACCATTGTTTCCTGCTTAATATGTAAATCTTCAGGATAATTAATATTTACACATCATATTAGCATATATATGCAAATTTGGGGAGCCGTAAATATTAATGATCCTGACTGTTACGTCACAGTCGGTGTTATGTTGGGATTCACCCATTTTTCAGTGGTCTTTTTCAAGCACAAGATGAAGGAGGAAACAATGGTGTTTGAGGCTCATGGTATGTTAGTTCCATGTATAGAACTCTTATTATTCAACTATGCCAAGGTAAATAGCAGTTTTCCATTCTAGGCACCTTTAAAACTAGCATTTTTCCATTTCTTTTTGGCTATTTTAGGAAGCACAATATAGTAGGCTATATGATACGATTGTCAGATTTTATTCCTGATTTAAAATCTATTATTGAAGTGCAATTTTGCTGCAGAGATTTCAGTCATTCCCCTTTCAAGTTAAAAGGAACTCACATGTCCCGGGGGTGTTGCAAATACGGCTGCAGAATGGACTGATTTGGCTGATTTGCCCGATTTGCCCTAAAGGAACACTATCACTCAGGCTTGGCAGTAACCAATGAGCTTCTCACACTAAAGAACTGGGGAGACATTGTCAAGCTCCGATCTGATCAATGCTTCTTTTTTCTTCTTCTTTTTTTTTTTTTTGTACATATTCCTCAAAGGCAACACAAATTGCTATGGCCATTGTGTAATCAAACATTTTTCTGAGATCTTAAACCTACATGACAAATAAACTAAGAAAAAGGCCTCATAAAAGTCTGTTTTTACAGAATGTACATCCCATTCAAACTTAGAACATGTACTTTATGCCTGAACACAAACTCTCTGGTTAAGCTAGTTAAGCAGCGTGGTTGAGACACCAAAACACCGGCGTCCCATGCTGAGCATCAGCGTCCAAACCACAGCATGTTTATGCAGGTCTTTCCAGCTGGGGTGTCATCATTGTTTTAATATTATCATGATGGGCTTTGTTAAAAACAACTGCAAATAACCACAGCGGGTTGCCAGTCGTTCATGACAGTTTAATTAAATTTCACCCACGGCCCAGTAAATGCAGGCATAAGCTTGAGGGTAGACCACCATACATCCTCAAACAAAAGCCAGAACAGCAGCGTTTGTTTGCATGCTGGCAGACTACAAGAGGTCCGCACGACTGCAAAGCAAAAATTGAGAGTTATTAATGGCTGACAGTGCGTGGCGGGCCACTGCCAGTATGATAAACAGTGCTCGGTGTTGCTGATTTTATATCACATATTATATCAAGCCATTACTGCACTCAGTGGTCTGCAAAGCTCATTAATCCGCCTTGTCTCAGAGGTGTCACCGCAAACCGGCCGTCCTTTTTAGAGACGCGCCCCTGCGACTGTAAATCTGCGCCTAAGATGCAGAAATCCTCATGGCATCGCTAACTAATACATCATCATCATCAGGCCGTGCCAATGACTGAGTTGCCAACATCATCACCAGTGGCCACAAGGGGATTGGGGTTGCAAGTACTTTATCCTTGTGTACTTTATACTAACTTCCGTACTGAACATTATTGATCTGACTGACCCAAGAGGTCAAGCTTCGGCTGGTAAGTATATTTCAGCCCCTCTGATCATACTCAGTTGAACATAAGTATCAGTATTTTTTAGAGTAGATGTTTTAGTATTCTGAAATGGACTTATGTTTTTCCCAGTTGGCTGCTTTTGACATCACAGCTCAGGATATTCGCTAGTGAAGGGTTTGGGATTCAGTGCCCATGAGAAAAAGTTTAAATTGCATACTTCCAGGGGGTCCCAAACTATTCAAGCAGTGCATTTAAGATGAATGCAAACGCATAGCTCTCTCCAGGTATTATAGACCTCCCAGGACAAACCAAAGAGAGTTTCCAAATTTGCTTGCAAATGCAACATGTGTTTTAGTTCCATTACACTGCCACCCTATTTACTAGGGTTTGAAAGGGTGAACCACAGAGACTTTTCACCCAGCTGCTGTCCTTTCAAACTGTCTAACAGTGACAGGCTTGACAGTGTGCACCAATATAGAGCCTCTAGCTGCTATTACTGAAGTGTAGGAGGGAAGAAGTCGTCATTCATTTTCCTCAGGTCATGGCAGTTCGCTTAGAGAGAACACATTGTAAAACCCGCTTAAGGCCAATTATCCAAGCTTTTCTCTAATGAATTTGACATTGTTTGAGAAGATCAGTGTGTTATTGTCATCAGCGTGACACAGAGTTATTGTGACATTGTTCCATGTTCATAATCTTTTTTTATAACCTCAATGATTCTCAAAGACTTTTTGTATGTGCATTGTCCGGTCCCCTTAATTGAAAAATAAAATGATTAATTAAAGAAACAAATTACTATTGATCAATTACTTGAACAGTGGCATGTCCAGACTGTCAAGTCAAGTCAAGTCAAGTCAACTTTATTTATGTAGCGCTTTTAACAATGCAGATTGTTTCAAAGCAGCTTCACAGTTTTAAACAGAAAAATAATGCAACAGAATATATTTCGATTATCATACAGTAACAATATGGCCTTTAGATCAGTAATTAGATCAGTAATTTGGTCTATATGGTTAATTTAGTTTAATAATTAGATTTATTTTGAAATATATTTGAAAAATAGTTTTTCCCCAACTGAGCAAGCCAAGTCAGAGGCGACAGTGGCAAGGAAACCAAAACCCCATCAGGAGACCTAATGGAGAAAAATAAACCCTGGGAGAAACCAGGCTCAGTCGGGGTGCCAGTTCTCCTCTGGCCAATTAACAAACAGCGTATTATTATTATTCTGGCATTTTTATAGGTCAGAGGTCATAATAGATCTGAATATTCAAAAGATCTGAGGCCACATGCCGGAGACGGGTTTATTGAGGATGATGTATCGATTAAATAATTATTAAAAATAAATCATTTGAAATATCGGAGTCATTACGCCGGAGACAGGTTTTTATTGAGGATGCCGTATTGATTAAACAATTACTAAAGTGTAATATTCGAAAGATCGACGGAAACACGCTGGAGACGGGTTGTTTTGAGGATGACATATCGATTTAAAGAATTATTAACTAGGACTATTCAAACAATCGGAGTCATCACGCCGGAGACAGGTTTATTGAGGATGCCATGTCGATGAGGCAGCTTAAGGGGGAGTCTAAATGACACGGTCTCTGCAGACACTTCAGGGTCATGTGTTGGTCACATCTGGCTGCAGGTCCACCGTCTGATCTGGATACAGCCTGGATCCGGCTGACTGCAGTAGACCTCGGGATAAAACAGAGACACTAACATTAGCGTAGATGCCATGCTTCTGATGATGTAACGAGTACATCAGGTGTTATGGGAAGTGTTCCCGGTTCCGGCTGACCTAGATAATGCAGCCTAATAATCATTTAATTGAAAAAGTGTTTTATGTGTATGCCATAGAAAAGAGATGTGTTTTTAGTCTAGATTTAAACTGACAGAGTGTGTCTGCTTCCCGAACAATGCTAGGAAGACTGTTCCAGAGTTTAGGTGCTAAATAGGAAAAGGATCGACCACCTGCAGTTGATTTTGATATTCTAGGTATTATCAGCTGGTCAGAGTTTAGAGACCGCAGTAGACGTGATGGAGTATAATGTGTTAAGAGCTCACTCAAGTACTGGGGAGCTAAACCATTTAGTGCTTTGTAATTAATAAGCAAGATTTTAAAATGTATGCAATGTTTAATAGGGAGCCAGTGCAGTGTTGACAGAACCGGGCTAATGTGTTCATACTTCCTGGTTCTAGTAAGAACTCGAGCTGCTGCGTTTTGGACCAGCTGGAGTTTGTTTATTAAGCGAGCAGGGCAACCACCCAGTAGAGCATTAAAATAATCTAGCATTGAGCTCATGAACGCATGTATTAACTGTTCAGCATTTTCCATTGAGAGCATGTGCCGTACTTTAGATATATTTTTAAGATGGTAGAATGCAGTTTTACAGATGCTAGAAACATGGCTTTCAAATGAAAGATTGGTATCAAAGAGCACACCCAGGTTCCTAACTGACGACGAGGACTTGACAGAGCAGCCATCGAGGGTTTTGACTAGTGGACACAGAGATGCCAAAATTCATAACATGACGACTTAATAATGTGCTTTTCTTACAGCCAACATGCAGACATTTTACACAAATAATATCCACATTATGTTTAACGCAAGAGCAAACACATGAAATGTGGGAGGAGGGATAGGAGACCGGTGCGTGATTGAGAATGAGCGTAACCTGCGAGTCACAGGGTCTCGAGTCCTCTCATGTCTCTCGCTCGTCTACCTCGCCACAGTTACACACTGATATTTATTTATTATCGTAATCATAAACACATTGGTTTGTAATAGCTCAATTAGTTTTACCTTTTACTGCACTCTTATTCCTCTAGTTATTTTTAGTCTTGCATATTCACAGGAATTCGATTACTTTCTTAGACAATAAGGTGAATCATTGTTCTCCCAACGGATGGCAACATTAAGATCAGTTTACGTTAGCTATTACAATAAGCTGATTTTATCACACCAAGTGAAAAGAAATCACTCTTTGTAGGCTAATCAATTTGAGCATCCAGATTAGCTGGTATTAATTAGCTACAATAATAAAGTTTTTAAACCAAAGTTGGTTACTAGCAGATAACTATTTAGATAAATTGCTCCAATGGCAACAAGTTGGACAGCAAACTAAAAAGCTATTTGTTGGGTAATCGGTTTGTGTTCTTATACTTTTATTTTGGATAGCCAAAGCTGAGTAAAGATCACTTAATTAGCTGGCATTTCTTTATGCTGCTTCCAATTTAATCCAAAATGGTTTAACAGATTTTATTAAAGGTCTTGTCTCTTGAGAGAGAGTTAATATATGTTGGACCACCTGGCTAGGAACACCCATCTGGACACATCCATGTTATGTGACCAGTTGTTGTTAAAGTAGCCCTATTACGCTTTTTCACCTTTTCAACTTTTGTTAGTATTAGTAGTATTGATGTTTGAGCCTTAAAAAAAAGAAGGTTACACAGCTCAAAGTCCACTCCAAAGGGAGATATTTTATTGAACAGAATCTGCTTTTCTTTTTGGTATTCCCTATAGCTCACACGTTCTATTGAGTCAATAGGACATTATATGATTTTACAGAGAAAACATTGCCTAACAAGTCAGCGTTTTTATATTTGAAGTCTCCCTGTACATTTTTACAATGCAAAGGTCCTAAAACATTTAAATGGTTATTTGTTTAAAGTCGGGAATTTCCCGTTAATTAAAAAGTTACGTTCATATTTATAGCCTAGTGAACATCAGCTCGGTGGGTGGACGAGACACTTCTGCATATGTATTACAAATGTCACACGCATATTTTGAAATCAGAATAACGATTTATGCCTTGTAACCAGAAATCTCCTTGTACTGTTGTGATTCTGTATTTGTTTTTATTCATACAGTAGGCTAACTGCACGTTTCAACAATGATTTTGTTAACAGCATACATTTTGAAGCAGTTCATAAATATTTAATTCAACAACATGGCATACATAACACTTATATTGAATACTTATTGTCATATAACACTTCTCATATAGAAACTGTAGCTAAACTGCATACATTAGCGCTGTCTTTAAGAGTCTGATATAGATGTTGCTCAATCAGGAAGTAAAATACACACATTATAACGTATTCAGGCAGATAACGCTGACTGCTATATTTCCGAGATGATGCATGGCAAACTTTTTTTGTAAGACAATACAGCGCAATATAGAGGCTTGAATTAAAATGTATTGTAAGCTATTCAAATTAATTTCTGCATCTAAACACATATATACGTTAATGTTTAATATTTCTTCCATAATTACATATAAAAATATAAATTTTTGTGTTAGTTCAGTTACGTTACGTTACGTTACATTACATTACTTGTGTTGTCAGTGTGCTGTAGACACACCCACATTAACGATTTCAATATATGACTCATCCTCTCCATAAAGACCATAAACATTAACAGATAAGATCTGCAATATCTATTAATTTACAAACATATATCGAGAAACAAATCACGTGAGACTGATATGCTGTAAATCGTGAGATTTTAGGTCAATGTTTTGGCTGTACGTCAATGATGCCCTCTGTTGGTAGGGAATAGTAAAATGGCTGCTCAAATACTTCTGCTGGCTTTACCGCCTGATGTAAATGTCTTACTTAAGTTTACTTTTCATCTCTGTTTTTTGTTTTTATTTAAAATAAGACAAATCTGATATTATTTTAATCTTATATCTGTTATTTTACAGTTGAGATTGTTCTTTAATGCTGATCTAACAGCAGAAGACATGAGCCGGGTTTAAATCCCAGTTGTGCAGAAATGTTGTAACACTGCGTTACAATGAGCCCCTATTAGAAATATGCTATTATATTCTATAGTTTTATGAATTCTTTTAAGAAACCATGAGAAAAAGGTGAATAATGACTGAGAAACTTGTCTTACTATTTGTAGTTGTGTTTTCTATTAACAGTTCCAATTATCTGTTTGATGTAGTTGCTATGACAGCTATGATGTAAACTAAGGGCAAAGCTTTGTGTTCGCTGCTAACTAACATTACAGCATTAATGTAACGTTTATTCTAGCTATTGTAAGCTCTTGCTTTTGTAAGACTGCTCATAGCCCCTTAAGAAAATTGTCCATGTTTTTGTTATCAATTACTTTTTGTATTACCATAGTTTTCCAACAAATATGATTAAATGGTGGATAACACCGTATCTATAAGAAAATACAAGAATAACATACCACTCTGAAACGTCCTGTGAAATCCATGCGTGCAAAGTCTGTGCTTGAAATCTGGGTAACACTTTACTTTGATGGTCCCCTTTGAACATTCTGTTAATGAGTAACACCTCCCCATGTAGGTGCATTGTTACTTAGTCAACAGAATGTGTTAGAGACCATCACAATAAAGTGAAATCTATTCTGCACGATCATCTTGTTTGTTAACATTGTCAGTCTGATTGTAGCTTGAATTGGTTTGAAATTGACGCCATTGTTAATATTTACATCTGAGTAGAGCTTGCAGTTATGAAGGGGCAGGACATATCCCAAACATACTATAAGCGGTGCCAATCACAACACACTAGACCAGCTTATCAATCCCAGCACACACTGAAAAAAAGTGTGTTGGATTTACATGATTTAATTGTGTACATCGGTCCCACATGAATCAATTAAGTTAACATAAACACAATTTGTTCATGTAACTTCAACATCATGGAATGAATACATTTTAAGTGACCCAATTAAGTAGTCTCAAAGTGATTTTTATATGGCTCCCTGACATTATTCAGGTATTCAATTTCATATATTCATTCATCCAATTCAATTTCAAATATTCTAATGTTACACAACTGAATTATAATACTGCACTAGCTAGCTTTTAGCTAGCAACAGCACACATTAGCATCTTAAATGCTTCATCAAAAACGACGTGTTTGACCCAGACTGGGGAGAGATGAGATGTAATGATGTAAAATAATCAAGCATGAAAACATATTTTAGTACAGCCCAAAAACATCAAGGGCATAATAGGGGCCCTTTAAAGTGACACAGAACTCTATGACTGAATCCAGTTGCCCTTGGTATGTCCAGTTGAGCCAGACTGAGTGCTATTTCTTTGCTCTTTGATTTATTTGATGAAGTTGTCTTTTGCCTCGATACTCAATTGCCCAAGAGCTGCAGCCTCTCTGCCTGTTTAGAGCAGCAATCCAGCAGCTTGTAAATCAGGATTCGCAACTACCCTCTCGTACTCGTGCACACTTACACTCTCTCGCTCATCTGAAGAAGAGAAGCCCCCATGGGACAGTGAGTGGGACTGATTAAGACAGGCAAGAATTTGATTCCTGTTGCTTTATTCCTCCTGAGAGTGGCTGCAGGATATTAATCTGGCCAGTGTTGCTTATGAGGACATGCCACAGGCTTGTGAGCGCTTCATTGTGGAATTATGTTTTATTCTCAGTCACACTACCTAAGTGCTTGAGGAAGTCTTTGCCGCAGTTTGAACAAGCATCTGCGTCCTTTCAACATTCAGATTTTTTTTCAAGGACCCTGAGCCGTTACTCTTTTTTGTTTTGTTTTTTAAACATCATGAAACAAGGTACCAAGCCACTTGTTATTGACATGCAAAAATAATTTCTTAATGAATATTTGGCTTGGTTTTTGAATTGCAAAATGTTTTTCCCTCAATAAAACTCACTACATTTTGTTGAAGTCTTGTCACGATACCAAGTCTTGTCACGATACCAAAATTATGACTTCGATACGATACCAGAATTTTAAGAATGTTTTTGTGTTATTACTTGAAAACTAGACTAACAAAAATACTGATTAAGAAACTGAGTCACAATAGATTCCCTGTGCAACCTAATACATTTCTGTACAATATAGTTTTAGTTAAGAAGGCAAAACAAATTAAGTCAGATGCGCATGGACTTCAGAATAATACCGCTTTACAGCATTCCCCATTGCGATGGATGAGATATGCGGCCTTAAAGAAGCTTCCACCTTGAGTTTTGTTTCTATGGCAACTCTATTCTGTCCTCAGATAAAAGACCCATTATGATGTTTTGCAGAGGACAAAGTGAGGGTTTTTTTTTTCTCCGAGATTTGTCTTGTTAAAGGCTTGACAGTTTTCACAGTGCCCTGCAGGTAGTGTCTTGACTTGGCCTGGTCACAACTGACCACAGCCTCTAATGTGATATGGGCACATTGACTGTCTCCTGTGTGCTATTCATTGAAAGAGCACCAATTTGAAAATACTCTGCTTCAGCTTACTTCCTACGTACCGCAGAGGGTTGACAATTTTTTGACATAGCGCTCATGTATACAGGTCGACAAGATTCAATTTCCTTGTACAAAGATATACAAGATTCAATTTTAGGCCCTGAAATACTGTTTTCCATTGCAGCCGGATCTGTAGAGACCAACAGGTGTAGATGAAATTGCTTAGAGAAACACTTTCATGCTGCCTGCTCTTTTAGAAACCTGATGTGCACATATGTAGAGATCATTGCGTGTTTGTTTATATGCATGTTTGAAGGCTTAGTCTGAAGCTCAAATAATTGGCAGTCTACAAACACTTTTTTATTTAAGAGCTGGTATATATTCTTTTACCTCGTCTAGGGTTAATTTATTAAATTAATAAACTAAGGTGCTAATAAGCCAGCAGAGTAATAATAATAAAGCATTTGGAGTTTGGCACAGTTCTGCTGTCCAGAAATAATTTTATGTTGTACAGTATATAGTGTTGATGTTTGTGCTGTGCTAGGCTGTTTTCTAACTTTTTGTATAGTATGCACATAGTCATTTATTATTTGTTGTTTCAAAGACATAACACATTTTATATATATATAAAATATCTAAATATATATATATTTATGTATTCTGTTGTTTGCATTATGTTAACACTTCAGCTAATTAACTCGATACATTTGCTGTTAGAGATTACTGTTACTTCAAATATTACTATAACACTTTTAGAATCTCTATGAAATGAGAGTTTGTATTGGTCAGGAATGGGATAAAAATATTATGGAGCAATTTGGATTCTATTTATTTCTAGTGTCTATTTCTGTGTCCAGTTGTCAACCATTTGATAAATCTTAATACATTTTCTTGTTTTAGGGGCCATTTTTGATGAGTCTGCCAAAAAGGATGATGAGGTGTTCCGCATGGCGGTGGCAGATCTTAACCTCAACAATGAGATCCTGGAGACAGAGAAGATCACTGTGTCCGTGGAGTTTGTAGATGGAAACAACCCGTTCCAGGCAGTGCAGGAAGGTACGTCATCTGATTATTTATATCTCTTTTGAGTACATTCTCGTGAACCTTTCTAGACTCATCCCCTTTAATGTGAGCCTCTGTGGAATTGCTTTTCCATATGCTGATAATCCAATATGTGCATCCTTAATTCAAAAGTGAGTGGCTGGATAGATGGACAGATATATGGATGTAGATTGGTGGGTTGGTGTCTAGATATGTTAGAAAGATTGGTGGGTTGGTATCTATATAGATTTGATAGATTGGTGGGTTGGTGTCTAGATAGGTTAGATAGATTGGTGGGTCGGTATCTAGATAGGTTAAAAGATTGGTGGGTTGGTATCTATATAGGTTTGATAGATTGGTGGGTTGGTGTCTAGATAGGTTAAAAAGATTGGTGGGTTGGTGTCTAGATAGGTTAGATAGATTGGTGGGTCGGTATCTAGATAGGTTAAAAAGATTGGTGGGTTGGTGTCTAGATAAGTTAGAAAGATCGGTTGGTTGGTATCTAGATAGGTTAGATAGATTAGTGGGTTGGTGTCTAGATAGGTTAGATAGATTGGTGGGTTGTTATCTAGATAGGTTAGATAGATTGGTGGGTTGGTATCTAGATAGGTTAGATAGATTAGCGGGTTGGTATCTAGATAGGTTAGATAGATTGGTGGGTTGGTATCTAGATAGGTTAGATAGATTGGTGGGTTGGTATCTAGATAGGTTAAATAGATTGGTGGGTTGGTATCTAGATAGGTTAAATAGATTGGTGAGTTGGTATCTTGATAAATTAGATAAATCAGTGAATGGGTTGATAGGTTAAATGGGTGATGAGCAGATAGATATATAATGTAGGTTAGATAGATTGGTGGGTCGGTGGGCAGGTAGGTTATATTGATTGGTTGGTGGCTTTCTAGATATGTTAAATACATGTGTAGAAGGGTAGATAGATTAGATAAATCGGTGGGTGAGTAGATATGTACTGTAGGTTAGTTAGATCGGTGGGTCGTGAGCAAATAGGTTGGTGGCTGGGTATCTAGATAGGTTAGATAAAGCGGTGGATGGAAGAGAGTTTAGATAGATAAATGGGTGAGTAGTATGTAGTTTACGTTAGTAAGAACTATAGGATACATAAATCGATAGATAGATTGCAGTGTAACATATACAAAACTACACCATGCATATGAACTGGAGGGTAATAAATGTTGTAAACAGAGCAAATGTAAAGCAGTTTGTTGAAACAAACAGTTGTAGGCAGAGGAGTCAAAACAAGTCAATGTTTCATGCACACAGCGGAAGAATCATAGAGTCTTATGGCAGTAGGCAGGAATGACCTTCAGTGGCACCCTCTCTTACACCGTGGATGGATCACTCTGTTGCTGAATGCACTCTTCATTTCAGCAAACATGCCTTGGAGAGGGTGGGAGACATTGTTCATGACGTTCATTAAGTCGGACACCATTCTGCTCTGAGCCACTACCTCCAGAGAGTCAAATAATGTTTGCATAAGACAAAAAACATGAATAGCCTGCATTTGTTTACTTGCTGTTAAAAATATTTGTATTATGATGTAAATAGCTTGGCTGAACATATGAAGCCTTTATTTGTAATCAAATCCTCAGTTCATGAATTTAACTTAAAATTCCTTGACTTAAAGGGTAAACATGGCTAAATTAGGTGACTCTTTTAATCATTAGAATAAAGTCTTGCCTCTGTCCTCCACTTTATATGCTCACTGGGCCTGTTGTTATGCAATTGTCTGGATCCAACACTTTTTATTGCATTCAGAGGTCAGCATTATCTCAGCCTCTAATATTTGATTTAAGATCAGTGGAATGATCGATAATAACACGATGCTTTGGTTTCCTCAAATTAGTGCTGTTAGTTCTTGGAGTAGGGCCATTTTCTGTTATCTTTCGAGAGAAAAAGGACAAGAACAAGGCCCTTGGAATGTTGCCATTCATGCATCAGCAAGTTCACTGTGTTCTATACAATTGCAGAGTTCAGTTAACTAGCACTTAATCTAACTTTGGCATCTTCCACTCACTCTCTCCTAATAGAAAGTTTTATATTCTTGTTCTTATTTGTTTCAAGATATTTTGAATATTGGACTGATCTGAATTGTTTCAAACCAAGACCAAGAACTAAACTCAGACAATGTGATATGTTACACGGGGAATTTGCTAAGTATGGATTATGTTAGTATGTTGTTTATTTGCATGCGCTGTCTCTAAAGATTCTCTAAAGGATAGATAATAGTGCAAAAGTCTAAAAGATTTGCGCTCATACTATTTGCTTTAAACAATTCTCCACCTTACAGGTTGCTTCTGAGTGTCAGGTTGTGTAGGATCTAAATAGGACCATTAAAATGTGCTCAACTACACCGTGCATGGATATAGATCCAGTCATGATGTTCTTCTGCATTATACGATCATCATTTTGATGAATTACTGCTGCCACAATTAACAGAAACTGTGCACAAATACCTCTCTTTTCAATAAAAGTTTGTTTACAGTCTGCTTAGCATGGGCGGTAATTGCGCAACAATAATTGCACTAGGCAAATAGCACTGGCTGAGGCATGTTTGCACTGAGAAGAATGACAATGGCATTATAAATAGAGGCTAGTTAAGTTGGACTGCAGGTGGTTAGTGAGTTATATGTAGGGTTATAAGCTAAAATGTTACACTACTGTTTAGAGTACATTTTCATGTATTGTCATTTATGTTATCCACTACATTTTGACAGCTTTATTCTGAATTAATGTTTTTATTTCATTAGGCAAAGTATCTGTATCATGTATATTTAATGATATGTTATGTAATGATGCATTAGGTAACATCCCTTGTTAACTCTGTTAAGATATGTTAATGTAAACATGGCTGACATTTTTCTGACTCTCATTCCTAATTGTCTGTGATACTGTTACGCCAATTGGCACGCATCTCAGCCTTTTGTTCTCCTTCCCATCTGAGTGTGGATGAATTCAGCGGCGCTGCCATCCTTTTAGCCACATGGAGACTTAGAGGTGAAGGGTAAAGTGGGACATGTTGTAGTTGACCCCTGTTATCTAATGGAGAGGCATGCATTAGCTAACTACACCCTCTGCTTTTGATGGGTCTTCTCGCTCACATAGAGCGCTCCTCTGCTCGGTTTGTATGCTTTGCCATCCTTTCTTTTGTTTGTTTGAAGATTCTCAGTGAGGGAGTCTAATTACAGGTGCACATGTGTTATGGTTCAGCATGAGCGCAGACGATTCTGCTTCTTATGGATGTATGATTCTGGACCTCGTTATGTATACCTCATTTGTTTAAACATCTGTTTATATCCTCAAACTCCTCTTCCTTCGATGTGATTAGATGAAACGCATCCAGAAAAGCTTGTCTCTCATGTACAATCTGTTCTAGCTTGGAACTTTTTAACAGGCCAACAGATAAAAAAACAACTTTTGTCATAGAATAAGCCCAAGATTTGACAGATTTCATAGACTCTCTAATTAATAGATCAGTCTCATATTGCATCTGTTTCCTATAGCTCTTTTTTATTAAATGTAAATGAGGTAGAATTCCAAGAATTCACATTAGAGGAGATCAGCATTTACACATGCTCTACCATGCATGTTACCCTCGAGAAAGAGTTTATACAAATGAGCAGTGACAACCAATGAGAATGCAGCGGCCTACAATAGAAACAATTCTATATAGATCCTCAAGGTTTTGTCATGTGCTTGATATATAGGACCTTTTAGGGGTTCCCATCATGGGATAGTTTTATGAATTTATTTTTTTAACTTAAATACAATTTTATGAATTAAACAGCTCGTAAACAATTTTTCACTAGAAAAATCGAAATAACCTGTTAAACATGTAAGTGTTATGCAATCATTTAAGATATTTCTTTTTATATAGAACCTTTTGGCATAAAGGTTGTTTTTAATAAGAGTAAGAGTCAAAAAATAGTCAAGAAAAATAGAACGGCAAGGAAGCATTGTCTCATAAATTACAGAAAATTAAATCAATGGTGGGGCAAAAGTTAATTGGCATAACAGTCTGTGGTCACCAAATTGATCTACTGATGGTCACTTTTTGGTGGTTTTCACTTTTATAAGGTAGGGGCCGCTCTTACGCATCTTCTGGAAAAACATAGGAAAAGAAGAAGCAGAAACAAGCGATGGCATATGTAAGCAGATGCATATGTAAAAAAACATGATCAATATTAAACAATATATATCAAAATTGGCATACATTACTGTATGAAATGTCGGCCCAGGATGAGCTATAGGACTGTGCAAGTTTTGGGGGGTGTTGATGGACTTGATCTACTCCAGCTGAATGAAACCCATCCAGACGTAGTCTTAATGGACCCAATCTACTCCAGCTGAATGAAACCCATCCAGACGTAGTCTTTGACAAAACAATGATTTTCTCAGTGGTTTTTAACCTGTGTAGCAGAGTGAGAGTCTTTTAATCCTCAGTATCTTAACTGCTTGCAATGTCTGTTTGCAATTGTATGTGTGCGTGTATGTGTGCGCATAGAGTGTCTTGCTTCCTGGGTGCGCAAGGTTTCTTAACCAACAGCGGCCTGTCTGATCTGCCAAATAAGACTGACAGATTCTCTTTGAACCTACATCAGTAATTACAGTATGCTCTTACATAGATGTATCTTGTTCTGTCCTTTTCTTGAAGCATCATCAGGCTCAATGGGGAGTGTGTCTGAATGAAAGGTCATAAGCACTGAAGGATGACTAGTGAATTGACAGGTCATTCACTTACATTTAGATTCAGAGAAGAAAAGCCATGTGCTCAATGCAGTATAGATTTATTTGTATTTATTTATCTATCCTGGAAGGCCGCTGTCTGGTTTCCGGATTCACAATAAGCCACGATAAAATGTACAGACGGTTAGTAAAATCGTTTAAAAATGTATTAGCATTAAAACCATGTTTGATTATTCGCTATTTAAACTCGCGGTAAATCCTGTCCAGCCAGCATCAGTCTGGTGCAGCAGCTTGCAACATAGTTTTTTTGAACGAAAAGAAATGGCAGAAGGCAGAGACAGCGCTCTGGAGATTTTACAGCCTTCTAAAAAGACCAAATCTGAGTTATAGAGATATAGATATAGTGGTCATATATTGGCTTTTACAAAGGTCCTGAGGGAAACATAATAGAGGATGTTCACCCTGTCTGCAGAACATGCTAAACGAAAGTCGCTGCAATAGGAGGAAACACTTCAGATTTGCCAAGTCGTCTCGTGACCATCACCCACTGTTGTACAGCGAACGCAAGACAAGTTAACTTTGACCTCAGTACCAAAACTACGTCTGGGAAATAATTTTGAAATAATTACTTGAAATATTTTATCTCACTCACTTGAAATAAAGTCAAAATTAAACATGTGTTCTTTGTGAGTTTGTCACACCACAGACGAATGTGTTATTAACCACCCAAAATAGCTTAACAAAATAAGCAGCATTCTCTGCTCTGAAACGCTGGGGGCGTGTCCGCTGTCTGCGCCGAAACCACGCCCAGTCACAGGAAAGCAGCCGTAAGCACACAAGACAACACTCACATACAGCTCAGAACGGCACCAGATGTTGGTGGGACGGGAGGATAAAGGCCGTGGTGGGAGATAGTCGGTTCGACCCCATTCTGCAGTGAATCCCAGTTGTCTCCGATGAAAGTTTGTAAAACTATCCGGTGTAAAGTCACTGCAGAGGCAGGTGTTGGTGGTGATCCTCAGCTCTCCATCAAGGTAGCTGTTCACAAAATGAATCCACCTCTTCTGTATATCATCGTTTTTGTTTTGTAAGCTGTTTTGTAAATTGTAGACTGTAGTAACTAACGGTACTGACAGTAACTCGCGATCGAGCGGGCGAACCTATGCGAATGTGCTCTAGTTATGATAGTGTTAGGGGAAGGGCTAGGCTCAGTGGATCCAGTGCGTCATCAATAGTTATGATAGTGTTAGGGGAAGGGCTAGGCTCAGTGGCTCCAGTGCGTCATTAATAGTTATGATAGTGTTAGGGAAGGGCTAGGCTCAGTGGCTCCAGTGCGTCATTAATAGTTATGATAGTGTTAGGGAAGGGCTAGGCTCAGTGGATCCAGTGCGTCATCAATAGTTATGATAGTGTTAGGGGAAGGGCTAGGCTCAGTGGCTCCAGTGCGTCATCAATAGTTATGATAGTGTTAGGGGAAGGGCTAGGCTCAGTGGATCCAGTGCGTCATCAATAGTTATGATAGTGTTAGGGGAAGGGCTAGGCTCAGTGGCTCCAGTGCGTCATCAATAGTTATGATAGTGTTAGGGGAAGGGCTAGGCTCAGTGGCTCCAGTGCGTCATCAATAGTTATGATAGTGTTAGGGAAGGGCTAGGCTCAGTGGCTCCAGTGCGTCATTAATAGTTATGATAGTGTTAGGGGAAGGGCTAGGCTCAGTGGCTCCAGTGCGTCATTAATAGTTATGATAGTGTTAGGGAAGGGCTAGGCTCAGTGGCTCCAGTGCGTCATCAATAGTTATGATAGTGTTAGGGAAGGGCTAGGCTCAGTGGCTCCAGTGCGTCATCAATAGTTATGATAGTGTTAGGGAAGGGCTAGGCTCAGTGGCTCCAGTGCGTCATTAATAGTTATGATAGTGTTAGGGAAGGGCTAGGCTCAGTGGCTCCAGTGCGTCATTAATAGTTATGATAGTGTTAGGGGAAGGGCTAGGCTCAGTGGCTCCAGTGCGTCATCAATAGTTATGATAGTGTTAGGGAAGGGCTAGGCTCAGTGGCTCCAGTCATCAATAGTTATGATAGTGTTAGGGAAGGGCTAGGCTCAGTGGATCCAGTGTGTCATCAATAGTTATGATAGTGTTAGGGAAGGGCTAGGCTCAGTGGCTCCAGTGCGTCATCAATAGTTATGATAGTGTTAGGGAAGGGCTAGGCTCAGTGGCTCCAGTGTGTCATCAATAGTTATGATAGTGTTAGGGGAAGGGCTAGGCTCAGTGGATCCAGTACGTCATTAATAGTTATGATAGTGTTAGGGGGCTAGGCTCAGTGGCTCCAGTGCGTCATCAATAGTTATGATAGTGTTAGGGAAGGGCTAGGCTCAGTGGATCCAGTGCGTCATTAATAGTTATGATAGTGTTAGGGAAGGGCTAGGCTCAGTGGCTCCAGTGCGTCATCAATAGTTATGATAGTGTTAGGGAAGGGCTAGGCTCAGTGGCTCCAGTGCGTCATTAATAGTTATGATAGTGTTAGGGAAGGGCTAGGCTCAGTGGCTCCAGTGCGTCATCAATAGTTATGATAGTGTTAGGGAAGGGCTAGGCTCAGTGGCTCCATTGCGTCATCAATAGTTATGATAGTGTTAGGGAAGGGCTAGGCTCAGTGGCTCCATTGCGTCATCAATAGTTATAATAGTGTTAGGGGAAGGGCTAGGCTCAGTGGATCCAGTACGTCATTAATAGTTATGATAGTGTTAGGGAAGGGCTAGGCTCAGTGGCTCCAGTGCGTCATTAATAGTTATGATAGTGTTAGGGAAGGGCTAGGCTCAGTGGCTCCATTGCGTCATCAATAGTTATGATAGTGTTAGGGGAAGGGCTAGGCTCAGTGGATCCAGTGCGTCATCAATAGTTATGATAGTGTTAGGGGAAGGGCTAGGCTCAGTGGATCCAGTGCGTCATTAATAGTTATGATAGTGTTAGGGAAGGGCTAGGCTCAGTGGCTCCAGTGCGTCATTAATAGTTATGATAGTGTTAGGGGAAGGGCTAGGCTCAGTGGCTCCAGTGCGTCATCAATAGTTATGATAGTGTTAGGGAAGGGCTAGGCTCAGTGGCTCCAGTGCGTCATTAATAGTTATAATAGTGTTAGGGAAGGGCTAGTCTCAGTGGCTCCATTGCGTCATCAATAGTTATAATAGTGTTAGGGGAAGGGCTAGGCTCAGTGGATCCAGTGCGTCATCAATAGTTATGATAGTGTTAGGGAAGGGCTAGGCTCAGTGGCTCCAGTGCGTCATCAATAGTTATAATAGTGTTAGGGAAGGGCTAGTCTCAGTGGCTCCATTGCGTCATCAATAGTTATAATAGTGTTAGGGGAAGGGCTAGGCTCAGTGGATCCAGTGCGTCATCAATAGTTATGATAGTGTTAGGGAAGGGCTAGTCTCAGTGGCTCCAGGTCATCAATAGTTATGATAGTGTTAGGGAAGGGCTAGGCTCAGTGGCTCCAGTGCGTCATCAATAGTTATGATAGTGTTAGGGGAAGGGCTAGGCTCAGTGGATCCAGTGCGTCATCAATAGTTATGATAGTGTTAGGGGAAGGGCTAGGCTCAGTGGCTCCAATGCGTCATCAATAGTTATGATAGTGTTAGGGGAAGGGCTAGGCTCAGTGGATCCAGTGCGTCATTAATAGTTATGATAGTGTTAGGGGAAGGGCTAGGCTCAGTGGATCCAGTGCGTCATTAATAGTTATGATAGTGTTAGGGAAAGGGCTAGGCTCAGTGGCTCCAGTGCGTCACTATGATAATGTTGGGGGAGGGGCCATATGCACAGTTGCTCCAGTGAGTCATCGAGCCACCGTTTTATCCCAGCCCAAAAAGTCATGAACACAGCAATAGTATAAAAAAAAACTGTTTAACGGTCTAACTTAAGTACTACACAGTTCACAGTCTTTGTAACGCAATACATTTCTTAAGAAACAAATCTCAGATTTGCCTTTATAGGGACTTTAACGTGAAGCTTCTGTGAAGAAAAGTTTGCAGGAAGTGGCATTTGAGCCACGAACAAAAAGACTATTAAGAGTGACATTTAAGGGATAATAATGTTTATTCACCGTACACTTATTACACAGATTATTGTTTTTTTTTACCACATAAATAATTACAGGGTCATATTGAATTGAGATGAATGTTTTACATCTGACCGGTTTATAAATCCATTTTGTACAGCGTACAAAACTATCATCCAGACAAGATGATCACAACAATATATTTATAGTTGTATTAATAGTAAAGTCCTCTGATTTTATTTTCAATATAATCAAAAACGGAGACACAAGGCAGCAAGTTGCATTTGAATGAAACAAGAGCGTGTGTCCGTTGTGATGCATGGATGTGTGCTGTGTTATAATGCGTTGCTATTGACAATGGTCATTATAAGGAAGGAAGGATTGGAAATGCCACAGAATATATCTTACTTTAAAAAAGTGCATAAAGCTGCTTGTTTTATTTGTTGTTTGTTGATTTTCAAATATAAAACTTGTTGAAATGTGTGCATCAGTTCTTTTTGAACACTTTAATCTAATTTGAACAAAACCGTGATAATATTGATAATCGTGATATGAAATTTTCATACCATCCCATCCCTAGCTCCAACCCTATACAACACACCTGAACAAGCTAATCAATGTCTTCAGGATTAGTAGAATGCAGTTGGCAGATAGGCAGTTGAGATTTGATCAGGGTTGGAGCTAAACCCAGGACCGAATTTACCCATTACAGGTGTAACTCATTCATTACTAATTAATTAATTAAATTACTTTTCACTTGAAAAAGTAAAGTAAGGGATTATGGAATTTTTACTTATGGTGTAATTGCATTAAATACTGTATAGACTAGAGCAATTCCATAGATAACAATAGTGGATTCAGCATCTAATGTATGTAATGTATTTTTTTTGTTGCAATTTTAAATTATTTCTTTCATTTAATTAAAAGAGTCACAAATATTTGGTTACATCATTCTCTCATTTTTTTTTAATATGCCATAGCAAAGGCTTAAATTGTTTTAATGAATTTTCCTTAGAAGCAACATTGCATAAGATTTGTTTTCACAAAATATATCTTTAATACACGTGTAATTTCTCTTACTGCACTGCCTTATTTTAATTTGAAATTTTTTATACATAGTGTCCTCAGAAGTCTGTGGTGTATGTGCTAGTACCATGAGCTTAAAAAAAAGCTTATCACTATGGACACTGGATTTGTGAAAACTCTTTTCAGAGAAACATTGCAATGTGTCAGTTAGAAGACCCCCATATAATGTTTTTTCACAGACCTATGTACTGAAGCTTCCTGGCATCATGACATTGCTGTTGAAATGCAGTCTGGTCCTTTGTGATAAAACTGGTGTTTCTTTTAAATATTTCTGCTTGACATTTATTATAGCACATATACAGTTTGTCAAGTGTTTGACACTGTGATGAAATGTGGTGCATTGTGGGAGGTTTTACTTCTTTATGAACAATGGTGACAGTGACACCTATAATGTAGGGTCAGTTTATACATAGAAATGCATACTCTTCAGAGAAAGAGAAAGGGATTGATCATAATGATAAATTATAGTGCATTTCAGGCACGTTGCATTTGAAAATACTTAAAAATGTATGATTATTGCGTCACTCCAAACTTTTAATGAGAACAATTTTGAAGCAGAATAGGAAAAATTGACATTTAAATTGGAATTTAACAACCTGAAAAGGTGAACATGTTATTATAATTTTTTCAGAGGTAGATAAAGTTGTTCCTGAGGATTCAGACTGTCCCATCATCAGTTTTTGTTTGCAGTGGCTCCTTAAATTTAGAGTCCCATTTCAAGAACAGCCTATCAGTTATTAGTTAAATGGATTTGTCACTAAATCACTGTTAAATCGAGGCTTTTCATTATTGATGACAGAATAGCAAGGTAAGCTTACTTCAGGCTGACTCTTTGCTGCAAATATGTTGATATTTAAGAACAGTTTAGCTTTTTTTAATCACTTAACCCATAAATCAACTAAGTCGATAACACTTATGGGAGTAACAGCTGTTAAACTTTGCCTTTGGCTATTTCAAATGACTTTTGCAAAAAAAGCATCTAGTTTTAAAAGACTACTAATATCTCAAAGAGAGGGATTCAGGCTTTGGCAGGTTTCTCACAGAAAGCCTCAAGCATCTTAAGTTATTACTGCATGCCAGACAACTGAAACTGAAATAAATGTCCAAATGCATTACAATGATTCTAGGTGACTTAAACACATGCCAGATTAGAGATTATTATTGCACTCATGTCAGCAGAAACATTAGATATATAGTTTTACTACTTTTTACCTTTGCATATAATGATATTATATTAAAATAAGTATTTTATAATGATATATTATTTATTTACATTAGAATGCAGTGTTCTCAACCAGAGCTTTCTTCAAGTTCCTCTCATCCGGTTCTTATATGCACATCCTCATATTGCCTTTCATGGTCTTCACCCTCTAATTGCCCCTAGCCAGTGTTTCTGAGGTAGAGCCACAATCCAATTATCCAGCCTCTAATCAATGGGGGGTGTTTCCAGCAGTGAGTCTGACATTTGTAATAAAGCGATGATATGATGGCATTCTACAGCTGACAGCTGGGTAAAACCCCGCCGCTGTGTTTTGGTGACATCTCAGAGGAACTTGGCCCTTCCAAATGTGAAGTTTGGCACTTCTTCAATGGGGAAACTGGCACTTTCAAAGTTTCCAATGAATGATGGACGGACATTTCAGAAAATAGGAAAACAGCAGCTGGCGGAATGTCTCCATTGGACATCGCATGAGGGATAGCCGGCTTCCTACTCCTGCTGAGAGCCGTCCGTCTGAGCCGTGAGTGTGAATTTGGCTCGAATGGTGGAAATGATTATCTCACAGATTAATGTAAGAGGAGTCAAGCACTTGATGGCCTCAAACACCAGTGTTATGCAAGTTAATTGGTTTTTGGATTTAATTGGGGGGAAAAAATCTCAAACTCAAAATTTATTTGAGGATATTATACTTCAAGACCAAGCCAATAAATGTGCATATACAAGGCTTAAAGGGACAGTTCACCCAAAAAAGAAAATTATGTGATAGTTTAGTCGCAATCGTGCTGTTCCAAACCTGCATGACATTCTTCGTTTAAAACTTTTAGAACTGAATGATTGTATGATTGTCATTTTATGGACAAAAACAGTTATTCTGAATATCGTCTTTTGTTTTACACAGAAGAAAAAAATGTCAAAGAGAAAAAAAATTGAGAGAAAAGCAGTTGGCGGAATATAATAAAGTGAAAGTTTCTTTCCAATATAATGATTTTATAGACTCCAAATTGAGTTCTCGGCAATAACTAATACAATAACTAATTCAATACAACAAACAACATGGCAGAAAGTGCATTTGATATTTCTGTGAGACATGATTTTGTAGCGCAATTTGAGCGGGAATGTTATTCATGCTGTTGACATCATCCTGACTTGAATGTCTATGTGTGTGAGTGTGCACTAACTCTCCTATGCTAAAGCATAGACACAGCTTTCAGTTGTCTGAAAAGAGAGGTCCAATCACCCTGGGGCTAAAGCGGTTGCCTCTTGCTCTCACTAAGCAGCCTGCCTCCTTCCATCTCTTTTTTCCCCGCTCTGTCTCTCTCTCCATACACAGCTACAGCAGAAATAATAACTCTCATTTATTTCACAGATTTCCTTCTCAACCTCAATCGCACTCTTTTCAAATCATTCCATTGGATCCTGTCACCGTAATGACACTTTTCATGCCTGATCCCCCTGAGCCGTTGTGTGAGAGAGAATTAGGTTCTCCTGACCAGACCGCCTCCACTCTGCTGGGAACCTGATTGTGCAAACTGCCGACTGGCCTTCCTTCCCCCTCCAGCACAGAAACGGAATACAAATAAGCCTGCAGTTCCCTTCATAGTGATTTGAATGACTCTGAGAATTATAATAACCCGGGGCTTATGAAAGGTAGTATTGATTCATTAGTGCAAGTCACGCGTCTGTCCACCATCACTGCTCATGTCTTAGATTTCAGGCGCACATTCATATTCCTTTGTGAATGGTCTGGTTGAGTATCTTTTAGTAACAAGCAGCGACAAGCAAGTTTGGCCTATTAATGTGACAAAACGACACATTGATTGATTTTCCTCAAAAATATACTACATTACTTATATTTATACTGAGAAAGATATTGTAAATGTGACTCTAAACTATAGTACACACCCCATACTGTATAATTCCCTTGTAAACGTTTTACTTAATATAAACTTATTATTTTATTATTAGTTTTTCACATTTGTGCCAGGGGTTTTCAAACTGGTACCCCAGGGGACGTCCCCTGGGGTACCAGTTTGAAAACCCCTGGGTTATCCAAACCAACCAGATGTTAACCATTCTACTGAACTGGCCAAATGTTTCCCACAAAGTTCACATCAGATTGTACTGCATTTTTATAAGGTTAAGCATCACTCAATGAATCATCCATTGATTTATCCACCTCTGGAGGTCAAACATTGTCTTCAGGTCTTGGCTGACCTTAGCTCGTTTACTTTACTGTTTTTCTATTGATCTCCACTGTCAAGAGTTTCTCAGACAAGGAAAGAAGTTTTGCAAGGGTTCTGTAGACCTTGATTCTCTCACAACCATGCACAGCCTGCACTGTAATCATGAATTTACAGCTCCTTTATTCAAAGGCCCTAGATTTAAGTCTCATTTGAACAGTTGGATGTCAGTGGATGATCCTGGGATGATCTGGGTTTTGTGCTGAAATATGAAACCATGTGTTGTCACCAACAGCTATTCAGTGTGGATCCAGGAGACAGTCACACTCTTATCCCTACACTGTCCCTCATGTAATCTTCACGTCTCGCCCCCTCTTTTGGCAGCTGTAAAGCCCTGTTTACCAACACACAAGTGTCGTTCATCACTCTGCCAGTGATTAGAATCCCCAGCTGTTGGCATCTGGGATAGGCTGTCAGTCAGCTGACTGAGTGATCTTCTCAGAAACTGGTGGTATAAATCAGGACCTCAATAATTAATCAGAGAATAAATTCTGCATAGTTTCAGTCTTTATCTTTATAATTACTGTCCACCAGGCCTCAAGGTAAAGGGATGAGTCAGAAGTCTTCAAGCAGCAGGAAATAATTCAAGAGATATTCAAGTGAATAACTATGTCCGTCAGATAATCGGCCATGTTTAAGGAAATTGTAATGCTAGTTATAGGTTGGAGATTGTTAAAGGGGTACTTCAGCGCTGGGAAGATGAATCTGTATTTAAACTGGGTCATTTATGTAGAAGAAATGTGAAATCCTTTTTGAATTTGGTGCCTTCTAGACTGAGAAAAGACAGAAAATTTATTTTTGTCTCATGGACATAATGGATATTTTTGTCTCATGGATAAAAGACAACAACTCCCAGAATGCACTTGCTTCACTGCCCTGCGAGGCCACTCTGGGCATGGCTACTAGATTACTGGATCACTAGCCCACCGCGTTCATTTTCAGAAAATCAGTTCAGTTAGAGACACTACAATTAAAAACTGAACGTGTCTGTTCAATATAATGTGAGTGAGCCGATTGAGCGTCACGGCACAAACGCAGCAGGAGTCAGATCTCATTCATCACATGAGCTGAGGTGATCGCGGCTGCATTCACAGTGTGTGTTCAGTCTGGTGTGTGTTCAGTTCATGTCTTTGGAAGCTTAACTTTCATAGGAATTCATTTGAAAAGTTAAAACACTCACTTTGCTCTCTACCGCTCCGTTTACATGAATCTCCGCAGCTCCGCGAGCCGAGTGCTGTGAGTGTGATGTTGAAAACATGTGGAAATAGCGCCCTCTGCTGGCTGTAGTCTTTAGACTCTGGCCAAAAAATCCTCAGATGATGCAAAATGACGATATTTGCGTCATCGGAGGATTTTTTCCAGAAATAAAATACATAATTCTCTCGTCTCAGGGTCATATGAGGGGGGAAAGTGAGAATTCGAAAATACCCCCGGGTTTCTACTGATACAAAGCTTAATGCTAATCGCTGAAGTAACCCTTTAACTGTCTATCTGTGACTATACGATAATAATAAAATAATTGTTATCATTATCATTATTATTGGACCAAATAATCTTTTCGCATTTCCTTTTTTTTTTTTTGCTTGAATTATCCTTTTAGACATTTAATAAGCATTACTAAATGTGTTGCAAGTGTCCATATATTTTTGAGGCCACTGAATAACACTTAGTATGATGTCAATATTGTTTAACATAAATGTTTCCATTTAGATAACATAAATGAATGTACAGCTATTAAACCCCACCAATATTTAAGGATGCTGAACCTCAGATTGTGAACTTTAATATTCATCATTGCTTAATGGCAGTGAAGGCAACTTATGTTACTGTCCTCTGATGAGCTCTTAGCTCACAGTTGAAGGTTAAGAGATGTGAAATTGGAGGTTAGACAGACGGCTGAGGCATTAAATGATGAGGTTAAGCACATTATTGAAATGTCCTTTTATGAGAAATAGCATTTATACTGTGTGTACAGCCATTTGTATTCATTTTCTTTGTTAGACTTTGTGAATCCAGTATGTGATGATGCTAGAAAATGGAGCACAGTGTCACACAGTAGGTTATTCTTAACTTAACTGTGACTATGCATTCTCTCTCCTTGTTTAAAGAAAAAAACAGCTTTTGGGATTGTATCACTCTGAATCCTCCCCCTAACAGTCATTGCAAAGTTGTAAAGATCATTATATTTTGTATTATCCACCCCTCAGTGGCAGACCAAGGGCAGCAGTATTCTCTAGGGCAGCAGGGGTGGGACAAACCCTGCCCTTATCTGTCACTCATCAGCAGCCAGCTCTTCCACTTGAATCACCCCGATGAATTCACCACGATATACATCCATTAACAAAACATACGTCGTTTTGACTTTTTTAAATTAAATAAATAGTTTAACCCTTAGTTTCTCACACTGACGGCTAGAAACAACTTGTCGTTCTTGACCAATGACACTCACAAGTCTTGTAAGGGGCTCAAGCCCTAAGGCCCCTAAGGCTAAAATCCTATCGCCCCTGGCCACATGTACCATCCTAAAAAAAACTCTATAAAATGCAGTTTTCACCACAGTTTAGGACATAAGGTTTGTATCATGGCTGTATGCGCACAAGTTAAACAGCGTTTGTCTCAGTTTATGAACTCGCCATATGAAGATCCGTACTGAAACTTTATTTAAAATATTCGACATTGGGGCTTCAGGTGCTCTGTAATCTTATATTTGACTCAGAAATGTACTGAAGTAATGCTATTTATTCCTTTGCCCTGTCACTTAATGACCTGGTTCCATGACTGCCTGTATTTTTTTGAATTTTTGTTACACTTCCTTTAGGCATATCCTTCTACTATGACACAAAGCCAGTGACCTCTGACCATTTCTCTTCCCTCCAAACCTTCTGGCACCATCCACGTTCGTTCATAGAAGCATGTCAGTTCTCTTACTATTCAAAATTGACTATATATAGCGCTCATACAGTTAAAGCCTTCACGTGTGAAAAGGGAATGAACACAGGTATGGCAACCATTAAAAATACTCCTAACTGCTACCGTCTGCTCTTCCATCTTATCTCAATTGATTCCAGGCTGCGTAAAGTGTTTATAATCAGGCTCTACCTCAATCCTGCCTCTTCCTGCTGAAACTAATGAGGTGACTTTTCAAAATGCAGCATATCAACCCAGCCTGAGTTTATTTAATTAAAAACGCTCCAACACTGCTCACCCACAGCAGCGGTGGAGGACTCTAAATGCCAGGGCCCATGTTACTGGCTCTCTGCTTCTCAGGAGAGTGTCTCTGGAGAGAGATGATTGCTTTGTTGAGTTTTAATGTCAGGATGTTTTTATATATATATATATATATATATATATATATATATATATATATATATATATATATATTATAGGAGATGCAGTCCAGAGACTTCCTTGGCTTTTGTTAGATGCGATAAACAGCTCCCTGGGCTTGAACCATAAAAAAACTCTTTCACATCACTTAATTGAATTAACTTCTCTCCATGTGACAGCATGAAGTGGGATAGTGCCACTATGAAGTGCCTGTGACGGATCACGGCGTGAAAAAGAAAACAGATGACATCTTGCCTGGTATTTTGTCAAGATGGATAAAATGTTGTCGTTGATAATGAGGAATTTATGTGTATGTGTACCAATATGAGGTAAACTCTAAACTATTTGAACAGATGAATGTGAATCTGGCAATGTTTGTTTGTTGTCCTTACTGTGAATTGAAATGTCCATTGAATGGTGGTAAACCGTAGGCTAAACCCTAGCCTAAACCTGAACGCTAGCATTAACAAAAGCAAAAGTGACAGAAAAACACATCTGCTGAAATATCATGTAATAAAACATGAAAAAAGTGTTTTGAGGTCATAACATCTTTATTAATCGATTATCTCCAGAAATAATCATTTGTGGAAGAAACAAAAATAAGAAAAGTGGTAAGTGTCTTACAGCCTCTAGTGTTTGTTTCAGCTGGAAGTTGCAATGAAGTGTATGTATATGCATATTTTTGGAGTTTTAGAAAAAAAAAAAAAGTTTACCCAAAGAGCCTATTTTGTGATTTTAAACCTATCTATTTTTAACCTATTTTATGATCTAATTTTACAGCTTTCTTTTAACACAGCATAAATATTTCTGCCTTTAAACCCTCCATAAATTTACCCCATTTACTTCTTTCTTTTTTATTTTTTTATTAAAGGAATGTGTGTAGTAATCAACATTATGTCACAAATGCAGTTGATTGAAGTTGTATTAAACCAGGAATATTCCTGTAATCGCATTTTATTAGACTGGATTTTTTGGAGAGTTATCTGTCAGTCTTCCATTCGACTTGGCGGAGCAGCAGGAAGTCAAGTGTCACCCAGCTGATACTTTGTTTTTCAAAAGGTCTCCATCACTTAAAAATACTGTCCAGGGCATTCAAAGCTCTCACTCCACTGCTGCAGGAGACCTTAGGAGGATGTTGCCATGGCAATGTCATCATCATTGTGTCAGTCGCTAGGCGCTGGATTTGGCGTGGTTTGCAGTGATTTTGTGGGCAGAGGCTTCCTGCAAGCTAATCGATTTCTGCATGTGGCGATTGTTTGTGGGTGAATGTGCGTGTGTGTTTTCATGGAAGGCTATTAAGCATGAAAACCCAGACTCTGTGTGTGTGTATGTGTGCTTTTCCACACTGCACAGAGGTCAGTAATGAGATTGCAATCTGCCAGCATTCATTCTTGTGCCGGTTTGAAGATATGAGAAGATTTAGAGAGGGTCAGGAATCACATTGCGCTGGGGTTTTGCTGACAGCAGCCACCAACCATTGTAGCCCCATTGCGTCCCTTCTGCTGGGGAGATATTCTCATTTTTCTGGCCCTTGTGTGTGTGACAGGTATAAATATTACATCCATCCATAGTGAGGGCGAAAACAGTCTCTCCAGACAAGTAATAAAAGCAAAATATAATAAGAGAAAGGAGTTTGATGAAATGTAAGTGACGAGAGGTTATAAAAGAACTGTATCTGATTGCATTACGTAGCAATGCCACGCTCTCCTCAATCTCCCCATATCTCCCTCTCTGTCTTCTCTCCCCCTACTCTTTTCTCCACATCTTGTTGATGGAGCCCTGCTCACCTCGGATTTGCTACTCTACATTGTAATGAAAGGGTTTCTCTCTTTTTCTCTTTCAGGCACGGCACAAATGTAACCATTAAAGTGCATTAAAGAACAAAATAATTCTCTGTCTCTTTGCGAGAGAGGAAAAATGTCTGCCTACTGTTAGAGTTTTGGCTAATATAAATGTATATCCGTCTGGTCCTCCTCAAAATGGAGTCTGTGTATGCTTTTTATCTAAAAAAAGGAATCTGATGGGTCCTGTAAAACAACAAACTACAAGCTCTATGACAAAAGCAATACAGTTCTGCATTCATATTTATAATTGAAAGAGATTGTGCATCCGATTCATCAAAGGAATCCTCACATGCACTGATGTGAATGGAACACAATCCTGAAATACTCTGACAGAGTTTTATCCCGCAGTATTTATCAGTGGCGCTGCAACACCAATACTGAAACTATGGCATGAAACAAACAGAGCAACCAGAAATATGATTCCCAAAACAAAATACAGTGCCAGTCGGATTACAGAATGAATCACTTATATGACTTGGTTCTTTTTTGTGAATCAAATGCGTGCATCTCGACCAATGCAGTCTGATTCACAAACAAATGATTCTAACGATTTGGTTCTTTGTAGTGAATCAAATAGCGCAGTGTAGTCTGATTCGCTGAAGAATGATTCTTATGAACATTAAAATTTTGGGGACACTAAAATTTCAACTGTATTACTGATCTGCCCGCATTGACACTATATGACAATTGAAATTAGCTGGATGGCATCACCGTTTTCTCCAGAGCGGCTGTACAGCCAGATAAAATTCTGTTGCATTATTTTCATGTTAACACTAGCTATGTTTCCATCCACCTATTTTATTCGCATCAAAAAATGCTGAATGGAAACGCCAAGATGCGCATAAAAAAAACGAATGTGCTCATTTGAGTCAGAAACATTTTCAGCATTGAAAATCGGCATTGTAAAAAGTGCTATACAAATAAAGGTGACTTGACTTATGAACCAATCTTTTTTGTGAATCAAAAACATAGGCATACATCACAACAAGTGCAGTCAGATTCTTGAGATGATGAGTGAATCAAACACACCAAGCAAATAACTGTAAGACTTGCACATTATGGGCCCTATTTTAACGATCTAAGGGTGTACTCACACTAGGCACGGTTGCCTTGTACTGTGCCTGAGCACGATTGTCCCCCCCTCCTCACTCCCCCGCTGGCCTGCACTCACATTGCACTTAACGTATCGGGCCGGAGCACGCTTACGTCATTCACAATGCAACTTTTTGTTTTGAAAAAGACAGGAAGAAAAGCACTTTCGCTAATAGACTGCCAAATAGATTTATCATTAATGCTGCAAAGCGATTTTCACTTTCACTGCACTGCACGTATCAGAAGATTATTACGGAGGCAGCTGACTTTTTAATGGAGGAATTTGCAGCTTAACTTAAAAACTACAATTCATGTTCATCAATAAGGTGAGAACCAGGACCGTTATAAACCTAGATATACTTGATTTAATCAAAAACTGTATCCAAGTAGTAATAGTTTGGTGTTTGCTGTCATAGCGCTTAGTAGCGCACAACTGTTCTGTGCTCCGCCACTGGTTAGCGCTCACACTGCATGCGAACCGCGCTCACTCTTCTCAAACGAACCGGGCTTTGGGGGTCAAATGCACTCGGGCACGGTTTAGAGCACCTAGTGTGAGTACACCCTAAGTGCATGTTCTGAAGCGCATGGTGCAGGTGCACTAACTAAGGGTGTGTCCGAATCCACTTTTGCTAGTTTAACGATGGAAAAACCGGTTGGCGAGCCAGACGCATACTTACGACTTGAAGTAACGTTGCTCATGGTTTCTCTTGTGCTTTATGAAGTGATATACAATGTGCGCCGCCGCATGCGCACGTGTAATTGATAATTGAACTGTGCGCGAGCACAGTATAACGGCTGACAGGACAGGAAAGTGGATTTTTTTTTCCATTACAAGCTACGAAAATGACAATGTTGCTGGGACTCCAAGGCAGAATTTTGCCAACCTGGCTAAATGGGGAAACTTTTGTTATTAGTTGTTAAAAGTGTACTAATTACTATTTAATAAAATGTCAAAGAAGAATAAGGTGAAGTGAGAGCTGGACCAGGGCAGCCTGGGGGCGGGGCACATTTGGTTGGACATGATAGTATCATGGTTTGTACCATGGGATGTGTATCACAGTTTTTTCGGTTAGTTTAGAATGTCGTACACCCCTACTTATGTTTTTATTAATTTATTTATTTTGATTAGTATTGTTGTTAAGGACAGTTATGGGATTACATTTATGCCACCAGAAGCATTATAAAAAAGTATTTAACAAGTATTGTTTTAAATTTATTATGTAAAGTATCACATCATTTGGCATTAAAATTGCATTTTCCCCACAAATATGTATTTCCTAATGGAATAAATGGAACCGTTGAAGTTGTGATTAAACAGAAGTAGCAAAAGATCTTTTTGATGACATATGATCAAGTGTAATTTATTATTGTATAAGAAAACATGTAGAGTGGGGACTATGGCTTTATGCATCGCTTATATTGATTGGATTTAGAGATGCGGAATCTTCACTTAAAAACTTGCAGTGGTTTAAGCAGTTTGATGATTGTAGAAGTCCTGCATACATCACCGGAGAGAAGTCTGTCGTTTTAACTGAAAGATTAGACTTTTTTTTTTTTTTTACATATAAAACAAATATCTGGATGAATTGTTTAAAATAAGATCGGGCCCACTTTATATTAGGTGTCCTTAACTACTATGTACTAACATTTTAGTTAATAATTTGATACATTGCACTTATTGTGTACATACATGTTTTTACATTGTACTTACATTTTAAAAAAATACCTGCATGTAATTACATCTGTAATTAATTTCTGTAGTTACATTTGTAATTACACAGTTGACACTTCCCTTACCCCTAACCCTACCCTTAAACTTACCCATCCCACCACACCTGTCCCTAACCCTACCCGTATCCCACCTCAATATCAGCAAAGGTGTTTTGCAATACAATATGAACACAGTAAGTACATTGTACTTATTTTTTTATGTAAGTACATAGTAGTTAAGGCCACCTAATATAAAGTGGGGCCATAAGATCTATAATATTCAATCAAAAAATAGATGGATTGCATTTTCATTTCATGCTGACTTTAAGAAACTATGCTGCATCATGCCTTGGGTGGTCAACTTCATGTAGTAACAATTTCTAGTAGGAATAAGAAAGTGTTAGCAGAAATGGGTTGCCAGAGTATTTCCCTCCTCAGGCAGATCTGATGGCGTTGCACAAGTAGCAGTAGCAGCAGTAGTAGGTCGATGTGAGCTGGGTGACATCCTGACTGGAAGGCAGACCCCTGACCTTCAGCTCCACTGGGAACACAATATAAACACTAGAGATGCTCTCAACACTGCAATAATAAGTGTGACCTTTATTTTGTAATTAAAACCATGCTACTTCTGGTAAGCCAGAAAATTAAGCCAATAGGATATTGTTAGTTGAAATTCATGTGACTCAAGGAGTGTAACAGCAAGTATGCTAGCCTTAATTACTAGCGAGGCATGCAGGTGTGCACTTTATGTGCTTTTAGCTTGACTTAATAGGAGATGAAGTGAAAAAAAGTGTGGATTAAACGATCTATGTAGTTGTTTTCAATCTTTGTCTCTTTTAAATCACTTTGCAGTGATGCTTTGTATGCTTCAGATGGCAGATTAATGTTGAAGGCACAGTTGGTGCACATCCCTCCATGCCGGTATTGAGCCTATTGATTTTGCTGCGTCCAGAATGACTATTGACTCCATTTATTTAAGCGAGGTCCCTAACGACACTTGAGATCAACATGATTTCTGTCAAACTGACTGAACGGAGCATGCTCTACTGATCTTGGTGTAGTCGTCTGAGGATGTTGATTTCCACCCATGCCCATCCTTGACCCAGATGCTCCATCTTGTGTCCGTTTTGCATGCAGAGGTGGAGATAAGAGTCCCTGAGGGGGCCTGGCCCCTTATCCTCACTGAATACCAGACTCGAGATCTTGACCTGATTAGCATAACCATCACATTTCTCACCTTTGCCCCACCTGAGGCGAAAACACCACAATTAAGCTCATTATCAACCGCCCCTGAGTCATCAAGCATCCAACACATGCTGACAACATCAGTAGCTGCTAATGACCGTTTGGTCTATACCTCAAAGCAGAAAACTGATGCAGAGGTTATCCAAGGAAAGGCAATATATGAAGCGTATAGCTTTTAAGAGGTTGAAGATATATTCTATAAGAAAACTGTGCTGTGCACTTTTCTCATGGCAACTGTTAGCGACAGTAATAAATTCTGGGAATGCTCAAATTGCTCATCAGCAGAAGTTCAACATTACTAATGGTCCCTTATTCGGTCTTAGCTTTTCTGGAAGTGAGTATTGTCGCTGTGGGAATAATGTTCTCAGGACAAAAAAGTAAAAAGCTGTGGTGTACTGGTTAGTGCACATGCTCTTTGAGATGTGGAGCTCGTCTGGGAGATTCTGGCCTGTGTTTTGCCCTTTCTCACCAGTCATTTCCTGTGTCCTTTGTACTTCTGTAGAAAGTGGACAAGAAAAAAACCCCTCAAAAACAGAAAAGAATATGGTGCTGTTTTGCTACTTTGCTGTGTCTTACATTGTTTTATATTACACTCATAACAGTTTAACTGTATATAACAGTTAAAATATAGTGTTGTTTCTGCAACAGGACCATTTGGTTCAATCTTAATTTTTCTGAAGTGATTAGAATTCTTTTTATGCACAAAAAAAAACTACCTGGGTGTAACCCCGGCATCCTGGCCAAATTTGCCCATTGGCCTGTGTCCATCATGGCCTCCTAATAATCCCATATAATGATTGGCTTCATTGATTGGTCTCCTCTCCACCAATACGCTGGTGTGTGTGTGGTGGGTGTTCTGTTGCAATATGGCTGCCGTCACATCATCCAGGTGGATGCTGCACATTGGTGGTGTTTGAGGAGATTCACCCCTTCTATATGTAAAGCGATTTGAGTACCCAGAAATGCGGCATATACGTTTATCAAATTATAAATTATAACAGCGTCGGCCAATGGTAAGCCGGCGTTCTGACATAGAACTGACAGTTTCAACATCAACAGCGTAAGAGAAGGACACAGACGAGAAGAAATAGTTGAAGAGAAGAAAAGTTTTTTGTTTTTTTTGCACAAAAAGTATTTTATTTGCTTCATAACATTATGGTTGAACCACTGTAGTCACATGGACTATTATAACAATGTCTTTACTACATTTATGGGTCTTGAAAGTTGCAATGACGTTGCTGCCTATTTGATTTCATCAAAAATGTCTTAATTTGTGCTCCGAAGGTTAACAAAGTTATTTGGGTCGACATGACGACATTTCATTTTTGGGTGAAGTAACCCTTTTTTAACATGTTAAACTGAATTAATGAATGACAAATTAATAGCATGTGTTAACATGTTCATGATGACAGCCCTGAATAGAATAGAATAGAATTTTCAATTAACCTTTCTTTGGTTTGTGTACCCGGTCGGGGAAAAACTGTCTACAGATTGTCAGTCATTGATTTTGCACATTACTTGCCACTTGTTGATTGTGCACATTTTAGTATCAATTTGTATCTAATAGATGGTTTGCAATTACCAGAGAGTCTAAATCAGATGCAATTATATCAGCATTAAAGAGATGCATGCTAATAAACTTTGTGCTAATTAATTACTGAAATCATTCTCTAGAGTTTGACAACTAGGCAACACTGTTTGGCGTATTGTTGCCAGGGCAATGGAGACGGGTAGGCAAATGCACCTGGTCGGTACTCCTAGGGTTAAAATGGAGGATAAAAAGCTAGAGATGTCACCAGATGGAGCTCTGGTAGGATGAATTCATGAAAAAATGGGATTCTGTGGCTCCTGTGGCACCTCAGCAGATGGAGATGCACCTGCTTTCCCCATGGTCACTGTCTCAGCCCCAGGGACAGTAGAGACACCATAGGATGGAGAGGTGAGCCAAGAGACACAAAAAATATTCATCCCTGTCTTAGATGTCCTGGGGGGATATTGCTTTCAAACACTACCAGACTGCAATAGGAAACAAGCCTCTGCTTGACCAGGGTTAAATCTTCCAGCAGTGTGGAATTAGTTTGACATGAACAGGCGTCTTCCATCAAGCCTGTTACCTTTTTGGCTCTAATTATTTACATTTGCACGAGAATAGCTGCAGATCTTCATCAATTAGCCTTCACCCACCGCTGCCTTGTCTGTCGCCCAGTCAGAAAGAGGAGAGGGTGTTCCTGTCTAATTCCTAGCACCCCTGTAGTGAATGATGTCAAGTGGTTGTTAGATTGTGTGTGTCTGTGTGTAATAGGTGCTTGGATGCATGTTGATGAGGGAGAGCAAAATGTTCAGGAGATACTAATGTTCTACTGCTTACACAAATAGAAAATATCTAGATGTATGGTAAGAGTGCAAAGCATCATTCACTCCAAGGTCACAACCCATAGATTAATGCAGCACAACATCTTCCACTTTATTATTCACCGTGGGACTGGTCGCTAAGGTTATTAAAAGCTAAAAATGCTCTATCCACTGCTTGAATGTCAAAAGATTTGCGCTATATTTGCCAAAGCACCTTCAATATTCTCATTACTTTTATTAAAGAGTCTTTACACATCATTCCTATGTGTTTAGCACATTAAAGGGTTAGTTCACCCGAAAATTAGCCCATAATTTACTCAAACTCAAGTCATCCTAGGTGTATATGACATTCTTCTTTCAGACGAATAAAATCTGAGTTATATTACAGAATTCCAGGCTTATCCAAGCATTAATAGTTCGCAGAATCGCAGTAATAGTTGTTCTGTTTTTGAAGTCCATAAAAAGTGCATATGTCCATCAAATAATGCTCCACGCGGCTCCGGGGTGTTTATAAAGGCCTTCTGAAGCGAATCGACGCGTTTGTGTAAGAAAAATATCCATATTTAAAACTTTATCAGGTAAACTTTTGGCCAACCGCCTTCCGAGAAAAATGTTGAATGTTGAAAGTGAAACACAAGATGCGTTAGTGACATCATGAGGAGGCTACCTGGTTGCGCTAGTCTTTCGATCGACAGGGGAACTTTCAACAATTTTTCAATAAATTGAACAATGAAGCGGTCGGCCTAAAGTTTACATGAGTGTAAATAGAATCGATTTGCTATTTAAACTCGCTGTAAATAGCATCTATCGCTATTCATTGCACTTAAAAAATTCCAGTCATGAGTCAAAACTGCAGGCTGTATGTAAAACTGCATCAAATACTTGTGTTTCGTTGGCAATTCGTAAGTGTATAATGTAAACAAGAGGGATCTGTCATGAATCGAAAGTTATCCAGGGATCATGCGATGATGTACTGTATTGTGTGTGTGTGTGTGTGTGTGTGTGTGTCCTGGTAATCCCTACGGTATGGGGACAAAATGTCCCCACAAAGATGGCAATATCCAAAATACTTGTCCTTGTGGGGACATTTTTTGGTCCCCATGAGGAAAACAGGTCATAAATCACACTAAGTGATGTTTTTTGAAAAAGTAAAAATGCAGCATGTCTCCTGTGATGGGTAGGTTTAGGGGCAGGGGCAGGGGCGGTGTAGGGGGATAGAATAAATGGGTTGTACAGTATAAAATGCATTATGCCTATGGAATGTCCCCATAAAACATGAAAACCATGAGCGTGTGTGTGTGTACGTGTGCTTGTGACTCTTTAGCCCCACCCACTGCACGCCTCCATGAGTTTGAATTGGTACAGGGATCATTTTATGAATCTGATCAAACTAAAGAGACTTCGGATATAAGAATGATGCAATACCACTCTATTGGTACTCGAGATTAACATGATATTGGCGGAAACTGTGTGTGTTATGATGACCTCTTTAAAAGACATGTGAAACATATTCTCCTTTATCCAAAAGAGGATTTTTCAAATTTTCTCACAAAAATGTATTCCTACAGTCAATATCAAATTAAAGTTTATGAGTGTGGGATACCACACTTGTGTTTGAACAGCCTCTCTCTCATTTCTTATCAAACATTTGAGAAAAACAGTTTTAAATATCTTGTACTGGCAAGAATCCTCAAACATCTCCAATTCAATATCAAACTTGAAGAATATAATTATTTGCCAGAATCTATCTAGTTTGTGAAAGAGGGACATCACTCTTGTTTAAATAATAGCAAATTATTCTAAATTATAAAATATTTCAATTTCATTTGTATATGGGTGGGATAAAAATAATAACAGTGGGCCACATTTATCTGCAACAAATGTAAAAAGTGAATAATGTTGATTGGTTGACAATTGGACAGATGGAAATAACACAGTTGTGACATCTTGCAGCGTGATACTGTGTGGCATCTTGCACAGATTTTGAACATATTGTGCACTTAAAGTAGAATTATGTGCCTGAAGGACTTTTAGGATACAGAAATGATGGGATTTCATATCTGAGTCACAGGAGGGAGATGAGCTTTGACAAGATGTGTGTGTTTTTTAAAAGAATTTTCAGAAATGTAGCTTGTTTGTTTTCCATTATGGCTTGTTGAATTGGATCACTCACTGCCTAGAGCAAAATTAGACAAGGAAGTGAACCAAGAATACAAAGTTTCACTAGACCCGAATGTCCTCTAAAAACTCTCCCAGCGAAAAATGTTAACCTTCACCTGTATTAAAGAGCAGAAAAACAAAGGAGGAGGGAAACAAATAGCATAGCTTTCCTTCCTGTTTAGAGCATGATGATTCACCTGCTGCCCTCCTGTCCAAATGGTAGGATCAGATGACATACTGTAATGTCATGTTGCATTTTTTGATCTAAAACCAAAACAGTGTGAGTAATACCCATCCTAAAACACGATATGTTTCTTTGTAGAACTGCAGTTGCAGTACCTGACAAATTAAAAATGTCAATAACCCAAATAAATTCCCACTCATGCTCAGTGTTTGGTCTCTCTGAGGAGTGAATTGCTGCACAACCCATCTGGCCCTAGGCTTATTTGTGACATGCGTATCATTATAGTTGGTGGTCTCTCTCATCCAACCGCTCTCCCAGTATACATAAACTATCATTAGATATTAAATAGAGTTTTCTAGTGGCTATCAACCAGTGGCAAGATAACAAAAGCATTTATCGTGGTGGATGACACATTTACATTGATTGCCAATAAGGATAAAGTGGCCTCAGAAAATACTTTTTTCTTCCCAAAGGAGCAGCTTTATAAACTAAACAGTACAATATAAATTCAGTCAATGAGGAGGTCCGTAGGTATTATCTTCTTTTCTGTCTCTCCTCGTCCGTCATGGGTCATGCTGCGTTGTTATTTAGCTCAATTAGCTGCCTTTCTTTCTTTTTGGTTGATAGATGTGCGTGTGTGATGGCTGTGTGGTCTCCCACATGAGATCTTGCAGGCTTATGACAGCTATTAAGTAATTCCCAAATTGATGGCTACAAGGCACTTCCCCCACTGGATTTGGTTTGTAAAGTTTTTTTGGTTATGAACCTGAATATTGATCATCGTATTTCAAGGAACGGCTGGCATCTGGAGTCCCTGCGGGTTGATTTGTCATTCCTCCCCCCACCTCCATTTGCATATTCCTCCTGTGTTTAATTCCCTTTTTAAACAGAGGCTTAATTAGTTGGAGTCACTGGCGCAGTCTTGGATTATGCCTTTCAGAGAAACAAAACATTTGATCTCATTTAGAGCAGTTAAAGAAAGCAGTGAGGCTCACTGACCATTAGCTACGCACCGAACCAGAGCCTCCGGCACATTTGTAGAGAGCAAAGCCCTGAGCTATATTCTAAGGGCCTTCCGAATATATGCAGATCAGCCTCTGAAGGTGAGTTTCTGTGAAGGGTTTCAGTAGAGTGTGTACATGAAGTGGGGGAGGGGAAAAATGCCCTGTTTTTGCTTTCGAGAACTAGCAGATATTGCAGATAATGATGTCAGAATGTTAATATTGTAAACATTTTAAAATCTATCTATCTATCATCTATCTATCTATCTATCTATCTATCTATCTATCTATCTATCTATCTATCTATCTATCCATCCATCCATCCATCCATCCATCCATCCATCCATCCATCCATCCATCCATCCATCCATCCATCCATCCATCCATCCATCCATCCATCCATCCATCCATCCATCCATCCATCCATCCATCCATCCATACACACATACATACATATGTAATATCTGTGTTTAATGATAAATGTTTATTGCTAGTAAATGAAAACAAAAAATGTAACCGCTTAAGTCATAATATACAGGACACCCCTGGCTTACGCACATCCATTCACTGACCAATTCATATTTTTATTTTTTTTATAATTAAGGGCCCTTTTTTGTACACAATTTGCAGAAAAGTGACAAGCACAGTATCTTCAACTCTTTCCCTGCCAGCATAAAAAAGGGCCATCCACCGCCAGCGTTTTTTTTAAGCATTTAAAAAATAATAATAATCATGGCCCTCGTGAGTATTTTGCTATATGAATGTCTCATGCAATATACAAAAATCAAGAACAAACCCTCTGTTTTATTCTACTTTCATGCATTATTCCACACCCCCCAACATTTGAATGTGGGTAAGTTTAATTAAAAAAGCAACATGCTGAGCAAAACAACTGAGAAAATCCTGTTTTTGTCAAAGACTACATCCAGATCGGATTCAGAACAATGATCAAAAAACAGATGGACTAGATCGAGTCCATCAACACCCAAAGCTTCACAGTACTGTTGAAAAACAGTACTGTGAAGATGATCAAAGAAATTTGAAAATGAAGACATTTGCTTTACTGTTTCATTCCCCATATTTTTTACCACAAGGGCCATTTGGAATTTCTAAAGACAGGTGTTGATAGTCCTCAAAGCTTGTAGGCCAAAATGTATCACACCTTTAGTACTGTGGGGGAAGTTGAAATTATCTGATTGGTCAGTTTGAATGTCTCACATTTGAGTTTTGGTCAGATGGTCAAGGAAGGGATAAAATAATTTTGCAACTGCTGCTCTGGGTCTGTTACGCTCTCTCTTTTCTTGGGGCCTGCTATTTGGCTCTGCTCTGTTATTCTCTGCTCTTATTTTTGCTGGGGGTTCTTTGCTCTGGCTCTTTCTCTCTTCTCTTTTCTAAAGCCCTCTCTCTCTCTCTCTCTCTCTCTCTCTCTCTCTCTCTCTCTCTCTCTCTCTTTCTTTCTATCAGTCAGGTAACATTCTATACATGCTGGGTATGATTAATGGTATAAGTTATTATCATCTCATACATCTATTTTGTAACTATTTTAAGTGTAACCATAATCATATAGTTTAATGTTGATGATCGTGTTATTTTACAAATGCGCATGATTACATATGATATTGTTTGTTTCTGCGTCATCTTTGCATTGTGTTTTGATCAGGAGATCCAGTACTCTTTCAGAAGATGCGCGATAGCGCCCCCAGTTCATTATATAACTGCAAAAGCACAGAAAGCTGAAAAATTCTGTCAAGGCGGGAAAGAGTTAATGTGTTGTCTACATATTATATGGATAGTGCAGAGAAATAGCTATTGACAAGAGCAGGTCTCTCTACCTATAATGCTAATGCTGATCAATTAATATATTCAGTGTAGATTCTCATTAACAGGGTTATTTACTACATTCTGTTAATTCATGCTGTTGCACATTTGTAGTATGACTTTACTAGCTCTGGGGCCTTAGTGCCTGATAAGCGTGACAATAATGTTATAGGTGACTTAATCTAGAGACCCTCTTGGGCATAGAGACGAGAGCATTGTGGTTCTCTTCAGCCCTCACTCCAGCCAATGATTGTGACACACAGGTTTCCAAGGGAACAGATCCTGTAGGGCAGCGTCCAGCAGAGACATGCAGACTCATTCAGGCCCAGCAATACAAGCCTGTTTCATCCACTGTGCCCTAGCTTCCTCTCTCAGTCTCTGCATTCAGGGAGCCTTTGTCACGGTGCCTCAGCTCCATGCAGTCAGATAGGAGTTGAGCAAAAGGGAAACCAAGAACAAATGCCTCATGACTCACGCCATTCATCCTGTCTTCTATTCACGCTTCTTCTCTCCTTTCACTCAAACACAGAAAAGATGAGACAGAAATCACTTTGGGAAGCATCTTGAAAAACGAGCGGAACAAAAATGACTGCACATGTTTTGACCTTTTCTATTCATTTACAAAGGTGTATTCTTTTATTTTTGTTTATTTTATATTTCCTCCAGTAATTACATTTCTCTGGTGTGTATAGTCATCACAAGGTCTTGGAAAAAGAACAATGTTTTATGGTGATATTTTCGTTTTTTTATTGTAATGTAATGGAAAATGGAAAGTGTATATTTTGGAGTTAAAATATTTTATATATTTTCTAACATTTAAAATACATATGAATACTGAAAATTCAGCTTTGACATCACAGGAATACATTATATTTTAAAATGTATTAAATTAGAAAACAGTTATTTTGATAACTTATCCTCAAGTCGTAATGTAGTGGTTGGTTCATGATGGCTCCTGTGATGGGCATAGATGCTCACTATGAAAGAATGAGGTTAATTAATTATCTTAAGGGAAGTATCCATAAATTACCCTTAACTGAATGATGACTTTGGCTGTTTGTCCTAAATTGCTTTGGCAACATGCACAAACATCCACATGATTCCCGCGCGTCTCACCCCCTTCTATCGGAGCGGTCTGACGGGCTGACACACCCAGAATCCATTCGTTTGTCAATTAAAGGCAACATTGTGTTTATGAAGTGTCAGAATGATGAACAGGCCCACGCTGTCAGACCTGCATCTCAGTAAACGTCCAGCAGGCATGGAGGCATCAGTGCTTATGTAGGCTATTAAGTCAGGCAGCCATGCATCTCAATAGCAGAACACAGCCATGGGTTGGAGAGAGACAGACAGCATATGAGCTCAGTATATTGGCCTGCTGTCTGCCAAGGCGACTGCAAATGATTGTTTGGCAGCTTTAAAGTCCACTCGCTCCGACACAAATTCCTTTATTTGATTTCTCCTTCCGGCGTGGATACGCTCGAGGGCTGGGTGGGTAGGATAGGGACCGTAATGCTTAGTTCTTTTATTGGATTGGACTCTTCGCTAGATGTGTTCTTAAGTGCCCGGTCACTTAAGCCTGTGTAGTAGACTTCCGAATACTCACTGTGTGTGTGTGTGTGTGTGTGTGTCTGTCTCTGTGTGTGTGTGTGTGTGTGTGTGTGTGTGTGTGTGTGTGTGTGTATGCTCGTGTGTGTATGTGTTTTCATAGCAAATGTACTTTTGTAACCCACAATTTTTTTAATGTTATATAAATGGAGGAATGTAAGCTAATTTTTCTCTCCCACATCATAATGTGCCAACATTTAGAGACATAAATAAAACCCTTTTTTATTTTAATATTATGGCTGTGGTATTAATTATACAGGTAGATGTGTAAGTCTATTTCATTAGAGAAATACAGAACTGACATTTAACCCGTATGTTCTATTCATATTGACTTTATGGTTTTTATACTTTAGGTCCCAGAGAATATATAAAAAAAGTAGGTAAAAAATAATAGACAAAAAATATCTAGTATTTAGTATCCTCTATCTGTTCAATATTTTTTCTTTTAATAACTTTCACTGTAATCAAAGCCAGTAGCAGATGTTATTGAAGCTATTTCCTTATTACATTACCTTTCATTTTATACATTTATTTTTTGGAAAATGTGACGTGCATTGAGGCAATCTCTGGAGTCTCGGACACACTACATTTGTGGAATTTTATGGAGGGTGTTTCACACAATGATATTTTATAATCAGTTCCCATAAGGACATGGCATGAAGATGATTTTTTTGCGGTATTAATATAGTCATGCAGTCTCTGAAACCTTAAATAGAACATAAAGTTTAAGTTATCAAATTATCTGCAGTCTATAATAACCGGACTTTACTATAAGTTTCAACTCAACTTAACTTTAAGAATATCATGAACTAACGATGAACAATATTTTTGCAGCATTTATTATTCCAGGTTAATGAGATTCTGCATATTTTACATTTTATACATGATTTAACAATGAAAATAGTATATCTGTAAATTAAAATCAACCTGGACTAATAAATGTAATGTAATAATAAATGTCAAGAGTCATGATGTCATGAAGTCATGATGGTGCCACATTCTACACATAATACTCTTTTAAGTGTGCTACAGATCTATAGCTGTAAATTGCAGACACACAAATGGAAAACGTCTCCAGGGATCCAAAGTAATTGTCCATGGCCAGGTCATAGTACCTACTGCATGTATCATTGTACCTTTGAGAGCTTACAGTTCAGGATACCGTTGTCTGCACAAGTTTTCCTGTGTGAATCCATTGTCATAGTATCAGACTAGCTGCGCTGGCTTTTCTCCCAGAATCTCAGCGTTTAAGAACATTTAGAACACCAGTGGGGAAGCCTACAGGTACATTAATAACATCAGCTTCTTTCCTCCCAATGATTAATTTTGTTTTTATGACATTTTTTAACGAGTCTTTGAATATGTTAGATGTTTCTACATAGCCACTCCTTTCATATAAAGAACGGATTCTTTTATTCTGATATAATTTGTTACTGAATCATTTTATATATATATATTATATAGTGTTGTAAAGCAATGCACTTTCCAAGTACAGCATATGTGGACTGCAGCATATAAATTTGGCTCCTGTTTTTATGTGCCTAAGGATCAAGTACACGTTCTTTTCTGAGGCGAATGGCCAAATTAATTCATACAGTGAGAGTCAGCCAAAGTCAAGGACAAGAATTGCTTCCTGAGCCAGACGTCTTACCGTTAAGCCTACCTGGATTTCTGCTCAAATTTCTGACGTTCTCATAGTGGTGGTCAGTATGCTTGCTTTCCTTTATTTTTGTCAATCTTCTGTAATTTCTCCTCACTGGCCTTAAAGGATGTGGTATCCAAGATAACTAGGGCTTATTTATATATATATGTGTATGTGTATTTTTAAGCTATGATGAATTGTTAGGTAATGGCTGTCAGTGAATATTTTTAAGGTAATATTTATAAAGTTTTTTGGGTGCATTTCATATTCATGATGACTTTAAAGCTTTCTGGTTTCACACGGGAGACTTTTTAAGGAGATGGGAATCTGGGGACTGCTTAAAGGGTATATTTCGTCCAAAAACTTTGTCCGAATTCATAAAATATTCTGATATTGCACGAAAGGAAAATTTTTCTTGTCATAGCTTTTCCATGCAATTAATCCCCATGAGGGATTTTTTTATAAAAGGCTTTCTTTATAAAAGTGGTCCATATGACTATATTATGTATTTTAAAGAAATACAATAGCTTTGTGTACGAATTAAGACCACATTTTTAAGTCAGTTATTATGGAAAAGTGCCTATACCATTTTTTTCTATGGCATTGGTGCAGCTAAAGTACAGTTACATGGCTTACTTGAGGCAAATAATCAATAAAAGAAGTCCTCTGTGTTATGTGATCATATCATTTATAATTTGCCTTTCTTGTGTGTGCTATTGATTTGTAGTGACCCCTTCCAGCGTGTAATAGAGAAGTGTGGAGGCGTTTCTGACTGGCATGACATCTCTCTTGTCTCTCGACTCTCATTTTGCTCTCCCCCTCAAACTCAAGCTCTCTCTTTGACTCAATTCCATCATCCTTCTTTCATTCTAACTTTGCCTATACCCAACTGAGAAATTAAAGAATTGAAGATCGTTTGGCTTCAGGATCAGCAGGCGACCCAGTACAGTTGAGTGAACAGAGTGCCATTTAGAGTTACGGGGGTTAGTACATTTTATAAAAGAAATAGCTGTGTAATTTTTATGAAGTTGTAAAATCCAACGAGGCAGTGATTCCTCAGTTGGATGGAAATCATGCTGGGAAATGAATATAGTGGATGTAAGGCCAGAGATAAATAAGAGCTAAAATTACTTTTTCTCAGCTTGACCTGCTGCATCAAAACAGTTTTCAATAGGTTTAATCAACACACACACACACACACACACACACACACACACACACACACACACACACACACACATGTTGTGTTTCCATGTTTTATGGGGACATTCCATAGGCGTAATGCATTTTATACTGTACAAACCGTATTTTCTATCCCCCTACACTGCCCCTGCCCCTAAACCTACCCATCACAGGAGACATGCTGCATTTTTACTTTTTCAAAAAAATCACTTAGTGTGATTTATAAGATGTTTTCCTCATGGGGACCAAAAATGTCCCCACAAGGACAAAAATTTGGATATTGCCATCTTTGTGGGGACATTTTGTCCCCATACCGTAGGGATTACCAGTCCACACACACACACACACACACACACACACACACACACACACACACATGTTTGTTTTTGTGAAATGTGGGGACATTCCATTGGCGTAATGCATTTTATACTGTAGAAACCGTTTTCTATCCCCTACACTGCCCCTGCCCCTAAACCTACCCATCACAGGAGACTGCTCAGTTTACTTTCTGTGTAAAAACCTCATCCTGTGTGATTTATAAGCATTTTGAAAAGTGAGGACATGGGGAACGTCCTCATATTTCACCCTCTTTTTGTAATACCTATGTCATACCCATGTCATTATACACATTTGTGTCCTGATATTTCACAAAAACATGCCCACACACACACACACACACACACACACACACACACACACACACACACACGCACGCACACACACACACGCACACACACACATTATGTTTGTACTTTTAGTGATGTAAAAAAAAAGCATTGTTCAACCTTTGATCTTTCATTAAAAAATGCAGAACATTCTAACCTTTCATTGAAGTAAAACAATTGATAGTGGGGGAAAATCTCAATATGAAATAAATGTTTTTCATCCAATGCATGTTGGCCAAAATTATTGGCACTACTAGAAATTCTTATGTGAAAAATATATCTGAATTATATTCCCATTCATATTTTTAAACAAATTAATTAAGCACACCAGGGTTACTGTAGGAGCAAAAATTGTCCAGCAATGACTTCCTGTTCCACAGGAGTATATATATGTATATGAAGAAACACAATGGTCAAATTCCCTTAATCATTCATAATGAGTAAAACCAAAGAATATAGTTCTGATGTGCAACAAAAGATTGTTGAGCTTCACAAAATAGAAAGTGGCTGTAAGAAAATTGCATTGAAAATCCCAAAATCCAAATCCCACCATCAGGGCAATGATTAAGAAGTTCCAATCAACTAAAGACATCACAAATCTGCCTAGACGAGGATGTGTGTCTACAGTATATCGTCCTAATGCATGTAGAGGAGGAACATTTGAGTGCCCAAAGACTCTCCAAGGATCAAAGATGGAGAATTGCAGAATTCAGTTGAGTCTTGGGGTCAGAAAGCCTAAACAATTATCAGTAAGCCCACCCACACTTCCGCAGATGCAGAACAATTCATTATGTCGATCTGAAATAAACAGTTATGGAAATATAGAAATTAAAGCTAAAGCTCCAATCTTCTCTTGAAAAATGTCAGTTGGTGTCTCAGTGAAGCTGTCAATCTCAGATGTCAATCATGACATTACACCCCTGTTTTTATAGAACCAAATAACTCTAAAAACAAACTTATTTAAAAAACAAACACTTCGAAATGAGCGTGATAAAAATAGCCTAAAATGACATTAACCAACTTTGGGTAAAAATTATATGAAGTGTAATTTGTTTTTTTAGTTTGTCTCACGTCCATTAGAATACACGGAGGGGCGGGGTTATTATCACCTATACTGGTACCAACCACCTGGGGTCGATCGTGCCGCTTTTGGCTTCAGTTTTCAACACGAGTGCGGCGGGCTTGGTTCAGATACATGGTGTCATGGATTCTAGCAAATACCAGATAAAATAAACAGATTAAAAATCAAAACCTGACCGCTTCTGCTAGAAATCTTATAATGGGCCGTGGTTGGATCTTCCATCTGGACAATGATCCAAAACAAACATCAAAATTAACAGAAAAATAGCACATAATGAAGCTTCTGTCATGACCATCCCAGCTCCCTGACCTGAACCCTAGAAAATGAGTGAGCTGAACTGAAGAGAAGAAGCACCAACTTGGAGCTGGGAATCTGAAGGATCTGAAGGGACTCTGTATGAAGAAATGGTCTCTGATCTCTTGTCAGGTGTCCTTCTCATCAGGCATCATAAAAGAAGACTCAAAGAAGGCTCTTATCTTTGGAAACTGACGTTTCAATAATTGGGTGACAATAATTGTGGTCAACGTGAACAAGAGAAAAACATTTATTTCATAATTAGATTTTCCCCCCACTAATTGTTTAATGTTTTGAATGAAAGATCAAAAGGATAAACAATGCAGATTTATTATCACTTTGCTCATATTTACCAAGGGTGCAAATATTATTGGAGGGCACTCTATTTGTGTCATATTGCGTAGTGTTAGAAAATCAGATTCATGCTTAAATTTCTGCCCACGTGCTCACCATATGGGGAATCACCTGAAACATGACTTTAACATTCGTCAAACTCGACATGTATAATTAACAACGAAAATTTCATTGATTTTGTACATTTATAGTGTTGTGATGGGTCCTGCTCACCACTGTTGTTCTGTCATTGACTTTGAAATTACCTTCTGATGATTATACAGTGTTGTGCAAAGTAAGAAAACAATTCCAGCTACACAGTATGGATTTAGAGATCCTGTTTGCAGTAATTACTGTCTTTTCAGCAGCATGAAAACAGGAAAGGTGCAGGACAAATATAATGGAGGTGTGAACAGAATTCATACAATGTCTAATTCAGTACATGCACTGACAAAAACTATTCTTTTCTCTTGTGTTTTATTGTTTTCTTACATTTTATGTCTCAAGACAAAGCAACTTTCTTATTTCAGTTCAATAAAGATGACTCTTTATTGGCAGATGATGCCTAGTAATGACTAACATTATTATAAAAGTCACATTTTTCTAACAGCAATTTTTTCAACAATTAAACATGGCACATTTCCATAGATGTGCTGTGCCAAACTGTCCATGACTCTTTTTTTTGTAGTAATTATTGTAAGAGGACAAGAAATACCTGACGTTTTTACTGGAATTGGAAAATGATACACTTAAGCCGATAATAAGACTCACTAGATGGCTGTATTTTGTACCAAAGGATGACAGCAGAAAGCAATAAATTAAGCTTGAGCAAATTTTAAATAAGATTTCATTGAGAGTGTAATATTCAAAATTAACGCACTTAGGAAGAATAAAGGGATCAAGATTTGACTAATTAGCATAGCCCAGTTAGCTGGTAGATGTTGGAACTACACCATCTGCTCTTTGAAAACCATTGTTCTCTACTGGTGGCCATTCAAAAGTAGCCATTTATTCTAGCTAAATATATACAGATAGTTTATTTTAATATTTTATTCCCAAATGGACATTGCTAATGTTCATATTTTATATCTTTTTAAAAGTATGATTTTTCCCCCTGTCTACTGCCATCTCAGAATAGTCATTTTTGGACTTGAGAGTGATTATTCACATGACATTCATGACTATTTGTTTTTGTGTTTGTACCATGTTTGGATTTTCAGTTTCATAAAGTCGCATTCTTTCTCCAAGAAACAATATTTTGTCAGTATTTTCAGTTTTTGTTTGCTGTACGGCATACTCTATGATTTGTGACTCATAACAAGATTCTCAGGAGAGCTGAAAGAACTGTGGACATTTCCACTTCTTTGCAAGCAGACATCTGAAATTTGTATTCCAGAAGACCAGTCCTGCAACCAGGGTTTCCTTTGAGCTCTGTGTAAGAAAAGTCATGTTCTGTTTTTCAAAGCGTTCGACAAACTGACATTGACATTGGGCTGAAATGATTCATGGGAGGAAGACAGAGGAATGAAGTTTTTCTTCAGAGAAAGGCTTTTTCATGGAGGTGATTGCGGATCTACAGCCTCCACCTCTTGTTGTCCTTGTCCAGTTCACTTCACTATCCTTCTCAGGTACGAACTATCACAAACAGATTCAGTTTGTCGAAACAAACAGTTGATTTTTCTATTTTGCCTGAGCTTCACATCACGTGTTTTCTATGTACATCCTACTGAGTTCCACCGAGGCTACCTTATGCATTTTAAAGAGATGTACAGATGCATGCTGGGAAGGAATTTGATGGATTGGCCTGTCCTTATATGTGGTGGCACGTTTTGCTGGATCATTCCCTGACATAGACTCATTGTTTGCATTAACCAGGCAAGTCAGCTATTATATACGGATGACTGATTAAAACATTATGCAGAAGACAAAACGTGCACATCAGAACAAAGTGGTCTGATGGAAGCTGATTGGTGAAGATGTATTCTTTGTTTGTTTTAAGGGGCAGTGACCTGATCATCACGATTAGATGTGAAGATTTTACATTTATGCATTGAGCATAAAATTCATTACTTAATCTTTTATTTATTTTTTATTTACAAAATGGCAAGGCACTATAAAATGATAATTAACAGTGTATTAATGCAACAATTATTTATTAAAATTATTTCTTCTGTTTATTTGTAAGTACTCTAGGTTGCTGTCATTAAAGGGAGTTCACCCTGAAATGAAAATGAAGCCATCTTTTACTCACCCTGCTGTTGTTCCAATGCCCTGTGTCCTTTTATCCTTTTCGGACCTCAAAAGCAGAAATTTTAGAAATAGTCCTGCATGCGCTCCTCCATATAATGGCAGTGGATAGCGACCAGGCTACAACATTACAAAAAATATACAAAAGTATCACGCAATGATACAATGAGATGCACGCCATATGGAAAGTGTTCAGGCAGCATACTATAAGGTTTTGCAAGAAAAAATCTGTATTATTCAGTCAAAACACTGAGCTTGGCCGTTACTCAGTACGTGTTCCTGTGATGAGTGCCAGCCGTCAGCAGCCGCCGGCAGGGATGTAGCACAAGGTCCCAGGCATAGGCAGTCCTGATGGGCCCCCATGTTCCTCAACCTAGTTATATAAAATATATTTTATATACTTTTCAAGGGCCCTTTTTCCCCTTGGGGCCCTGGTAATCAGTACTGGTTTTACCCCCTGTCCGACGCCCCCGGGGCTCATGCTTACTATAACTTGCACTGTTGTCATGGTATTTTGAGAAATCAGGCTCAATAGAAACAAACTCAACTCTCGTCTTTTCTATAAGGTATATGAAAAGAAATAATACAATAATATTAATAATAAAATCTCCTGAAGTAAATATTTTTTCCCGGTTGTAATGACAACATTGTGCGAGGGGCTTTTTAGTCAGTGCTAGCGGCTGGCACTCTTCACAGGAACACGCACAGAGTAACGGCCAAACTCAGCATTTTGAGTGAATAATACGGATTCTTTCTCGCATTCTCCTCCCTTCGCATAAATCAACATGTTATCTTATTAGTCACATGGTCCCTAACTTTGCTGCTTATACAAGGTATAATTTAGACATGATTTGGATAATGAGAATGCAATACATTTTACACAGATTTGATTCATATCATAATTTGAGAAATGCGTAGGCCTAATAATTTAGACCAATAGTGAACGCGATACACTTCCAATAAACTATAAAATAGTTAGTAACAATTGCATGAATTATGTGTGATCAAAGCATTATAGTCAACATGTATAGGTTGCAGACATGATATAGAATTATGTAGTTGAATGATTTTTTGATTATAAGTCTTACTAGCACTGTTTTGGAATGATCTGATGCATTTTGATATTTAAAGTGCCCCATTATGCTATTTTAAAGGTACCTAATTTTATTTTAAAGGTCTCCTACAACAGGTTTACATGCATCAAAGTTAAAAAATAAAAACACTTTCATTTTCTCATAATATATCATATTCTCAAACAAATCATCTAAAGATTCATTCTTTCTAAATTCCACCTTCCCACAAACCTACTCTGCTCTGATTGGTCAGATTGCCTAGTCTGTTGTGATTGGTCTACCGCATACAGTGTGTGTCGGAAACAAAAGCTTCAGAGGCTTCCTAAGGCTCAACGATTATACACATCGTAAAGACAGTAATGATTTTACCATATCAATCCAAGCGCTAGTTCAATGATGAAACATTGGAAGAACTAGTTATTCAAGCTGAACCTTCATCGCAAAGACAAATTGAGCAGGACATTTCTCAGTGATACACTACTCAGTTTGAAGTACATTATGAGATGTTGCAACTGTAATTCCTCACCCTCAGCATTAACAAGTGTATGTCTATGTCCATCAACAAACCAATTTGTATATTTCTAATTTATTGAGGTGCACATTTGGGAATTGCATCAATAACAGCGCAGGACTAATGTGAATGACTGATGTAACATAAAAGTTTGTAAAACAAGTAGTAAGAACAACAGACAATCTCCTTTTGTATCGCTGTGGTCATTTTAACCACTGACTCTTCACATTTTGCATTTACAAAAAGAATTTGCTTTTGCAGAACACAAAACAGCGTCTTTCTCAACATGTACAGAGTAGAAGTTGTTCACGGGGAGCCAATGAAGACCATAGGTGGGCATTATGCAAATGAGTTACCGTTGAGATTGGAATTCCTGACGACTCGTTTAATAATGCCTAATAAGCACTGAATGAAAGGTAATATTCGAAAAAGCATAACAGAGGCACTTTAAAGGAAGTCTCTGTAGGTTTTAGGGAGGATTTCAGTTCTGCGTTCAAGGAAGAGGGCAAAAAGAGGTCTCAAAAGGAAGTCTGCTTTAGGTCTCTGTCTCTACTTCCTTGCTCAACCAATGACATATGACACAACTAAAAAAACTAAAAGCAATACCTAAAAATAAACTAAGCCTAAAAAGAAACATGCTTAGATCACCAATGGACCATGAAACCAATTTTGTCTCTGAAACAAATCGTTCCTCTGAGCCAAAATTCAGACATAGAAATCACTTTTCGTCATATAACCCCAAAAGACAGGAGAGCAGATTTTCTGTCACCAAGGCGCGTTGAATGCGCTAATAAATGTTTTGAGCGAGCGAGTCACAGAGACTTAGCAGATTAGCAGGAAAATACAAATTGAGAGAAAATAAAAGCTCTCGCCAATGACAGCCGCATGAACGTGTTACAGTGCGGTAGAAACTGGGCTGGAGGACTGAAAGGGAAGCGAAAGGGTCACTGTCGCCAACAAGAACATCCATTCTACTTTGCCCCCTCTCCCTATTCAATTTCCTGTCCAAGCAGCTTTGGGAAAGACAACAAACAAACGAGAATAGCCTTATAGTGGAGACAAGCTGGCTGGATCTCCACCATTTCAATGAGCAGAAATTCCTGCTGATTTTAATGTTATTCTATGATATTGATCTCCACATGTGGCAATCGTGGATGAAGCTTTTGTGATCCATGTAACCGAGCTGATAACAATGATTTGAAATTGTATGTGGTAAACATAGCCACCTCAGCTTCCCTGAGGAAACCCCTTCCTCGGCTGGTCTGGTGGAAGAGATATTGATTTGCTTCAAGTGTGCGATCCATTTAGAGTCCAACAGCTCATTAGGCCCTCAGAGCCACAGCATCAACTAATCACTACTTTAACCTCCTTCATATTAGGGCTGGTCCGCCGGCTTGGCTCCACAATGGTGCATTTTTGTTGTGGGGTTACGAACCTATAGGGAGGAATCCCTCCTGAATTGAGCCTTTCCTCTGTGTTGCTTCCTGATGAATGGAGTGAGCCGTGTTCACTCACTTTCGCTGAATAAAAGATACCGTGTAAGCTCTCATGGGATAATACACCGCCTACCCCTCCCAACGCTTCACTCTCCCTTCCACTGCAAACGCAGACTCACATTCCAGGTGCTTGCATTCTCTAAGTTTGAAGTTAAACTAAAGGGAAATGAAAGGGGCTGCTGGTGTGCTCCCTCAGCTGGCTCAAGAGATTCGCCAGGTGAAGGTAATGAAAAAGAAACCAAATGAGCTGATATTATACTAGAAGGGAATATTGAAGGGATCGGGCTCTTTGGCATGATTGTTAAAGCAGTGCTGGTTGGAGCTGCTAAATTGCATACTGATATTACTGAGATTTTATTTTTTATTTATAAATATATATTGAAAAATTGAGTACAGACTGGAAAGTGTAATAAGTAGTGATAAGCTCTACTAAATTTTTGAGACATTAGACTTCAAACTACTTCCATCACTTTTTTACTTATACCGTACTTTAGACATAGTGTATGATGATGTTGACCATTATTTAAAGTGATGTGTATATGTGTTATATATTTTATTATATTTAAATATCCTGTTTTAATATTTGTATTGTCCTAATGAATTTTAGATACAGTTCCTGAATGTTTATAATTTATATATTTAAATGTAATATTTATTATATTCAGTGATTATTTATCATATTTTCTGTCCATATAAGCAATGGAATTTTTATATATTAATTTTTACATTAAAGGTGAATACAGGTCCATTCAATGGAAGTCAGTGGAGTTTTTGTCCCACTATCAGTAAGGCTGGTGCAAACATCCAAATCTGCCCCTCTCCGCTGATAGATTTCTCTCTTCCTGTATGATTTATGGTTTCAGAGTTGTGAGCGAATAAGGCCATAGCTGTTGTGATGGGGAAAGGTCAATATGTCAGACTATCATGCAGAACATCTCCAAACTCCAGAAATGAACAGTAGAATCGAAATGGACTTTGTCAGTCAAAAGAGTAAAAAAAAGCAACTCCAGATGCCTATGCACGCAAAAGTTTTCCACTTCCCCATCAGAGTCTGACGTTTCTCTTTCTCCTCTCCCAAAGTCTATATCAGCATTTTTCCACCACTTTTTCCTATTGTTGTTTCTACTTTTCTGCTTTGTGGCACTTGTTTATTCAAGCTTTTTAGAAAGAATAGATCCCAAGAGACAGGGTGACTTGCCTATAGCCATATTCTGGCACAGTCAACATCTCCTCATTGAACTTTGCACAGGAGTCAGCTCCAGCATTTGAACCGGCATTTATAAAGCTAGCACTAACCTGACAGGCTGTGGCTTTGCTCAGCTAATTCAGCTGACTGGTTAAGATTAAAGCTGTTAATAGTGCAGATCTGTGGAAGGGATCTTTTGTTATTCAGGTGATTTGTGGAGATGCTCTGTTAGGGTTGTTAAAGCAGCGGCGAGTTTCTACGCGACAGTACGGCTAATATATTAATCCAAATAATTGTCGGGAAGGCAAATGGCACGTTGCAGGGGAGCCGTTGCTTTTACTGAGTGATTATTATTGCTGGAGCTGCCTGTGATTGTGCAGTGCTGACCTGAGTGTATCCCAGAGGTAATTTCTTCATTAGCAGGCACCCTCATGCGCTCCCCGGTTCTTTGGCTGAAGGCAGGGTGTCAGACTCTCTGTCTCCCAGTCTCAGCACTTGCAGATAAATCAACATAAAGATTTTCAAAGTGTGATAAAGCCTTCCAGTGGGAATGCTCTGGTGCATGCTCATTTTTATTCTGCTGCCTGCACTAAAACCATATTATGATGCTAAACAAGTTCCTGTGTAGCAGGTTTTTTGCCCGTTTTTTTGCTTTTTGCCTTTATTATAGTCAAAGTACTGTATGGTGTAGAAAGGAAAGCAGGGGTTAGAGGGGGACAATGGACTGACCCAGGTCAGACTTGAACCTGAGTCCCCTGCCAGCAGCTCAGACATGGGTCAGTTACATTAAAGATTGTTCTAGACAAAAATAAAAGGGAAAATATCAGTGAAGTTCTTTGTGTATTCATTTGGGTTTATGGCTTTGAAACACTTTTAAACCCTCTTCAAGAAAGGTTTCTATTTAGTGTCTATTGAGTAATGTCCATTGTACAGAGCTCCTAAAGGGAAACGGTGATGGGAAAAAAATATATTTCAATGCTTTTGCTTTCTTTTCTTTGCTTTCCCCCGAGAAACTTTGCTTTTGCCCGCAAAACCCTTGCCTTCCACTGCAAACCTTTCGAGTTCTTTGCGAACGAATGCTATCTTGGGAGAGCATCAAAATATATTTTTTCCTCCCATCTCATATTTCCTTTCCATTGCCATGTCCCATTTAAGGGCTCTATAGCGTTGATTAAATATAAATAATATATTTATTACATGCGAGGGCATCTTATGTATTATTTTCCATTTCCCATTATTTTGTCATTGTTACGGTAGAGAAGAAGAACATTACACTGAAAAAAAGGCTAACAAATTTGTATTAAATCAGAAATAGTTTTTTAAGGTATCTACTTTGCAACTTTTTACAGTAAAACACTGCTGTTTAAACTTTTTGACTATAACATCATGCAATCTTTTTACATTTATCAACAGAACTGAGAGTTAGAGTTCAAGTGGAGAACATTCTGGAACATCTCGACCCCTTAGGATCTAAAGCTGGACCTACATGCTGTTCCTGGGTTCCTTGCTTGAGAAAATTTTAGTGTCTTGCTTTATTCATCCCTGAAAATCTGGCTATTTGGTTTATGGCGCAAAGAAAAATCGTAATGATCCATATGGTTCGATCAATGTTTTACAACCTTATTCCCTAAAGAATTTAGTATTAGTTCGCAGTCAATTTTGCTAGCTTTCCTGTTAGCGAAGGTGAATTTTTAAAAATGAAACATTTTAAGTGGTTTCAAGTGCAAGGTTTCTGAAATTAATATGGCATCAATAACTGGGTCACTCAAATATCTGCATTTGTTATAGCATGTAAATAACTATCAGTCTAAATATAAGCCATATAGCAATTTGTGTATTCTAGTGAACTTTACTGTACTCTGCCCTGAAGGCTCAAGTCAACTTGACTGTAGCGCCGCTCCTCGTGACTCACCATAACAATAATTTATTCACATCCATGTGACAACGTGACATTTTGGTGACTCAGGCCAAAGCCGATGACTGCTTTAATCAATGACTCAATTTAGCATCCGTGTTTGCCTGTTAAGATGTGCCGGAGCTGTGCGGCGTGTGGGGGGCAGCATAGGGCAGAGGGTTATGACATCACCTTCTTCTCCTGAGAGTAGGAATCTATATTTTTCAGATGCATAATTGCCATTGAAGATGGAGGTGCTGTTTACTATTCATCCATGTTTTTGGAGCTTGTAAATTGAACATGTTTTATTCAGAACTGGCTGTTTTGGTGCACATTGGGGCAATGCAAATTAAAGATTAGCTACATAAAATGGCAAATTAATCAAAGAGAGTAACAAAAGCGGACTCAATCATTTTGCTGTGTCATAGTTTTGTAAATGTTTCCCATCAGTCAACATTAACGGCCCTCAACATTAATAGCACACAAGTCACTCAAAAATAGATTTTTATGCAGCATGAGAATGCTCTGGATGCTCTGTATTTTTGTCATTCTCTTGCATTATTATCTTTTTTATGTTTGAATGTTTTATTTAATTGCAATCTTAATTACTGTATTTTATATGTATCTGTTATGCAGTCAGTGTGGAGGCTGTTTTATACAATTAAGCTACTCTTAATCCACCTAAAAAGTTGCTTGATTAAAAAAAGTTAATTAAATGAAAACTATTTAAGGTGGCAATATCTTTGAAAATACATAACTATCAGACTATTTCATTTGTGGTTTAATCAGAGAAAATGATACAGTACTGATTCAGTTTGGACAGATAAATTTAATACAGATAAATATATGTGCCAGACTACAGTCTGTAGGTAAATATTAAAACAAATATATCAAATGTAAAATTAAAAAAATGCGAAAAGCTGTACAAGGATGTCTGTGCAGACATCGTATCATATTTCCTTTGATCGCTCAGTTGTAAAGCTATTTGCACATTACAATAAGACAAAAAAACAGCAATTAAATGTTTTTAGTGATATACTGCTCCTTGTTTAGAAGGGAAACATGATTTTTTTTTTTTTTTTGCAGAGGTATTGCGTTCCCCCAAGGAAATTTTCAATTCTTTCGCAAAACACTTGATTTTATGGGTAAGTATTGCATTCTTAGAAGAAACTTGCATTCACAAAACTTTTGTCAACAAACTTTCTCGGGGTAAATTTTATATATATATATGTATATATACCATGCATGTCACTACAGCGCCACTGCCCTGTAGAGTTTAGCTCTAACTTGCCTCAACACATCTGCCTGGAAGTCTTTAGTATGCCCAGTAAGAGCTTAATTTGCTGGTTCAGGTGTGCTTCATCGGGGTTGGAACTCTTCAGGACAATGGCCCTCTAAGAGCAGGATTGGACACCCCTGCTTTAAGGGCTCTGAAAACAGTTGAGTGTTTGTCACTCTTTTTTTTTTTTAAAAAGTGAATTTTACAACATTGCTTTTAGTAATCACACCTCAACACTGTGTACAAATTATAGGTGTAGCTTGTGGGGGCCCAAAGGGGCCTACCCCCCTCTAGCAACTGAAAGATGCTACTAGTTTTACAAATAAATTATATTTTAAAATCGAAAGTGAATATGCATATAATGTAGGTGTTTTTTTTTGTCAAATTGTCATTTTGTAAATAAATTAATACATCCTTTACAATTTACCAGCGTCTCCCCAATCTCATTTGCCTAAGTTGTAATGTGATGAATCTGCATTTTTACAGTCATAGTGAAAGCTGCACCCACCCCCCTCCCTCCCCATGCCATGTGCACCTACTCTCATGGTGCAAACAGATGCATGAGGTTGATAAATCGCTCAGGTTCAGCTATGCAAAGATCGAGCTGTCAATTTATACACCAATGTTTAGACATAAAAACACTTTTTGATAAATGAAGATCAATTTGTACTTGTCTAGCAAGCCAATATTTGCATGCTACCATTGATTTTTAGAGGCCATAAATAAACATTCAGCCAGTCACCCTCAAATTGGCCCTGTGTACAAAAGCATACATAATCCATATGATTTAAAATGATGCACATCTGAAGAAATTTCATATGGCCCAATTCCCGCACATGTGAATGATGGATGTTTTAATATAAAATAAAAATAAGTTATTCATGGTATTTTAAAAATATTTAGATCTGGTGACTGTGCAGGCCAAGTCTTCTCGTGTGTATTGTTTTGTGTAATTCCATGCTGATACAGGGCCCCACCTTCAGGGTACAATGTTCGAATCATTAGTGCACATGGTCCTCCAGAATGTTTCGGTAGTCCTTGGCCTATTAAGCACAGAAGGGAATGTCATGATATTGGAGTCCAAACCATCACTGATCCACCCCTGTGCTTCAGTCCAGGTGTTAAGCCTTTTTGGGGCGTCTCCACACCGTAACTCCCACAGGCGTAGGAAAGACAGTGAAGGTGGACTCATCAGAGAACAATACATGTTTCACATTGTCCAAAGCCCAAGATTTGCACTTTTGGCACCAATGAAACCAACATTTGGCATTGGCGTGAGTGATCAAAGCTTTGGCTATAGCAGCCCGACAATGAATATTGACTCTGCGGAGCTCCAGACAAACAGTTTTGGTGGAAACATTCATACTCTTCATACTTTTACTGATGGAATGTATAATCCGTAAGGATTGGCCACCAGGCCGCACATACTGTATACCACCAACACTTTATTAGCCAGTGTTTCAGTCTCAACGTCCAACCGCTGTATACCTCATATTGATTTCATAAATTTGCATACACATTAACATATCAATCAGCTGTGTCAGCTACGTTTTATATTCGTGCTATAAAACTGTATGGATTAGTACAGTATAATTAGTTTAATTCCTGAAATCACTGTATATCCTTAATTGTGTTTTGATCATTTACGTGGGTCCACGTCATAATATGGAATTTTTTAACAATCATTTAAGCTTTCATTACATAAAAATAGCTACATTTTTTTAGCCATGCTTAGCTGGTTTCTAGAAATACTAATGTATCACTGAGAATAGTGCAGCAAGCTCTTTATGGTCACATATCCTATAGATTTATTGGCTTGGAACTGCATGGCAAGCCTTTATAACCCCTGTATATGACATTGTAAAGATGCCATTTCAGCTTTATTAGTTAATGCTATTTGTTAAAACCCGGAGCTTTGAAGCTAAAATTTCCCAGCTGAATGGTCAAACTGTTCCCTGCTGTACTATAGTTGAGGCTATTTAATACTTTCCCCTATTTTGTTCTTGCAGGGGTTCAAACTCAGGCCTTTAGGAATGACAAATTGCAAACTCAACGAGTGATTCACAGAGCTGTCTGATCCTAATGAACGGTTTGACTCCAAAGACAAACTCTACAGAATAAATGTCCCATTGCAGCTAACATAATATAATTACAACTGTCACAATAGGTAAATATATGGTGAGACTAGTATTTAATGCTTGTGTTGATGCCGCCAGCTTCCACGGGACACTAATTGCCATCTTGTTTCTCAGCATGTGACATTAGCACAGGCTTTCTTAGCTGCGGCAGTTCTAGCTAACTAACTTTAGCAATGCGTACTACCCGCTCATGCGTACATATCTACATATGTTGGGTCCGAATACAGAGTTTATTATGAGTTTAATGCAGTGCTGGAAGTTTCAAGAGAGTGGTGACTAATGTCAGTGTGACTGAGGCAACGCTTAAAGTGCTGAAATGTGAGTGTAATCTTCTCACTTTTACATCACAAGATAATTAAAGACATCAATCACACACAAGACCCCTTCACATCCTTGAATGTGCTCTAATTTGAGGGCTTGCTGGATGAGACACAGTTGTCATTCATCTGGTAGAGATATATGGCATTGACAGATACAGTGGCTTTATTGACATTACACAGGATTGATTATAGACAAATCTTTTAGCACATATGCGATTACACAGATTGGTTGATAGTATCCTGTATTATGATACAGGGTTTAGTAAGTGACTTTTGTATTGTATGAATATATACTGCAGTTTTAACAGGATCTGTTCCGACAGGATGTGATAAATCGCTAAATCTCTACTGAATTAGTTCTTCTGCCTTTTAATAAAGACTGAGAAGAACATCATCCCTGAATAACTCATATACCCTACATTTTGAACCACTTTTTAGTTCAGCTGACTCACAGGCCTCTTTTACATCTGGTATTAACTTAAAAATGGGTAAAAAAAGGATAGATAATGTTTAATTTTATAATGTTAATATTTATTATTGTATAAATATAAAATAGTAATAAAGTAAAAGTAATATACTATACTATAGTGTAGTATAGTAATATAGTATATATAAGTGTCATGATTAGATGTGGTTTTGTTTTCTTTCATGTCTTTTATTTTGTAGTTTACTTTTTCATAGTCATGGGCTGAATCCGAAATCGCCCCTTATACCCTTAAATATGGCACTATTTGAAGGGACAGCCATTTGTAGTGGTGTCCTAAACCATAGTGGACGTTATTGAGTGTACCCATTATATCCCACATTGCACCCCACAGCGGCTGTCCGAATTCACTCACTTGTTTTCATTCTCTCCTTCAAGTGAGCTATATTATTGGGGAAAAGTGATTGAGGGTTTAGGGGACGATTTCGGATTCAGCCATGGTTCCTGTTTGTCATGTGATTTCCCTTTCCGCACGTGATCTTGCCTGGTGCTTCCCTTGTTTAAGTGTCAGGTTCTGATTGGTTGTTTGGGTTAGGGTTATGTGTTTCTCAGCTCTGTTTTCTCATATAAAACATAATATATGATATAAATGTAATATAATTTTTCAAAAAGCCCTTGATATGGAAACATTTTTAAAATGTAAAAGAAATTAAATAAAATTTTTATATTATATTATATTATATTATGCTATATTATGTTATTATATTATAATTGGTATTATATTATATTATAATATTAGTCTTATATAAAGGTTATAATATATATATATATATATATATAATATATATAAATATATATAAGATAATATATATATATATATAAATATATATAAGAAAAACATCAGATGGATTTAGAGGGTTTTGCATGAACTCTTCATATATATATTATTTTTTTCTTTAAAATAAGCATTTTTGTCAGGCTTCCGTGTATAGGTTTCTACCTAAGTCCAGTTAGGTCCGGTTTCATAACGGCACTTCTGAATGGGCTGAGGCTGGGATTTGAAAGTATAAGAAGTGAAAGTATTTTATGAACGTATTCTATATGCAGAGAGCATTCACTCAGTATCGTTATCTCATTTTTTACCTAATTGGCTTTTAGAGGCTTTTGCATCTGAACTCTTCATGTATATATATATTTTTTCCCCTTATATTTATATATTTAAATATGTAAAACAAAGGTGCACTAGATTGCACTAGACGCAGGGGAAATTTCTGCTTTCATCCTCCAGTAAGTTATTGTAACACTTGGTATTTTGAATGTGACATTGATAATACATGAACTTCTGTGGGTAGGGCTGTTTTACTCTCACCAAGAGCTGTATTGCATATTCTTGCCTTTTTTCTTTTTATTCTGTTCTGCCAATGTGGAAAAGGCAACAGCTGCTATAGTCATGTGATCTGGCCACCCAATTTAATGAACAATATCCCATGAATTATTCCAGTGGACTACACTTAAAATTTCTCTTTTCTCTCCCCAAATTCTTACTCATATCTCTCTTTCTCAGTCTATTTCCAAGGGGGCGTTTTAAAACTTTTTTTTTCTACCCTTTTCTTCACTTCTAATCCTTATTAGCATCCTTTAATGTTGGGAATGTTTCTAAAGTTGGAAAAAAGCACAGCTTGATTTTTTTTAAAGCATCTTGGATGATCTGTCAGTGTTTCTTTTTTATTTGGTAAATTATGGATTTTTTACTTTTTTTTTTTTGAGCTGCAGTGATGTTGAGATGACACCGCAAGACTTTGGGAGGCCGTAACTTTGGGTTGTTGACATATCCAGCAGGATACTTGCTATGTTGGTGTGCGTCTCATCTACATGTCACTCAAGATTATATATGCTTTGAAATAACTCTCTCTAATAAATGTCACCAGCATTATATTAACCGCTGAGTCACAATCCTTTCTATTGGGCCATAGAGGTAAAGATGGGACATTCTCCCTGTAGCTACATTATCCTAATGCGCAGTCATAGGTGGTCACCAAGCGGGGTTGAAATTCCCAGCACAGCCTTTTAATGTCTGACTCAGAAAGCATCATTTCTCTCCTGTCAGGTTATATTCTAAAGAGTGGCCTCAAATTCCATAGCAGACATTTTCTTATTCATGTTTCCTAAATGGATTCCTCATGCCAAACATTAGATATGTCTGAATGTTCAGCTTCCCCAAATCACCAATTTTGTCAGTGGCTCAAATTTGTCATTGGAGATAATGAGCCCTGTAGGTATATGGCTGTAGTATGTAGATTTTGAAACTGATAAATTATTTTTTGTGTGTTGAAATCATGATGCAGAATAGCCTGTGTGTTTCTATTCATATTTTTGTTTTCTAGTTTTTTTTTTTTTTTTTTTAAGCCCATTGAATTATTCATTGCAAAAGTGTTTATTATTTTATCTCTAACGTTGTCTGAATCGTGCTTTTAAAGTGGGACTGGGTCATTCCTGTCAGGCAGTACCTTATGAGCACTGTAGCTTTAAAAAATAAATATGCTTGTGTGGTAATTCAAGAAAGGCTTTCTATAAAAAGGTTTAGAGGACTCAAGCTCAGGCACTTTATTAATTATACATTGATTAGTTACACAATGGAAAGTAAATTAACAGGATGCCTAACAGGATGGAATCTAACATAATGTAAAGTGAGATCTAAAGTTAAGCACTGCATAGTGAGGGATTGAGAGTTAGTTAACATGGACTATTACAAAGATTAATATTCAAGGAATAGTGCAAAAATAAAAAAGGATGAAATGTTATATTGAGGACACAGATAAAAAAATGTTTCCAAGAACATTTGAGATGTTTGGAGGCAAAAGAAAATTGACAAAACACCAGGGACAATCAATCAGTCAGTCTGTCAGTCAGTCAGTCAGTCATTAAGTCAGTCATACAGTATTTCAGTCAGTCAGTCAATCATTCAGTCAGTCAGTCAGTCAGTCAGTCAGTCAGTCAGTCAGTCATACAGTCAGGCAGTCATTCAGTCAGTCAGTCAGTCAATCATTCAGTCAGTCATACAGTCAGGCAGTCATTCAGTCTGTCAGTCAGTCAGTCAGTCAGTCAGTCAGTCAGTCAGTCAGTCATTCAGTCAGTCATACAGTCTGTCAGTCAGTCAGTCAATCAGTCATTCATTCAGTCATTCAGTCAGTCAGTCAGTCAGTCAGTCATTCAGTCATTCAGTCATTCATTCAGTCAGTCAGTCAGTCAGTCAGTCAGTCATTCAGTCAGTCATTCAGTCATTCATTCAGTCAGTCAGTCAGTCAGTCGTCAGTCAGTCGTCAGTCATTCAGTCATTCAGTCATTCAGTCATTCATTCAGTCATTCATTCAGTCAGTCAGTCATTCAGTCAGTCATTCAGTCATTCATTCAGTCAGTCAGTCAGTCAGTCAGTCATTCAGTCATTCAGTCATTCAGTCATTCAGTCAGTCAGTCAGTCAGTCAGTCAGTCAGTCAGTCATTCAGTCATTCAGTCATTCAGTCATTCAGTCAGTCAGTCAGTCAGTCAGTCAGTCAGTCAGTCAGTCATTCAGATCATTCAGTCATTCAGTCAGTCAGTCAGTCAGTCAGTCAGTCAGTCAGTCAGTCAATCATTCAGTCAGTCGATCGTCAGTCAGTCGTCAGTCATTCAGTCATTCATTCAGTCATTCAGTCAGTCAGTCAGTCAGTCAGTCAGTCATTCAGTCATTCATTCAGTCAGTCATTCATTCAGTCATTCATTCAGTCAGTCAGTCAGTCAGTCGTCAGTCAGTCAGTCAGTCAGTCAGTCATTCAGTCATACATTCAGTCAGTCATTCAGTCAGTCAGTCATTCAGTCAGTCAGTCAGTCAGTCATTCAGTCATTCAGTCATTCAGTCATTCAGTCATTCATTCAGTCAGTCAGTCAGTCGATCGTCAGTCAGTCATTCAGTCATTCAGTCATTCAGTCATTCAGTCATTCAGTCATTCAGTCATACATTCAGTCAGTCATTCAGTCAGTCAGTCAGTCAGTCAGTCGATCAGTCAGTCAGTCAGTCAATCATTCAGTCAGTCATTCAGTCAGTCAGTCAGTCATTCAGTCAGTCAGTCAGTCAGTCAGTCAGTCAGTCAGTCAGTCAGTCAGTCAGTCAGTCAGTCAGTCAGTCATTCAGTCAGTCAGTCAGTCAGTCGATCAGTCAGTCAGTCATTCAGTCATTCAGTCAGTCAGTCAGTCAGTCAGTCAGTCAGTCAGTCAGTCAGTCAGTCAGTCATTCAGTCATTCAGTCAGTCAGTCAGTCAGTCAGTCAATCAATCAATCAATCAATCAATCGTTGTATTATATTTTCAGTATATTAACACATGATATGAGTATGTTTCTGTGGCGACATTCCTGTAAATATACACTTTTCTTCTTGTACCAGATGAGCTAAAGCCAGTCTACTATATCAGAAAATATGTCCCCTTGAAAACATGCTTTGTTTGCTAGAAACATTGTGCGTTGTGTGGATATCTTACGCAGGTGCTATATCTGACTATTATTAAAACTGTTTTGAAGTAGTGTCGATGATTTACAGTTTGAAAATTCACTCTTATAGTGCTGGACTATGAGATATTTCACATCCATGTTGCTTTTTTTAAACATTTGGCCACTGGCTTGCTACAAGGTCATAACATCAAAATAAGTTATTTTTACAGTCCCCAGGAGCTGCAGCTAGTTTATTATAAACAAGACATGATTGAGGCTCATGCTCTGGTGTTGACTGATTAAACTTTGTTGGCTGGGACATGTGAAAATCACATGGCGAGCATCTCCTCTATGAAAGTGGCGAGTGGGAGGCAGAGTGGAAAGTGTCATGGGAGATGTACCTCAAATGTAATCTATATGTACACATTTTGCTGTTATTGCTATTTTTGAGCATACCACAGGAGAATACCACAGCTATCTGGCACCCACTTAAAGCGGTCTTTAATATCCGTGTTTAGCTGAGCAAATTACAGATTCTAAAGATCAGTCTGTTTTGATTTTTTCCTGGCATTTATGTGAGCCGGCTGTCCTCCTGCTTTACATCATATTTAACGTGTAGGTGTGTATAACATAATTCACGATAATTCGCTGAAAGAAAAATACTTTTTTGAATCCTGACACACCTCTGCTCAATAGACTAGCATATCAAGTCATTAGTATATGTAAACCAGAAAGATTTTCATGACCTTACAGCTTCGCCAGGTCAATCTTCCCTTTGCTATATTCGCCTTCCTTACTGTCTGTCCTGCTCTCTTGACCCTGAATGAAATGCTTTCATTCTTACCAGTGAACTTTGGTCATCACCTCTGTAATCTTCTTTCTATTAGCATCACAAAGGTACGGTTTCCTCCTTCCTTTCTCCCGCTATTGCTTTTGAGCAGGAGCACATCATAACCCAGAGGTCTGCATGAATACTGATCACTCCTTGAACCGACCACGTACAGCCTCGCTCAACTGCAAAAGCTTCTAGTAAGTAAGAGAAACGGCTTGACATTAGCATTCTGTGCAGATCAGGAAATGGAATTCTATGCAAATTACGCTGACAGTAAATTGTTGTCATAAATCCCCCTCCCTGCTATTTCACAGTACAGTAAGAACTGTTAACTCTGCCAAGAAATTGACCTTGCAATAAATTTAATTAAGCATAGATTGACTTTTGACATATATAAATGCTTTGTATTTACAGGGCTCAGCCAACAGGCCTATAATGCTGTTGGCTTTGGCCTGTTAAAGGTCAAGGTTTGTGTGAATGCATTCTCACATACTGCTGTGTGTATGTGTGTGTGTGTGTGTGTGTGTGTGTGTGTGTGTGTGTGTGTGTGTGTGTGTGTCAGGAGTTAGTAAACAAAGCACACAAGGCAGGAGTAGCGAACTTTATCCATCTTGTTTACTCTTCCCTTCCATTAACTTGACATTACGTCAGAGCACAACAGTTTATGAGCCCTTGTTTGTCTATACTTAAGAGGCGCAAAATGTAGTGAACCATGTTGAACACAAATTTGTGTTCTGGACCTAATATGAGGTTTTGGGGGAAAATATATAAATAATTAAAAACTAGCATTATAATAAAATGCATTTATTTTATTAATGTATTTGAAAACCATTTTTTAAAAATCAGAAAGGTTGCAATAAAATGAATCAAACATGACAGTAAAGACAGTGCTGTACTGTTCATTAAAGCATCTTGAAAATAAATAAATAAATAAATAAATAAATAAATATAAATATATATATATATTAAGAAGTTTTAAACAATGATAATAATAATAAATGTTTCTTGAGCACCAAATCAGCATATTATAATGATTTCTGAAGGATGTTACACTGAAGACTGGAGTAATGATGCTGAAAATTTACCATCACAGGAATAAATTACATTTTATTCCAGAAATAAAAGTATTTTTGATCAAAGTATAGCACAAAATATGGTACAAACACACACAAAAAACACAACACACACTTTAGACATTCAAAACATCTTATTCAGACTGATAAGTCTACAAATAGGATGCAATTGAAGTCCTCAGTGCAACGTTTTCATTGTGATAGAAAAACAATCATGTACTGAGTGTGTAAGCATAGCGTGAAATATGTAACCGGTGTGCGAGTTCAAGAGTTGAAATAGTATTGCAGGTGAAGTGGGTCACTTCATGTGTGACAAGCTCTGGGTATCTGAGCACTTGCGTGTATGTGTGTGTGCACACATGTCTGTGTGTGTGTGTGTGTTGACAGGTAGCTATACGGTTGGTCAGGACTGAGGCCAGAGTAGAGCAGCTCAGCTCCAGAGAACTCCCATCAAACAGCAGCTGGTTTAGTCACTGATGGGGTCAGTCATGCAGAAAAAACACAACGCCATATGATGCCCAAGCATAGCTCCAATGGAGATTGCTTAAAAAGCAGACTACCCTTTTTACCTTAAAAATCACTGGGGAATTTACCACATAGCAGTATAATGTAGCTGTAAATAAACCCTGTAACCATAGTGACAGCAAATAAAGATGGCAACTTCCATAACACTGGAAAGTCTTATCGCAATTGACACTACTTAATTTCATAAATGAGTTTTTCAAGACATGAGTTCATCCGTCAAATTATTTTGACAGTGGCTTGAATGTTTATTTATTTTTAACTGAGCCTAGTGCGCTGCATTTGGGTCACACACAGACCTTCCCTGTCTTCCTTTCGTCGATAATAAAACATGTATGATACACAAGCATGTATATATATTGTCAGAGTCTGAGTCTGTTATAGTAAAGTGGTTGTGTTTTCTCCTAGTTACTCTCCTGTCTATTGTATTGATTATTAAAGATCTGTTCGAGTATCTCCTTTGTTGTGCGCTTCAATTAATCAATCCATCCATTTATCTATCGATTGATCAGCTTTTATGGGCCAAGTATGCTAACATACAATCATTTTTGTATTTAAAGTATTTATAGTTACATTACAGCCACCAACTGTGGCAGAATACAGGATCCCGGTGTAGAGACTCTGTATAAGGAAACAGGTCTATTTAGCTCAAATGAATAAATTAATTAATTCATAGGGAATTTTGAAAGAGTCTACCCCTAGAATTTTACGACCGAGCAAATGACTCAGACTCGACCTCCGACCATCTTCGTTCATCTATTCGCCATGTTGTCTGTCTTTTTTCTTAACTTGCTCGGACGGATTTCAACTGATTGAACTCACCTTTGGTTCCGAGGTGACTGTGTCTCACTGCATGTATATATATATATATATATATATATATATATATATATATATATATATATATATATATATATATATATATATATATATATATATATATATATATATATATATATATATATATATATATATATATATATATATGCATAAAGATCACGGGTATTGGATATTGGAAATGATATAGAATTATGCATTAGAAGGCTGTTTGACAATCAACGATTTTGTGATTTGATGCAGTTTGTACGTGACAACAGTTTCTGTGGATTTTACTGTGGATTGTAACCGTGTCACGCAGAGTTCATCTAAAGGTCATTGAAACAATGGAGATCTTTTTTTTTGTTTTTTTGTCTTGTGATCACAAACAAAGTCTGTTGTTATCTTTGGTGTTACTCAGAGTTGCCAAAGTCTGCAAGGCAATAAAGCACTTACCTGAGTTTCTGTCAGCCTGAGGCAGGTGAGCCTGACAGGTGTCCACTTCATTTAAGGCCATAAATAGTTGATTTCTTGAGTTGAGTTTTGTGTGGAATTATGCCCGAATGAATCATCTGCAAGATTAATTTGTTTCTGGTGCATCCACCATTCCTATACCAGACAGTATGGATCTGGCTGACAGAAAGAGATGGGCTGAGGACCCATATGCTCAAGGCCTGTTTTTAGGAGGGACTGAATGATGAATTATATCAGTTTCTTTCTCTCTGTAAATGCAGTGTATCCTTGGTTGATTATGTTAACTATGTCCTCTGGCTAAATGGTTCTCTTGTTGTTGTTGAGGAAATGAATGAGGACATTACCTGCCATCATTCAGTCCCATCCCGAAAACGTTTGAGCACTCCAGCTAACCCCAAGCCTGCGTCCAAGCCATCCACGGACCTTAATATCAGGACCTCCACTCCAGAGTCCGCTCCCAAATCCGTATCAGTGAGTGAAATTCCTAAATCCAGTCCTGTGATTTAAATTACAGAGTCCGTTCCAGTGAGTGAAATTTCAGAGTACATTCCAGGGAGTGAAATTCCTGATCCCGTTGCAGAGAGTGAAATTCCAGAGTCCATTCCAGGGAGTGAAAGTCCCAAATCCGTTCCAGTGAGTGAAATTTCAGAGTCCATTAAAGGGAGTGAAATTCCTGAGCCTGTTCCAAAGAGTGAAATTCCAGAGTCCATTCCAGTGAGTGAAATTCTAGAGCCAGCTCTTCCTGTCAGTTAGGGCATGATCAAAGAGGTGGTCATTTTTCTATACATTGCTGCTGCAAGCGTGTCATGTGTGGCCACACACACATCCACTCCAGCAAAAGAGCCCACTCCAGAGTCCTCTTAAGCCCCAGAGCTTAGTCATAAGGCCCACTCCAGCCCCAGAGTTCAGTCACAATCCTGTCCCAGCCCCTGAGTCTGCACTGGAGCCCGCTTTAGCCCATGAGTCTGCAATGGAGTCCGCTCCTGTCCTGCCAGCATCACCCTGGTCATTCCATTTTCCAGCCCGTCATGATTCTTGAGATAAGGGACAAAACATGGCCTACACAAAAAGTGTAGTTTATTTTTTTTTTTAAAGAAAGTACTAAAATACTAAAAAAGTTACTTCTAAAAAAAATAAATATACTCGGGACATTGCTTTTATTTTTAAATAATTTATTTTGTATTATTTTAAATATATGCTCTATACTTGGGAAATACATGTATTTAATATGAGCTCACAATGTAAAACTGACAAAGTATTTAAAAATGCAACGAATTCAAAAATATACATTTAAATTAAAAGGCATAGATCTTGAATTATATTTTCCATAAAAACTGCCTATCAAAGCTGCGTCCTCACTTAGTCTCAACTCCATCGGATTTGGTCAACTCCCTCAACACTGACAGATGACGGTTTCTGTAAATTTTTCCATTTATTGTGTTAAAATATTATAACATCAACTGAACTAAATGATATTATGTCTGATTTATCTAATAATGTTGATTATATATGTTTAATATTAAAAAGGAGGGTAGAGAATTAAGGAATTTAATAACCCTAACCCAGGGGGGAAATGTAGAGAATGTATTTTTTCACTTTACTGAGCACTATTATTATCATGGAGGCTTTACACTGTCACTGTTGTTGGAGGAATCAAATTAAAATAGCATGCTTTAAAAAAAACAAAAAAAAACATGTTCCTTTACATGTTGTATTAGCGATAATCAGTCGATAATGATACTCGTTTATTTAAAAAAAAAAAGGCTTTATTTCAAGATTTCGGCTGATTTAAAGTAGTATTTTGGTTTCATTCACTGGATTCAGACTCATTGGTTCATACAGTTCATGAGAGTCATTTGTTTGTAAATTGGACTGCGCTGCTGGTGCTGCATGGTTTGATTCACTAAAAGAACTGGCTCAATTGTAATTGTAAAACATTATTCTTTTGCTGTTGCAGTTTAGATGTGCGCAGTATTTAGCAGTTTAAAACAGGACTGACAAACAGAGTCTGTTGCTGTGTGAACATAGACTGTGTGCGTTTTCAAAATCAGTTTGAGATGATTTAGCCCTAAGCCTTTACAAAATATCCAGTGCAGTGAGGTAAAAACTAAATAAAAAAGAAAATATTTTAGACCATAAACTGAAAATGAGAGTTTAAAGAGCCTTTGGATTTATAGGAGGAAATTTGTTCTAGTTTCTGAGATAAGAGAACTTAATTACCTGTAAGGAGAGAGCCGACTCATCTTCATATACTGTTAAGGGGAATACTTAGATCAGGTATCAGATTGTAACTACTGTAATATCTCCTCTGCTCAACTAAATGATTTACTCAGTATTTGACCAAAACAGAAAAAGCTAACACACAAAAGGGATGTCCCACATAGCTGGTAAAAAAAATAAAGCATCAGTCTGTGCTCGGATTCAAACAGCGGAATAATAACAATGGAGTAAATGCATTCTTTTTTATATACTTTGGTGGATCTGCAATGAATTGCTGGCACAAATCATATCGCCCTGAATCCCCAAAGCCCTTCCACTGGCTAAGACAAATTATTTATGGGTACTTGCTGTACCAATAGCAAATCATGATCTACAAATCTAGAGATCATTTGAACATTCTGTCCAATTATTCACCCTACCCTTTCATTTACCGTACCTGAGGGTTTGTTTGCTGTGTGCATTTGCCTATAGAGGACAGGTTGTGTGGGTAGTGATTCACATGTCCTGGTGTTTAGATGTGAACCTGTCATGCTTTACTCATGGCAGCCGGGAGGCTGTCCCGAACTTTTCCTGTGTGTGGTCCGTCTCTCCTCTAGGTTCCTTGGTGGGTAAAGAGTCTGCATTGGACATTCCCAGCTGTGCTTCGTCCACTCATTCAGCCTGAATTTTCTTCCATGTGGCAGGTAGTGAGAATAGACACAGCTGGAAACATGGTGTCACACCCCAGAGGCTTAATACTTATAAAAGGTACAAAATAACATGTTCATAGGTAGGTGAATTGAAGGTCAGGTTGACCCATGAGCAGCATTGTTATTAATTTTGAATATGAAAATTCTAAAAAAAACAAAAAAACATTATAATGTATATTTGGGTTTCATTACACACACTGTTCTCGAATCAGCTCCTTCCTTTTCAAGATTTCGGCTGATTCAAAGCAGTATTTTGGTTTCATTCACTGGATTCAGACTCATTGGTTCATACAGTTCATACAGCAGCATTGTTATTAATTTTGAATATGAAAATTCTAAAAGAAAAAAAAATACAGTATTATAAATATTTGGATTTCATTACACACACTGTGTTCTCGAATCAGCTCCTTCCTTTTTGGAGAAAGATTTGAAGCTGAATTTGAGCTTTGTATTATATAATGTGTGTGTGTGTGTGTGTGTGTCCTTGTTTATATTACATTGTATTACAAATGTCCCCATAAGGATAGTAAAACCTGAGATCACCTACATTGCGGTCCCCACTTTTCAAAAGGCTTATAAATCACACATGATGAGTTTTTTTTTTGTTTTGAAAAAGTATAAATGCAGAATGTTTCCTGTGATGGGTAGGTTTAGGGGCAGGGGCAGTGTAGGGGGGTAGAATGTACAGTTTGTACGGTATAAAAAACATTACGCCTATGGAGAGTCCCCACAAAGATAGTGAACCAGACAGATTGTGTGTGTGTGTGTGTGTGTGTGTGTGTGGGTGCGTGCGTGCGTGTGTGCGTGTGTGCATGCGTGCGTGTTATAAATGTATTTACATTTAAAAACATAATATTTACATTGAAATTAAATGGTTACAGGTCAACAACTAGCTCTTGTCTGTTTCTGTTAGTTAGTTGTCAATGTCAAGTACTGTTTGCAGACAGTGAATTATTTTTAGAGCAGTTTGCTGAAATACTAATCCTTGACCTGAGAAATCTGGATAATCCTTTCAAACGTTATAAAGCTGGCTCATAATTCAAAAAAACAAAGCTTCAAATCTTTCTCCAAAAGGAAAACATACAATTCTGTGATCAAAGGAGCTGTTGTGTGACTGAAGAAGACAATGTGTGTAATAAAAGCCATAAAAGAGAAACGGGGCAAGACAAACATTGCACCTGGACACTGATTCGCTTTCTCCTAATAAACAGACGAGACCCTTTTCTCTTTATCGCTGCCCCTCTTCCTTTCTTTCACACAGACACACGCACACACAGAGCGACCTTTAAACAGCTTGTCAGAAGTGGCGTTAATATTGCCAGCGACAATAATTAATAAACAGATTAATCATCTTGATGGTATCTGTGTGTGTGGCCCTTCAGGTCTGTATGAAAAGGAGTGAGGCCTCTGTGAGAGAAATATGAAAATAGGGAGGGCACCCCTGTAAGGACAATAACTGTGATTTACTCCTTGTCCTCATTAGTGCAGCCGTGTGATGGGTCTCGCCCAGACTGCCCTCTCCTTTGGCAGGCAGGCACAATTAATGTCCGTTAAAAGGAGCCACCAGCCCTGGGGGCCCAGTGCCACAGCTGCTGGTTCTCCTTTCTGTTGGCTTATGTTCTTCAAAACGAAGTTCAAGGCATGTGTTTTATTATACAGCATTCCGACATGATTCAAATGCTTACTTTTAACCAAGGAGGTCTATGATACCTTAAAGCTATCTGTTCACCCAAATGATCTGTTATCTATTCCCATTTCCATTTTGAGCCAATCACCTGAGCCACAGGAAATTTAGCAGTTTCACTAGTGACTATCCTGAGGCAGCAGATGGGGGAAAAAAGTCAATTTCACACATTTAAAAGCCTATTTAAAAAAAAAAAAACAGTTGGTTGGGTGTTTCTTCTACTTTTGGCAGTTTATGTCCCTGGGGTAAAATTTTTATTAGAGGGAACAGATTTTAACTTTTTTTGTCATATACATTTTTTTTTGTAGAATGGTATTGGAAACTCAAAATCATAATAAATTTTATGTTTATAATAGGGCTGTCAAAATCAGCACGCTAACACATGCACTTAATTATTTTCCAGTTTAACGTTTTAAAAATATTGCGCCACAGTATATGTGTAACCCCTCCTGTTCGAACCACAGTCGCTTGAGTGTCTCTTGAGGACAGAGGAGTGAGGTTTACTTGCACAGTGACTACTGTTACAATCACCCACTTAAACCTCACTCCCATCCGGGTCACAGTACCAATGTAACCCCTCCTGTTCAAACCGCTCCGCTTCAAGCAGGACTCAAACACAGCTCCACCGGCATGAGAATCGGAGGCTCTAACAAGGAGGCTAAAGGCTGCAACCTCTAACGTCAGTCGCTAGAGCGTCTCTTGAGGACAGAGGAGTGAGGTTTACTTGCACAGTGACTACTGTTACATATGATCATGCTATTATTCATTCAAGTGCTTTTTAACCGTTCAAGCACGATAAGACAAAAATAAGAACTTAAATCTGTACTGGCGTGCTGTCTGTGAATCTCCTGTCTGGGTAAGACACACAGGACTCATGCACACAGAATGCCGCTAGAATCAGAGAATGCACGGCTGCACGGAGTTCTCTTTCGCGTTTGAATGGACAAAAACACACACACAAGTATGCCAAAATTTCTGCTTTATGAGTCTTAAATGAGTTAAGTAAAGCCTTATGGCTCATTCTACTGAGCGGTACGGTTCGGTATGGTACAGTATACGGTACGCATTTATTTGCGTTTCCACTGTCAAAAGTTGTGACTGGTACCAAAATGCCGAACCTACCGTACCACTTTTTTCGGTATTCCGTTGGGGTACCTAGCACAGTGGTAAGATACTAAAGGGTGGAGCTAGACTCACTGCAGAACGCTGATTGGTTGACAGAGAATCGTCACTTGCACGTGCGACAGGGGGATCGACAACGCAAGAGGCGCCATTTTTAAATCAGCCTTTTATCAAACAAAGCTTGTCTCCTCCTTGTTATAAACAGCCACATGCCGAGAAGCAAGAACAAGATCTGGTGTAAGGTCTCCATCGTTCTTCTTTGCGCACGAATGGCGTCAACGATCGTTCCGTCATATACCACGGCTATCAAGTGACGTTGATTACTACTTTCCGGCATACACCACGCCTATCAAAAAGGGTACTGTTGGCAGTGGAAACACTCGCCGAATTCATGGTTACAGACCCGAACCGTACTGTACTGTACCGTACTGCTCAGTGGAAACGAGCCATAAATGAAGAGTTTTGAGGATAACGGATGTCAGATCCGTGTCATGTGCGGCCGGTCTTAAGGTGACAGCAGCCTATTAAACCCACTGCTGTGATGTTTGTCATTAATGTAAGTCAACGAACAAAAGACAAAGAGAAAATCATTCACTGCTCTTGACTCAACTTTTGTAGCTTTAATAAGGATTAAACTATATTTAGTTTATAATTTATGAAGTGAAGACTGAATTTTATTACATTTCTGTATATGTTCCCACCTGTTAGATTACATATCTTTATGTTGTTTTGTGAAATTATTACAATGAATATATATTAAATTCTTTAATGATAGGTGCGATTAATCCAGATTAATTACAGGAAAATGTGCTTTTTTTTTCTCGACAGCTCTAGTTAAAACTATGAAACTAGTTTTAAATATGCAATTAAATATGAAAATAATTAAATATATTGAAATATGCAAATCATTTTCCTGAAAAGATTCCACCAGGCCAAAAGTGCCCATAGCTATAAAAACACCCAGTTACAAAATCTACAAGGAGGGGCTAACTGGCCCATGCTAACCAGCTGAAACTGACCCCTTTCTTTGACTGAAACCTCTGGATATAAATAACGTAATACTTGTGTCTGTACAGAAAGACTGTTCCAGTGTTCCTGGAGCTCCATGTGTTGTCAGCACACACACAAGGATGACAAGTCTCAAAAATCTTGTCTGTGAGGCAGAAGATACTCTGTGGAGTAATGATAGAGTATCACATCTGCGGATCTCTGCTGATCTCTTGAGCCTGCTGGGTTGAGATCTCACACCTCTCCAGCACTGAATGGCATTTCTTTTGCTGCAGCGATGGAAAAACCAGGAACCAGTGGGACAAGTCCAACTCACTTTATTCCTCAGATAAGCGTTCTGACATTGAGTACCGCCTTAGGTTAGGGCCCGACCACCATTTCAGCACCCTTGCGCCAAGTCAGTTGCTTTAGCTTGATGATATGTAAACCCGAACTGACAGTGCAAAGACTAACAATGTCAGCGCTTGCATTAAAGCTCTGCTCATTCTTTCCATGTAGCAGTGTTGAACAACATTACTTCTACAGTTAACTGGAGAATAATGGGCTCCCTGCGTCGCATACGTCGTAGATCTTATTCCATGTCATTTACATTATTGTACACTCTGTACAGCCAAAGATTTGTTAGGAAATCATGTCAGCTTAGCAACACTTTCCACGTTTGGCACCCTGCTGTGGTTCACACCAACTTAACACCTTTATATCCGCTTAAAGATTAATACATCATGTCAGCTTGTTGAAAAATAGCATCAGCTGATGGCCATGACCACACGTGGCAACACAACAAGGGGCTCTGGAATGGATATAATTCATGGCTAATCTTAGTTTTTAACCCCTCTGCAAAGCCTCACACACATTAAGCCTGCTAATTGGTCTGATTTATTTATACACGCGTAACCGGCAACGTCAGATGATTGGAAATCCCTTGTGGAATTGAATGCATCAAAGTGTGCATATATATATATATATATATATATATATATATATATATATATATATATATATATATATATATATTCATATAAAAATATAATATAGTTAATTATATATATACAGGGCCTTCTAAGAAAATTAGCATATTGTGATAAAAGTTCATTATTTTCCATAATGAAATGGTAAAAATTTAACTTTCATATATTTTAGATTCATTGCACACCAACTGAAATATTTCAGGTCTTTTATTGTTTTAATACTGATGATTCTGGCATACAGCTCATGAAAACCCAAAATTCTCAAAAAATTAGCATATCATGAAAAGGTTTTCTAAACTAGCCTGACCTGGGCTACAGAGAAGCAGCACTGGACTGTCGCAAAAATTTTTGCGAGAAGGAAATGCCAAAATGCCTGAAGTCCAGTGTCAAGTACCCACAGTCAGTGATGGTCTGGGGTGCCATGTCAGCTGCTGGTGTTGGTCCACTGTGTTTTATCAAGGGCAGGGTCAATGCAGCTAGCTATCAGGAGATTTTGGAGCACTTCCATCTGCTGAAAAGCTTTATGGAGATGAAGATTTCGTTTTTCAGCATGACCTGGCACATGCTCACAGTGCCAAAACCACTGGTAAATGGTTTACTGACCATGGTATTATTGTGCTCAATTGGCCTGCCAACTCTCCTGACCTGAACCCCATAGAGAATCTGTGGGATATTGTGAAGAGAAAGTTGAGAGACGCAAGACCCAACACTCTGGATAAGCTTAAGGCCGCTATCGAAGCATCCTGGGCCTCCATAACACCTCAGCAGTGCCACAGGCTGATTGCCTCCATGCCACGCCGCATTGAAGCAGTCATTTCTGCAAAAGGATTCCCGACCAAGCATTGAGTGCATAACTCAACATAATTATTTGAAGGTTGACTTTTTTTGTATTAAAAACACTTTTCTTTTTTCTGTTCGGATGAAATTTGCAAATGTTTTGGGTTTTCATGAGCTGTATGCCAAAATCATCAGTATTAAAACAATAAAAGACCTGAAATATTTCAGTTGGTGTGCAATGAATCTAAAATATATGAAAGTTTAATTTTTATCATTACATTATGGAAAATAATGAACTTTTATCACAATATGCTAATTTTTTTCTAGAAAACTGACTATATATAAATGCACACTTTGAAGTATATATATATATATATATATAAATTATAATTAGGGGTTTATTGAGGCAAACGTCATAGCTAATATTTAGTTAATAGAGAGAATTGGACCCTAAACTAAAGTGTGACCTAAAAGTTTTACCTTAAAGTGCATTTTAAATTATTATGTTTTAATAATCTTTAATAATGCTTTAATTAAGTTTACTTTTTTTATCTATAACACACTAAAGAACATGTTAAGTACTTGATTATAATTTTAACTGTAGCGTGTTATTCAATATTACATAATATGTACTAAATTGCAGCTTAAATATTTAAATACATTAAATACAAGTTTCAATAAACATTTTATTAAAATATATTTTAATTTACCGTAAGTGCTTGTGTATTTAGCAGTTTACTTTAACCTTATTTCAAAGACAGTAGAAGTAATGAAATTACACATAAAGATGAACTTAAATCCTGCTCAAGTGGGTCAAAAAATGCACTTTATCTTTTCAAATAATTGCATTTGATATACATTTTAACTATAATATAATATTTTCGTTTTATTTGCAAATAACATGCATTTCAGTGTTCAAAAGCAGTACATTCAGTTTACAGTGGTATTTGTTTAAAGTGTATTATTTAAGTACTTAAAAGTATCCAAGAGTGTACTTCCTTTTTCACAAGGGACGCACCCACACACACCATCACCTTGCCATGTGGGGCATGGATAAGAATGGATCAATCACCAGGAATCATAGCTCAGCTTTCTCATCGCCTCTGACATGCATTCAGAGTCTAAACGTGAGCCCGCGGTGCAGCTCTAAATATAAACATTATAGCCAGCTGTCAACACAGACAGGTCCGTTGTAATACAGGTCTTCTAGGTTAGCTCCTTCCTTTTTCTGTGGGCGAGAAAGGTGCATCTGTTTTAGCAGGAATCCATCTATTTTTGGAGGAAGCTAATGCTGAGTCTTCATTTATGATTTATGGACTAGCATCCCTATAGCAAGCACTCACGCAATGCTCAGTGGCCTGAACTAAGCATCTTGGCTATTCAAGAAATGTTTGAATTGAGAATAGAAAGATTTGTTCAACCGCTCCAGGGGTCTCCAAAGGTGCAATACCCCTCACACCCAGATGTTACAGAACGGCTTATTGCCTCAGGCTTCTCAGCCTAAAAGGTTAGCGCTTAGAGTGTCAAGACCACTTTGTCTAGCTAACACTAGCCTGCACCTTTCTAACTAAGAAAGGACTTCAGATGCACAACTCTCATTGATTCTTCAATGAAACAGTAAATGTTTTGTGAATCGAAAGACATGTGGTGTCAAACGCAATGTTTGTACAGAGAATTTCCATAATCCTCAGAGATATGTCAGGGCCTGCAGATCTTGGCAGCTATAGCAGTCATCTGTTCCGAAAGTCATGAAGGATGATGTGCTTGAGCTGTAAGAACTAGGCCATGTGTCCATTTGATTTCATTATGAAGGTTTGTGATTATAAATATCCATGTGCCAGAGGTGAGTGGCAACAGCTGTAAGCCTGTGCAGAGAGCTCAGTAAAGCAAGCGAAGGAATTCGTCCAGGAGCTGAATATATGCCAGAGGCTGAGCGTTAACATCGTTAGTATGTGGAATATAGTGTGTGCTAAGTTAAAGATAGAATATTGTGTGAGTTCCTTTGAATGTGATTAATTTTGAATCTCATTGTGTGGTCATGAGGGCATACATGGTTTACCTGCTAGGCTTACCATGCAGCTGTCTAGTTTAGATATTCTAGTTTCTGAAATTAATATGTGTGTATGTTTTGTGCTCTATCAGGGGTTTTCCAATTTTTTGATACCAAGGACCCCTCAATATGATGGTACCCCCTTCCTGAAATACCAAGGCAACTATATATTTTCACGTGCACAGACTGTTAGACTGTATCAGACAAAATAAGTTTCAGAATATAATTGAATTTTTGATTATCATTCCAAAGTCAAAGCAACTTTTTTTCAATATTATCTAGAAAATCAATTGAGCTTTATTGAGTTATACTATTCTCTGTTGTCTTAATATAATGTCTGATAAACCTGAGAAACCTTTATCAATTCCGTTTAACTTTATTTGTATTGCACTTTTCACCATTCATTTTTTATATAGTTTTACAGAGAATAATGCCTTTCAAAACCCAGTGGCAACAATAGCAATGCAAAATTAGAAACGTAAAACATGTAGAAACTAATATTATATTGTATTAATTATATTATATTTTATCGTATCCTAGCGTAGCGTAGCATACTGTAGCTTTGTTGCAGTTAAATAGGATAAAATAAATATGATTAACACTACATGGACGCTACTCAGAGGAAAGAAAAATCAGAGATCTCTACACTACACACTGTTTTGGCTCATTAGCTAGAGATGCAGAAGTTCTCACATTGGTCTCCTCCAAAGTTTAGAAGAGATCTCAGTATGAACTCAAACATTTCTACCATATAAGAAGTATTAATTGTTGAAAATTTCAATTAATTTAATTGAAAACTTCTGGGGGACTGTTTTGATAAAAGCATAGTGTAATAAATATATAAATGTAATAAATGATAGTTTCAGTATTCGCAATACTGAAATAAATAAATAAATAACATGTTTCTAACCCTAACCCTAATATAAAATTGAGGACATCAAAAAAAAATTAAGTCAGCTGATACCTAAATGAGACATATAAGAGTATCACCCTTTAGTATTCTGAGCTTAATAAAATATTCTTATAATAGTGTCTTGAAAGAGATTACATCAAGACAATAAAGATATGTTCTATGTTTCTTCCACCACATTTTCAGTTTTGACTAGGTTTCTTTCAAATACACTATTTTGCCAAAAGTATTGGGAAGCCCTTCCAAATCATTGAATTCAGGCTTTCCAATCACTTCCATGGCCACAGGGGTATAAAATCAAGCACCTGGGCATGCAGACTGCTTCTACAAATATTTGTGAAAGAATGGGTCGCTCTCAGGAGCTCAGTGAATTCAAGTGTGGTACCGTGATAGGTTGCCAGCTGTGCAGTAAGTCCATTGGTGAAATTTCCTCACTACTAAATATTCCACGGTCAACTGTTAGTGGTAATATAACAAAAGTGGAAGCAATTGGGAACGACAGCAACTCAGCCATGAAGTGGCAGGCCACATTAAATCACAGAGCGGAGTCAGCGCATGCTGAGGCGCACAGTGCACAGAAGTCACCAACTTTCTGCATAGTCAATAGCTACAGACCTCCAAACTTAATGTGGCCTTCAGTTTAGCTCTATAACAGTGTATAGAGAGCTGCATGGAATGGGTTTCCATGGCCGAGCAGCTGCATCCAAGCCTTACATCACCATGTGCAATGCAAAGCATCAGATGGCCTCCACTGGACTCTTTAGAGCAGTGGAGATATATTCTCTGGAATGACGAATCACGCTTTTCTGTGTGGCAAGCCGATGGAAGAGTCTGGGTTTGATGGTTGCCAGGAGAACCGTACTTGACTGACTGCATTGTGCCGTCTGTAAAGTTTGGTGGAGGGGATATTATGGTGTGCGGTTGTTTTTCAGGGTTGGGTTTGGCCCCTTAGTTCCAGTGAAAGGAACTCTTAATTCAGCATACCATACAAGACATTTAGGACAATTTCATGCTCCCAACTTTGTGGAAACAGTTTGGGGATGGCCCCTTCCTGTTTAATGTGACTGCGCACCAAAGCAAGCATGCATGTATGAGCGAGTTTGGTGTGGAGGAACTTGACTGGCCTGCACAGAGTCCTGACCTCAACCCGACAGAACACCTTTGGGATGAATTAGAGCGGAGACTGCAAGCTAGGCCTTCTCGTCCAACATCATGGCCTGACCTCACAAATGTGCATCTAGAAGAATGGTAAAAAATTCCCATAAACACACTAGTTTCGGGTAACTCTTTATTAAACCCTACGGATTAAGAATGGGATATCATTAAAGTTCATGTGCATGTCAAGGCAGGTGTCCCAAAACCTTTGCCAATATAGTGTATTTCTCGTCTCGTGGAGGTTTGAAATAGATTACAGCAAGACAATAAAGTGATTATCTGTGTTTCTTCCACCACATCCTCTGCAGTTTATTCAGATGTTCAGATATTTCAATAGTAATCTATCATTTCTTCTTTAGGGGAAGTACACAACCAAATATTATCACTATAACCAGCAAAGCGAGGTTTTTAGTACGGAGAAGTTCACCGAAATGGTATCAATCTTTGGCAGAGGTTCAAATGTGTTTGCTTGTGGGCAGAAAAGGAGCAGGTTTATTGAATGTGTAGGCCTCCACTGACCGCAAACAATCATAAATGCAAAGCTCCATGTAAAACCTTCTTTTATTTAGACTTTATTTGTTTTTCTTATCCCTTACAAAGAAAAAAAAAGTCATTTTTGTCTCTCTAGCATTTAAACTTTTACAATAGTTTCATGAAAACAGTTTTTCTTTTAGTTGTATATTCCATAACTCACCAGAAAAAAAGGATTCCCTGTGACTGCCAGAATGAATAAATTATCATACGCACTGACCATATAAGATTAAGCATATGTAATGCAGAAAATGATGTCTCGAACAAAAGAGCTGACTTTTTAAAAGCTTTGACGTTGTCTTAACACACAGACACAATTCCTCTGACTTGGCCTGCTCTCAAATACAGGCAGCTGAAGCAACTGCAATTGTCCTGGGACTCTATCGAAAATGCTTTGTGCACATGGATGCCTGTGATTTCTGGCCACGCTTCAAATAGCTCTCCTCCTAATGCCGTCTGCGGACATGGTTGTGCTCAAGCGTCAGATGCTACATATACTCCATTTAAGGGACCGGCAGCTGAGAGCAGCTCATTAAAAAACACCCACAGTCATCGTAAAAACACCTCAACTGCACCCCAACCGTAATGCTTGGCGGTGGACGAAGGTTATCAGCCCATATAAGCCAGAGGGGAGGGGGGAGGCCCATATGTTAAGGGCTTTTCGAATGTCTGTGCTGAGGAAACCCTGTGTACCCATTATTTTTCAGTCGTGCAGTTCTTTATCTGAGTCTATAGGTGTCACTGTTTAATATATCAGGCTGATCTGGCAACTGCAAGGCAGCAGTGATGAATGTGGCAAACATTCATGGCTCTGCACAGTTCAAGCCATTATCATCCATGGCAGAGGCCTGACGAAGTCTAAATCCTAATTATCTGTCTGTGAAAGGGAGCTGTTCTAGCACTGCGATCACCCCTCCTCTTGCGCGTCAATCATTACCGCCTTTTTTAAGCCCAAATAAGGGTGCTACAGCATGTCAAGTAGCAGTGCTCTTTAAATGCCTCTGCTCTGGAGCCACAATGCCGTGTCATTTCATTATCAGCTTTAATAACACAAAGGTAGACGCTGCATAGCCGCCTTTTTCTTTGCTTTTTCGAAAGTGCTGTCTCGTTTTCAAAGGATCTTTTGATCTCCTCCTTCCAAACTCGAAAAAGCCAATCTGTCCCACATTAATGAGTAACTATCTGCTCTTATTCAACGAGTCTCAGGCAGATCAGGGAATATTTACAAACATTTAATGGAGGTGGAAGAAGAGGAGATGAGGGGTGTGTGTGGATAAGTCAGTCAGTCAGTCAGTCAGAAGGGACTATACATTTGCATAATCAACTAGTATGTATGAAGGAAGATTTGTTTGGATCATGACCACCATACAGATGTTTCTTGGGGGGGTGTTCACATAGGTTGTGATCTTGAATGAGAGCTGCTTCAATTTGCAGTCATTTTCTACGTAGATATCTAGCTATTTGAATTAGACCACCTCCGACGGACTCGGCCGTATAAGAATAGATCTCACGAGCGAGTTGCACACTGTCCGCCATTTTCTCCAGGCTTGAGCAGCTGTAGCGACAAGAATGACAAACGCAACTCAAATGTTTTGTTGTTGGATGTAAGAGTGAACATAACAGTCTCCATGTAATCCCGATATCAGAGCCGCTGAAGACGCAGTGAATTTGTTTTATATTTAAAGGCAATGCGCCCCCATATAGCCCTGCATGAATCATTTTACTCCAAACAATACAAAGGAACCATACAAAACACAGGTTTTGCTAAAAAGTTGTTACTCAAGGATGGATGAGTACCAACTGTTTGTGATCCAGTTTATAGTCTGCAGAGCGATACTGGTCACGGCAGTAATGAAATGGAGAGCACGCACTTTATTACAGTTCATCTGAGTTGTTTTTTTACGGATAAAAAGTGTACCAGTTTATTAAACACGCCCTGAAAAGGCATACAATGTGTATATATTTGTTTATTGTTAGTTGCAACGAGTGTTTTTGTGTAATTTATGTATGTTGAAGATAATAATGCAAGGGGGGGACAGAGTTTATGGATAAGACTTCAATGCGCACTTCTTGTACTGTGTATTCAGCTCTTACAGTGATTTTCTGGAGTGAAAACGGACACATCTTTTGTGTGATAATAAACTTCAATAAATAATGAATCAACTTAATAACACGCAGTTAAGTTTTGGGGATTATTCGGACAGGGTTTGCTACAACAGGCTTGTACTAATAGTTGATAAAAGCAAGATCACAACATAAGTTATAACCATAATTAAACTAAACTATACTAAACTATTCTATCCCCATGCAGCATATATTCTCGGGCTCTGGACATTTCCGACTTTGTTTTGAACATGTAAGGCTAAACACCGCTACTGACAGTTTCAGACATTTTCAGTGTGTGAGATTGTCCTGTTTTGTTTGCGGCATGAGTTCTTGAAGCTCCACTCTCTTCTTGAAAGGGGGTTGGGAGCAGCAGCTCATTTGCATTTAAAGGGACAAACACAAAAACGGCACATTTTCATTCACCCCCGAAGTGTCAGTTTTAACATTATATAACAAATTATCTGTAGGGTATTTTGAGCTCAACCTTCATATACACAATCTGGAGACATCAGAGTCTTATTTTACATCTTGTCCTTGACCGTCTCATCCATACTTAACCCTAAACAATCCCATAAACAGGCCAATGAGGTCTTTCAAATAAAGACATTAGCGTGCAGAAAGATGCATCATTATTCTCCTGCGAGCTTATTGTGGCAACCTTACGACCCTTGGAAACATTAAAGGGCAAAAAGAGTTGAGCTATCAGAGGATCCAGTCAAGGCGATCAGTGGGCCAGCACATCTGTGTGATGCTGCTGAGCACTAATGATGTTTTCTCAGTCTGGAGGCTGCTCTCATCTTGTCCGCTCTAATGTGATACCCATGATTATCAGGGTACGGAAACTGCGATGAGTCATCTACTATTATAGCAGCCTGTGCTAAAAGTCAACTGGATCCAACAGTCAGATCCTGTTTTATCTTTTGAACACATCGCCATGCTTTTAACATGAACAAAGCTTTCTTGATATGACAGCTCCGTGCCGTGAGGCGTGATTCAGGTGTGTTTAAAGGGAGGGAACGGCGGGTCGTAGGAAATAGAGAGAGGAAAGATAGCAGGGGTATTGATCCTTGTCCTCTTTCTGGAGACGCAGTGTGCATACTTAATCCGATCGCAAGCATGCAATGGAGCATGCAGCCTCGCACATACAGGGTGGTAACTATTGCATAGTGATGAAACGCCCATGTTAACATGGCGGGAAGAGTCTCCTGAGGAATATGAATCATTTTAAGATCCGGGTCAGACAACTCAAGGATTGGCAAGTGTCCAGGAACATTTTTTTTCTCCCCTTTTTCATATAGGGGAGTGCAGGGCACAACCTAAGGGGGGGTTAGTTGTAACACACATGGTTTAAAACTTTCCACACATGCGAGGATGACAAAATGTTGTGTATTTACTAGTTGCTATATCAACATAATTAAGAAAAAAAAAGTGCGGCAAAAAATAAAAATAAATTATATATATATCACTGAAGATTTATTTAACTATAGTAAAAGTAAATGTCTTAAAGTTTATTTAAAATTAGACATATCTGTTATTTAACAGTTGAGATCATTCTTTAATTCTGATCTAACAGCAGAAGACACGAGCCGGGTTTAAATCCCAGTTGCGCAGATGGGGAATGTTGTAACACTGCTGTATAGCTGTGTTTTGTAGTGTTTGTTGTCAAAAATGTTTCTTAAAAAATTGCATTATTTTATTTTAAAAAGTTAATCATTGTATTCCATTGACAAAATATTTTTGTTTGTCTTGTATATATATATATTTTGTATTAGATTAGATAACATTTTAAGATGTCATATGGTGATGTTACAATGTTCCCCCTCACATGTTACAATGTACATGTGTGGCATGTTGTCACATTTCTATGGGGCATGTTGTCACATTTCACTTCCATTCTTTCGGGGTAAATCAAGAAAAAAGTATACACTGTATAAATAAAACAAAACCACATAATTGTACTAGACGTGGGAAATTAATGTGGGAAACAATAAATACTCTGAACCCCAAGTGGACTTACACAAACTGAGAAAGTCAAAAAGCGTTAGGTTGTGCCCTGCTCTCCCCTACCCTCAATGCATGGCAAAATACATTCATATCATGTCAAATGAAAAACACTGGACCTGAGATAGAAGTCTACAAACCTCAGGTTCAGATTCAATGTGCCAAGGCCCGGGGTCACTTGTCTGCTTTTGTTAAAGTCTCTATAGTCTGGTTTTATTTATTTCTGCTCTGCATTTGAGAACATTTCTGTGCTCAAGGACAAATGTAGCAGGGTTTGTTTCCTCATAGTCTGACTACGACTCAAAACGTGAATGAAGATTAATAATGGTTTGCAGTGGCAGGATGTTGCACTGTCATGGTTAGATGTTTGCCATTTTTGTTTTATGCAGTATTCTTATTTATTTTTTTCTTCTGTTTTTTTTTCTGTTTGCCGATACATCCTTTAAGCTCATTATTCACGAAACACTTTCAGATCTCACTTTCATAGAACACCATAGTTACCTGTTTCAGCACCCAAATAGCATCCAATTAACTTCAACTTTTTCTGTCTTTTCCCATAGTGACATGAAAGGCATTTTCAAACCTGCAAATCAAATTACTCCGCCACAGTCCTTTTAATGAGGCTGTAACACATGGAGAAGATCTTAGTAACTGGACGGGACTGCAAATGCTTTACTGAAGCAAAACTCTAAAACACACCACATGACGGAGATCCCACATGACTGCATCTTTTTACCTGAAATTTAAGAACAGCATTTAGTTATTTTTTTTCTATTGAAGCTTGTTTCTACCACAGAATAAAAAAGGTAATTGTGACTTTCTCACAAATCTGACTTTTTTCTATAGACATAAAGGTCGAAATTAATTGCAGAATTGCGTGATATAAAGTCAGAATTGTGTGATATAAAGTCAGAATTGTGTGATATAAAGTCAGAATTGTGTGATATAAAGTCAGAATTGTGTGATATAAAGTCAGAATTGTGAGATATGAAGTCAGAATTGTGTGATATAAAGTCAGAATTGAGAGTTTTAGTCAGAATTGTGAGATATAAAGTCAGAATTGAGAGATATAAAGTTAGAATTGTGAGATATAAAGTCAGAATTGTGTAATATAAAGTCAGAATTGTGAGATATAAAGTCAGAATTGTGAGATATAAAGTTAGAATTGTGAGATATAAAGTCAGAATTGAGAGATATAAAGTTAGAATTGTGAGATATAAAGTCAGAATTGAGAGTTTTAGTCAGAATTGTGAGATATAAAGTCAGAATTGAGAGATATAAAGTCAGAATTGTGAGATATAAAGTCAGAATTGAGAGATATAAAGTCTGAATTGTGAGATATAAAGTCAGAATTGTGTAATATAAAGTCAGAATTGTGAGATATAAAGTCAGAATTGAGATATAAAGTCAGAATTGTGTGATATAAAGTCAGAATTGTGAGATATAAAGTCAGAATTGTGAGATATAAAGTCAGAATTGTGAGATATAAAGTCAGAATTGTGTGATATAAAGTCAGAATTGAGAGATATAAAGTCTGAATTGAGATATAAAGTCAGAATTGTGTGATATAAAGTCAGAATTGTGAGATATAAAGTCTGAATTGAGATATAAAGTCAGAATTGTGTGATATAAAGTCAGAATTGTGAGTTATAAAGTCAGAATTGTGTGATATAAAGTCAGAATTGTGAGATATAAAGTCAGAATTGTGTGATATAAAGTCAGAATTGAGATATAAAGTCAGAATTGTGAGATATAAAGTCAGAATTGTGAGATATAAAGTCAGAATTGAGGGATATAAAGTCAGAATTGTGAGATATAAAGTCAGAATTGTGTGATATAAAGTCAGAATTGTGAGATATAAAGTCAGAATTGTGAGATATAAAGTCAGAATTGTGAGATATAAAGTCAGAATTGTGTGATATAAAGTCAGAATTGAGAGATATAAAGTCTGAATTGAGATATAAAGTCAGAATTGTGTGATATAAAGTCAGAATTGTGTGATATAAAGTCAGAATTGTGATATAAAGTCAGAATTGAGATATAAAGTCAGAATTGTGAGATATAAAGTCAGAATTGAGATATAAAGTCAGAATTGTGAGATATAAAGTCAGAATTGTGTGATATAAAGTCTGAATTGAGATATAAAGTCAGAATTGTGAGTTATAAAGTCAGAATTGTGTGATATAAAGTCAGAATTGTGATATAAAGTCAGAATTGAGATATAAAGTCAGAATTGTGAGATATAAAGTCAGAATTGAGATATAAAGTCAGAATTGAGATATAAAGTCAGAATTGTGAGATATAAAGTCAGAATTGTGAGATATAAAGTCAGAATTGAGGGATATAAAGTCAGAATTGTGAGATATAAAGTCAGAATTGAGAGATATAAAGTCAGAATTGTGTGATATAAAGGCAGAATTGTGAGATATAAAGGCAGAATTGTGAGATATAAAGGCAGAATTGTGAGATATAAAGTCAGAATTGAGGGATATAAAGTCAGAATTGTGTGATATAAAGTCAGAATTTTGTGATATAAAGTCAGAATTTTGTGATATAAAGTCAGAATTGTGTGATATAAAGTCAGAATTGAGGGATATACTCCAAAGCACTCAATGGATTTTCAACGGTGGCTTTGTCGCTTCCAGTGTAGACAGGTTAGCTGTTGAGGCTTGATGTGATTCGGTGTAGACACGGTGTTATGCATCTTTTGAGGCCTCGCCAGTTCCATTGGCAGATCTGTTATCTTAAACAGCAAGTACAATTTAGCAAAGAAATTAGATAACACTAATTTCCAATAGTATTCTAATCTAATAGTACTCTAATAATAGTATTTGATATGTTAACTTTAGCTGACTTAAATGAATGCCATATCAAAATCTCACCCCTGCTGTAGTGCTCATGTCAATCTCTATCATAGTGCTGTTCAGTGAGATGGATGGACACCTGCTTCCTGTGGTACAGAGTTAAGATCCACTGTGAATCCATACCTCTGTGTGATGTGAAATGTACGGAATAATGCAATCAAGTCGGAAAGGCAAGATGGGTGGAAGGGACATGGTGAGGGTTTAAAGTCATCCTTATTGTAAGATTATTTCATTGATTGAAAGCATAACATAATTATAATTCTTCAACAGTTATTTCTTTGTGCTGTGACCTTGAAGCTCCCATTTGAAGCTCACATTTTAAAAGAGAAATTAATAAAAAACTAGAAATAATAAAAATGATCAATATTATTATTATTTGATTGTTGTATTTGCAGCTGGTCAGATATTTTGCATTTGCTCATTCATTCGTCTTTTTTATCAAGTGGCACATTTTCTTTTTTTTTAAAAACACACTGCCAGTTATTAGGCCCACATGGAATCTGTGCTCAAAGAACATATATCTCTACAGAATTTTGTAGAATTATAATATCCAGTATTCACAGTTCTACATGTCCCCCGCCTCTTGACTGTAGATCTTTCAGCTATCAAAGATCTTATAATCTCATCTCCGTTTAACACATTTGACCATGTTTAAATCCATTCCACAGAATTGCACAGGCTTTCTCTTCAAATCAGTGAAGAAACTGCAAAAAAAAGTCTGCAGATTCTGTTATGACGCAGATATTTTAATATGAAGGCCAACACTTAACCTGCCATTTTATTGTGAACCTTCTCACTGTTAATTAACCTTTATTGACTTCCTAAATTCCCGCTTTATCTCCTGACATTTAAATGACACATATAAAGTCAATGCGAAGTGTTGGCTGAAGCTATACACACAACAGCTGCTGATGGCTTAATCCTTCCATTCTTATGTCAACTCTTGAGGGGCTATTAGATATGGGCTCTTTAATGACTGGTTTCAGAGATAAATCCTCTTAAGGTGTTGTTGTGTAAACAAGAGAGGGCTTGTTGTGCCATTTAAGGGTATTATGCCTGTGGTCAATAATGAATTCAAGACGCCCAAATTGAACCTTTCTGATTTATAGCAATTGTTCAACGTAAACCTGACTGACAAACCTATCAAAACACGTGTTGGGAATTATAAAGAATTGAATGATTCCGGGTCTCTTCACAGTTCAATTACTGATTCTTTTGTATAAGAAATGTTATAAAAAAGCAATGCAGTTCTGTTGAAAAATGATCATTTCAATAATAAATGTAAACCAAAGAACACAAAATATGGCAACATCTCTCATTCATTCCTTTTTTAAAATACACTTTCACATAAATAAATCAATATTCTTTTTAATACACTCTGTCGCATGAAATATATTTTTGACAAAATTAATATGAGTCAGAAGTAAGTTTAACCTGCTCCAAATAATAAAGTTCTTGTGATTTATTGAAAAGAACCACCTCATAAGAGTCTATTAGCTTGGGAATCAGACTTTCACAGTTGTGCTCTATGGTTTTGATCCACTAAAAAGAATCATCGCATAAGGGACTATGGATGATAATTAGTCAGTGTTGGCTAAATATGCTGCATTTCACAGATTTTTATGTATTATTAATGTGTATTGTACCTGATTAAAAGTAAAAATAAGAGTCTATTGGGAATTAGGCTCCAACAGTTGTGCTGTATGGTTTTGATTCACTAAAAAGAACCGGCTCATAAAAGTCTATTAGCAAGGAAATTGGATTCCAACAGTTGTGATGTAGGGTTTTGATTCACTAAAAAGAACCGGCTCATAAGAGTCTATTAGGGAACTGGACTCCATCAGTTGTGTTGTAGTGTTTTGATTCACTAAAAAGAACCGGCTCATAAAAGTCTATTAGCTTGGGAACTGGATTCCAACAGTTGTGATGTAGGGTTTTGATTCACTAAAAAGAACCGGCTCATAAGAGTCTATTAGGGAACTGGACTCCATCAGTTGTGTTGTAGTGTTTCGATTCATGAAAAAGAATCGGCTCATAAGAGTCTATTAGCATGGAAATTGGATTCCAACAGTTGTGCTGTAGGGTTTTGATTCACTAAAAAGAACCGGCTCATAAGAGTCTATTAGGGAATTGGACTCCAACAGTTGTGTTGTAGGGATTTTGATTCACTAAAATAACCGACTCATAAAAGTATATAGCTTGGTAATTGGACTCCAACATTTGTGCTGCATGTTTCAATTCACGAAAAAAAAATGGGCTTATAAGAGTCTATAAGCTTGGGAACTGGACTCCAACAGTTGTGTGGTGGTTGTGATTCACTAAAAAGAACTGGCTCATAAAAGTCTATTAGCTTGGGAATTGGACTCCAACATTTGTGCTGCATGTTTTGATTCACTAAAAAGAACTGGCTCATAAGAATCTATTAGCTTGGGAATTGGACTCCAACAGTTGTGCTGTATGGTTTTGATTCACTAAAAAGAGCCGGCTCATAAAAGTCTATTAGCTTGGGAATTGGACTCCAACAGTTGTGCTGTATGGTTTTGATTCACTAAAAAGAACCAGCTCAGTCTATTAGCTTGGGAATTGGACTCCAACAGTTGTGCTATATGGTTTTGATTCACTAAAAAGAACTAGCTCAGTCTATTAGCTGGGGAACTGGACTCCAACAGTTGTGCTATATGGTTTTGATTCACTAAAAAGAACTAGCTCAGTCTATTAGCTTGGGAACTGGACTCCAACAGTTGTGTTGAATGGTTTTGCTTTACTAAAACTAATTAGCTCATTTAAAACTATTAGCTCGGTAGTCAAGAATCATACTTCATTAGTTCTGCTGTACAGTTTGTGTTTAACACTAAGAAGAACCAGCTCATAAGAGTCTTTTTCTGGAACTGGCTCTAGAATTTCAACCCTAATCACATCTAATGAACATCCCTGAGGCCACATCCCTTTTACACACTCAACATCACCTTAAAAGTATGTATTACTTATAGTAAATCAGTCATTAAAGACTATTTTGTTAGTGTGTTTTGTCTTCTGAAAGGTTATATGGTCAGCAGGATAGCACCTGACTTTTCAAAACCCATGAATTCTCTTTAGGCGTAGGAATTGCCTGTGTAGTCTCTGGAGTCTCCAGTGATCTGAACAGTAAGAGCAAAAATACGGAAGCAGCCTGCGATGGCATGAATCACTTCGCATGCCCTCTAAATGAAAGCAGAAAATAAAGGGAGCAGGAGGGATATAATATTGCTTATGCAGATGAAGCAGGGGTGCGCAAGCGAGCACAGAAATCATAGTGCGCACCGAGGCATTGTGAGGAATAATTTGCAGAGTTTCTCCGGGATTGTTTATGTTTAGTAGTAGGCGGAAAGAGGGGGTGGAAGGCAAATGAGGACCCAATGTGGGAAGGTCTGGTAGGCAGCCAGATATTAGCTCGAGCCCCACAGGGCCCCGCCACGCTAGTGCTGTGGTACTCCTGTGGGTTCATAGGTTTAGGGCCTCGTCCGAGTGACTGATTGGCTTATGAAAGCATGTCTTTACCAGGTCACCAGTTCCCTTCCAGCCACTGTGAATGCCTCATTGCTCTCTGAAATGTTAAACCAATAAGGCATAAAATGAGAGGGCTATTTCTGATGGTCACGATATGACATGAAAAAAAAAGAAAAAAAAGAAAAGAAAATGAGCGAGTATTCAAACAGATTTGAAATACATTCTGGTTTCCATAGCAGAGTGAAAGCAGTGCACTTGCTGTGATATTAGTTGACATGAAAAGATTAGCTTGTGTACAGGAATAGCTAAGTGCATAGATCTGATAAAGGCATTTAATTGAATGAAAATAGTAAATATGCAAAGCAATTAAAATACTTCAAGATCAACATCGAGCAAATTGAAGAGATAGAGTAGGTCAGATCAGGGTTTCGCATACTCAAGTGTGTACTATTATTTGAATAAAGTCTGTTACAAGCGGTACACAAAATAATAGCTTGAAGAAAATATGGCAACTAAATGCAGATTTGAGTTCTTGAAGTGACAGAATGTGAGAAAACAACAGCTGTGAAAAAGAAAGGGATGAAATTATTCTACATGTATATGAAGGAGGATTTGCATCCATTTTAAAACCATCAGTTTTATGGGAAATGCATTTATTCATTTGGAAATGCTCGCAATGTAGCAAATATTTATAGAGGTTTTGCATTACTCATCCAGCACTCATTGGGTGCTAAAAGCATTGGTTTGAAATGTGATTGCTAATATTCAAAGGTAAGACAGGAGCTGAACCTCCTCGCTCTTCATTTCAATGGCAAATTAGACTTTTTCATTTCCTGTGTCTGTTTTCTGAGAGGTATTTTTGTTCCATGGCTCCACAGAGATCTATTAATGCACAATACAGGTTCTCCGTCAAATGCTCCACAATCCTGGCTGACAACTGAATGGCCCTGCATTCCCTCACTGCTGGCTTCTTTTCTTTATTCTCCCCGTAATCCTCGACTCCTCGTTTCTTCCGTCTGGATTTGTTTTATTCTTACTACCCCCCACTCTTGTTTTATCCCCTACCATCTCATTTGGCTGGTTACGTTTAACATTTAATCATTTTTTTTCTCAAAACATTTTGTTCTCAGGTAAGGTCAACACGTCGACAACGACAGATTTTAGCTTTATTTTCAGTACGATCATGCTCACATGATTCATGGTCCTATTTAGATATTCTCAAAATGTCTATTGCTTTTATTTGGAGAACATTCTTTGTCAAGACAGCAAAAAAAAGAAAGAAAAAAAGACAACATCATAAATTTATAAGGAAGATAGAGACAGATTATTCAAATTAGGGGATAATTTTAGCAGTCAAAGTGAACCCCACAGTGCAAAGTAATTCTTCATAGTTCTTTAGCTCTAGGACTGTTTATATCCTTTATAGAAAAAGTAAAGTTTTGTTTGAGAGGCCATATGAGGTTGTTTGTGCAAATGTTAAAGGGATAGTTCCCCCAAAAAATCTCTCAGCATTTACTCAACCTCATCTCGTTTCAAACCCTGATGTTCTTTCTTCTGTGGAACAAAAATATATTGAAGGAAATAATGTATTTGTCCATGCAATGAAAGTCAGCGGGGTATGTTTTTAGTGTTATTTTTTTATAGTATTTATGCATTAACTGTTACTTTTATATAACAATTTTTTCATTTTAATATGATATTTTAGTAGCTTTTGTCATTTTTATTAGATTTTAAATAAAATAAATGGAAAGCATTTTCTTTTTAGCATTTATTTATTTATTTATCCATTTATTTTAATACCTCAACTTATTTAATGCAAGTTATGTTATTTACCGTTTCTTTCAGCTTTTTTTTCAATGAAATAATTATTTTTTTAATAGTTTTAGTAAAAAATTACAACGCCGGTCCACTTTTATTGTATGGACAAAGAAAGTGTGTTGTGTGGTTGAAATGTTGACTTTAAAGGTGCTGTATGTAAGTTTTTCACTTTACTAAAGCATAAAATACCATAATATGTTTAGGAAACATGCTTAATCCACCTACTTGTTTCTCAGAAAAACAATGCTACAGCCAGTTATTATTACTTTGAAATGTGCGTTCCATGTCTGTTTTTGCTTTGGTCTATGCGAAACCACATGCCACCAGTTTACCCAATAGTATTTCGCCACGCAGGTTGCCAGTCGGTGAAAAAAACGTATCGCAACAACAATGGAAGCTATCACACAAACTGGGTCAGAGAGCGCAGATCCTACCCGACCCAAAAAAGCCTCGGCATCCAACTAAAAATCTCTATGAACGAGAGCATTCTAAAACGCGGGTAAATCAACTCATCAATTTACAGTGTGGCTTTCATTGTCAATTGCGCTCGCTCCTGTTGTGTGGCCTCAAACTGGCAACCCTCGTGAGCGTCGAGTCTGAGGAGGAAGGGGCGTGAGAAACAACGATCTCCAGTATTTCGAATTTGGACTGCAGTTATTTTGTAAAAGAACACAGGGCCAAAAGTGTCCATAGTTGAAGAATCACCCACAAATGGCCTGAGAATAATTTCAAGTTTCCAAGTTGAACACGAAGTTGTACTTGTTTCATTTTCTTGTTCTGTTCAAATGACAAGCTCGGTCTAGTCCAGCCTGGCTTTACCAGCCACAATTAGACGCATACAGTCTTCTAAGGAGTTGAATCCATAGACTGGTACCTCTAATGGATAGTTGTGTTTGTCTGAGCACACTGGCCTTCAGGAATGATGGCTGCTTAGAAAACAATCATGCAACCACTTTGCCCTGAGCCTTTCTGTGAAGCTTCTAATGGTGACGGATTGCACTTACTGTCTATTGAACTTTTCATTGAGGAATCCATGGGCACTTCATATTGTCTCAGGGTAACTTAACTTCAAAGGGGCCTCCTACATGTAGCGGTCGCCTACACACAGATGACTCAACCTACAACAGCGTCAGATTGCTGGTTTTCGGTTGCTACAATGCTAATTCTGCCTTCCTTAACCAGGATAATTAAACAGCAGTTATTTTGAGATTAGATTTGCAGCAGATTAGGATTTTATCCGGAGCCATGCTTCATAATAGCTACTCTCGTCCTAATTTGAGATGTCTTGTAAAGTCATTAGCATAATGCATTGAATTAACGCCGTCATATGCAAGATGTCACAATCATAAGGATTACTTTAATGGTGAAAAAAGACTTTTTTATGTCAAGCCAACTGTCCGTAATGTCATCCACTGATGTAAACTGTGAAGGAGTGTTCTTTTTATTCTCCTTGGGCATGAAAAATAGTTAAAGATCTTTCCAATATCATTTTCTCTGATGGCATGAATTACAAATGGCTTTAATAACCTATCTGAGACTGTACTACTGTTTTTCAATGGCAGGCAATGCAGTGACTGGAGAATCGCATGTGTTGCCAGACATTTATGTGCAATTAATGGGCTTCTGCTCATGTGCAAAAGGGGGGTCAGCATTACTCATACAGGCTAATAGCTACAGTACATGATAATATACATGAATATGAACATTAGCAACAGAGAAAAATTACCCCATTAGGTGAATTATTCACAATACCGAAATGTACCTAGACCAACATCAGCAGGGAAACAGATCATTAAATGTGTATAAAAGTATTTATTTTAACCTTACTGCGGTACAATGGAAGAGATCTATCAGATGCTCATGGTACAGTGATATTTACATTGAATTTGATTTGGTCCCACTTTACATTAGATGGCCTTAACTACTAAGTACTTACATCAAAAAATAAGTTCAATGTACCTATTGTGTTTATATTGTATTGCACAAAACTTCTGTTGATACTGAGGTGGGATTCGGGTAAAGTTAGCGACAGGAGTGGTGGTATGGGTAGGGTTAAGTGTAAGGCAAGTATCAACAGTGTAATTATAAATGCACTACAGAAATTAATTACAGATGTAATTACATGCAGGTATTTTTAAAAATGTGTACAATGTTAAAACATGTATGTACACATTAGTGCATTGTATCAAATGTTCAATGTTAATGCATTGTTGTTAAGGCCACCTTAAGGGGTCCTTTAATTGTAATATATGTATATGATTGCATTTTATAGTTTTTTGACCTTTTCCTTTATATTGTATCTTTACATAGTATCTAAGAGATTAAGTACTTATGGGACTGAATTTTATTACCTCACCCAAGACCATGAAGAGATGAGCACAGCTATGTAGAAAACTGGCTTCTTGGTCAATCATTCCATTCAGTGGTTTTGTAATAGTGTGCAGCACTTGGTTCTGGAAGTTAAAACCCCTTTCATTTTCTCCATAAGGGAATTTATTTTTACAAACCTTTAAAGACAGACCTGCTGTGAGCTACGAAGTTGTTAGTAAATGTTTTTTGGGTGTTTTTTTTTTTTTTTTGCTCTCCACATTATTTAATCAAGTTTAACTGTGTAATTCTTGGTGAAAAATGACATTACCCATAATTCTACAAAAAAATAGAAACAAGCAAATTGCGCCAAAAGAACACTTAGTGCTTATCAACTCCCATGAAACACTGCGAATGACATTAAGTCAGTTTCCCAACGCTCTAAATTTATATGCATATTTATGCTTCTTTTTTTTTCTTTCAAAAAACATGAAATATGTTTCTTTATGTATAATAACATCTTTGAATCAATAGTTTTATGCCACTTTTCATCTATTCATTGTTGTGAAAATAACCTCAGAGCGAATTGCAACCACCCCCCACTCACCCCGCCCTTTCGAAGCACATAGAGAAGCTATGGTGGCCAACACAGGACAAAAATGTCCTCGTCTGAGACAGCAAAGAGTAGCTAGCTTTGTCCGTTTAGGGCTATTGTAGAAACATGGAGGCGCAAAATGGTGACTTCACTGTAAGGGACCCACGGTGTATGGAGATAGAAATGGCTCATTCTAAGGTAATAAAACGGTTCATTATGTAAGGTCTTTATACACCACTGAAAAGATAGTTATGTATATTATATTGCATTTCTGTCAATAGATCCTCATAAATAATACACATTGCATGTTAAATAAAAATAATTGAATGTCAAATTTCTATTTGACACTTTGCATCAGGATTCTGATCACTCTGTTTGTTTATTTTGTGTTTATAGCCCTGTTTCCACCAAAATTACCCGGAACAATTTGTCCCAAGAACTTTTTCCCCCAAGAACTCGTTTTCCCCCAGACCTGCTGCTGTCTGCGTTTCGATTGCGGTCTAAAGTACCATGAAGATTATTTTTTAAACTCCATTGTTGATCTGAATAGCAAACGACTCTTACTGAAGGCACCGCAACAGACTTTTTGGTTGAAATAAAATGCTGCGTGAGTTCAACCAATCAGCATGTTCAGCGCACAAGTCCCACCCCAGAAAGTTCCTGAATTTTGAAAGCAGGGCCGTTTTGAGAGGGAAACATTTACCCGGAACTTCATTTAGACCCCGGTTCCTGTGGTTGAAACACTGAGTACCACCCCAAAGTCCCTAGTTCCTGGGGAAAGTTCCTGCTGTGGAAATGCGGTTTATGATTGCCCGACTGTACTTACCCTGACCTTGCAACGAATGCTGTGATTGACCAATCAGAATCAAGAATTCCATCAAGAATGTGTAATAAGATACTACATTCTTCCCTCAAATATGAATTTCCCAACATCATAATGACATCCTCCGACCATATACAAACCCCTTGGCTCAACAGTGTTGTAAACTACCTATCCTTTATTATCTGTTTCTGTCTCATAGCAGTTCTTCTCAGTAGATTCCTGCTCGGTTCCCCATAGAGGCTTATATGTCAGGTTATGTGTGCTTTGCTCTGTAACTGTAATGCAGTAAAACAGGAAAAACAAGGCCCATTCACACTCAATCTTCCCCAACTTGATCTGCTGAGGAAATTGAAACTCTTCGTGGTACTGAAATAGAAATGTCCTGTTGGTTGCAACAAAAAAATACCTTATTTTTAGGTTGCACCATCGCTGACAATGCCCCCCTCCACCCTCTCATGCACTAGCTGTTTCTTGTTGGCTGGTACCAGGGGTTCAGTTAAGATATAAATTAATAATTGTGTACATGGAAAATTAATAGGTAATTAAGTCACTGTCAGCATGATGATCTCCCACAGAGAGTGGCTCACCGGTATGGGGTGTTATAGAAAATAGGTGCCTCGGTTGAGTTAGACAGTACCTAACAAGGAAGGGAACGAGGGGGGAAGGGAGAGTGTTTACGGTATGGCCTCTAGGTAGTGCCATAAATAAATGCAATCATTAATACGGAACTGCATGCTTCAGACCGTGACATTTACTTGTTGTCTAGAGCTCAGTGTAATAATTGTTCATTTAAATCTGATTAGACTAATCAATAATGTACCCTGCAACAACATAAACAGTCAATAGAAGGGTGAGCGATGTGTTCATGCAGACCCTGTGTGTTTGTAGTGGCGCCCCTGCTTGTATGCAAACACTGCGTTCCCTGACTTTTCCCTGACTTACCAGCATTTCAATAAGTATTGTGTAACATCATTTATAAATCATGAATGTCCATAATCATGTTCTGTATGTTAATTATTTAGCTTAAAAATGTGGTTGACTTTTTCCTTGGAAGTTTTTTTTTTATTTATTTTTTTATGAGAATTAATATTTCGTGACTGTCTTTTATTTAACAATGTCCGTGATAGTAGTAGGCACTGCGCTGGCTGTGGTAGATAGTGTTTTCAGGTCAGGTGTTCCTACAGAAGGAAAGGCAGTGAGCTGAATGAATGCAGTCCACACAGAATGCTTTTTTGCTTTCAAAAAACATAAGATACTGTGCGGTGTAGTTTTGAAATGCTCTTTTAAAAGCTAAACTTTGTCAAAAAAGTTGAACTTTTAAAAGTGCATTTCAAGAGTACATAACACTGCATCTCATGTTTTTAAAATAAAGTGGGGCTGAAAACACGGTGCAATGGCCACAGACAACGAAAGAAAAACAATTTAAAAGCAGCAATGCAACACAAAATCAAAAGGTAAAAACTTTATATAGCCTGCCGTTGAACAGTACCTTTTCCAGCCAGTATAGGTGCCTGTCAGTCTGCAAGATTCAAGAAACTGTCATTGATTTAAAGAGCTGGGGGCCGTATTCACAGAACATCTTAAGGCTAAAAGTAGCTCCTAACTTGCCGATTTAGGAGAAACTCTTAAAAATAATGGGTGTGTCAGTCCTAATTCAAGGACTCTTACATTTTTGCTCTAAGAGTATTTCACAAAGCATTATAGCACTAAAACTAGCTCCTAAATCTGTGAAATGTAGGAGTATCAAGTCCAACCAAATCACGAAACAATCCACCTCAACAAGCTTCTAAAAGACACTGTACACCATTGAGGAGATCATGAGTGCTGAACCTTTTCTTCATACATGCAATTCATATTTTGATTTATAGATTTTAATCATGATATCATGATAAAATGCCCAAATTAAATAAATGAATAAATAAATAACGTCCGATTACCTGTGGCAGTTGTTTTCACGAGTTAACACTTACAAATGTTTTAAAAGAGTATAAAATCACATTTGCGTGCCATCCGAGGGGATCGAGGGCTCGTATCGCCGACTGAGAGTGAGGAGTCTGGGTGGCGGAAGGATGCCGAAAACTGTCGGGGTAACTAGGGGTGAGTCGGCTCACGGCTGTATATACCTCCTCTCGCGCTGATTAGATGGACAGTTGTGACGTGCTCCTCACAAACTTTGTTTATAAAACATAATTTATGCTTGAATTCTGCAGTCTCTCGAGATGCAGACGTGTAAGAGGCTGACAATGTCACATGCCTGTCCTGTCTCGTGTTGCACATGTGGTGTTTTGTCATGTTAGGCCATGTGCTCATGTCTTGTGTGATCCCTCTCCCTTGTTATCTGATTACACTTTGATTTCACCCACTTGTTCCGCCTTGATTAGTTCCCTTTATATTCTCCTTGTGTTTGTCAGTCTTTGTCGGATCGTTGTATTGTCTACGTCTCCCGGTTCCCCTGTGATCTATGTTGGTTTGAACTATTAGCTGAACATATACTAGTTTAATTAGTGACACTTCGCCTACATTTTTAAATCTTAATTTGAACATGGCAACTTTCTTATTTTAAAAACTTTGGCAATATGAAACATCATTATACAATATTTTCTATAATCAAATCACTGACAGAGCCCCTATCAGCCAATCACTGTGGGCAAAGTTAGTTAGCGTGATGACATCATCCAAAGCAAAAAGGTCAACTCTGCCCTTTCTGTTAGCTTAATACTTCTCTCTATTCCTTAGTAAAAGTTGCTCTCAGCAGCTGTGTGAATAGGGTTTAAGATGAAAACTCTTAACTAAGAAATGTTACTGCCATTTGGAAATTTTCGCAGTGCTAAGATAAAATGATGAGGTAATAATAAAACTCTTCAGTGAAATTGAGAACCCAGTGTGGGTCAAAATGGGATAAGGTTTTAATTCATGTGGTAATGTAAACCAACAGCTGTTTTGTTGTTTTTTGCACACTATGGATGAGAATCCTATAGATGCCTGTCTGTATGTGCATGTGAAGCAATGAGGATTTGTGTTGTTGTCCCTCTGACCTTAATTTTTCATGAGACTCATTCATCCTGGTCTGGTCCCATCAGCCATCCTAACATTCTGGAGTTGTCTTTACCCTTGTAACTTCAGGCAACTTAGTGTTCCAGACCTAAACCTCAAACTCCTTACCTGTCTGCTTCATTATTCAGCATTTTCTTGTTATTCACCACAGAGGTGTCTGCCAAGCTGGCGAGGCACTATAGATATAACTGTGATGGTTCTTTGCAGCTATAGAAGGGTAGATATCTTTTCTTTTTTCGGAAGGGGGGCATAATACACTAGATAGACAGACAGAAAGACAGACAGACAGACAGACAGACAGACAGATAGATAGATAGATAGTTAGATAGATAGATAGATAGATAGATAGATAGATAGATAGATAGATAGATAGATAGATAGATAGATAGATAGATAGATAGATAGATAGATAGATAGATAGATAGATAGATAGATAGATAGATAGATAGATAGATAGATAGATAGATAGATAGATAGATTGGTTCTAAAAACGTGGTGGTCAAGTTAAAGTAAGTTCAACTTTTACGCGTCTCTAGAGCTTCACTGACATGCGTCTCGTGTTTTTAACCATGTTCTGTGTGTATGGCTCGTAGCTGACCAAAAGATAAACAGCGTATTCTTATTTCAGAGTTATTGTTTAAGCAGACAGTTTGTCCTCTATCAAACTTCTCAACAAACAGCCCACCTCAGATTATTTTATCAATGCCCAAATCATAAAAAAAAACGTTATTTGTGCCTAAATAACTATATTTGTGCCTAAATTCTGATTGAGTGGGCAAGGCAGACGTTTGGGTGAGCTCACCCCGTCCATGCCTGGAGCCGGCCCCGGTGACAGTAAAATCGATAGTGCTGTAGTTGGGAGTAAATGCACATATATACATTCCAACATACAGCACACTGACACATGCCATCTGAAGGAACAGCGCCACCGTATAGATGAAACCGCCTCATATCAAATTAAGTTCATGGTTTAAATATTTAAGGACCTTCAGGCATGGTTTGGAATTGAAAGATTTGGCTCTGATACTTGCTGTATCTATTGACCATACAATTTGCTTGCCAATACTTATCCATGAGCATCAGTCATGGGCTGCTGAATTGGTCAATAGTATGGATTTCAAAGAAGTTTAAACCATGAATTAAAACAAGAGCTTGGAGTCATCAGGTTTGTGGCTGTCTCCTTAAATGCTATAAAATTGTTCTGTCATGACTATCTATCCATCTATTCATCTATTCATCTATCATCTATCATCTATCATATATCTATCTATCTATCTATCTATCTATCTATCTATCTATCTATCTATCTATCTATCTATCTATCTATCTATCTATCTATCTATCTATCTATCTATCTATCTATCTATCATCTATCTATCTATCATCTATCTGTCTCAAATAAATAAAAGATCTATTTATTAATCCATCCATCCATCCATCCATCGTCTACTGTCTATCTATCTACTACATTTTAAGAACATAAAATTTATAATGCATTTATTTTATTTGAAATTTATTTCTCTATTTATTTTCCTCTCTTTTTTATCTTTATTTTATTTTCCCTTGTCATACTCAAATCCTATTAGCACAACAGCTCTTCATGTGTCACAAGCACATTCTCCACCTACTGCAACACTTCATGTAACTTGTAAAAGATATTTGCAGATAATCTCACCTGTTCTAATTCTGGTCCTTGTATCATTCAGACTCCCAGCGGGAAACTATCTGTTATATCATTAGTAGAGTTTAAAAAATAGCACGGTTCTCCTCCTAACAGCTTTTCTAATTACTGCTGGCTGCCAGACAACATCTTCAGCTTAAACTTTGAGCCTTTTTTGGCGTTTATGTGTGACGTGAATGTAAATCAGATTTCTGTTTGGGTCAGAAAACCTCTGCATCATGTCTTCATTAAAGTAGCCTATTTGTTCCGTGTCTGTTAATGCATGTTTTTCATCTCTCAGTCTCCCACTCTACCTTTTTTCTTTTTGAAAGCTGTATTTTTATAAAAACCATTATATTAGTTCTTTAGCACAAAGACTGTTCATGTATTTGTTTACTAGCTCATGTAATTACCCAGTTCAGTATTCACTCTCACAAAAGAGACTAGATGTTACTCTTTCAGGTGAGAAAGGAGAGCGGTAGAAAACTAATCACATGGGCTCAGAGGTAGCGTAGAGCTTGTGACATTTCTCAAAGTTGTTTTCTATATACAATAGCAGGGGATGATAGTTGGTCTTTATTTACACAGTAATAGATGTGGGGTTATATTTTTGTGAGCCTGTGGTTTATACTGTATATTGTACACTACTGTTTGAAAGTTTGTGGTCAGTAAAATAAATCAATACTTTTATTCAGCAAAGATGCATTACATTGTTAAAATAGGGTTACTAAATATTTCTATTACAAAAAAATAATGTTCTTGTTTCTATTCATCAAAGAATCCTAAAAAATGCATCACTGTTTTCACAAAATATTAAACAGCACAACTGTTTTCAACATTTTTTTCAATAATAATAACATTACTAATAAAAAAAATGTTTCGTAAGCAGTAAATCAGTAGATTAAAATGATTTCTGGAGTATCATGTGACACTGAAGACTGCAATAATAATGCTGAAAAATCAGTATTGCTGTCACAGGAATAAATTACATTTAAAAATATATTAAAATAGAAAACACTTCAAAATATTTCACAATATTTAAATTGTAATAATATGTCACAATATTACTGTTTATGCTGTATTTCTGATAAAATAAATGCAGCCTTGCTTTCCATAAGAGGCTTATTTCAACAACAAAAAAAAATCTTTTGAACGGTTGTGAATATATGTATAATTTACTTGATGAGTACATTCTACATGCACATACTTAATGTTTATAATAAAATCCAGGGTTTTATTTTTCCTCAACATTTTTTCACTGTCCTCCAGGCACCATCACTCGCAGTCTTCGAGGCACTCATTCTGATTCACTATTCATGTTTAAGACAGACCGTCATGTCTCTCACTTTATTTTTTCAAGCCCCACTTATGCAATATTCATATCAGTCTTACCCCATGAATAATGGATTATTTTGTAGCATTCATCCTGTTAAACAGAAGACCTGCAATTGCCTCGCACGACCTTCTTTATCGTCTTCCTCGCCAGAGATGGCCTGGGAGAAGGCTGGCCTGAGGATGCATAAATGAAGAATGGAGCACGGCCTCTTAAGACATTACTCTGCGGATATATGCTTTTAATGGAACAGCATCATTCAAGACGGCACACTGAACATCCTGCAACATGCAACGGGAGAGTAATGCATTGCCATGGGTGTAATGTACTGTGTAGCTAATAAACAGCAATGTCAGTCTCTAATTAAAAAGAAAGCTCGAAATGAGTATTCTGCCTCGATATCCTCCTCCGTCTCACTTAGTGCCCAAGCCGGAATGAAATTTTTGCCAGAGATCAAAAGACTTCTTCCTCTTTAATGAGACCTGATGGGCTCGAGGTTCGCTGCCTGCCAGGAAGTGAGGTCATCGGTCGGGAATCAGATGCGGTTGTTTAGAAATATGATTTTGTAGGCACATAGCTATGGATTACTGAAAGAAAATTACATTACGTGTGATGTAGTGCCCATAAGTCAGTGTGTGCTTTTTGTGCGTTTGCGCTGGGCGCATCTTTGTGAATATCTTAGCCGAATTTGACGTGGAAAACAAATAGTGGCACAAACAGCCAGACAAGAAATAAAATCCAATAAATAAAACAGCCAGAGGAGTCTGCTGAAATCTTGCTGCAATGGGGACCTGTCTGCTTACAGAGCTCTCTTCTGTTTAAAAACACAAAGCCATTGCTATGCAGCTTTTTTTTTTTCTCAAGATATAAGGGCTAACACTCTCCCCATCCCCCTTCGGTTACAGTATAATGCCGTCAAGCTATTTTGGACATATTTAACTCACAATTTTATATGATGTTGAAAACACCTCTGAAGTTTATCTCAGCCGACTGTAATTGCTGGTTATGGGTTGAGCATATAGATTTTGAAGGATTAACTTTACTGCAAGGAAGGTACAGATAAGCATGAGGTGATAGGTAATCCCCTCACCGAAAGCTGTGTAAACCATTTGTGCCAAGGGACATCACAATGCTATAAAGCTTTGAGCATTTTGAAAGGATATTTTCTTTATTCCCCTCTTTCTGCTATCGTTCCATCAGTTCCTCCCCACAGAAATCCGCTAGACTGAAGGATGCAAGCTCTCTGTGCAACTTTGTTTGGACTGGTGATGGGCGAGAGACTTCTGGCTCTCTCAGAGAATTTGTCAGAGTAATTTGCGAGCCAATGAAGTTCTCCCACTACCTCTGTATATCATTGTGGCTCTCGCACTGTGGTCAGTCTGGCCAAGCAGACTGACCTCATATCACGCTGTGAGCCAAAGATATAATCACTCACTCCAGCTCGATCTGATCTATTTTGGTTCCGTGTCTCTTAGGGATAGACTCGATTATAGCTCGTTCTAAAGGCCCAATCGGCCTATGTAAATCCTAGTTTCAGCCTCAGACAGCACTCCCGCAGTCTGTTCACTGACTGACTAATGCATATTTCACAAAAACTAGAAAGCACTCGCTTGAACTGCCAAGCTCTAATCTGATTGGCTGGCTTTTGAGTGGCTTTTTTTTTTTATCAATCCGCCTGGTGACAAAGTTTTGTTTACAGAGTACTGGGTTGATACAATGAGCACTTTTAGGAAGAAATAATCTCGGATTTGCCAGGGGACCCATCAAATATTTAGGAGAGTTTTGTTTGAAGAGACTTCACTATATTCACAAGCAAAACAACATATTCTGCTTTATGCAACAATTAATTTTGATTGATACATAGATACACCAGTAGGTGGCGACAAATTGGCAATTCTTATTTTTTTAAATGAAAATAAACATCTCTTCTCTGATGACGTGTTTACTGGCGCAAGGGTGGAACAACCTGTCACTCACATTAGGGTGTGAAATATGGGGGTTGTTTGGGTCTGACCCCTAAAGGACATCAAAATAAGAAATGGGAAGCTTTACCTGTAAATATGACGTTGAATTTATTTATAGCTCTGACTGATTTTAAAATGTAAGTTTGGTCACTCCTGAAATGGGTCATACCATTAACATTAGCTGAGTTGTTGAGTTAAATACGCGATAACATTTGCCATGTTTGATGCTGTTAAAATGAACATATGAAGCAAACTGTTTGCTAAATTGACAGATCAATGTTGCACTCATTACTATGATATTATGTGTGTGTATATGCATAAATAGAAATATTATGCGTATTAGAGTTTTACAGATTCACCTGTATATTAAACCTTTTACAAAATTATACCAGGACATTCAAATCAGAGAGAGAGAGAGAGAGAGAGAGAGAGAGAGAGAGAGAGAGAGAGAGAGAGAGAGAGAGAGAGAGAGAGAGAGAGAGAGAGAGAGAGAAAGAGAGAAAGAGAGAGAGTTGTCATGTTTAGGTGCTTCACAGTCTTTTTCAGACACCCACTATCATTATTTCAAACATTCACATGATCACAGAAGTACTCGGATAAAAAGTATATAGTTCAGATATAAGCACAGATGTCTATAGAAGCAATACAAAATAGAGCAAATCACCATTTGGAAGTAACTTGACACTTCAAATAAAGATTGTATAAATTACATTGTTACGCCACAAGTGGTGACAAGTGACTGTTAAAGAATGGAATCATTCATTCAGGAGATTCATTCAAAAATATTCATCCTGTAATGAAACAATTGAAGTATTTATGAACCATTGATTCAAAAACGTTTTTTATTTCTATTTTTAAATAATTAAAATTAAAGAAGTAGCATTTAAAGGCACTATGTCAAATAAAGTTTATTATTATTATCAATTATTATTATTAAATTGATTAAACATTTGTAAATAGGCTGCAGCAATAAAAAATAAAAATTCAGAAGCTCTATTAAAATTCATGTCATTTTGTTCGGTTGTCTGCCGTGGGAGAATCGTGACCTGTGTTTAAAACCAAAAAAAATGTGATTCCCCACACACACACACACAAAACTTTGGTAAAATTGGTAATTCACACCCTGACTCACATGCGGTCACAGCGATAGCAAACCACGGTCAAACAATCCAATAAATTCCCAAAGGACAATTTAGGGCAGGGCTTGACAAAATCAAGCCCTGCCCTACATTTTTTCTTGTTTCAGAAACCATTTCACTTACAACTTCTGTTTCTTGCCAACTTCAACTTGTAGTCTAGACAAGGCAAATCCTTGAAATCTGTGTCAAATTTATTTAAACCTCACATTCAAATGTTATGTGTCATTATTACAAAATGAGCAAAAGAAAGCTCCTCTATGTCCTGGCAGCAACCGCACTACTAAAGCACGAAGCAACGTACGTCCACATACAGCATTACTCATTCATTTCAACATTTCTTCTCAGCTTCCCAGTCTTTCTGCTGTCAAGGGGCCAATTGCCTTGTAGACACTTCATGCATAGAAAACAACACAAAGACAGCTTGCATATGTGTCACAGCACAAACCCTAGAAGTTGCCATCAGCTGGCATGAAGGCAGCCATCACAAAGATATAGAAACATACTAGCAATGAAAAATAATTTCTTCCACTCACTTGTAAAGGTGTGGGAATTTACAGTTTTTATTGGTCGACCAGATTGAACCAGCGTTGATGCCCCTGGCCGTGTCTCATCTCAATATTTGTACACCGCTCTACCTCAGCGTGGTCTGTTTATGAGGAAAACATGATTTATTTCTCACCAAACACACGCTGTTTGAGACTCGCCTGGTCAGAAGGATTGAAATCACTACTGATGGTTTAATACTGTGTGAATAACATTACTGATGAGCTGTCTCAATGGAAAGCTTCCTTGCCTGCAGATGTGGTGTTACCATGGGGATCAGTCTGCCAAGCTTGGCTAAAGCAGATGTGTGTTGTTGTTGTTTTTTTTGTGTGTGCTTTTTTTTAACCTTTTTAAATTGCAAGGGCACGTAGAGATTTGAGGTTGAGAAACATTCATCAGAACGAACATATCAGTACAGAGCCAGTAAACAACTTCATCTGGCACTGTCTACACAAGACCTTGTTTCCTACTCAAGACCTCCATGTTTTCACACTGCCATGTTTTATGATTTGGCCAGTCATGAAAGAAACAGAGTGTCTTTTGTTTAAAGCAAGGACTGCCTGTTGCTAGGATCTTGACGTCTGTGGAGAGGCACGTCTACGAGTATTGATTTTGTGATTGGTCGATGCATTTTGTCTGACACAAAATTTGACACAGGTATGAAAATGGCACACCTGATGACATTTTAGATGACATTTACCTAATGACTAAAGCACAGACATTATATATATGTATTATATATATATATATTTATTTATTTATTTTTTTTTATTTTTAACTGTTTTGATTTATTTAGCTTTAAAAGCTTTTCAAGGCAATGGGAAAGTTTGGACTTTTGTAATGCACTTATGTGTTTTAATTGTGTTGAGCATCTCTGTAACCATGGGGAGTAACTAGTTACATATAACAGAATTGTGTAATTTAATTACAAAATAAATGTAACAATAATTAGTTACAGTTGCAGAGAAAAAAAATTGTAATTAAATTACAGTTACTTATGAATATGTTAAGGATAACAAAGGGGGTTACATTTGAAAGTTTTCTGTAAAAAGCTAGGATATATTGATTCATATAAATGTGTTGCTTTGGCTGTTTTTGATGTGCATGATGCCTCCTGCCATTTAAAGGCCGTTTAGTAAAGCAATGCTATTCTGCTGCTTTTGATTGGCTTTCTTGTTTGAATTTGCAGCACACCACGTCTGCCAATTACTGTACATCAGTCCACATTGCCGCTGAAAGCTTTAGGCTACAACCTGTTTTGTTTTTTTTCTTTTTCTTTCTTAGAATTGTACTCTCCAGCTATTTCAAGCTAAGTTTTATTTTAGGAATGAGCCTTTCTATAATGTGTCTTAATTTTTGGGCACAAGAAAAAATGTGACCCGTGCTGGCAAAATGAGTCACAATGAGCACATTTTCAAAAATGAGTTATTGTTATTTTCACATTCTGTATTAAAAAACCTTCAAAATGATTTATGATTTGTTGGAATCAGATTGAGCTACACTTTTTTGAAGTCTATATATTCAGAAATGTCAGTTTTGAGAAAAATCTAAACAAGGTTCCCAAAACAAAATTACCAAACCATACATTAAAATCCCTGGAAATAACACAAAAAATGGATAAAACCAAGTATCTATAGGAAAAATATATATACAATGTTTCCCCCATACCACAATTATTTGAATAACATTAATGAAACAGATCGTTTATAAATTAAGACCTACTGTACCACACTGATCTACTAAAAAAAAAGAACTTTTAACTGCTGTTAGTTGCACTCAAATCACCTTTGTTCACATTACTTAAAAAGCTCATGTAACTACATGAACTTAAATTTATTGAATTGTTTCTACTAAAAATGAGTGTTTGTTCAGTCAACTTAACATTGCTGAGTAAAACAAACAAACTGGGCAGTGGATCTGTAGTTCCCAGCATGCTTTGCAAGGGACTGCATTAGAAGAGTAAATTTAGGGATTCAAGTGTTATTTTATGTGTTTTTCAGTAAGGGGAAATATGTTGTTAGTTTATGTTTGTGTTTAATGTTCAGTTATGTTGGACATTTAGAGGAGTTTCTGTCATTTTGTGGTTACCATTATTCAGAAGAGTGGTGCCTGTGTTTAGTGTGTGGGCACTCATATACAAATATTTACTGGATGGAATTCCTGCCCTCAATAAAATTGAGTTTGTCCATTGAGTTATTTTTGCATTTTGTTCAAATATGCTTGTTATTTAATAGTTTTCCACTTACGCTTGTAGAGCAAATAGTTAGTTTATTAAGGTAAATTCAATCGATAAATATGTTCACCTAACATAATACACTTTTATAAATTTTACATAACACTGTTAAGTAAACTGCACAAATAAATATGTAGGTTTGTATTTACTCAAAGAAATTTTGTCAGCTTTACTAGAATTTTTTTTTTGTTCATATAACTAAATTGTTATTTGTAAAAATGACTCTATATAGTTGCGTGGAACCACTTGACGCTGCTTTTTTAAGTAAATAAATGTTTCCCGCCTACAGCTAACCAAACATTCACTTAAGACATAAGTTGTGCGCTTTGGATCTGTCAGTCAAAAGGAAGGTACTCCTCAGAAAATGTACAAATAAAAATACTTTTAGATGCTTGATTGCTATTTGGAGCATTGGAATCGTTAGACAAGGATTAACAAATTTTGTGAAAACCTCTAATTTGTCCAAAATCTTTTTTCACCTTTTTTTGCCTTTAGCTCGTAATTAGCCCATGGGCATTTTGACTCATTTTGCCACAAATGAATTAAAATGCTGTGATCTCACACCTAGTAAAACATGCTTCAACCAGCGGACCATTGCTGACCTCTCTTATCAGCCATTACAGAGAAATTGAGTCTGTGCAAGGACACTGATCCCTCTGAACAGCTATTATCTCTGGACAGTAGCGTAACACCTTGGTGATGTAACACCTTTAGATGTACAGTAGCAGTCACTTGTATGAAGTGTTGTATCCATTTGCGCTTTCAATCAGTATGTTAGATAAAGTGCTATTCTTGATATTCTTGAACTGGAATCATATTCATATACACTTTACTGCCAAAAGTATACTGGGACGTCTGCTTTGACATGCACATGAACTTTATTGATATCCCATTTTTCATACATAGGGTTTAATATGGAGTTGGCCCACCCTTTGCAGCAATAACAGCTTCAACTCTACTGGGAAGGCTTTCAACAAGGTTTAGAAGTGTATTTATGGCGCATTTGTGAGGTCAGGCACTGCTGTTGGACGAGAAGACCTGGCTTGCAGTCTCCACTCTAATTCATCCCAAAGTTGTTCTATCAGGTTGAGGTCAGGACTCTGTGCAGGTCAGTCAAGTTCCTCCACACCAAACTCGCTCATCCATGTCTCTATGGACCTTGCTTTGTGCACTGGTGCGCAGTCATGTTGGAACAGGAAGGGACCATCCCCAAACTGTTCCCACAAAGTTGGGAGTATGAAATTGTCCAAAATGTCTTGGTATGCTGAAGCATTAAGAGTTCCTTTCACTAGAACTAAGGGGCCAAGCCCAACCCCTAAAATGAACCCCACACCATAATCCCCCCTTCACCAAACGTTACACTCCTGGCACTCGCCCAACCCAGACTCGTCCATCGGATTGCCAGATAGAGAAGAGTAATTCGTCACTCCAGAGAACACATCTCCACTGCTCTAGTGTCCAGTGATAGTGTGCTTTACACCAATACATCCAACGCTTTGCATTGCACTTGGTGATGTATGGCTTGGATGCAGCTGCTCGGCCATGGAAACCCATTCCATGAAGCTCTCTGCACACTGTTCTTGAGCTAAACTGAAGGCCACATGAAGTTTGGAGGTCTGTAGCTATTGACTATGCAGAAAGTTGGTGACTTCTATGCACTGTCCGCCTCAGCATGCGCTGACTCCGCTCTGTGATTTTACGTGGTCTACCACTTCATGGCTGAGTTGCTGTCGTTCCCAATTGCTTCCACTTTTGTTATATTACCACTAACAGTTGACCATGGAATATTTAGTAGTGAGGAAATTTCACCAATGGACTTACTGCACAGCTGGCAACCTATCACGGTACCACACTTGAATTCACTGAGCTCCTGAGAGCGACCTATTCTTTCAGAAATATTTGTAGAAGCAGTCTGCATGCCTAGGTGCTTGATTTATATACCTGTGGCCATGGAAGTGATTGGAAAACCTGAATTCAATGATGTGGAGTGGTGTCCTATTACGTTTGGCAATATAGTGTATATACATATACACTCACCTAAAGGATTATTAGGAAGACCATACTAATACTGTGTTTGACCCCCTTTCACCTTCATAACTGCCTTAATTCTATGTGGCGTTAATTCAACAAGGTGCTGAAACCATTCTTAAGAAATGTTGGCCCATATTGATAGGATAGGATCTTGCAGTTGATGGAGATCAGAGGATGGGTACATGGTGGTCATAAAGGGATGGACATGGTCAGAAACAATGCTCAGGTAGGCCGTGGCTTTTAAACGATGCCCAATTGGCACTAAGGTGCCTAAAGTGTGCCAAGAAAACATCCCCCACACCATTACACCACCACCACCAGCCTGCACAGTGGTAACAAGGCATGATGGATCCATGTTCTCATTCTGTTTACGCCTCTATCATCTAAATGTCTCAACAGAAATCGAGACTCACCAGACCAGGCAACATTTTTCCAGTCTTTAGCTGTCCAATTTCGGTGAGCTTGTGCAAATTGTAGCCTCTTTTTCCTATTTGTAGTGGAGATGAGTGGTACCCGGGTGGGTCTTCTGCTGTTGTAGCCCATCCGCCTCAATGTTGTGTGTGTTGTGGCTTCACAAATGCTTTGCTGCATACCTCGGTTGTAACAAGTTATTTCAGTCAAAGTTGCTCTTCTATCAGCTTGAATCAGTCATCCCATTCTCCTCTGACCTCTAGCATCAACTAGGCATTTTTGCCCTCAGGACTGCCACATACTGGATGTTTTTCCCTTTTCACACCATTCTTTGTAAACCCTAGAAATTGTTGTGCGTAAAAATCCTGAGCAGATTGTGAAATACCGGCCCGTCTGGCACCAACAACCATGCTCAAAATAGCTTAAATCACCTTTCTTTCCCATTCTGACATTCAGTTTGGAGTTCAGGAGATTGTCTTGACCAGGACCACAGCCCTAAATGCATTGAAGCAACTGCCATGTGATTGGTTAATTAGATAATTGCATTAATGAGAAATTGAACAGGTGTTCCTAATAATCCTTTAGGTGAGTGAACATACTGTATACATATACATTTATAGTTTATGATAGTATTATATAGTTTATATAGCGTTTAATCTTATTGGTCAAGCATTGCTCCAAGAATGCACTACAGACTGCCAATTCGTGTAATAGTGTTTTACAAGTTTTACAAGTAGGTGGTGACAAGTGACTGCCTTTAACGAATCAGCTCTGTATATGACTGAAAAACACATAATTATTCAGGAACAGTGAGTGAATCATTGAACTCTAAGTTGATTCATTCAAAGTTCAGGACTGCAATGTTACTATTGTGTGCTGATTTGGGTAGATTTTGCTATGGCTTTATTTGGAAATATTTTTGTTTAATATTTAGTCTTGCTTATTACTTGGATAGATAACCACAGACACGGCCACATTTGAAAGGAGTTGTATTTGTCAATAAGGATGTTGTTCAGCCCTGTTACAGTTAGAACCATCCAGACTGTGGTTCTTCTGCATCATGAGTGGTTATCTTTCTAATGCGTACAGACTGTGCGATTTCACACATTACAAATGATTGGAAACCACATTGTATGACATGGATTTAATAAACTTGGGAACGACGTGTACGTAGACTGTATGATTATGACAAATCGTAGGCGCAAGTTAGTATAGCAAAATAAAAGGTCATCAGTGTGCAATAGTGATAAACAGCAAGATGAATCGCACTTTGGCAATTGTGGTTTTTAAAGTGCGCTGAAAAAAAGAGGAGGAAGTGAAAGAGAAGAATATGGATGTGGTTATATGGCTAGGGAAAAGATGTCACTTGGCATGGCAATTTTGCAAATGGAGGTAAGTAGTTATAGTGTTGCACTGATCAATGCTTCATTTCATGTTGCATTTTTATTGGCTAGTCAGTAGACAGAGGTTGTAGCAGGAAACACACTATGAAATGATCATTCTCAATTTTTGTCAATTATCGCAGGCTATCTTTGGTCATAAGATCATTACAACAGCAGTCTTTAAACCTCTCTACCTGTACGATGTAGGACCACCGTTTAGGAGCCACGATCACAAAAATTGCCACAATTGATAATCTTTCGTCAATGGCAGCCAAAAATCGCACAATGTGTACCGGGCATAAGGGCTGGAAGTGAAAGTATGCAATCATGGATCTGTTGAGAGAATTGCATTGATAATGGAAATTAAATAAGGAGGTGAAGGTAATTTGAAGCATTGGGACTTTTCTTATATACGAGATAATTACAAATTATGGGTGTTTATTTGTGTTTGTCTTGTGTATGGTGGGTGGAAACTGTTTTTAAATGTGTAAATATAGTATATTTGTTTACTCAGAAGCACACTGCTTAATGCTTTCCTGGTGGTTTTTATGTACGCAGTGCTCTGGGTGTGCATTGTGAACTTTCAACAAAGAAAAACATGCAAGATATTCTCTCTCATCATTTTTCCTGTAAATAGTGTTCAGCTACAAAACAATGATAACCCTTAGAATAGTTTTATTATGTCTCCCAAAAATATGCTGTACTTTCTGCTCCCAGAGGCTCCATACACAAGTTATTCTTTTTGTATGTCATATTTTTCGTCTTTTCTGTTTGGTGACAAATATAGCACACCCTGTTATTCTTCATGCTGATCTCAATTTATGATTTTGAAGTCTATAAACTGGTGAACTTATAGAATTTTTGGATGTGCTTATATGTGTGTATATACGCAAAAGTTAGTTTAAAACTTTGGGGTTGGTAAAGAAGTCTCTTATGCTTACCAAGGCTGCATTTTTTTAATTGAAAAACATTATGTTGGGAAATGTTGAGAAATATCGTTACAAACTGTTTTCTATTTTAATATATTTTAAAGTCTAATGTATTCCTGTGATGGTAAAGCTGGATTTTCAGCATCATTACTCCAGTCTTCAGTGTCACTTGATCCTGTAGATTAGAAATGATTCTAATGTGCTGATTTAGTGCTCAAGGAACATGTATTATTATAAATGTTGAAAACAGTTTTTACGATTTTTTACAATTTTATATATATGATTTCAAATAGTACAGCATTTATTTGAAATAGAAATCTTTTGTAACATTATAAATTAACATACATAAAAATATTATACATAATTCACTTTAAATATAACTATTTCTTAAGCAGAACCTGGGAATTCAACTTCCCTTTTGTGAAGGCATCCTCATGAATATTAAAATATGGGGCCATGCTGATGTCCATAAATAGAATTTGGACTGACTGTGCAAATCATTTGGACTGAGATGTCAAATGTGATTTTTCTGCGTAGTGTATCTGTTTGGCAGAAGATGGAAAGTATGAGGAATGTTGGTGGAACCTATGGTCAAAAACACTGACTGATCTCCTTTGTTATATGTTCAGTGAAACATAAGACTCCAAACAGCACTTTTCACAGTTTCTGCCTCTGGCTACATATTTTCATGGTAAAATTGTCTTCCAAGGTTCAATATCCAGTGCTGACCATATAAATAAATGTGTGGCCCAGGAAGTTTTATATTTATCCCTTAAGGGATCACTGTAGCAGGTGCTAAACCCAGTTAAAATAATTGTGTAACTTTTACTCCCACTACATAATAACAGCACATTGTGTGTAATTTTCTCTTAAAAGTCAAACACCCTCACAGCCTACAGTGGTTTATAAACAGGCTGTGACTGATTAGAAGCTTCTCGAGTGAATTTAATGGTGCCTTTTGGAGTCTTAAGATATCAAATGTGTTTAATGGGCATTTCGTATTGGGAATAAATCGATGTGACACTACAATAACATAGTTTCTCCCCAGCATGATGGAATTTGTTCTCTGCTCAAAATAATTCCAGTGGGGGAAGCTATTGTGTGAAATCTGGGCCAGAGTTCTCCCTTACCACTGAAAGGATTATCTATCCCTCATCACATCTCAGCTCTCCTAATACCCACAGATCTGCTTTGACACATGGATAATATCACCACTGAAACGGGACCAAATGAGTGTCTGTCCCCCCACCCCACTCCTGTGTCTGGACTAAGTCTTAGTCTGTTTCTATCTGATGATTTGCCAGAAGCCTCCACCTCCACATTAAGCATGTGTTTAGCTCAGGTCATTTCAAAGAGACCTGGCACTGCCACAACTCTTCACCACACCAAATCGTTTAGCTGAAGGCCCGGAGCAAAACCAAAGCTCAAAACAATTTCCTTTATCTCTGGTTTGGTTTCTTCCCTTTCGTTTTTATCGGAGTGAGGCCCCGTATTTTTGATCAGATAACATTGTTTTGAAAATGACAAATGCATCCAGCCTTGAAAATCATTTTATATAGCTCTTATTGTGGTTGAAAACAATAGTTTTCTTGGCTATTACAGTTGTACAGGTGTTCCCATGGGAAGACAGAATGATACTGAGTGAGACTGAGACTGTGTTTTCCCTTTTGCTATTGTAAGGACTGCAGAAACGGCAAAGAGGCGCCTGTGGGAAAGTACTCTACCGCTAACCCTGTCAACAACCCATTCTCTCTCCCCAGGCGTCAAAATCTGAAGCATGGTCAAGTGCCTTCGGCGCCACTATATCGACGTGCAGCATGTTTAACACCGTTGATTTCAGTTGTTTGCCCAATGTGTTTGATCAAGTCGCATTTAATTCTTTGCATTAAGCATGATTTTATGAATATTTATAGGCTACTTTTATATTATGAGCAACTAACCCAACTCCTACCCTAAACCTACCCACTTCTAAACAATATAAAACACATAACAGGCAAATAAAGTACAATCACACAGGTATTTATTGAAATAAACTGACCAAAAACAGAATAAAATATTAACTCATGTTGCATTCCAAGTCTTCTGAAGTCGTACGATATCTTCATGTAAAGAACAGAGTTGATCTTAATGTTTTTATCGCTGAAATGATGATCCCGCCGCTCCGCTCATTCATATATCACATTCAAATGATACACCTGACTTTTGAGCATGACACAATCGGTCATGAGACACACGAGAGCCGACAAACAAAGCTGACGTAATGACGCAATTGGTCACGAGACATACGAGCCAATGCAATTGTCACTATGAAATCTGATGTAACGTTTCTTTGGGTGGCAATTTGAAATTTGAATGTCGCTTTTGGGGATTTTCGCCACACAAATCAATCGCTTGGCCTCGGAACACTTGAAATATTTTAAACTTTTTGAATAAATTGTGCATGCAGTCGTATCTGCCTGTTATATCCTGTATTTTATAAAATATAATAAACAAATGGTTAGGTTTAGGGATGGGATGGAGCGTTAATAAATAGCGTTAATAAAATAATTGTTAATTTTTGGATTCAATTGAGAATCACACTCCAACATGTAACGCTAAAATCAAAACCCGATATAATTTCATCATGACGATAACATTCCCATTCCCAACGCATCTGTGTATGACACCAAATGTTTCTCATTGAAATCAACGGAGTACCCTGCTCGCCAAAAAATGATGCCTAGGGGTACCTTTAGCGTCTTCATTGCGGAAGGCACTTGACCATGCTTCAGATTTTGATGCCAGAACTGATGAAAATAACCAACATTTTTACCCTTCCACTCAAATATTGCGCTGAAAACATCAATAACAGCTGTCAAAGTTGTCAATGCTGGCAAATGACCATTGTATAAGTGGGATAATCTATGTCTAGCTGTGCAATGAATGATTTGAACACAGTCTGCTTCTCATCAGTTAGTTCTTTGTCTCCACACCATGCATTAAAACCGGCACAGCCGTGGATTGTTCCTTACATAAGCATTATTTTCCACACCACTTTTCAGCGTTACCTTTATGATTAGTTGTGGGTATATTATCACTTAGATATGTAAAAGTGCAGTCCTGAATTTAATGCTTCTGTCAATATCATTAAAATGCATTTCACCATTCTAATTTTAATTCATTGGACTGGGATTCCGCCGCTTCACAGCCATGCATGAGTCTCCTATTTACTCAGTGTCCATACTTTATAGCTTGCTGATGACTTTACGACAGGCCTGTGTGAGAAAAGACATTATGAAGAGACGGGTCATGAATGTCGACTAAAAATGGATTCGCCAATGCGTACCAGCCACTAAATGTACAAACAGAGAGTGAGAGAGTGTGGGTAATTTTCTTTGATGTGCTCTCTGTCAACTTACAGCCCTATATCTTTGGTTTAAGGGCTGTAAAAACCTTAGCGTGGTGTGGTACCATGGTATTAATGCATTTGCAACACAAGCAGATACAAGGGGAGTGAATGAAAATGCTATTATAACCACCTTTAACTATCTTTTTTAAAACAAATACATGTGTGTGTGTGTGTTTGTGTGTGTGTGTAGACTGGTAATCCCTACAGTATGGGGACAAAATGTCCCCACAAAGATGGCAATATCCGAAATCCTTGTCCTTGTGGGGACATTTGTTGGTCCCCATGAGGAAAACAGGTCATAAATCATACTAAGTGATGTTTTTTGAAAATGTAAAAATGCAGAATGTCTCCTGTGATGGGTAGTTTTAGGGGCAGGGGCAGTGTAGGGGATAGAATATATGGTTTGTACAGTATAAAATGCATTCCGCCTATGGAATGTCCCCACAAAACATGAAAACCCAACATGTGCGCGTGTGTGTGTGTGTGTGTGTGTGCGTGCGTGCGTGCGTGTGTGTGTGTGTTTATTTTAATATATTTTCTCATCACAAATTTTAGTACGAGCAGAAGAATTGAAAAGTTGAAAATCTAACCTTTTTTTTTACAGTTAACATGGTCAATGTCACATATAATTTGCTTATTTGATTAGTGACCTAGAAAGAGTGCAGAATAGGCATACTATTTATAACATGAAAAAAGCTAAATTAGGTTTTGAATTCCATATTTTGAGCGTGAATGTAGACTTTTAAACTTAATTGTACATAAATACTAAGTCATTCCTTCCATTTAAACAAAATTACTTCAAATTTAAAGAGAAGAAATTATGCTGCGGGCTGCATTTTGACCCAGCACACATAAGAATGTTCTCTAAGCAGTCCCATTAAGTGATTTTTTTTGTTTGTCAGCGCCTTATGCTGAAACCTCGAAGATCAATGGTGTTTATTAGCGCCACAAAAGGCATTTGTACTTCCTGTAATGAACCCTTGAGAGAGGCTGACAGCGAACAGAGTAATGGCCTAGACTCCAACCGCTTTTGTTCCAGCTTAAGGCTGTTTGGATTGGCCTAATGAGCGTTACGAATGGGGAGACGATGCTTGCACGCTATTGGGATGGTGGGAAATGCTGTGGGGTCTAAAGGTAAGCCGACCTCATGAACTACAACAGGAGACACATTCCGGTGGGTTGCTAATGGAGTGCTTCACTTTACTTTCAAACTCATTAACTTTCTCCAATAATCAAAAATGGGATAATTACTTAATTAAATGGATAAACAAAACAACAGCATAAATAGACCCTGACTCAAATATTACCAATAGCATCCCACCCTCACGCACCTTGTTCTAGTCAATGTCTCCCTTAGCAAAGCCGTGGAGAGATATAATTTTGATTGAAGGAGGGCGTTGAATGCGTGTAGATGCAATTTGTTTTGCTTGTGCATGCAGAATTAGAACCCGGCTGTGTAGCCGAGCTTTGCTCTGATTCTCATTTAGCTCTAATTATGACGATTTATATACAAGTACATGGTTGCCTACTTGCAGTCACACTATTGACAGCAGATAAGATATTCCTTGTGTGGCATTTCTGATATCTGATCATCATAAAAGTGTGTTAACTTTTATATTGTGAGAGAACTGTAAGTAAAACATTTTATGCTGACTTCCCAAGAGAAGTGTACTGTAATTGTACTGCATTTCGGCCTATTAGGCCCAAAAGTAAAGTAGAAATATTAATATTACAATTCATATTAACCGTGGCCAGATCTAGGCATGGGCAGGGGTGGGCTGAGCCCACCTAAATGTTTGCATTTGCCCACTGAATCAGAATTTAGGCACAGATAATGTTCATATGTCTATCTAGGGTACAGTACTAGCTTCAAATAGCGTCCCCATTAATCTCAGCTGAAGTTGCTTAGCACCCTGTCATGCTGAACAATGCTGATTGGTAACACAAGTCAAATTCTGGCTCAACCAATAGCATGAGATTGGAGTGTGACTACCTGTTTGCCAAGCATGGATAGATGGACAAATGTGTGGATTGTTTGGTAAGCATTATTATTCTTGCAGTTATATTTGCTGCCACTAGAGTTCTGGATTGCAAACCCTCTTTTGGCGTTAAAAAGACTCAGAAAAGTCGTGGACAGGGTTATTTTTGCGGCTGACAATATTGCATATGCACTTAAGTTTCCCTTTCAGACTCAAAATTTGGGAGGAGAGTATTTAAATGAATCATACAAGATGATTTACTAAAGTTTGCGCTTGTCAATTTACTGGTATTTGCACTATTTAACACCCAAAAAGAGCATGTCCAGACACTAATTCACCCTGCTCTTGGTAGATTGTGTTGGTCGTTATGGAAACGATGCGTCTGTGTTCTTTAATTCAAGTTTTCTCTCCCACCAGCACTTTTTTAGAATTGCGTTCTCACACTAATTTGCCATGTTTAGTAAATATGTATTTTTTTTACATGCTAAAATTTCCAAATGGGTTATTGTGGTATTGAGCATTAGAATTGAGTAGGGGAGCTACTTAAGTTTATTTTTCATCTCTGTTTTTTTTTTTTTGTATTTAATTAAAATAAGACAAATCTGATATTATTTTAATCTTATATCAGTTATTTAACAGTTGAGATTGTTCTTTAATGCTGATCTAACAGCAGAAGACACGAGCCGGGTTTAAATCCCAGTTGTGCAGATGGGGAATGTTGTAACACTGCGTTACAATGAGCCCCTAGAACTACGCTATTATATTATATTCTTTTATTAATTATTTTGCAAAACAATGAATAATGAATAAAGGGTAAATAAGGACTGAGAGTCAATGTTCAGAAATTATTAATTATTATTTTGTTTTTAACTAAGCTGTATGTCAAAAATGTGTATATTTTTAATGATTAAAAAATGCCATTATTTAATTAAAAAAAGTTAATTGTATTTTATTGACAAAATATTTTAGTTTGTGCTTTTTAGTTATTTTAGTTTAGTTTTATTTATTTTTTATTATATCAGGTAACATTTTAAGCTGTCATATGGTGATGTTACATTGTGCCCCCTCACATGTCACAATGTAGCCCACCTATGGGGCATGTTGTCACATTACACTTCCATTCTTTCGGGGTAAATCAAGAAAAAAGTATACACTGTATAAATGAAACAAAACCACATAATCGTACTAGACGTGTGAAATTAATGTGGGAAAAAATAAATACTCTGAACCCCAAGCGGATTTACACAAACTGAGAAAGTCACGAAGCGTTAGGTTGTGCCCTGCTCTCCCCTACTCTGCTTTCAAGAAACAGTTTTTGTTGTGGATGTGTATTGCAACTTTACAATGTTAAGTATCCGTTCATGTTGTAACATTAGCGATTTCCCTTGGGTAAGACCTTGACAGTGATGTACATCTGACCTTATAGGCTTAATTAAACATTTACCACATTGCTGTGCTTTGGAGGAACATGGGTAGGTTCTGTCAACTGCAATTTAGCAGGATGTGAGGAATGGTTTGATAGAGAGAAAGAAAGAGTGTGCGGATGTGTTAAGAGTTCAGTGCACTTCCCTTGAGCTCCATAATATCAAAGCTGAAGCATGCCATTTCTGTTTATCTGGCAGAATTATGCAAAAAAATAATGATTCCAATCTAATGTTTCCAGACAGGTTTCCAAAATACTCCCTGTGTCTTCCATTGGTCAGGCAAACAGAACAATGTTGGTTGAGCAAATGTTACTGTGTCTGGGTGATCGGGATGTCTTTCGATTGCTTTAAAGGGATAGTTCACCCAAACATGAAAATTCTGTTGTTTCAGACCTGTATGAGTTTCTTTGTTCTGCTGAACACAAAGGAAAATATTTTGAAGAATGTTTGTAACCAAGCAGACAGAGCAACCACTGACTACCATAGTAGGGGAAAAAATACTGATCGCTCTGTCTGCTTTGTAACAAACATTCTTCAAAATATATTCCTTTGTGTTCAGCAGCATATTCCTTTGTGTTCTTTGTGTTCGAAGAAACTCAGACAGGTTTGGGACAACTTGAGGGTGAGTAAAAGACGACAGAATGTTAATTTTTGGGTGAACTGTCCCTTCAAGTATTGACAGGAGAAAGTATTTTAACATACAAATGACATGCTTGACTTTTACGTCTGATTAAGCGAGAGGAAAGAAGCTCTGACTGCATTCAACAATGTCTTCTTTGTTTTGAGTTTGCTCAGCAATTTCATGGTGTGACTTTTAGACCAATTTGTTAAATGAACAAATAAATACATAATAATGGGGCCATGTAAACATTAAAATTTAACAAAATCACACACACACACACACACACACACACACACACACACACACACACACACACACACACACACACACACACACACACACACACACACACACACACACACACACACACACACACACACACACACACACACACACACACACACACACACACATGTTGTGTTTCCATGTCTTATGGGGACATTCCATAGGGTAATGCATTTTATACTGTACAAACCATATTTTCTATCCCCTACACTGCCCCTGCCCCTAAACCTACCCATCACAGGAGACTGCTGCATTTTTAAATTTTCAAAAACATCACTTAGTTTGATTTATAAGATGTTTTCCTCATGGGGACAAAAATGTCCCCACAAGGACAAGGATTTTGGATATTGCCATCTTTGTGGGGACATTTTGTCCCCATACCTTAGGGATTACCAGTCCACACACACACACACACAGACACACAGACACACACACACACACACACACACACACGCACACACACGCGCACAAAAAAAAAAAAAAACTTTTAATAAAGAGACTTCTTCTCCTCCTCCTTTTAAACATAACAAATTATTTTTAAGTAAATTTTAGCTTTCAGCAGGGTTTATTAATTCAACCCAGCACTTGTTTTTGATAACCTCTTCTGTGCGTCATTCAATTTTGTTTTTTTGTCATGGTTACAGGCAACATTTACCCTGTCAATTAAATGTCTCGCTTTGCCAGGAACAAAATACACGTACCTCAGTTTTACTGGCATTTGGCTGGAAGCCATCCACTATTATCTGAGTGACAGTTTGAAGATTGATTACACCAGCCTCGTTTTATTATTTGAGTGGCACACGCAAGGTTAACCCTTTAGCTGTATTACTGTAACAACTGTCATTCAAATGCATTAACTTCACAATGATTGCCTTATATTGAACAAATGTGAACAATATGTCAGTGTCTGACTGAAGACTGTTTATCAAACTAGATCATATTATTCACTATCTTATAGTACAGCCACACAATCTGAAAACTCTTGACAATTTCCCCTCATCTATATTACTTTTATTATTATATCTGTATGTGTTTGCAAGATAGAAAAATGTATTGTCGAGTACTGTTTGATTCAACTTATATATCTGTATTTTATTTTAAAAAGATCCTTTCCCTTTCAATACCTTGATTCTTTTTTTTTTTTCTCTCTTTATGCCATACATGTGCCATCATGGGTACCTATATTTTAGCCTGCTCTTCCAAATTTAGTCGGTTGATTTTGAGATAGGTTGGAATTATAAATTGCAATTGTTTTAGCTTTAAATATTATTTCATGGGTAAAATGGCCTTTTTCCATGCAAAAAAAACAAAAACAAAAACAGGCAGCAGATCCTATAGCATTTTAGCATTTAAAGGTGAATATTTCAGAGATCAACACTCACTTTATATTTGAGCTTATGTTATCCTGGCATATATAATATACAGAGCTTGATTTTCAGGAGCCGTTAATTCATATTAAAACATTAATAATACTAAAAAGTAATGTAAAAATAAACACTTGCTAGTGGCTCAAGGTTATTTATTCATCTAATTAATTAATTTATTCATTCAACCTTCTCTAAACCTGGAACAAGTGCATATTGTGTAACATAGAGCATTGTTGATCACTTGCATGCTTGAAACTCCCATCCAAAGTAGGGTTGTCTATCTTTCTTTTTTTTCTTCTTTTTTTTCTCTCACTGAACGTTTCATTGCACCTGTCATTTAACATAGTAAGATCCGGGGTCACTGCAATTACCCCCAAGGATATTGATTCCTCAAAGCTTATCTCACACTCAAAGATAGCTGGTTGATATTGCCATCTTTTTTTAATGGAGGTGAGAGACAGTGTGTCAAATGCGGTTTGACAAATATATCCTTCTTTTGACAATTTCTAAAAGCTCTGCTTACAGACAACATTGCAAAAAAAAAACCAAAAAAAAAACCTGTGGTGTTGGAAAAAAATTGCTCTGGCAGTACAATATTGGCATTTATGCTCTAGAAAAGAAGATTAAGATTGCAATTGCTTGTTTCTTTGAGACTAATGAACTTCGGAATGTCCTATTCGGAGAGAAGACAATTAGAATGGCTCATGTCACTTTTGAGGCATTCACAATCTGAGCATGTACACTGATTGGTTAGCGTTTTACTTATTTGCATGGGATTCAGCTTTCAATTACCCATTATAATTAAATAAATGTCAATGATTCTAACATGCGTATATCCTTCCACGAAAATTGCCATGTTAAATTGCAGCAAATATGAGATTTGGTTCTTTCTTTCTTTCTTCAACCGAGCAGGGAAAATGCCTCACTGTCTCACACAATTTTATAGAATATATTTGAAGAATTATATTAAAACAGCCTTGGTGCTGTTTTAGACTTATAGAATATTGTACAGCATTAACCCACATGACAGTATGACTCACTGTATGAAAATACAGCTTTTTATCTAGATTAAATGAAGCAGCTTTCCTGTATATCAAAGGGAACTAAAGTTTATATCTTTCCTCTGCTGTAGGAGAAATCTGCACATAAATTAATTTCATGCAGCATTCTTTTGGATATTGCAAATAATGGAAATAATCTAGGTTTTATTCGCTCCTCCAAATGGGAAAATCATCAGACTGTGGCATTTTCTTTAAATCAGTATTTCAATAATAGGAGCATTCTGGAGCACATCATGCACAAACAAGGTGCTCTCTAAGTAGGCGCCCTTTAAAAACATTCATATGAATTCCCCTTCTTAACACCTGAAACTGGTCCGACTGAGGAACCAGTTGACTGACCTTGGTAGGGAGACCAGGTTGGACCAGCTAAAACCACCTGGTTTAAACTATTCTTGAATCTGATTAAAGACTGACTGCAATTCTTTTGATTGGTCTGACATTTCAAAATGCCTGCAAAGACACACTTCCCTTTTATGTAGTCAATCAATGTACACTTTCTTTGAAGAAAACACTTTTTCACTAAAGGACATGCTCTGTAATTGTGCTGGGTTAGGGAATGGAGTTTGTACAGTATAACAATCATTATGTCTGTGGAATGTTCCAGTAAACATGGAAACCCATAAAGGTTGGATTAATTGATCAAAAATGTCTTTTTCAAAGAAATGCTGTTCTTTTGAAATTTCTATTTACCAACGAATCCTGATTTTTTTTAAAAAAGTATCATGGTTTTCAACATTGATAATAATAAGAAATGTTTCTTGAGCACCAAATCAGTATAATAGAATGATTTCTGAAAGATCACGTGACACTGAAGACTGGAGTAATGGCTGCTGGAAATTTAGCTTTGCCATCACATGAATACATTACATTTTAAATAAATAGAGTTCTTTCAAAAACATCTTTAAAAATACCACAGACACCAAACTTATTAATAAGAATGTAATAGGGTTGATAGTACTAGCATATCAATACATGTACATAAGGTCCTTGAAGTTCACTTGTTGAAAGGGTTGACATTATTATTACTGTTGTTGTTGTTGTTGTTGTTAATGGAGTAAGTTATTCCTATAAGAGGAAAAATACAATGGTTACCCAATCTTGGCTTCAATTTTTTTGTGAAAGAATAAAGACAAAAAAGCTTTTATTTCATAGATTTTGTTTTCATTAAAATGTGCATATTTGCTAAAATTACCAACCATGTTTATATGGTTTATTGTGGATTTTTCAAGTTCATATCCTAACTGTTTCTTTCTCTGTTTCTTTCTCTCTCTGCTGTGCTGCCAACTTCTGAAAACAGGTAAGAGAGTAATTTACTTTCTTGCTATGCATCCCACACTTAGTTCAGATGAATTCTGGTCTGTGTTTCATATAAAAGCAACATTCTGAACAAGGCCGTCAGGCGACTGCTATAACTCAAGTTTTGCAATGGTATTTGCACAAATAGTAACCCGCCTTCTTTGATTTGATTGGCCATCTTATTTGTGTGATAGTGACGAACGGTGTTAGACCGCCGAGGCAGCCCAAACTAAAATATGTAACATTTTACTATCAGAAATTGTACTCAAGTATATTTTAAGTGATGTGACTTTTACTTAGTGATCTTCTCGTGACTTAATCATGGCTGTTGTGGAAGCGCATCTTTCAAGTATCAATTAAATCATGATATCAGCATTTGATTCTTCCTCTAATTTTGGAAGTCAATATGAAAACTGTTGGAGGATATAAATAGTTGTAATTCTTTCTGACAAACAGGAAACGAGAATGTGAATTACATATGTGCAGTATGTAAGGCGGTAGAATCCTCAGCACAGCACTCACTACTCATATATAAACTACTCTTTTACTCTTACTCAAGTAGTTTTTGGAAGTAAAGTAATTGTACTCAAGTAGTAATTGTACTTTTACATGAGTATATTTCATCAGTACTCTTTCCACCCCTGAGCAGTTATACGATTTGCCCATTTCATTTATGTCAATGAAATCACTGGGGAACTTTATGGGTTACTGTTATTTTGACCATTGGCACTGCAGGAGCAGCTCTTTATGAACACTCACAAGGTTAACTTGCATTTGCTACATATTATAGCTTCCACCAATTGTGAGTAGAAGTGGAAAAACTCCTGCCGGGTTCAGCAGAGCATTCTGCGCTGGTGTCTGGTAGAATGCAGGGATGTAGTCATGAAGCATAAACATATGGATAAGTACAGGACAGGGCGGAGAATGAGTCATCAACCGGATGAGAAGATCAGAACTCATCAGCAGAGAGTTTGGAGTAAAAATACTTCCAGTTTTATATCAGTCGGTGCTGGTGGTCGTATCACTTGCATATTTGCTGTTGAGGCAGCTCAATATGCATCATTCTATCTCTATTAATACCTCTTCTTCATTGGCGTGATGACTTTTAAGGGTTTTTTTTAGCCACATTGATTGTAACGAAGTTCGTTTGTGGAAGGAAGGAGGCAGGAACCGGCGAACATTCCAACCGACTTTAATCAAAATAATTAAACAAAACAAAAGTAAACCGCGGGCAGCCCCTCACGGACGACTGCCCGCAAACACACACACATAATAAAACGTGGGCAGCCCCTCACGGACGACTGCCCACCGAAACAACCAAACGTAAACAAAACATAACATAAAATCCAGGCCTGGTCCTCTCTCGTCTTCCGCTGCCTTCGTTCCTCCTTTTATGCTCCCGTAACTCGGCCGCGAGACGAGACCGGTGTGACGCGCAGCTGGCACTCATTATCACTCTTCACCGGTCCGCTCTCGCGGTCCCTCGCCCCGCTGCTTGCCACATTGATATGTTGGGTTAGAATGGTTTTAGTATGATAGTATTATATTATTTATTAATATGTTGTGTCAGGTTCGCTATCCACAGAATAGAAACACACACACACACACACACAACACACACACACACACACACACACACACACACACACACACACACACACACACATGTTGTGTTTCCATGTTTTATGGGGACATTCCATAGGCGTAATGCATTTTATACTGTACAAACCGTATTTTCTATCCCCTACACTGCCCCCTGCCCCTAAACCTACCCATCACAGGAGACATGCTGCATTTTTACTTTTTCAAAAACATAACTTAGTGTGATTTATAAGATGTTTTCCTCATGGGGACCAAAAAATGTCCCCACAAGGACAAAAATTTGGATATTGCCATCTTTGTGGGGACATTTTGTCCCCATACCGTAGATTACCAGTCCACACACACACACACACACACACACACACACACACATACACACACACACACACACACACACACACACACACACACACACACACACACACACACACACACAACATGATATGAATTTGTAAATAATGTTGGACTGTGTGTGTGTGTGTGTGTGTGTGTGTGTGTGTGTGTGTGTGTGTGTGTGTGTGTGTGTGTGTGTGTGTGTGTGGACTGGTAATCCTACGGTATGGGGACAAAATGTCCCCACAAAGATGGCAATATCCGAAATCCGTGTCCTTGTGGGGACATTTTTTGGTCCCCATGAGGAAAACATCTTATAAATCACACTAAGTGATGTTTTTTGAAAATGTAAAAATGCAGCATGTCTCCTGTGATGGGTAGGTTTAGGGCCAGGGGCAGTGTAGGGGGATAGAAAATACGGTTTGTACAGTATAAAATGCATTACGCCTATGGAATGTCCCCATAAAACATGGAAACACAACATGTGTGTGTGTGTGTGTGTGTGTGTGTGTGTGTGTGTGTGTGTGTGTGTGTGTGTGCGTGTGTGCGTGTGTGTGTGTGCGTGTGTGTGTGTGTGTACATATACCTGTACACACACACACAAACGGCGGAGCTTCCCTGTACACGTTTCATGACATTACACCTGGTCATGTAAAATTCTCAATACTAAAAGTTGTTAAGTGTCAGACACAAATATCTCTATTCCATTCGGGCGTCCTTGTAAGAGTAACTTACAGCTTTAAGTGACTGACAATATTGTGGTGTTGTTGTTTTTTTTGTGATCTGCATAATCACTGACTGGTGTGTGCCTCATGGCACCAGCTCTTGCTAGCGGCAACAATACTAATTGTTTAGCAGCTCTTCCCAGTTGGATCCATAAACCTAATGCTGAATTCTGAAGGATGGCTAGCATAGCACATCCCTGGGCTGTTGCCTGAATGAACAATGCACACTTTCAATACACACTGCCATTTGTATCCCTTAACAAACCTTTTTCCCCCCAGACTCCTCTGTGATGAAATGCTTATGAAGTTTTGAGAGCCAAGAATGATGTTGCTAATCAAGAGCATAGTCTCAAGTTGAAATCCCACCCCACTAAAAGAACTCACAGCCAAGGACATAGCGAGATGGAGAGAGAGAGACTTTGAAAAGCAGATAGTGAGTAAGTGAGACATTAGAGTATAGCTCTTTTCATTTTCTGCACCAAATGGGATTTAAGCATGTTAATTTCTGTTATTCTCTGGTAACGGGGCCCCACAGGACATGTGACCAACATGAAGTCCACCTCTCTTAGAAATGTTAAAAGCTACACCCCCACAGAGCATAGCGACGGTACAGGGGGATTGCTCTGTTGAGCCCTTGATAGCTGTCAATCAGGATATTTTTAAAGTGTTTGTGTTCTCAGCGGAGACTGTAAACTAGAGTAGCACATTGCTACATGAAGTGAAGAATGATAAAGGTTCTGTCATTATTAATTCACACATTATTTCTTTCTTTCTTTTTTTTTTGTTTGGACTATTTTAAGGATATCCACATAGATATTTTCTATATAACAACAGTTCAAAAATAATTATAAAACCACCATGGACATTGTCCATATGACTTGTGCATTAAATCCCAAGTCTCCAGAAGCAATATTTGTCTGATGAACTGACTGAGTGACTCACCAATGACTTTTGATGTGGCTGACATTCAAACTACGCCATGGGCACCATATTTGATTTGAACCGTTGGAGCAACAGTGAACAATATATGAATTTGTAAATAATGTTGGACTGGTCATCACATAAAACTATCCTTTGGCTTCTGAAGACTTTTAATACTTGAAATATACACCCAAGTTGAATGGGGATCACAATAAAGAAAATGAACAATCTTTTAAAAGGAATGGAAAATCTATGAGAACATGTCGAGTTCTCATGTTTTAGAAAAAAATGTCAAGAAAAGTTTTAATTTAATTGAAACCTATACATGTGCTTTAACTATTAGAAGTATGTGTTCTTTACAACTTGAATCCATGCACATGTAAGTGTACACATCTTGATCATTATTTTCAAGAAAAAATGTAATACATGTTTTTTTTTTAGTAAAAGGTATTTTTAATAAATATCATGAATTTTTCATTCATATCATTACATTTCTTGGGAGTTGCACCACATGACTTTTTACAATCTGAACTAACCAACAAAAAAAAACATCAATGTATTATTGTATATATAATTCAGAAATTGAGAACATGCTCATGATAGAAGATGTGTATTTGCAATTCCTTTTTTAAAATGTTTGTGATTAAATTAATAGATAGAGTGTCGTCATTGGCCCACCTTTATTCTGCTTTTATAGGGTTTTTGGTGAAAAATTCCCTTTATTTGGTTGCACTTTATTTTTCAGTTCTGTTCCCCATATTCATACTATCTACTTATTATAAGCTCAATAACTTGGTAATAATAGGTACTTACTCTGAACCTACCACTGAACCTAACCTTAACCAATGTAGTTACCTTATACTACCCTGTACTTTCTTATAGGTAAGTACACTGTAGGAACATGTAAGACCGCGTACTGTAAAATAAAGTGCAACCTGGTTTTTCCAATAACCATTGATGTATGGAAGGGATTGATGTGAATAATATCAGAAAATATACAGAGGACAAACCAAAACAGGAGAGAGATAGAATAATGACACATTGTTTTCTTTGTTTTCACTTTATTCATGTTGTACCCATGTTGGCGCCTTCGCTCACCCATGCATGGTTCATCTGTTTGCGAAAACAACACAACACACTACCTCCCAACAGGCGCAGACTAGCTGTCCCCAGCTCTGCCGCTGCCTGTCAGGTGCATCCAGATGTGTTTCAGCTACGTGTGCCCATTCCCCCAGCTGGGTGCAAAATCTGTAAAATGTGGTTTCCTGGCAACACATATCCGAGAGCTTTCCTCGGTCCGTGGCAAGAGACAGTAAGCACGAGGGGCCTTTACAGTTCTCTCATGTGATGTTAATGGAGCAAGCTATCTAAGCTGAGGAGAGGGCTCTCTGCCACACCACATTTAGCCTGGCTCACCCTCCTGTGGTTTGAGCTCATCCTCGTCTGGCATTTTCCTGGAAGCCACCCCTGGACCAGCGTTAGACTTAGTGGAAAGTAGTTCTACATGTGAAAGAGATGAAAGGCAGTGAAGTAAACATGAAATGTCTGGAACGGGAACATGAGCAGAGCTTTTTGTGTCCTGTATCACTGAGGCACATGGCTGAAAATTGTGTGGTGAACTGGCTAATGCGATCGTTTTAAAGACAGACCAGAAATGGGCGCCATGCAGCACACCAAACAGCGGCAGTCATGTGAACCAGCTTTGAAGTAAGAAGAAAAGGCAGTGAGAGGGAGGTTCGCTGTGTTGTTATGATAGTTAGATAAAGCTCCAGTTTATTTAGAGTCAACGTGACATCTAAATTAACCCTATTTACTTTCTTAATGTGCAGTCCTGGTCTTATTATGCACGATTCACCAGTTCACATTATTCCAAGTAAAAAATGTAAAAGTTTGTCTTCATAATATTTTTTTTAAATGCAGTTTTACTCCCTTAAAAAAAACTTTTATTTTCTGATAAATAGACCAGCTTAAACCAGCCTATACTGGTTTGCTGGTCTTAGTTGGGCAAGAGCTGGACTTGCCTAGAGAGACTGGTCTGTTGACTGGTTTTAGAGGTTTTGAGCTGGTCCAGAAGTTGAAATCACAATCACAAACAGACCCTTTCTCAATACCAAATACGGCATGTTATTTGTATAACATATTACTATAATAATCTTTAAATAAACAATATTAGCCATTATAAAATTATAAGAAGTTTGTACATTAGGAAATAAACGCAAGCAAACAGCTTTATAGTAGCCTACAGATTTAAAAATAAAAATAGTTTGAAACTATGCCCTTAACATTTTCTCTGGAACAAGTAATAGATTAAAAAGACCAGTCATACTGTAGTTTACGGTCCAATTCTCACTATTAACTATTTGCTTTTGAGGTCCGAAAAAGATATAGGGCATAAGAACAACAACAGGGTGAGTAAAAGACGGCTTTATTTTTCATTTCAGGGTGAACGTATCACTTTAACTATAATTTTTGCCTCGGTAAACTCCTAATTACTGTTTATTAATAGTAGGTAAGGTAGTTGTTATGTTTAGATATTAAGTTGGATTAGGAATGTAGAATAATGTCATGCAGAATAAGGCATTAATATGTGCATTTATAAGTGATATTAAACAGCCACTATCCTAGTAATATGCATGCTAATAAGCAACTAGTAAGTAGTGAGAATTTGACCCTAAAATAAAGTGTTACCAAAAGACCAAAGATTGGCCATTTGATATACCCCAAATGAATTAAATCTCATGTTTAACAATTATCTACATACGAGTCAGCGGCAATTTGAGGAATTGACTGAGATGAAGCTTTTCTCTGCGGGTTCATGAATGCTGAATGGCCGCTGACGGCCTGGAGCTTGCATCTGCAATAGCATTTAAACAAATTGTATAACAGGTGCTATGTTTATATATGAGTCACATATTTGAGGTCTAAATAACTACATTCTCACCTAAAACTACATTGCGTCACAGAAAAACAGTAGTGTTTGTAAAACAAATATGGTGGATTTGCTCGACCTCCATGACAGTTGCCACAAGCAGAGTGATATGGTACCAATGCTGATACTATGCAGAATGTTGCACGGCTAGATAAGGCTCTCAGAAAACCAGATTGTACCTTTAGCACATGCTCTACACAGCCAGACCTTACACACTACATGGTGGCCTTTTTAGGAGACTCATCCTTGGCTCTACAGGGGATAAAGACTGATCTGTCTACTTACGGATTTTGCATGAGCGAAGTTAAAATGAGGGGGCACAGTACTGCTCTCCTGGGCATGTTTGATGTGCACATTCAAATTCAGATCTCTTGTGTCCGCTGACATGAATAGAGAGGACTTCACTCCCTGTGCTTTGACAAGATGAGCAAAGGAATTGTATTTGCCCTTCAAGCAGCAATGATGCAAGATGAAGTGGAGAGGATGGATATTTTGCTCTATAACCTGCACTTATGGGTAGGCCTCCTTGGAATTTGTGTCTGTGGAGTTTCACAGAAAACCCTGCACATGTATATATGCATGATCAGGCATAACATTATGGATATTGTGTTGGTCCCCCTTTTGGTTCACCTGTCGAGGCATGGACTCCACTTGAAGGTGTGCTGTGGTAACTGGCACCAAGATGTTAGCAGTAGATACTTTAAGTCTTGCAAGTTGCGAGGTGGGGCCTCCATGGATCGGACTTGTTTGTTCCACACATGATTTGGGGAATTTGGAGGCCAAGTCAACACCTCAAACTTGTGCTCCTCAAACCATTTCTGAACCATTTTTGCTTTGTGGCAGGGCGTATTATCCTGCTGAAAGAGGCCACAGCCACCAGGGAATTACATTTCCATGAAAGGGTGAACATGGTCTGCAACAATGCTTAGATAGGTGGTACGTGTTAAAATAACACTGCCTCCACCCGCTTGCCTTCTTCCCATAGTGCATCCTGGTCCCATAAGTTCCCTGGGTAAACGACGTACACAAATGTCGTTGAGTCATCACAGTTTGGCCCTTGTCAAACTCGCAAATTTTTCATGTTTTTAACATATCAAATTTTAGCACAAAATTTTCACTTGCTGCCTAATATATAGCACACTCTAATCAGTGTTATTCACTTCACCATAATGTTATGCCTGATCGGTGTGTGTGTATATTTATATAATATATAAAATATATTTATAATTAATATTTTTAAATGTCTTGATAAATATAGCATTTAATAATATTTAAATATGTTAATAAAGCTGAATTAATATTGCTTGCAGCTAGCATTTAACACATTTTTCCATATTTAAATGTATTCCACATACTTCACATACTCTACAATCAGGGCAAAGATTCTGTGTTGGATCTTAGAGGCACGTAGATTAATCTGCATTTTCCCTCTAATATTTGGCATTTTGCATGAATATTATAGTGTGGGACTGATGTCAAGGTCATACTGTTCTGATCTGGTGCCTCTCTGAATATTTCTTACCTGACCTGGATACAGCAGTTCCTTGTTATCTTACTTTAAATAGAGTATAGTTTCATGCCCTTGTACAGTGATAACAAGCATTCTGTGTTATACAGTAAACTCTGCTCTAATGACTGTATTCTGCAATTCAGTCTGCATTTTCTACATAACAGATATTACAGGGCCCTAACTATACAGAATGTGTTTTTATACCCTCATATCTTTTAAGGCCTTTTTTCTGCACCTCAGACATTTAATTAGATCAAATTAAGGAACCTAGTTAAATATAAAACATTTGAAAACAGAATAAAACAATCCCTCATATGAATTTGGACAGTTTGTCTGAACATTGAAAAGAATACTAGTATGATTAATAGAAAGGTGTGAGTTGAGAGACATGTGAGCTTTGACAACAATAATGCCAATATGAGCCATTTGTATTTTACTTTTGTGGAATTGTTTATCTGTTTGCATTTTCTATCAGAAGAATGAGCAAAACACGTCTGAAAAAACATGCAAAATGTTAAGGTGAAGCATTTGATTTCTTCGCTGTTTTTTTAAACGGATTCCTTACTTCCTCCAACGTCTACTGGTTAGACAAAATGTAGCTCCAACCCAAAATCACAACATTAGTTGAGTAAGTGTTGCAATGTCGATCTGGCTTAGGAAGCTCAAACAAACAAATAAAAAGGTTTCAGTTGAACCACCACAGTTAAGACACTTTGGATGTCTAAAATGGCCTATGGACTCTGATGTTGGCAGAGTCTACTCACGCCTCTGGCCATAGACAGGGAATGAGAACTAGAGAAAATGACAGACAATGCCACACACCTGCCCAGGGACTTGGAGGGGCAGGGGCTGGCAAAGATCCCTCAGCGTCTGTCAGGACCAATCAATGTGGGCGGTGGGCTGGAGTCTGCCATTTAGCAGTGATGTGCACAGAGAGGAGGGGGCCCACGGGGGCCAGCCTATAATAGCCCTCCACTTGCTTGATAAATCATCACTGACAATGGGCAGGAAGTAGAGATGAAGCGGTAGGTGAGAAGATAGGACATGAGGTGAGAGCACATTGAGACGCCTCCTGTTTGGACTTTGTTGCTGACTGGTGATGTCAAGAAGAAAGTTGATTTGAGCAAAAAAGATGAAAAGCCCTACAGTGTAAAAATGGCACTCCATCATTCTGTTCGCAACATTGTGACTGTGCTTGTTAAGCTGTCTGTTGTCGTTATGATTTTGCGAGACATTTCAGCACTGCTGGGTTCATAGTCTAGATCAGTGTTTGCCACCTCTTGCATAGATGTTCAACGTATTTGACAGAACTAATGTACATTTTAAATAACTAATTCTGATAAATATTAGGATATATTTTTTAAATTTAATTAAGGAAATGTTCAAACGTTTTTGAAAATGCTCAGCAATACTGCATTTATTATTATTTTTTTTAAATCAGTAAAAACAGGGCATTGGATGGTATTACAATTTAAAATAACTATTTGAATATATTTTAAAATGTAATTTATTACTGTGATATCAAAGCTAAATTTTCAGCACCATTACTCCAGTCTTCAGTGTCACATGATCCTTCAGTAAGCATGTGGTAAGCATGCACAAAGATGGAGATAAAATTGAACAGTCTTTATTTTAATCCTGGAACAGGAACTCGCATAGGAATAAACTCTAACCACTGAACTGATAAATGGGAACCAACAACAGAACTGAACATAACAGGAAGAATAAATCATAACATAACAAACATAATGACAGACAGGTATAAAACATAACCACAGATATAACAAGGACATAATCAGTTACCCAGGAAACCGAAACTAAACAGAGCAAGGAAACAGGAGTTAAAGGAAACAAAACAAAATATATTTAAAAAAAGAGTCCATAACCGTGACATGCTGCTTAATATGCAGTGGTGGGCTGTCAGGGCCATCAGGTCCTTCTCTGCTGGCCCTGTCAAAATCACAAAAAAAAATTCTGTATTTCTTTTGATATTCTATTTGGTCCATGTTTTTGTTTGTTTGTGTCAGAGTATATGTGCCAGTGAATTGATTTTGATTAATTTCACCTGTTGCCTAAACGGTGATACCATGAGTGGTCTCAATAAATAGTTAAATTGTCTTTTTGTCTCACGTGTCCTTTTATGCTGCTTGCACTTTGAAAGCGGGATTCATACAGTCGTACAGTAGTGCATACAGTGCATGTACAGGATTGTATTCTGTATGTATCTGTGTGTGTGTGGTGTTGTTATGGTGGTGGCGTGGGGTGTGTTGATCATTAGTGAAGGCCCTGACTGAAACCCCATGGTACGCTCCGGTTTTATTGATTGTTTCAGAATTCTTTTCTTTAGTTTTTTTTTTATTTTTATAAATCTAACTACAACATTTATAGTATATAAATAACTAGAAAGTGTACATGAATATATATATTTTTTTAAATAAATAAAAATATATATATTTATATCATTATATTAATAATTATATGTATTAAATATGATATTTTAATATCTATTTTAACAGACACATGATATGCTGCCCTACAAAGGCAAAAGTCCTTTACTTGCTAGAGTGTGAAATATAGAAAAATTTATTTAAAGTTTTAAAATTAATTATAGGTAGGACACTTGAAATCTGTCAATTAGATGTTTTAGTAATGCAAATGATCTATATATAAAAAAATATTCAGCTCAAACTTGACCTTTGACCCCTATTTTGAAGTGACTGTACTCTGCTTTTGGATGTCTGCAAAAAGTGAGATGTCACACCAAGGCAAATGGCAGTAACTTCCACATTATCATTATTTGGTTGCTGATCACCATTTACAAAATCATTAAAGTAACACCTGTATAAAATCCAGGGATCATGGCATTTATTTTGGATGATCAATTGCTTTTTTTTCGGAATATTTTGGTAGCCTATAGCTGACTAGCCTATTTATGCTATATAGGCTGCTAGCTGGCTAAAGGAAATACACTGCAATCTAACTAATTTGTTAATCTAATGCATCTTTTGTGTTACACAATTTCTTACCTTGACCTTAATGTCTGCGTTTCAAAGCAACTCAACCATAATTTTCCTTCGAAAGCAAATGCTACTAGTAAAAACAAACACTCAACTATTTGTTTTACCTACACTTTTATTCAGGTATCGTTTTATTCAGATGAATGACACAATAGCAGAGTACGCTAACTCAGATGGAGCGTTCCAAAACAAAGGCAAAGAGCGGTAACTGGTGCCAAGAAAAGGTTGGGAAACACTGGCCTAGACAGGTCAAAATAAATGTAGGGGAGCGCGGGGCACAACAAAACGCAGGGTTAGTTGTAATGCGCATGGTTTAAAACTTTCCACACATGCCAGGATGACGAAACGTTGTGTATTTACTAGTTGCCATATCAACATTATTTAGAGAAAGATTTGCAACAAAATAAAAAAAATCTTTGGAAGATATCACTGAACATTTATTTAACCATAATAAAAGTAATTTTCTTACATATCTGTTATTATTTTGATCTTATATCTGTTATCTAACAGTTGAGATTGTTCTTTAATGCTGATCTAACAGCAGAAGACACGAGGTGGGTTTAAATTCCAGTTGTGCAGATGGGGAATGTTGTAACACTGCGTTACAACGAGCCCCTATTAGAAATATGCTATTATATTCTATACTTACGAATTCTTTTGAGAAACTATGAATTCTATGAATTCTTTTGAGAAACAATGAATAATGAATAAAGGGTGAATAATGACTTTTTTATTTTATTATATCAGATCACATTTTAAGCTGTTATTTGCTCATGTTACAATGTAGCCCACCTATGGGGCATGTTGTCACATTACACTTCCATTCTTTCGGGGTAAATCAAGAAAAAAGTATACACTGTATTAATGAAACAAAACCACATAATTGTACTAGACGTGGGAAATGAATGTGGGAAAAATAAATACTCTGAACCCCAAGCGGATTTACACAAACTGAGAAAAAAGTCAAGAAGCGTTAGGTTGTGGCTCGCTCTCCCCCATGCTTAAACAAGTTACCAATATTTGTTTTCATTCACAGACTGTTCAAGGTCTCCCTCATGTCCTAGTATGAGTTCAAAATGTATGTGAGGGAGTGTGTATGGAGCAGTCTGCCTCAGTTTTTGTAAGCGCTTGCTTCCTGAATGCCTGAGTGTTGGTGTCAATCCTATTTGAGGCCTCAAATCAACCTTTTTTTTGTTTGTTTTCAGTTTTTTTTTTTTGTACTCCCCACTGTATTTTTACCCGGCTCAATATCAACAGCCGTTTCTGCAGTTCCTCCAGCTTTTAAAAGAGCTTACATAAATAATTAATTGACCATGAAATAATTAATAAGACAATTTTCTTCTGCATTTGATAATGGAAGAGCTGGGAACTCAGAGGAGAGGAGCTGGTGGGGAAGGCGGTTTGCTCAGCTCCTCACGAACACATGCTACCACAGCCGTATCACTGTCAGATCAACATGTGCACACATTGCTCATCTTCATCCACAAAGGCCCACGCAACTCTACAAATGTACACCCGCAAATTGCATGTATCGAACAGAAGAAGGCACTCACATCTGCACCTGCAACATATGGGTAGCATTTTCTTTCTAACACACACACTTTCCACACACTCAACCTCGCAGCGTTCGCTCTGTAGTATTTCAAGACAGATTACAGACTGCAATTTTTATTCTCTGTGCATGCACATAGTAGAGCCATGACCTGTGGCTCTTTTCCCATTGGAGGAGAAGTGTTCAAAGTAAGTCAGTCAGTCTGGACTCAATGTACTGTAACAGGAGACATACAGCCCTCTACTGGCATGTTACCACTCACACACATCATATGCATACTAAACACTCAAGCTGGCATTTCCCATCATGCTCTTGGGTAACCATGTACACTTAGTCTCCTTAGGGCGATTGTCAATCTACGTTGTGTGTTTTAGGTGGTCTGTGGTTTGACAGTGACTGATATAGGATTACCAGTATCTGTCAATGTACATCTGTCCATTGTTTCTTGGGAGTCAGTGGGATGTCCTTCTTATGGAGAGTATTTTTATCTTCTATCCAGCTTGTGAGCGTCTCCTTTGCACCTTCACAGATGTTATTTCATGACTGTTTATTCTAGCATCTGATGCCATGCTTGCTGTCATCTGAAGTTTGATTTTTAAAGGTATAATTCACTCAAAAATGAAGTGTACTTACTCACCCTGATGTCATTCCAAACCTGTATACTGTTGTTTTATTTATTTATTATTCTGTAGAAGCAGTTCATACTGATAAGAGGCTGTCAAACTCCAAAGGTGCATAAAAAAAAAACTTCAATGAAAGGTCAAATGAAGTGCCTTGACACAAGCAGCATTATTCAATGTCTTTCATAATTTCCTCTGAAACAGGAAGACAGGGCGGGACCTATCAAAAAGCTCCTCCCCCTTTTTAAAATGAGCTTGGTAAAGCTGTTTGAGTTTAAAACCTATTTAATATACTGTGCATGTAGTTTTTATTTATTTATTGTTTTTTGTTATTTCTTAAACATTTTAATAAATAAGTGAGGGAAAAGATCACTGTCGACTTAAGTAGATATTTTCTGCATAAAATTATAATAATTTGCTTTGGCTTTAGTCCAGTGTCAATATAACAGTGAATTATTTAATTCTGAAAATTAAATGAGCCAAATCTCACATTGTATTCAGATCCCACACAAGGCTATCATCATATTTAAATGAGACTGGTATAAAAAAAACAGTACTATAAGTATTGTAATGTACTTTTATGATGTTTTTGTGCATTGTCCTCCCTAGTCTGTATATAAACTGTCTGTGGGAGCTGTGGAGTGATTCTTCAGACATTCAGCTTTTTTTGTTTGAAGTATTTAAAAAACATTTTAGCTGGATCAGTTCACTTCAAAATGAAAATGTCCTGATATTTTACTCACCCCTATCTCATTCAAGGTGTTTGTGTCTTTCTTTCTTCAGTCAAAAATTATTTTTTTGAGGAAAACATTCCAGGATTGTTCTCCACCTTCAATGGGAACCAATGGATTGAAGGTCCAAATCATTGCAGTTTCAAAAGGCTTCGAAGGTCTTCAGAGGCTCTGCGCGATCCCAGCCAAGGAATAGGGTCTTATCTAGCGAAACGATCGGTCTTTTAAAAACAAAAGTTACATTGATATACATTTTGACCTAAATTGCTCATCTTGTGCTGCTCTGCGACGCGCCACGAATTGTGTAATCACGCCGGAAAGGTCACACTACTCGACGGATGGAAGCACCAAGCAAATGTGCGAAGACTAATGCAAATGTCATTTAAAAAAAAAAAAAACCTTCATCTCAAATTTCAAAATTGTCCGACCCACTACTTGACACCCATTTTTTTGCTAAAGGATGTTTGTGGGGGCGGTACTTCTGCCTACATCTTGCATGACCTTTCCGACATGATTGCGTAATCTGTGGCGTACCGCAAAGCAGGTCAAGATGAGCAGTTTTGGTTAAGAAGTATTTACATTTTAAAGACCCTGGGATCATCTGGGATCGTCCAGAGCCTTTGAAGCCCTTCGAAGCCTTTTGAAACGGCATTGATTTGGACCTTCAATCCATTGGTTGCCATAGAAGTCCATTATGTGGAGAAAAATCCTGGAATGTTTACCTCAAAAAACATAATTTCTTTTCAAATGAAGAAAGAAAGACATGAGCATCTTGGATGAGATGGGGGTGAGTAAATGATCAGGAAATGTTAAATTTAACGTAAACTAAAACTTTAAGGAAGGTATGTGGCTATACAGTATGTCTATCCTCTATTCTTTGGATATTACCCCTCTATTGCTCCCTTTTCACAATAGGATAGCACATGAGAAGCATTAGTTATATAGGACCTCGTCTTCACAGAAGATCCTCGTGATGAGATGATTGTGACAGATGGTGGAAAAAAAGAGTTATCTTCGAGCACATATACACTATTATAGCGCAAAACATATTCTGATAGGATCTGTTTTCAAGGCAATCCATGGCTGGAATGTGATCCATTATGGTCAGCAGGTGTGGTTTGGCTATTTTAGTCATTTGCTACCTGTGTCCACAGAGTACAAATGGATGCAGGTTGAGAACAGCCCCATGTGGTACAACTCTATATATATAAGCAATGAAGCAACCCCGGGGGGTTTAGCACAAGGGTTTATTGCCTGAGGCAAAGGCACACTGTTATTTCCAGGCGTAGTAAATGGCGACTCCAGCACTCGGCCCACCCAACTGTTTTATGCTTTGTGAAATATGATTTAATGGTTGAAAGTGTAATAAAATCTCCATATTGTACACGGTAATTAGGTTGATTTAAAATGTACTGTGCTTAAGTACAGAAGCTACCGAAGCAGACGGAAAATAGCTAAGCGTAATCCATCATGGGTCATAGTCATGGTGTTAAAGAAAGGAACAAATAGACATTCATTTTTCTTTTCCCTTTTTCCATTTCCTCTGGAAAAACCACACCCATGGCTGTCTGCAGAGACAGAAAGTGAGTGTTAGATGATGAACGTTCATCCAAATGAAACATCTCTTTAGTCCTTGGGCGATGTGTGCACGCGCTCAGGATGAGGACGGAATAAATATGCAGCACGCACTGAGAGACTACCGCTGTACCGCCCGCATGACTGTGGCTTTTATCATATTTCATTATTCATATTATTTATATGATGCATTAGTGGGTCTCCCTCGGTAGCCGCATTCACCAGCCGCCCCCTTCTCTGAATCTCTTCGGTGGCTCCGGGTGCAGGGGTGTAAAAGCCTGCAGCGTTTTCAAGTGTGATTTTCAACAATGCCCCGGGTCAGGAAGATGGAGGGGGGAAAAGTGAGATGAAATGTAAAGCACTGCTGAGTTATTCCTCTTCCGCTCCGGTTTTGTTTAGTGTCTGGCTGTTTTCTATCAGTTTCTATTTGGTGCGTGTGCCAAAGCTATTTTACTGATTCTGCTGTGGGTTATGAGGCTATGACATCCAGAGGAATTTTGTATTGTTTCGGAAATACCAATTCCTCTTTTTTATGGTCCAAATGTTAATATACAGTATATTATTAGATCATATCTTATAATGTAAATTATCATGAAAATGTTTGCTTCATAAATGTATCAGTCAATACATATATATTATACCGTACATCTGCCTTGTCAATAAGATGGGCACAAGAGCCCATGTTTTTAGGGGGTAAGCAAAGACAAAAACACCACTCTATAGTGCACATGCTGCAAACCCCCATTTTGCATCCCTGGGTGATTGACAGTTTTAATACATCTATTAAACAACCTTAATTTAACTTTTTTTGGCTTGACATGGTACCATACCATGACATTTACTGTAGTTTTGCAAAAGATTTCCCCAGACAGAATTTGCAAGGGGTGCACTGACAAAATGAAGGCTGCATTGATTGTAAGTGATGTCTGTGATATGCTTCATACATCACTATTGAAAATAATATAATATTCAGACAATATTACTGATCTGACATTATCTGAACACAAAAACTTGAACTGAATTAAGCTGGATAATTACCACATGTTGTATTCTGTAGAGCTGATTTTGAAATCATAATTGATGACACATTGACTCTTGTCATTGACCTCAATTGAGCTGATTAATGACACTATTGTCTTCTCAAGGGGTAAAATGTTTGCCGTTGCTTGGCAACAAGTTGCGCTAGCAACTTTCTAAACCCAGCCGGTGTGTTAAAAAATAGGCTCTTCTTTTTGTCTGTATATGTTTTCAAAGACATGTTATACAGACGTGTTGTTGCCATTCCTCCATCTCTGCTGCAACGAAACTGTACAGCAGCTTGTTTCATAGTTTTTTTATTTTAAAACTTCTCTCATTCACCACTGTCTCCTTGTAGACTTGTCTCTCATTGGCTATTATGAAAGTACTGGTGTCAAAAACATCCTGATTTAAAATCCTAAATATCAAACATGATACATAGACTGTAAAAAAAGATGGACGATGCGCCTTCATTCGTAAGTGTATCTGCCGGTGTTCAAATATGGCGCTGACATCTTGAATCTCGAGTCTGCGCAGTTGTGACCGCGATGTCAATGTTCGCCCACACTCCCGCCTAATCAACTTTTTGTGAAATAAACATTTATGGAAATGTAGAGATTAAAGTTACAGCTCCAATCTCCTCCTTAAGATCCCAAAAAATCAGTGACAACCTGGCTCAGAGAAGCTGTCAATTTCGGCTGTCAATCATAACATCACTTTTTTATAGCATCAAATAACTAACTAAAACTTATTTAAAGAACCAACGCTTGAACTAACATCAGCCTGATAAAAAAACTATCTACGGAAAAAAATTATTTGAATTGCAATTTGATTGTTTAGTTTGTCTATGTCCCATTCCATTTCATGGAGGGGGCGGGCTTTATGATCTATACTGCTTTCAGTCGCCTGGGGGCGATCGAGACACGTCGGCTTCAGTTTTCAGGACTCGTGTGGCAGGCTTGGTTTGATATTATCGTGGTGGCCCTGGTGTGTCTGCAAGCAGATCGAGAGGTTTAAGATTTGTTCTGTAAATGCCTCGCATTACCAAATAATCTGAACCGAACGTTGTATCCGATCAAGGTCCTGGACCAGATTTTTTTTCTGGCAAGAAGCAAAATTTGCCTGCTGGGCTAACTCTGGCTTATTTACAGTGTCCCACTGTTGATTGATGAGCAATGTCCCTATCAAAAAAATAATTAAATTGTCTCAAGGGCTAAATCAGGGATAAATCGGCCTAAAAACTCTAATCAGTAGTCTGAAACCAGCTTTACTGTATGCATCTTGTTCTAGATCATCTGTATCTAAGGTAGTAAACTGTAAAGTGATTGTCAAGGAAAAGTGTTATGGTCTGGTGTTTATTTATATATATATATATATATATATATATATATATATATATATATATATATATTATAGGAATGCACTGATATTGAAACTTTGGTTGATACTATAATTCTGTATATTTTAAAGCTAATAATATTGTTGTTAGATCTCAGTGTACGCTGATACTGATAATATTTAAATATGACTGTTGATTATCTTGGAAACCTTTTTTTTTCTCTTCCTTTTGTTAACAGTACAGTAGTTGAAAGATCGAGGGTCATGCTTAAAATTCCATTAAAAATACATTCATTCCATCTTTCCAGATGGAAATCAGATTAACTTGAAAATTCTGCCGGCTGGAATAAATGATTTTGTAGTTGAATAGCTTACAAAATGAGCCAGTCATTTACTTTGACCTCATCTCATTAACAGCGTGTCACAATGTAAGACTTATTTTGTGGTCTAGATGAGCCTTACAGGCGGAAGGTTCTCAACCGACTGTCACATCTAGACTCTTTCAAGTAAATGTATTTGTTCATTTGTTTGCTTGTTTGATCACCAGAGACTCTGGCAGTTGGGAATATTACATCTATAAATAGTGAGAAAATGTGAAGGTTCCTTTTTTTTGGAGCTCAGAAATGTTCACTTTCATTCCTTTCTTTTATTTATTTTTTAAATCCTGCTTTGCATGTTGGCCAGGGGCCAACTAATGGCAGTGTGATGAGGCAGAGAGTGAGGTGCTCGTTAAAGAGCCCGCAGGGGGTCCTTGCGCGTCTGCATACGTGTGCGTGGGCTAAGACCCCCGGGAGATGTATAATCATTCCCATTATTAATGACACGGACTGCTAGGCCAGGGGGCGGAAACTGGGATGAGAGTGAGATGTAGTTTTATTCTGTCTGCGTGCCTTCTGTGAGACATGATTTACACTGCACTGGCATCAGACAAACTAATCAAAAAATAAAAGTAAAAACAAAACTGAGGGAGGGAAAAAAAAAATCTTAAAGGAATTGTGCCCACAAAAATTATAATTTTGTCATCAAAATAAATGTAATAATTTATTATTATTATTATTATTATTATTATTATTATTATTATTATTATTATTATTATTATTATTATTATTATTATTATTATTATTATTATTATTTTAAATAGCAAAGGCATCAGAAAAGTCTTCCAAATCGTCATGACTGAATCATTGAGTCAGTTAGCTGAATTCAGGTTTTGTATCAGTCTAGTTAACATGCAAATTATTTGCAATGTCTTTTCCGTGCTGCTCTTTCACCTCCGTACAGTCGGACGCCCTCGTTCTATTTACACTGCATATAATTCGCTTTGTATGTACACAAAGGACGCGAAGGAGTTGTAAACATCTTTACACTGATTCACAGTTACGGGAGACAGATGTGATAACATGCAAAAGACAGCGGACAGAAAATAAGACATGCACTGAAAGTCATGACAGAGCTGCTGTAATTCTTCAGTGTAAATACGCTTAGGGGCATGTTTGCCAGGAAAACATCTTTCCTGTGATCCAAAAGTAAGAACTGAGCTTCATTTTGGAACTTTTGCTGCAGAATCGCTTTCCTCTCATTCTCGTCACGGTCAAATGTTTGCTGATAGATTCCAAATTTAAATCTAAATTCAAATCTGGAGTAATGGCTGCTGTAACTTCAGCTTTGCCATAACAGGAATAAATTGTATTTTAAAATATATTAAAGTAGAAATCAAGTATAATGCATACGTTGTATGGACTATATTTATAATGCTTGATTGGAAGCCAAATCTCTATGTATAGACCAGCTCAGACATTTTAACAACATTCCCTTGTGTGTTCCACCAAAAGAAAGAAAGAAAGAAAGAAAGAAAGAAAGAAAGAAAGAAAGAAAGAAAGAAAGAAAGAAAGAAAGAAAGAAAGAAAGAAAGAAAGAAAGAAAGAAAGAAAGAAAGAAAGAAAGAAAGGGGGTTTGGAATGACCTGAAGTTAAGTAAATAATGATAAACTTTTCTTTTTTAAATGCCCTTTCCGTGGCCATAGCTAGAGATATCTTGAGAAACCACAGGCTCCATCTGATAGCACTTAGCTTTCTAAAGCGTTATTCTGCCCTGGTGTATGGTATTTGTGTAAACCTGCTGTTTGACAAATAATAGTGTTTTCTTTGTAGTCTCAAAAAATGCTACCTTGTACTTAATCCTCTGTATAATATTTTGACAGTATTCCACACTGTTGCCGCCTTAGGTAGACATCAAAGACCGCTCAGCTGAGTTGCTTGATAGCTCCTGTGTTATTTACAGGCTAATTACTGTACATTATGTTTATTTGTGGAGTGGCAGAGTACAGAGTCCACTAGATGTAGATATCTACTTTTCCTTTGTGAGACAGCATCCGAATCCGTCTTCCATTGCATATTTCCATAAATGTAGACGTTCACATCAGAAGGCAGCTGTCATTGAACATGTATTCCCTTTGTGTCTATGATGTCGGAGTAAAGCTTAGATCCTTTTCCGGCAAGACAACAACTGGGATTAGTCACAGTAAGAATAAATTGAACCCAAAGCGAAATGCCTGCCTCACAAAAGACATCTAATAATAAATGAATTCAACAATTTTCAGCACAAATAATTCCTTGCCTCTCTTTTTGTTTTGGCACACGCACGATCATTGAGAGCACGAGGCGTCTTTCTGATGAGTCCCGTTCTTTGTTTTTTTTTTGTCGTTCTAATGATTGGATGGTCCACAGAGATTAGGAATAGTAAGGAGACGTCGACTCGCTGTGTCGAGAATGACGCTCAGTTTTGAAGCTCTTGCGCTTCTCGCCAACTCATTAGTTTAATTAAGTAATTAACGAGTGAGGTGGTGTGCTAGCTGGCGAATTCTCAAAGGAATGATTGTTGTGTTATTCCAAGTCTCGGGCCTGGCACGGACGACGCTACGAAACCAGTAGTCAGATCTGGTAGATTAAAGGAGCCATTGCTTTGGAGCTGCAATGAGTCATACCTAAAGCAGGACTTCCTCAACTCAATGCCTCCTGTGGATGAAAGGCCTCGTGAAAGCATCGAAGATGCTGTAAAGATTCTGGTCTGCTATTAGTTGAGTAATTATGAGTAAGAGGATGAACTCTTTGAGTGTACTATCAACACAGTCACATCTTGCCTGTGTACTACTATTAAAGACTATTATTTTCTGATCTACTGCAGCTTAAAATGGATGCAGATGTTTTCATGGCACTCCAATATATGGCTTTACAGATTTTAATTGCTGTTATAAAGTGTTCTTTTTAAGTGAACATAGGCCACATCCACACGAAGCCAGAGCTTTCCCTGTCCAAGCTTTTTTTTCCCTAGTCTCAAAAAATAACTGTGTAAACACGAAACCACTGCAACCGACTCAAAGCGATGTAGTAAACACGCCAGACCAGTATGTGGCGCTATAATTCTGCCACAGAAATGCACTAAAAACAGAGAAGAAGAGTTGTGGCTAGAACAGGTACAGCAACGGCCGGAAGTGATTCAAAATCTGACGATAAAATAATAATAAATACATTTTCTACTTACCAGATTGTGTTTTATTAACGCCTACACTTACCCCAAACCTAAACCTACCCTTACAATAATGCAAATACAGTAATTAAATAACTTAATATTGATGTACGCATGACCAGTGTCCATAGCTGTATCCCTTCTACCATGCGGGATGTTGTGATGATATCACTGTTTCACAAAATATACGGATTGGCTGTACACACGAAAACACAAGGTTATCATTTTTTTAAAAGCATATGACTTCATTTCTTCAGAAATTTAATAAATGGGGAATGAAATAAAAAACAAAAAAAACTAATATAAAGCTAAATAAATTAAACAAAAATGCAATCAGAAAAGTGTTCCATATGACTCATCGTTCAAATCTTCATGATGTTTCAGATCAGTGTGATTCGAATCATAGAGTGATTCTGTGAACTGAATCAACCAATTCATTAAAAAGATCCAAATCAAAAGAACAATTCCTTTATGAATCAGACATGACTACTTCTCTCATGAATGCGCTGAGGAGAAATTAATGAGTCTTTTTATTACGCCACGATATTGAAAGACTTGTATTATAGCTCGTGAGACATAAGGACAATGATATTTTTTTGGGAGCTTTTGTGTGCAGTTTGAAGCTTGAACGGTTCAGTCATCCTTCATTGTATAGTAATTGCATGGAAAAGAGCAACCAGCTCTTCAGAATTTCCCTTCAGTTTTCCAGAAAGACATTTTTACAGGTTTGAAAAAAAAAAAACATGTGGGTGAAGCTCCTTTAAAGATAAATTTAATGCAACTAAAACAGTTAAGGCTTTTCATAGGCTCATTTTAGTGTGGCAACTTCCTGTGCAAGGAAAAGGAGACAGAAGAGGAGATAAAGAAAGACAAAAAGCAATAGAGAGAAAAGCAGACGGGTGATAAACGATGTATGAGTGGGAGCAGTGTGCCTTAGCTTAGAATGGTAATGATGACAGCAGTAAGAAGAAAAATAAAAGTGCAGTTTCATGTCACTGCACTGATTTATGAATCCTGGAGCACAGGAGGAAGGAGAAAAAGTGCCTGCATGTTTCATATAGAGATGCACACATACACACACACACACATTGCAATTCATTACTTGTGAGCAGTCATGGCCTGGTGCTTCTTCAAATAAACATTTACAAGAATTTGAATATTAAACTCAACCTGCCATAAGTAAGTTATTATCGCAATACCAAATCTTTGTTTTATGAAACAAGTACAAAGGAGAATCTGTCAGTGTTCTATGGACCATTCAAAAAGCCCATAATGACAGATATTATGTAACAATAAGAGCTGCAGCATTTCACTCCTTTTACTGCCAGAACTCGTATTTCTGCATGTATAGGATTTAGAGTCAAACCTTTTAAATATTTAACACTTTCGAGTCCGTTTAAGTGTCTTTATTTCCCTACCACACACCAAAGCGTCTTAGTTCTCATATTTAAGAAAAAAATACTGTCAGGATTTACAAAATACACACTGATAAACTAGCCACAAAAAGGCATGGACACAGGTATTTTTGCATCTGAGTTTATTGCATATGCATTTGTAGGAGTTTCCCTGTCAGACCACTACATTTATTGGTGGAGAGTATTTAAAGGGATAGTTCACCCAAAAATGAAAAATACAAAAAGTACCCCATGATTTACTTATCCTCAAGCCGTGTGTGTGTGTGTGTGTGTGTGTGTGTGCGTGTGCGTGCGCGTGCGCGTGCGTGTGCGTGTGCGTGTGTGTGTGTGTGAAAAAATCAACACTATCTCACGACCAAATCGTACATATTTTTGGAGGTGGTTAATTTATATGAATTTGTACGATTTGTCTATACTGCAGTGATGGGTAGGTTTTAGGGGCGGGGTTAGGGGTAGGTCATTCGTACAAAATCCTACAAATTGACCAACTCATCAAATACATACAATTCAATCAAAAATCAAATGAGTGAGATTGTATAAATTCATATGAATTAGCCACCTCATAAAATACGTACAATTTGCCGTGAGATCGAGTTGGAAAAAATATATTAAAAAATGTGATATATTAAAAATGTCCTGGCTCTTCCAAGATTTTTAATGACAGTGATTGGAGGATGACATTTTGGAGCCCAAAAAAGTGTCAAGTCAAGTCAACTTTATTTATGTAGCGCTTTTAACAATGCAGATAGTTTCAAAGCAGCTTCACAGTGAAAATAATGCAACAGAATATATTTCAGTTATCATACAGTGACAATGTGGGCTTTAGATCAGTAATTAGATCATTTAGTTTATATTGTTAATTTAGTTTAATAATTAGATTTATTTGGAAATTTTGTTGAAAAATGTAGTGTCCCCAACTGAGCAAGCCAAGCCAGAGGCGACAGTGGCAAGGAAACCAAAACCCCATCAGGAGACCTAATGGAGAAAAATAAACCCTGGGAGAAACCAGGCTCAGTCGGGGTGCCAGTTCTCCTCTGGCCAATTAACAAACAGCGTATTATTATTATTCTGGCAATTTTAAAGGTCAGAGGTCATAATAGATCGAAATATTCGAAAGATCGGAGGCAACACGCCGGAGACGAGTTTATTGAGTATGATGTTTCGATAAAATAATTATTAAATATAAATAATCAAAATATCTGAGTCATCACGCCGGAGATTGGTTAATTGAGGATGCCGTATTGATTAAACAATTATTAAATTACTATATACGAAAGATCGGAGTCATCACGCCGGAGACCGGTTTTATTGAGGATGCTATATTGATAAAAAAATTACTAAAGTGTGATATTCGAAAGATCAGCAGCAACACGCCGGAGACGGGTTGTTTTGAGGATAACATATCGATTTAAAGAAGTATTAACTAGGAATATTCAAACAATCAGAGTCATCATGCTGGAAAAAAGTGCATCCATCCATCCATCATAAATGTACTCCACCTTCTAAAGGCCTAGTAACCACCTAGTAAAGGCCGCTATATTATGGGGAAGCACAGGCGAAGCACTGCTACTTGAGCGCAGAGATATCATGCAACACATGAAATCCCCAAACTTTCGTCAACATACCGGTGCATGTTGTGCATGTGTTGCATGATATCTCTGCGCCCAAGTAGCAGTGCTTCGCCTGTGCTTCCCCATAATATAGTCCCAAATTAATATCTGCCTAATCTCCTAGTCTTAATCTGCATCGCTATTTGTACTCGTTGTGAATACGCAGGCCACAAGAAGTAATTAGGTGGAGTTTTTTTTTACTTTTTTTTTTTACTTTTCAAAAATCACATTTACTCGGGACATGCTAGCTGGCAACATAGGATTCCATTCATTATGCTAAGCTAAGCTAGCGGCGACCCTGCCAAACTAAAACAATGCATGCACAGAGACAAAAATGCATTTGCCCACATATCTAAATGTAGGAAAGAAGTTGAATAAGCCCTATTTTTACAAACGGTGGAGTGTTCCTTTAAAACTTTAAAAACTAAAATAACTAGTTTACAGCAGACGGCCTATACATAAGTCGACTTACTTCTAAAAAGTAACCCCTGATGTGATGTAGGAGAAGTTTAAGCTTTGATGCCTCTCGCAGTTCAAACAAACAGGGCTGGTCAACAAATAAAGCTCCTTTTCTCTTATTTCAAAATCTTCTGACATTTCTCTTTAAAAATTCCTGTAATAGAATAATACGTGACCGGTGTTTTGATTTGCTCTATCCTCTGCGCTTCCACGTTTGCAATACACCATGCCTCAGGTCAGGAGTTTCTCTTTCGCCGTAAATCGATGCAACCATCTGTCAGAAACTAGCTTTTTTTAATTATCACGTTTTAAGTCTGTTTAAATATTTTTTTCTTACACAAACGCATCAGGTTATTAACCCCCTAGAGCCATGTGGACTATGTTTATGATGGATGGATGCACTTTTTTGGACTAAAATGTTGTCCTCCATTTACTGCCATTACAAAGCTTGGAAGAGCCAGGACATTTTTTTATATATATATCTCCAATTGTATTGATCTGAAAGAAGAAAGTAATATAAACCTAGGATGGCTTGAGGGCGAGTAAATCATGGGCTAAATTTTATTTTTAGGAGAACTGTCGGGAACTATCCCTTTAAATAAATCAAGCAACACAAAGATTTGTGCCATTATACCCCCTTCCCGAAAGCATGTCTTAACCAATTTAGTGCCTGACATGACATTTCAAATTTGACATGACAAATAATGTTATCTGCACATTATCGACAGATCACCCGCACAACTTTCCACTCCCATCTGCGCTTTTATTAGATTGTGGGGGACGATAATTTGCCCTGTTCAGAACATCTGGCCCTTTGTTTTTCATAATTGCAAAAATGTGTGAGAAAGATGGGTTTAAAATCCCTTACTTAAGGAAGTCCTCCAGGTATTTTATAGCTTCTTATTGTCAGCAGATAAAGCATTTACAAAATATTTTTTTTAGCATGTTAGAGGAGGAGTTCAAGACAATTCTGTGACTATTGTGTGACCAAGTCAAACAGCGTTACTGCTATTATCCGTTTAGGTGTCAATATTTCCTGTATAGTGTTTTCCCCACACTTTACCTCAATCACCTCTGCTGCATCTCAATCCCAGTTATTGACGGAAAACCTATGAAAGTCACTCGTCCACTTGTCATTTGCTTTTGTCCAACAATACACAAGGGTACCACCGTCCTCTCCCTCAGCCGGTGCTGTATTAACACTGCGGAAAGAATAGTCCCTTTCTGTACACATCCTTTGTTGTCTCTTTTAACAATACTTTTTTCTGCCCACGCGGCTATTTTCTGCCCAGCTTGGGAAGAGTAGATGTAATGCTGGGGTACAGCAGGCCACCAATGTCGTGGAAGCATAGAGTAATTATATTGATGAAGATAATTATGACTTACATGCAAAAATACCCTCACAGATCATTTCTCCCCATTCTCTGGTGAGGAATCTAATCAGGACCATTTGATCCTTCTTAGAAAGCGATTTATCATGTCATATATAGTGTATGTAGCAAATGTCTACATTTTACTAAATGTTATTCATTCATTTGACGAAAGAAACAGGATTTGTACTCTATATAAATTACCAATGAGTAAATATGGAATTGTTAATCTATTTCCTGTTTACAAATTGATTTTCCATCTTGTCACCAAAATAAATGACCTGACTATCAACCCACCACTGATATTATCTCATAGCAAATCATTAAAATCCCAGGCACATTAAGGTAATGGATATGTTTAGCCATTTAATTATTGTTCGGCAAAGGTCAGAATAAATTAAACCCAATTAGAAAGTGATCTTGACAGTCTAATATGGATCAAATTGCTGTAATAGAAAGATAATGATTAATCAATAACACTGATATGTATCTGACTCAGGGGTGCAGTTATTCTCACAGTGACTGTAGAGGTAGAGAAAAACAAAGGAGAACCATGTGGTTATGTATTCTTCTCCAGATTTCTATAGCATGTGTCAGATGTTTTGTCTGATCATGGCCATCCCACCTCCAATATCCCAGACACCTTCCAATGTTGGCTATGTATTTAATTAGTCACCTGCAGGTAGCAAGCCTCTTGGCCATGGAAGTATGTCTGAGCAAATTCGAACTAGCTGAAAACACCTGGTCCACCAGCATTGCCAGCTGTTGAAAAAATCCTCCATTTTCCTGCCACCACGCGACTAACTGCATTATCCCAGCAAGATTTGCCTCGTGAATGTGAACTGGCAACGTTCAGTGATATTCAACGAGTTCATCATTGTGTGCGGATACCTTGAGTTTATGATGCTTAAATATTTGTAAACGTGATTCCGAACAACAGGATTTTTCACACTGTAATGCGCCGCACCCCGCTGAACTTCCCGCCTTCACCATCTGTTTTCAGTTTGTTTTGCGCCATTTAATCTGTGAAAATCTCTCTAATCTTTACATTGCATGTTTGCAGAGTTGGTTTTACATGATTAATCTTTTGGCCTTTTTCAATGGAGGGTACTGTATGTAATGTGCAGTGTTTTATTGAATGCAAATAGACACATCCAGCAACTTTTTATATGCGTTTTCTTTATTAAAATAATAAAATAAAATAAAAAAAAAAATATATATATATAAGATATATATAAGATAACGCTTAATATATACACCGATCAGACATAACATTACGACCACTTTCCTAATACTGTGTTGGTCACCCTTTTGCTGCCAAAACAGCCCTGACTCGTGGCATGTCAGGGCATGAAATCCATCAGACCCCTGCTGAAGGTGTGCTGTGGTATCTGGCACCAAGATGTTAGCAGCAGATCATTTAAGTCCTGTAAATTGCAAGTTAAGGTCTCCATGGATCGGACTTGTTTGTTCAGCACATTCCACAGATGCTCGATTGGATTGAGATCTGGAGAATTTGGAGGCCAGAGCAACACCTCAAACTCGTTGTTGTGCTCCTCAAACCATTCCTGAACCATTTTGCATTGTGGTGGGGCACATTATCCTGCTGAAAGAGGCCACAGCCTCCAGGGAATAAGGGTTCCAAGAAAGGGTGTACATAGTCTGCAACGATGCTTGGTATGTGTCAAAGTAACATTGCCCAAACCATCACACTGCCTTCGTTGGCTTGCCTTCTTTCCATAGTGCATCCTGGTGCCATGTGTTCCCCAGGTAAGCGACACTCTTTTGACCATTTTGATAGATACTGACCACTGCAGACCGGGAACACCAAGGTTCAGTTTTGGAGATGCTCTGACCCAGCCGTCTAGCCATCAAAATTTGTCCCTTGTCAAACTCGCTCAAATCCTTACCCATTTTTCCTGCATTTTTCCTAACACATCAACTTTGAGGACAAAATGTTCACTTGCTGCCTAATATATCCCACCCACTATCAGGTGCCGTGATGAAGAGGTGCCGTGATAATCAGTGTGATTCACTTCACCTGGTCATAAAGTTATGCCTGATCGGTGTAAATGCAATTTATTGAAAACCTTATTAGTTTGGCATATTTTCATCAGTATTTATTTTTTTAACAAAATAGTTCTTATTAATATCTGAAATCATTTGACTGCAAAATCAAAGTGATGTCAAGCAGAAGAAAAAAAAAAACCCTCATAAAACATGAAATGATATCATAGAGCGAATCCCTGCAGACCTTCATGACTGTTTGTCATGGTCAGTAAGTCTTAAAATATCAGATAATTTGACCTTTTCGTGACAAGACACTTTTATATGGCATTGATCCATTCCTAAATCATTTCCCCCCAGTCATACTGCTCAATGTCGACTAAATTGATATTTATTTTCATACCTTTTTATGTTGTTATTCTTGTTTTCTTTATCAAAGTACCCTGAAGATTGTGTCAACAATACAATTAGCAGTGCTGCATTAGAATCATTGTCCTAAACAAATGAAAAGCTCTTGAGTTTATTGAGAGATGTTCTGTTCAAAGCGGTAAGATGTGCATTTCTGTCTGCTATATAACCTGATATATCCCGTTATATATACCCCGAGTCCCGTTGGACGATATCTGGTCTGACACATCCTCATAATAAGCAAAGAGTTCCCCCTCTGGGGCACCTGTTGGCAGGGTTTGAAATGAAGCGAATGTTATGATCGATGGCTGTTTATTTCCTTCCTCATTTCAGGAAGCGAGCTGATGGTTTATTCCCGCTTTAATATGTGCTGCGGTACCTTTCAGTCCTCTTCTCTTGATAAATATCTATCTTGACATTTGTTGAACCTTTTACAAATCTGCCTTCCTCCGAAAACGCCAACCGTGGAGATTAGGCCAACAAACCGGGGTACTGCTCCCAAATGACACAAGGAGCTCATCGAATTTGTAATTGAAGAGTAATTTGGCTCATGTTCAAATAAGATCAGACAGTAATTACAGATGTTGTTTGTTTAAGTGATTACTACGAGCAGTGTGGAGATGAAACCCATTAGGGTCATGGCTATCATCTGCAGCATGTATTGGCTTACTTTACATTAGCCCTGTATTTCACATTATCCTGACCCTGCATATTGATTGCCCTAAACAGATGCAAATGCACTTCCTGTGACTTTGAGCGAGGAACTAATCTGGTAGGCTGTGGCATGTGCTCTGATTGGCCTGGTTACAGAAATTGGCGTTAGCAAACTTCGGACGATTCCTCATTGTGATTATGTCACTCATTAATTATTAAAGGATTAGTTCACCCAAAAATGAAAAATCTGTCATTAATTACTTACCCTCATGTCATTTGACACCCGTGAGACCTCCGTTCATCTTCGGAACACAACTGAAGATATTTTAGTTGAAATCTGATGGCTCAGAAAGGCCTCCATTGGCACAATGTACTTTACACTCTTAAGTATAAAAGACCCATAAAAGGTAAAGACGTCGTTAAAAAAAAGTCCATCTCACTACAGTGATTCTACAATCATTTTATGAAGTGACGAATAGTTTTTGTGTGCAAAAAAACCCTTAATAACGTGATGAAGTGATGACCGATTTCAAAACACTGTATCATGGAGCTTTTGAAGCATTATGAATCAATGAGTTGATTCAGCGGTTTGGATCGCCAAAGTCACGTGATTTTAGCAGTTTGGTGGTTTGACACACGATCTGAATCATGATTTGACTCGCTGATTCATTACGCTTCAAAAGCTCCATGATACAGTGTTTTGAAATCGGTCATCACTTCATCATGTTATTAAGGGTTTTTTTGCACAATGAATGCGTAATGAATCAGCGAGTCAAATCATGATTCAGATCGCGTGTCAAACCACCAAACTGCTAAAATCACGTGACTCTGGCTATCCAAACCGCTGAATCGACTCACTGATTCATAATGCTTCAAAAGCTTCATGATGCAGTGTTTTGAAATCGGTCATCACTATAAGTCGTTATTTTAGTTTTTTTAGAGCACAAAAACTATTCTTGTCGCTTCATAAAATGATTGTAGAACCACTGTAGTGGGATGTACTTTGTAACGATGTCTTTAGTACCTTTTATGGGTCTTTGTGCCAATGGAGGCCTTTCTGAGCCATCGGATTTCAACTAAAATATCTTAATTTGTGTTCCGAAGATGAACAGAGGTCTTGTGGGTGTCGGACGACATGAGGGTAAGTAATTAATGACAGAATTTTCTCTTTTGGGTGAACTTACCCTTTAAATGAGCTGAGTTCCCCACCTTACCCAACTGTTTTAATTTGGCTGGTCGCAGGTGCTTCTAAATAGACCTGTATTTATTATCCATGATCTTGAAAAAAAATACAGAATGGATGCATGGATGGATGGATCAGAGAGAGAAAAAAAGGAGAAATGAGCCAGAAAGAGGGTCCAAAATGAACATTTGCCTATTGCCAAAAAGTAAAACAAAAATGGCAAGTGAATAAAAATCAAAATCAAATTATAAGAGCAAAAATAGTAAAGATAGAATATTGCTTGCATTAAGCAACCAAATTACACACCAACAAGCTTCGTTCGGTTACGGAAGCCGTTAGCAGTGCTGGCATTTGTTTTTAGACCATGAAATCAACAGTGTCACTAAAGAAGTTTGTTTCGGGATGTGAGGGAAAGATAACCTTCTTCAGCAGCTTCCCAAATAACCCAGCTTTAAACAGTGGATTTGTTTTTCTGGAGCAGCAACAGAGTTCTGCAAGTGTGTTTGTTTGTTCCCGGTCATGAGTCGAAACCGGTGAGTGAAACTGCATCAAATGTCTGTGTTTTGTTGGCAATCGGCGCGTAAGTGCATATAATGCAAACAACACGAACGTATATTGAATAGTGTGTGTGCACGCTCTCTTTAGCTTCGCCCACTGCATGCCTCCACAAGCTCAGCTGTTTTCAGAAAAAAACATACATTTTATAAATATGATAAAACTAAAGACTCTTTTGATATATGAAGGATGCAATACTACTCTATAGGTACTCAAGATTAACATGAGATTGGCTGAAACTATACTATAATACAGAGTTTTATAGTCTGAATTTTCTCAATTCACTCGCCTTGGCAGGTGTGACATAAAGTGAATTTTGATGTCTGCGATGCGGCAGCGCGTCAGATCAGTATTTGGCCTTCGTTCCGCGCAGAAACCCTCTGAGGAACTGGATCCCGGGCTGCTAGAAATCCACAATTAACAACAAGCTTTTTGCTGTCAAGGTGTCTGAAAGCTCACCTCAATTTCAAGGCCTTCCTTAAATAAGGCCGTGTTCATTACCCTATCAACCACAGCAGACTTCTGTCTGCGTTATCTCTCTGATGCAGTGTCTCTGGATGCCTTCCAAGGGATCTTCCTCCATGCTGAGATACTGTTCCCTTTACAGTACCTCTAAAATCTGAGCTGCTTTCAACACCAAGCATGTTTTTTTTATGGCGATTTTTTTATTCTATATTTGAGGTTTTATATAATGACTCTCCTAGGTGTAAACAGAGGCAGGATCCATCGGGGCTGTAGGTTTGCACGCTCAACAGGGACATTCTGATAATCTCTGGACTCAGCGTCCATGCCGCCGCCATTCATTCGACCGTGGGAAGATCTTATCGATGCGCTTTTTTTAAATCTTGCAAACCCTGATAACTACAACACGATGAAGCAGAGACCCCCCGGCGTGAGAGGAACAGGCAAGCTGGATTCAGTCAAACATGGATGTCTTTTAGCCATCGATTTTCTGCTCCTCTGCTCCCTGGCTCTCTCTGGAGGGACAGAAACGGGGCCCCGTGACCAGGTCCTAACTGAAGCTTTCACTCTCGGCTCCTTTTCATGCCTCTTTTGCTTTGAAAGCCTCACACATCAGCAACTTGCTGAAGATTGAAGACCACAGTGCAGAAAAAACAATATTGTGTAGTTTAAAAAAATAGGATAGATAGATAGATAGATAGATAGATAGATAGATAGATAGATAGATATAGATAGATAGATAGATAGATAGATAGATAGATAGATAGATAGATATAGATAGATATAGATAGATAGATATAGATAGATAGATAGATAGATAGATAGATAGATAGATAGATAGATAGATAGATAGATAGATAGATAGATAGATAGATAGATAGATAGATAGATAGATAGATAGATAGATAGATTAAGAATTTTTTTATCATTACTATTATTTTTTCTTTGGAGTGAATGCCTTAATTGCATGTGTTAATCGAGCACTTGTCTTCAACTGCTTTTCATGTGGCTGTGTAAAATTTTACTTGTAAAGAACCCAACTTCAAATCCCTGCATGACACTTAAGTTAAATTAAAGCTTTTATACACTTTGTCAAGGTTAATGATCCTCTATATGCACAGGTGATGGTTAGCCATTTATCAATTTAGTGCTATTTGTGAGATTTCAAGTACTTGTACTGGTCCATTTTATTACAGATATTTACTTCACAATTAGGTGGTACTAAGAAATATAAGAATCTTTGTAAAGATTTACATGTTTCAAAAAAAAAAAAAAAAAAACAGCGCTTGTGTACAAGAATACATACAGGTGTCAGAATAAACACGAAACACATGTGATCATTGTCATCTGTCATCAGAGCTTGTGCATCCGTTCTGGAGAAACTGCAAAAAGAGCCAGCTGACTGCTCTCGCTGTACTTTAATAGAATATTATGGCCATAGTGATATGGCATTGGCACCATCTCAAGTCGGACCATTTCTAACCGGCGTGATCAGGCTGTGCAACACCGAAAATGCCTATTATTTTGGCAGGTTGGTTGATTGACAGGTGAACGGGCGGTACTTATGAAAACGATGTTGTTTCACGTTTTCGGACAATTTACACATGGATTTAGCATTGACCACATGCTCGACTTACCCACACTGATGTTAATACCAGGTGTAAACTTTGAGATTGTGATATGATATGTGAATATATTTATGTTAAAACCTTTTTAATTAGACTTCCAAATTCATGGACCGCCAGGAACAGAGACAGAATATGTAATCAAATAAATTCATGAAGTCACAAGACTAATTTATGGAAATTACTGTTCACAGACGAATGAGAGTGGTACCATGTAATTACCTACAGGGAGGTGATCAGTATTTGCCAACAGATGATCCAATAAAGAAGAAATCACTGTTCACAGTACAATGGTCGCTAAAGGTGCGAGTCCTGTAGAACAGTCTTTTCTTTCGTTATTGACAGTGTGCATGAGACAGGAAAAATGGGAATGTGTATTGCTAGCTCCCAATCCAGCCATAAAACTTATTGTTTTAGGTAGTAATCACCAGCGCACTTTAGCACCTGCAATTTCCATAAAGCACAATAAGCGGCCTGACGTGCCTGAGTGCAAATAGAACTTACTTGATTTGGCTTGACTGATCGAGCGCAATATGGGAATAAATCTTGAAGACGATGTCTCAAAGCCCACTGTGGGAGGCCTGTGAGAGTCTTGCTGTCAGCGTCTCTGAGTGATGCGTCCTGAAACAGAGAGATTTATATGGCTGGATTCCATTAAGAATGCTTCGATAGCCCTGCAAACACTTTACAGTGACGCTAGTCGGCATTCAACGACGGATGGATTATCAATTACATTCCTAGACATTTCACGTGGGAATTAGTCTTGATAGTCCAGAGAGAGCCGTTTAAAATGTACATGTTGTTCAGAGAAGTTCACTTAGGCTGGACTGGTTGTTTTCTCAAGCGTCTGAGGGGTTTGTTGTTTATCTTGTAGCTGAAGCTTCTTAAGGTACATTTTTCTAAAAGGACAGTTCCCCTTGAGCAACCTGGAATTAAGTGCTTTACTGGAGGGCACAATGGCAAAGAGCATTCTAAGATTTGAAGATTCATCCTTTGTGCTTGTATCCTTGAAGGTGAAGTGAGATTTTTTTTTTTAAGGAATATGTCACAAAATTCATATTCTGTCTTTTTTTTTTTTTGAAACATTATTTGAAAACAGTATTTATTATGGTTCAATTTGATGCCACTAGAGGTGTTTAAATTAAACACAAAAATACATTCTTACACTTGTTTTCAAGTGGAAAAAAAATTCAAAAAAAATCTTAAAATGTAAATATTATTTTTTTTATTTTTTTTTGAAAACAAGACTTTCTTTCTTTAGTCATTTTGCTTAATTAATTTATAATACTTTGTTACATTTATATAGCAGTTTTCTGGGTACTCAAAGCGCTTTACATATACTGTAGAAGCGGGGAATCTCCTCAACCACCACCTGGATGATGCGACGGCAGCCATATTGCGCCAGAAAGGAAAGGAAATGTATCTTGATTTAAGAATGTTTACATTCTTGGAAAACAAGCAGCTAGTGTAACTTAGACCTTTATGCTACTACTCCACTTTAACAGTTTTATACTAACACACTGAACCTGTGTGTTACAAACTGTTCCGAGACTTGGGTTGAAAATTTAGGTGTTCCCCAGCTTTATTGAAGGCAGACATTGTGCTAGACTTGTGTGTCATTTTGATGGACAGGGTCTTAATTTTGTCATAATCTATTATTACCTGTCATTTTTTAATGATAATAAGCCATTTAATAGGCTCTGTTTTTGTCCACATTTTCACAATTCACAAAATTTACAGGACAAGTATATAGGGTAGATTATGCATTTATTTATTTATGAAGAGAAAGTTGAACAGAGACTGTGGGTCACTTTTCAGGTTTCATCATGAATGTTTGTCCAGTCACAAAGAGCTGTGTGATTTGTTACTTTTGATATGAAACAAAGTCTCAGCCTTCAAATACCGTCTTGGCGCTCTTTAAAGCGGCATGAGAGATCACTGTGGCGCCTCAGTTCAAGCTAAGCAAAATCGCAAGTGAACGGCATCATCTTTTCCTCTTGACTTCATTACAGATTGAAATAAACATGAACGAACATCAGAAAATATGTTGAAAGATACAGTCAGCTTAACAGAATCCATATCATGTCTCTCACGTAATCGCTCAATCAGTGTTTCAACCGCAGAAAGATGTCAATAAAACCACTTAACTGAGAAAAGCCACTTTATTGTCAGAAAGAGTGCAACCACCTCCAAGTGGACAGTGGTGAGAATTACATTTAAAAGTTACAATAGATCACTCTCAGTGGAATCTTGTCAAAATGATGGCTTTCAGATTTTTCCGTCACTGTTAAAATAATATAATTGTCAATGATAGAATATTTTCAGTTAAAGGAACGCTCCACTTTTCTTGAAAATAGGCTCATTTTCCAAGTCCCTTAGAGTTAAACAGTTGAGTTTTACCATTTTTGAATCAATCCAGCCGATCTTTGTTTCTGGCGGTAGCACTTTTAGCATAGCTTAGCATACATCATTGAATCGGATGAGACCATTAGCATCACGCTCAAAAATGATGACCAAAGACTTTCAATATTTGTCCTATTTAAAACTTGACTCTTCTATAGTTACATCGTGTACTAAGCCCAACAAAAAATGAAAATTTTTATTTTTTTATGACTAGGAACTATTTTCTCATTCCTGCATAATAATCACGGAACTTTGTTGCCGTCTCATGGGTGCAGCGGCGCAATGTTAAGCAGTAAGAACTCAGAATAAAAGCTCAGAAATATAGTGTAACACATACAAGACTTTGCAAAGAATGAGTGAATCTACAGCATAAACAGGCAAGAGTAAACAAAATGATAACACAGGTGGAAGTAGTCAAAACATGATTAGTCCAAGCAATGGATACTGGGAAATGAAGTTTATGGTGAGATAGCACAGGAGACGGAAGGAATGCCCTCTGGTGGCGATCATGGGCACTCCAGCTGGTGGATATGACTGTGACTATAAAGACATAAAATGTGAACAAGGTGCACAAGGCAAGAAAAGGTCTATTATGAATATCCAATTCTGGAATACGATTGCTCTCTCCTCTTGATTAAAAATTCTTACATGCCAATATAAGAAAAAAGTGACAGTCTACTCGGAACTAAAGAAACACTGCTTTTTCAGTTATCTTTGACCTTCATGTCATTCCAAAACAATTTATGTGTTGTTCATCTGCTGTGGAAAACAGAATATATTTTTGTAATTTTTTTTATTGTACATAAAATGGTAATCATTGTTGTTCAGTCACTGTTGTTTTGGATTTTTACTTTTAGGTGAAATAATGTAAGAGTAATTAAAGACAGAATTTTGTTTGGTGATGTTTTTATGTTAAGCATCAGCACAGCTAATGTGTCACTAGTACCAGTGATATATAACATGAGTTCACTTGAAAAAAAAAAACTGTCATGTAATATGACAATTTTTCAATTTGTCACATCTAAACACACGTTTGCTGTGCTATGGGATATTAAAGGAAAACAATAGTTTGCTAACTTCTGCCAGATATAGCCACAGATTGTTCTTTGCTGTTTGCACAACCATACCATGTCAGAGCCATATGTCAGAGACTTTTTCTAAATGATATTCTATAGAAAAATTGCCCCCTTAATTTTACATGGCTTTTGCCCTGTTCCTGCACAAAGATAGAATCGAGAAATCTGGAGAATGTATGTCTTAGCTTTATTATGCTATAACGAGAGACAAAACTAATTGTAGGAAGAAAATTCCACTTTGACATAACAAATTATTATAATTTGCTTGGCAGTGATGTAGCTGTAATATCCATAAATACTTTTTTTTTTCTTGGTCATGTATGATATTTTTACCTCATGACTGATAGATAGCACAACCTTAAAGATGTTGTAAACCTGGCATATGAAGAAGAATGAAGAATGGCATATGAAAAAAACACACCAACATATGATCTGATTAGATCAAATAGGCAATAATTTTCTCATAGTTTATGCTAATGTATATTGGTATGTGGGTCAGTGGAGGTCTGAACTCATTTCACCTCATTTTATCTTTCATCCTTCAAATTCTTTATATCTCTCCCCATCCTCGTCTTCCTGTTCTTCTGGCTCGGGGTCCTGACTGGTACACTGCTATTTAATGGTTCAGGAAATCGGATTGCAAAGGCCTTAGACCTGTAATCTTTCACCTCTGGCACCATAAATATGCCACCCATCTCAGATTTTTCTACTGCACCTTCTCTCTTTTGAGTAGCCCATAAAACAGAATGGACATGGTTGATTATGACACTGAAATCCTCCATTTGATTTTTGTAGAATAATAAAAAACAATGATTAGGGCAAAATAAATGTAGTTTGGATTTAAGGGCTTCACTGAGAAAGGTAGTGACAGCAGTAGAAAAGGGGAAAGTGTTTGGTGAATTTTGAAGACTTCCAGCATAACTGCTGTTTGAAAGTCATTTGAGACTAACTTGAATTATTTGCAGTTTCCTTGAGGCTTTATTTATTTATTTATTTATTTATTTGAATTGAGCCACTGCCAAATTGTTGAATTTCCCATCAATAGTAAAACTTAAATTAAAATGTTCTCTTACTGAAATGTCCATTGGTAACCATTGACACTATTCGAGTGTTAGTTCTGCTTATAGGATTTTGATGCCTATCACACATACCTATCTGTATATAAGGTCTATCAATATTATCAGCAGCTTTATCACATCTCTCATGAGCTAATTACCTTCCCCCATCCCAAGCTCATCCTCTCATCCAGTCAGAACTTGGCCTCCTGATATTTCTCTTATATCAGACTCATTTTTCTTGAATTATGTTGTACATTAAATTATTGAACATTAATGATATCTGTAATACATTATGTTGGTTCTGTTTTGTTTACCCTATTGCTGCTCTCCCTGCTCTTATCCGTGCTAGGCTGCATATGGAGGTTTTGCCCCAAAACAAAACCATACCATCAATCCAAACTGTATATGCAATCTGTCAATCATCTTCGACGTTAGTGGTCCTGATAGAAATGTTATAAACCTACTATTAGCCATTACTGTTATCAAAATTTGTATATATATATATATATATATATATATATATATATATATATATATATACATAACGCAGCCATACGTCAGTCTTTAGTGTCACATGATCCTTCAGAAATAATTCTAATATGCTGATTTGCTACTCAAGAAACATTTATTTCTATTATTATCAATGTTGAAAACAGCTGTGCTGCTTAAAATTGTTAATCAGTCATGATACTGGTTTTCAGGATTCCTTAATGATTGGAATGTAAAAAAAACCTGAATTTTTTTTGTAATAATGTAAAATACTTTAATGTTGCTTTTGGTCCATTTAATGCATCCTTGCTGAAAAGCACTGTGAGCTGTTTTTTTTTATTATAATTTTTTTACGTAAAAGTTTTCAAACGATATAGTGAACACCGATCAGGCATAACATTATGACCTAATATTGTGTTGTTCCCCCTTTTGCTGCAAAAACAGCCCTGACCCGTCGAGGCACGGACTCCACTAGACCCCTGAAGGTGTGCTGTGGTATCTGGCACCAAGATGTTAGCAGCAGATCCTTTAATTCCTGTAAATTGTGAGGTGGGGCCTCCATGGATCAGACTTGTTTATTCTGCACATCCCACAGATGCTCGATTGGATTGAGATCTGGGGAATTTGGAGGCCAAGTCAACACCTCAAAATCGTTGTTATGCTCCTCAAACCATTTCTAAACCATTTTTGCTTTGTGGCAGGGAGCATTATCCTGCTGAAAGAGGCCACAGCCACCAGGGAATAGCGTTTCCATGAAAGGGTGTACATGGTCTGTAACAATGCTGAGGTAGGTGGTACGTGTCAAAGTAACATCCACATGGATGGAAGGACCCAAGGTTTCCAAACAGAACATTTCCCAAAGCATCACACTGCCTCCGCCATCTTGCCTTCTTCCCATAGTGCATCCTGGTGCCATGTGTTCCCCAGGTAAGCAACGCACATGCACCCGGTCATCTAAGTGATGTAAAAGAAAACGTAATTCATCAGACCAGGCCACCTTCTTCCATTGCTCTGTGGTCCAGTTCTGATGCTCGTTGGCCAACTGTTGGCACTTTCAGCGGTGGACAGGGGTCAGCATGGGCACCCTGACTGGTCTGCGGCTCTGCATTACACAACAAATTGTGATGCAGTTTATTCTGAAACCTTTCTATCAGAACCAGAATTAACTTCTTGAGCAGTTTGAGCTACAGTAGATTGTCTGGTTGATCGGACCATACGGGCCAGCCTTCGCTCCCTACATGCATCAATGAGCCTTGGCCACCCATGACCCTGTTGCCGGTTCACCACTGTTCCTTGCTTGGAGCACTTTTAATAGATACTGACCACTGCAGACCGGGAACACCCTAAAAGAGCTGCAGTTTCGGAGATGCTCTGACTCAGCCGTCTATCACAATTTGGTAATTGTCAAAAATAATATTACCAGATCGGTGTATATAATTATATCAAAAAAGCATTTTATTTCATGATTAAAACTAAAAAAGAACTCCAAGGTGAAATGGTACCTTTGCCATTAGGCATTTGAAATATTTGGTTGAGCATATTTTCCAAAAAATGATCACCCAGTTATCAACCACTTTTTGGTTTCAATCTGTTTAGAGAGCCCTTTGATATGCTTGTATTTAAAGCACAAAAACACAGTTATTATTTGTTTGTTTGTTTCCACTTAACGTACAGCACACAAGTGGTAGACATGCTTTAGTGATGTTACAATAAGTGCAATAAAAAATAAAACATTTTTTACAAAAAAAGATATCATGACATAAAATGTGCTCAAACAAATGGGTAAGAGGCCAATTAAAGGGTTAATTATGCCATTAATGTTGTTTATGTGAAAATGATAATCATTTAATGACTTTAATGTCTTTGGCACTTGCTCTGACCACTGCAATCCACACAAAAGAGAAAGAGAACAAGAGACAAAGGGAGAGTGCGAAATTGTGTTTCTGTGTGTGGGGACAAAGTGTACTTTAGATTGCTTTGAGGACGGCCAAGAAAAACAGCAATTTTGTTTAGAGAGAATCCTTTTTTGAGAGGTTGAACAGAAATGATTGAGAAGTGTAAAATAAAGCTCTTTGAAAAACACTTGTAGTGCAGCCAGATTGCGAGGTGATTGTGTCACGTGCAGTGCAGTTTGTAATGTAGAGGCATTTGCAACTGTAATAATCAGCACTATAGCGCTCCACTGTATTTGTCTGGCCCTTCTGCCGCCTGCTGTTTGTAAATTCTGCCATGGCAAGCAGTGGTCACATTTGCATGAAATTGACTTGTTTAAATAACCATAAAACATTCATGCAAAAAAAAAAAAAAAACAGCAACGCTTCTGTTGTATCCGTACCATCACTCTCACATTCGTCTTGGAAGTCCATTAAAAATATCACATTATTCCTTCTGTGGGTGCGCTGAGCGTAGCAGAGGATGCAGATGATCTGAGGGATGAATATAAATCACTGAGGAATGGAGACGGACAGAGATGAAGAGTTTAGTGGATTCATTCCACCGTTCGCTCGCTACATCTCGTTCCATAACCGTTTCTGCCAACTTTCAACATCTTTCTAATGGCATTAGACCCATCTGTGTACCACCCCCCGCCAGCCATTTTCAGCCATGGAGGACGTTTTTGTGTGCTGATGAAGTTCAGTTCAAACTGTTTTGGATGGAGATTATATTGAGCAGAGAATCGACTCCTGTCTTGTTGGAACTGTTAAATACATTTAAAGTGAATAGGCCCAGCATGAGAGGACGCATTTCTTCACTTTTTGTGTGTGCACATCAAGCATGCGGTTATTGAAGGCCAGCCAGGTATCTGCAGCTGTGCCATAATCAATCGAGGATAGAAGCTCAGGCCACTTGAAGTAGAAAATGGTCCCTGTGGAGCATAAAAGTAGCTAGACCTTTGACTAATCCATGTTGTAGATTATTCTGGTCGGGAACCACCCATGAAGAGCCGTCTGAATGGCATGTAAAGTGATCAATCACAGTTTGCATTGTTCATGTGTTGTTCAGGGCTATCTGAGATAGATTATACCACAATAATAGACAGTTTGGCATATATTAATATGTAATTTAATATAGTTTTATCATCAGTACTTTAAAACGGATGAATTTAGTAATGTCCCTCTTATTATACACTAAGAATTTTTAATGTCTCTTCTGCTCTGAGTAATATTGTGAAATATTAATATTATTACAAATACATCAAATAATTTCTGTTTTAATATATTTTACAATGTCATTTATTTCTGTGATGGTAAATCAGAATTTTCAGCATCATTACTCCAGTCTTCAGTGTCACATGATCCTTCAGAAATCATTGTAATGTTGATTTGGTGCTCAAGAAACATTTCTGATTATTATCAATGTCGAAAACATTTCTGTTTAATAGCTTTGTTGAAAATCTTCCTGACCCAAAACTTTGAATGGTAGAGTACATCAAATTACAACGTTTTAAAACAAAAATAATGTGGAATAAAACATAACACTATGCAAAAATTGGATAATCCAGTTAACTCAATGTCTTGTTAAGCAATCTGAAGGTCCTCGTTTTTGTGATGACTAGTCGTGTACAGTGAATCATGGCTATTTAGTCTATTTATTTGTTTAAAATCTCTTGATTGTCCTTTTGAAAGGGAATATAAGAGGCAGCTAAGATTTCTTGGTATTTTAGACTATTGAAGTTGCCTTCCACCCTGCAGATCTCTCGCACAAGCCCATACTGCATGTCACCCAAGACCATGATTTTTCCGCCACCAAACTTCACTGTTTTCTGAGTGAATCTCGGATCCATGCGGGCTCCAGTAGTTCTCCTGCAATATTTGCGGCGACTGTGGGTTAATTCAACAGAAGATTGAATCTGAAAAATCCACCTTCTGCCACTTTTCCAGTGTCCATCCTTTTAGCAGGCTGTGGGCTTTGGCAAATGCCACACGGTTTTTCAATTGTCTTTTGTTTAGTGCTGGCTTCTGGGCACTGATTCGACCATGGAGGCCATTTGAGACAGAATCCGACAAACTGTTCTGATTGACACAGGGACTTCAGGTGACCAGGTCTCGTGGAGCTCTGCTGCAGTGGAAAATGGGCTGGCCTTGGATTTTCAAGCCAACAAACGGTCATCTCGAGCAGTTGTCTTGCAGGGTCTGCCTGATCTGGGTTTGTCATAAACATCTCCAGTCATTTCAAATCTTTTTTTATCCTCTGTACTTGACGCTGAGACACTTTGAAGGTGTCTGTCACATCAGCAGTGGATCTGGTCTTCAGCCTCTTGATAATCAAAACTTTAGTCTCAGGGTGAATCTTAGGCATGTTTGCAGAGGTCTAGTTGCAGTTGATGTGAAGGTCTAGTGTACTTTTTATTCGCACCTGAGATCTAATTGATCCATTATTAGTCACAGGTGAAGCTCATATGACAAGGTGACACCACTTATGTCTTTGCAAAAATTGACTCTATCGGCTTTACCAAGCTGTGAATATTAGAATATTTTTGACAGTTTCATTTTGCACTGAAACATTATTACAAAAGCTGTTGGGATTAAAATGAGCCATTTCTTGTAAAAATATCTTGATAAGAAATATATTTCAGCGGCTCTTCAGTTCAATTTGTACACAAGGGTCAAGACTTTTGTCAGGGACTGTATATATAAAGAAGAGGAGAGAAACTAAATTCAAGGTCTGCAGATCTGATCTGAGTGTGACATTGAAGTCAAACAAAGGTATTTTGAGAGAATGGACAAAAACAGACGTGTCAGGTCCTGACTGCTGGAAAATGCTTTCTAGGATATGTTTGAAGTTGAAATCACCTCCAAGGACTAGAGTGGGATGAGAGATGAGGGGATAGTGCTATTAAAAAACAGATATTAATGAAGTAGGTCTCATTCATTAATAATGGCATACATGTTTTGTATTTTTCTGCACAGAAAAGTATCTCAAATTGTCCACCTTCATTCTAATGAGCTTAGATTATTCTAAATGAGGGCACACATGCCCACAGGTACTTAGTACAATAATACACGCCCAAACCATATGCCTGCAAGGACTTTCTGCTCAACCACTCTTGTACAGCCATTTGTCAAATGTGTCCCCAAGTTCTCGACCGAGATATTTAGGGCCAAGTCAAGTATATGCCATTCTCAGAACCAACTGAAACTTGATCATCGTTACCTTTTTTTTAACCTTTCGATGCCGCTGTCCCTCAAATTTGATGATTCCACTTGTAATTATGCCCTTATTTAAATATAAAGCAGCTATTTATACAGTTTCTTTGTTTCTAAAGATTTGAAAGAATGTTATATATCTATATTAGGGTGAGCACCTGGATATTGCTCTGTTGCATGTATTGAGGGAAACGTGTATGAGAGATAAATGTAGCTACTATTATTATACTATGTAAATATTGATTTAAATTAGCTAGAAAGCCTATTTGGCGTCACGTTGGATGATTTTAAATTGTCAGTAAGCTGAATAACAGGCTGGTATAGGTATAAATCATATTTTATACTAAAATAAATGTCCTTAAGTAGCGACTTGTGACTTGTAAGCTCAAATGACAAGGCGACACCATTTATGTCTTTGCAAAAATTCAATCAATGGGCTTTGCCAAGCTGTGAATATTAGAATATTTTTTGACAGTTTCATTTAGCACTGAAACATTATTACAAAAGCTGTTGGGATTCAAATGAGCCATTTCTTCAAAAAATATATATTAATAAGAAATATATTTCAGCGGCACTTCAGTTCAATTTGTACACAAGCAACAAGACTTTTCTCAGGGACTGTACAACACAACATAACATCAAAAACAAATGTAACAACCTATTAAACCATTTCTTTCATATTAATATTGACATAATTTTCTTCATTTTATTTTACCACATGTATTTATGAAGTGAGAAGGCTAGCCTATATGTAGGTTTGGGTATCAATTTTTTTTTTTGTTTTTTTTTTTTATGATAACGGTGCCAAACCGATGCTTAAAAAAAAGAGAGAACGGCTTTTTATTGAGAAAAAATAAAAATAAAATCTTTCAAGTTTCAATTCTTTGCAGAAATATAACTGTCTGGACTAAATTTTTTAAAATATTCTTTATTTTTTATTATTTTTTCCATGGCATTGCGTCATGCTTCTCACGTGACAAAAAGTGCTGTATTACAGTTGCATGTTTTATTTAGTTTTTTTCTTTTTTATTCAAAATATCTGAGATTATGATTTTCAGAAATGTTTAAGTGAATGTGTTTTGCCGATTATAACCCTTTATAATGATCATGTTAGTTGATCTATAATGCAATATCTATAATCCCACCATGTCCAATTAGTCGATTACATACCGGTTATATAGGTACCGGTGCAATACTGGCACCGGGTTTCGGTACCCAACCCTACCCTTATACTGTAAAAAAATGTTGAATAAACTTTAAAAGCTGAATTTGTCATACAAAACATAAGTTGGATTTTTTACAGTGTACTTTTAGTATGCCAATAAAAAAATAATTCAAAATTAATCAGGACAAATGTTTACTTTCAGGAGCCTTCACATATTTGTGAGCTTGCAGCGGGAGGAATCTCTTAAATGAGAACAAGAAGTTCAAAGCTTACAGGGTTCCGTACAGTGACTGCCCGCAGCATTTTTCTGGGGTTTTAAAGGTTCGATTCTCTCAAGTCTGCAGTCGATGCATTCTTTATATCAAGAACACATCCGGGTACTTTCATGCATCCTCTGTACTTGCATTCTTGAGTATTGGAATTGAACTTCGATGGGTGATGTTGATGTAGTACGAGAACACAAGGACGCAAGACCGCTTGAGAACGCATATTGAGAAACAGCCTATATACTCTGATGGGAAAAAACATTATGACCAGTCACAGGTGAAGCGAATATCATTGATCCTCTCCTAAAAATGTCTGGGTAGATTAGATTGTGAGCAAATAATCAGTTCTCGTAATCAGGAATTAAGATCTGAGCGACTTTGAAAAGGGACAAATTGTAATGGGAAGGCGACTGGGTCAGAGTATCACTGAAACGGCAAGGCTTGTTGGTTTCTCCTGGTCAGCAGTGGTGAGAATTTACCAACAGTGGTCCAATAGGGACAAACCAAAACCAGCGACAGGGTATTTGGCGCCCAAGGCTCATCGATGCACAAGGGCAGCAAAAGCTATCCTATCTGGTCCGAGCCAACAGAAGGTCTACTGTGGCACAATTCACACAAAAGTTTAATGATGGTTATTGGAGGAATGTGACACAACAAGAGTGCATATAATGACCCCTGTCCATCATCAAAAGCGCCTATAATCGGGTGTCGGAACTGACCTTGGAGCAGTGGAAGAAGATCAGTCCATTGAGTCTTGTTTTCTTTTACATCACATAGACGGCTATGTAAGTGTGTACAATGTTCTGCTGGGATACCTTGTGTCCGGCCATTCATGTGGACAAAAGTTTGACAAACAATTGTTGCAGACCAGTTACACCCCTTCTTGACAATGGTCTTCCCTGGTGGAAGTGTCCTTTCAGGATATGCACCCTGCCACACACATTGCCCAGGAATGGTCTGAGGAACTTGATGAATTGTTCAAGGTGTTGCTCTGGCCTCCAAGTTCCCCAGATATCAATCTAATTGAGCACCTGTGGGATGTGCTGGACCGACCAGTTTGATCCAAGGTGGCTCCACCTTGCAACCTACAGAACTTAACAATTTGAACACATTTAATCTATCCAAACAAGGTTGTATTATCTTCGTTCCATCTTAGCCCAGGATAAGTCATCATGTCAGACGTTTTACTAGGCTGCTTGCAACGCTAAAAATTTAATCTGTAACACAAGATAAAATGAAAATCTGTTTTGGTCTCATGAAAGCATGGTAGCAGCGACAGTGCGTTGCTCTGACTATAGATAATCTTGCCTCGATAATGATGGCAAAACTAGCAAAGCTGTTGAACTGCCATTTTAACATTAGAAATAAAATTATTATATAATATTAACCCAATTGCTTACTATTCTACACAGATTTTTATGCTTGAATTTGTGTGCACTCTTAAGGGGAATGAGACCTGTTGTACGTACAGTAAATAAAGAAGCAGAATGAAAGATGGATTTTAGTCTTGTGTGGAATTCCCAGTTGCACACCTCTGTCAGTGTCCAACGCCAGTATAATAATGGAATTATAGAACAGCTGTCGAAGGCCTTAATTATAGAATTTTCTAAACGGCTAGAGGCAGCATATATATATATATATATATATATATATATATATATATATATATATATATATATATATATATATATATATATATATATATATATATATATATATACAAATATATATATAAAGCTCTCATTTCCAATGAGGATAAACTTAGAACGAGTGTGCATCATCAGAACTCATTAGCCTCCGACACACTCCGTCCATTACTAATCTCAGAATAAAACAAATCTCTTGCACCTGCCTTATAAATCTCATAATTTATGCTTTGAATGCTGAGTTTTGTGAAAGTTTTGACAAGACTCGAGGACAAACCTAATTATAGGCATAAAAAGACACATTAGCAAAATTGCTTGTGTAATTATACTTAATTTTTTCTCTGCGTTACAGAATCAAGCGTGATTTTTATTAAACCTGTCAAACATCTCTTTGATAAATAGAATCTGAGAATTTGTCAGTAGATTTCATTTCATTTTTTGCTGCCATTGCCATACAGCACATTTTTTCTTGTGATGTGTTGGAAGTAAAGAAGTTGAAATATATACCATATATATGCATTGCCTCATTCATATTTTCACCATGAATGTACATATCAGTAAAAATCTCCACAAGCTGTTCCTTCATGTTTGATGAGATTTTGTCATGAATAAATTTGCGTATTCCCATTGCGTAATTTAATAATAATTTGTTACATTTATATAGCGCTTTTCAAGGCACTCAAAATGCTTTACATATAGAAGGGGGGAATCTCCTCAACCACCACCAATGTGCAGCATCCACCTGGATGATGTGACGGTAGCCATATTGCACCAGAACGCCCACCACACACCAGCTGATTGGTGGAGAGGAGACAGAGTGATGAAGCCAATCAGTATATGTATATATATATATATCGCCTCACTAACACCTCTACCAGCAGCTACCTAGTTTTCCCAGTTGGTCTCCCATATCCAGGTACTAACCAGGCTCAGCCCTGCTTAGCTTCAGTGGGAAACCAGTCTTGGGCTACAGGGTGATATGTCTGCTGGCAATATATGGTGTATTTCAGGACCATAGCCACAGTTGAAAAGGGTCAGTTGGGTAGGCCTACTATTTGTACCAATTCAAAAGAAATTGTAGACTTTTGAGCATAGACTGACATGTTTATGTAAGCCGCTGTTGGTGAGTCGTTATCATGTTCAAGTTAATTCAGGTTTATGTTTAGGGTCATATTTCAAGTTATGGTCAAGTCATGCCATGTGTTTTTTTTTATTATTTTTTATATTGGTTTCACATTTACTCCAATAAAGTGCACATGGGTTCTGTTTCAACTTGCCGTTAGTGAACTACTTGCTACACTGACATGTATTCACAAAGTAACATATAGTTAATAGAATGTTGGGGGACCATCAAAATAAAGTATCAGTATATATTAAGAAGACAGACTAATAACTAGTAGTTAACATGTAGTTACAAAGTTACTTAGAATACTTTGGAAGTTAGTAGAATGTCTGAAGTGGACCGTTGAAATTCTAATATGGCAGAAATGTGCAGCCTTTTGTACCAAGAAAATATAATTTGATTAGCCATAATTATGAGACAAAAGGTCATAATTATGAAAAAGTGTTAAAATTATGAGAAAACAAAATACAAATTTTGAGATGAGATAATTATGTCAATAAAAGTTGAAATTATGAGATATAAAAAGTCATGAAAGTTATGAAAAACTAATTTGATTATCATTTCGACTTTTTTCATCATAATTCCATATCTCATTTAATTTTTACTTTTAGCTTATATTTGTATTTTTATGTAATCATTTTGAATTTGGATTTGTTTTTTTTACTTTGCCGGCAGCCATCGGTTTGAGCAAAATCGGTTGCACAAGTATACTTTTAACACTAAGTTTATTGTTTTTTAGTAATAGATATATAAATAGTCTCACAACAATAACAACAAACATGGTATTTGTCTACTGCTAATGCAGTTAAGTTTACTGTATTCAATGAGAAAGGCCAATAAAAAAAAAAACAGACTGGACTAGTGCTGTTGTTCTCATTTACTTGGGATAGAAAATTAGACTCTCATTATGCTCAGAATCTATTTGTGTTGTATTTTAAGTTTTTGCTTGATGTATTTAGAGAGGCCTGTTGATGATGTACTGCTTTAACACGGGAGCACTTCTACCTGACAAGGAAAAACAATAATTGAGAGAAAACGAGAGAGAAAAGGAATCGCACTTCATATGAAACTAGCGGGGGGAAAGACAAAAAGTGGATGAAAAGTGGATGAAAACAAAACAAAACAAAAAAAAATATATATATAGTAATGCATAGTAATTTTCTTTCTCCTGATTTATTCCCTCTGCGTGATGTTTTCGTTGTTAGAAAGTCATGATGTCCTGTGATAAACAGAGCAGAAGCATATGAAATGTGCAGTAGGAGACCGCTCCCTCCTTATGCAGTTGGCGTTCACTTCCCTGGAGTTTTCCACACCACATCCCCTCAGACAAAATGAAGTATGGGTGCGCAGTCAGATGCCGGTGGATTGGGGAGGTTACAGAAGGATTTATCAGCTTGATTGTGGAGAGTGATGGAGAGGTTGCGCTGTGGCAATCTTTAACTGCACAATTACTCAAGCGGATTTGCCATCACTAGCCTTATCTTCAAACAAGCAGCTTTGATCGATCATCTTGCAGATAGAAATAAGAAAAAATAAATATTTCCCGGCGGGCGGAGAAAGCACCATTTGTAAATCGCTCTGCCACAGGTTAGCCGAGGTGACGGCGCACAGCTGCGGCGCGAGATATCAGCGCTCGTGTGTGTATGGAAAAACCTGCTTACATAACCATCTCCTTTGCCCTTTTTCACCAACTTCTGGCTTGAAAAGCAAGTGTCAAATGTAGTTTGCGGGAAATTTACATGGATCAAACAAATTGGACATGATATGGAAAAGAGAGCTAAACCAGCAGAGGAGGATTTTGGCTGTAGAGCTGGTTTAGCAGGTTGAGAAAGCTGTGTGATTTCATTTGACAAATTAGGTCTTTTCCACAACAAGAAACATTCCCAAGCCCTTGCTTCCCTCACGTACCCTTTATCGATCTGAAGCCTTTTAGGACTGTAATTAGTCCTGGATTAAAAACCTGGCCCAGCACAACTTGGGCACTGTGTGTGTTAGTGGTCCTTCTGTAACACATCTTTCAACTTTCCCTAGATATTTACAGTCATCATTACTCATTTGCTTTCATTAGTATTTTAGTTTGTGAGTACAGGTTTTAAAAACACACACTTACACAGGCTAATAGAACGTTAGCACCCTTTCTAAAGCTCCCACCTAATCTGATACATTCGCCCACACCAGCCTGGCTCTCTGCTGTTCTTCAACCGCTGGGAGAGGACTTTGATTTTCATCAAGTTGAATAAAAGGATCAAGGTCAATGCTTCATTGTAATAGCAAATTTCAGCACACCTCGCTAAACAGGCTGGAGGGCATCTGTTGATGGCAGCATGTGTTCAGCTGGGAGAAGTAATTTTGCTAGGCCAATTTATGTTCTGCTTTGCTGTTAGAAATGGCCAGTGGAAGGTAGGATCTGTCTGATCTTGAGATTAATGATTAGATGGGGAAATGGTCCTTCCTGCTCATTCATCAGTTGATCACTGTTTTCATCTAATCCGATTAGTTCCAGGAGCAGTGATATACAATCCAACATCACAGGGACTTTTCACTGTTTGTATCATTTCACTTGTTAGTGTTTGTGTTTTAGTGTTTTATATTATTATATTCTAGGGATTTTTCTTTCTGGTTGAATTATAGAGTCATTAGTTCACTCAGAATAGACTCCTTCAAACACACTGATTCATACAGAAATGGCTCCAGTGTTTATCTTTATGAGTGATTCATTGAATCATTCATTTATCTGGTTTGTTGAAAACACTGATTTAATTCATGAATTAGTAAGTGATTCAACAAATTCAGAACTGCATACTAACCCCTATAATTATTTATCAGAAATAGAGATAGAGCCATGAAATAATTAATTCAAACTGTTAGTTACTGATACAAACTGATACATTCATAAACTAAACAAATTGTTTTCTTTGAGGGGTTTATTTAAAGCACTGATTTAATTAATGAACTAAACAAGTGACTTCATGAGTGAATCGAGTCATTCATTCAACTGATTCATTCAAACACATAAATTCATTCAGAAACCAGTCTGTCCTTATTAGTCTTTGAATCATTCAAAACTATTTTCGTTGAAAGAGCAACAATAAACAAAGTAACTGCCAATATTTCATCTAAATCGCAAGTTAACTTCCTGTTTACTGAATATGCTTTTTCGTATAAAAGCAATATCTCAAAATAATCTTTGAATGACTTACATGATCCAATGTTTGGACGTTAGATAAACTCTCACCTGATCTTTTATGCTGTGCTATAGATCAAGTTATACACTCTTAAAAAGAATGGTTCTTTGGCGGGGTGTATGGTTCCATACATAATATACAAAGAACCCTTCCATTGCACAAAAGGTTCTTTATTGCGTAGAAAGGTTCTTTAGACTATAAAATGGTAAGGAAAAAAATGGTTCTTTAAAGAACCTTTCACAAAATGGTTCTTCAGGGAACCAAAAATAGCATTGCGGTGAAAACCTTTTTGGTTCTTCCTGGCACCTTTATTTTTAAGAGTGTAATAGGCCAGTGGTCTGTCTTATTAATGTGGGTCCAATCAACTGTCTGTCCACAAGTTTCAGTCACTTCAAAGGCAACAAAAAACGCTCACATTCATAGCAAGAGAGCAGATAAATAGAAAGCAGTGTCACCATAAAAGTCTCTCTTTCTCTGTCTCTCTTTTTCTCCACAGGTCTCTCAACAACCCTCTTTCTGCTTCACTCATTACATCCCATTTACTCCTGTCTTTCTCTCCTCTCTGTCTCTGATGTCTATTATTTCTCATTTTCCTTGTCTTAATATTTGCCTCCACAGAGAACAGATGGTTTTTTGTTCCAGATGAAAAGACAGATCTTCTTCATATTACCATTGGCTTGGTGCAAAGATCCATCAGAAAGAATATAGGTAAAGGAATAACAGGGCAAGAATAAGAGAGAGAATAGGAGAATTAGAGCGAAGGTCTACCTGTATCTACCCGAAGGAGTTTTACCTGTATCTTTCTGAGGTTTACATAATTATGCCTTAGGTAATGGCCATCATATTACAGCCATGAGAATCCTGAAAAAAAAATGTTTTCCACAAAAATATAAAATCAGCAGGATGATATAATACTGAAGACTAATGGCTGGAGTAGTTAGTACACTAAGGGCCAGATTTACTAAAGAAGGCAAATTAGTGTGAGAGCATGGGTGGAAAGTTCTGCATGTGATCTATGGACAACGTGCAAATTAAAGAACAGATACAGCAAGATCATTTTCATAACAACTAACGTGACCTACCAAGAGCAGCGCAAATTAGCGTCTAGTTTAAAGCCTTGTGCCCACCGGGACAATTATCCCCAGCGTTTTGCGACGTGTCTTTGTGTTCACCCAATCGATTTTTACTGGTCAGAGTGAACATGCAAATTCACTCCCTGACAGTAGATGGTGCTTTTGATTTGGTTGCAGATTGAATAGGATTATTCTAATTCGAATCTTATTGGATTTGCAATTCCTCTCCATAACAACTCTGTCTGTCCATTTTGTAGTCGCTGTGGCTTTTGCCATAAAGTTCTTTGTATTCAGACACCAAAAAAAACAGCAGCTCTACATTTATCTTGCCTCGTTGCATCTTCTTCTTCGTCTACTTACTTCCTCTTTGTCTTCTTCTTGTTGGGTATCAATGTGGGCTCGACAAGACCATTTTGTGTTTGAGCGCCACCTAGTCATGTTTTACTGTAATTTCAGCCGCTCCAGGCACGGCGATATCCTTGGTCGGCCAGTTTTTAACAAGGCCCGCACAAGTTTTTTTTTTTTTTTGTTTACTCACGAGGCCTTAGATGTCGGCGATAAGTGCGTGTGATAATCGTCCTGGTGTGAAAAAGCCTCAAGAACAAGCCTGGGCTTTTTTTTCTCCAGAAAATTGACTAGCTCAAACTTTAGTATGTAACCTTGCATTATTCATTTAAATAGTCTCCTCCCATATATTTTGCATCTGAAAGGGAAACTTAATGCATATGCAATAACGTCAGCCGCAAAAATAACTCTGTCCTTGCCTTTTCAGTTAATTTTCTCACTGCCTTTAGGAGGGGAGCGCTGGGCACAACCTAACAGGGGTTGTAATCTTATATCTGTTATCTAACAGTTGAGATTGTTCTTTAATGCTGATCTAACAGCAGAAGACACGAGCCGGGTTTAAATCCCAGTTGTGCAGATGGGGAATGTTGTAACTCTGCGTTACAATGAGCCCCTATTAGAAATATGCTATTATATTCTATAGTTTTTTTAATTCTTTTGAGAAACCCTGAGAAAAGGGTGAATTATGACTGAGAGTCAATGTTCAGAAATTATGAATTTTTCTTATGTTTTGGACTATGCTGTATAGCTGTATTTAGCGATGTGTTTGTTGTCAAACTCAAAAATTTGTGTAATTTTAATTATTAAAAAATGCCATTATTTTATTTAAAAAAGTTAATAATGGTATTTTATGGTATTTATGTTTTTTTATTATTATTATTATTATTATATCAGATAACATTTTAAGCTGTTATTTCCTCATGTTACAATGTACCCTACCAATGGTACCAATGTTTTCACATTACACTTTCATTCTTTCGGGGTAAATCAAGAAAAAAGTATACACTATATTAATGGGAGAAAAAAAAACACATAATTGTACTAGACATGTGTGAAATTAATGTGGGGGAAAATAAATACTCTGAACCCCAAGGGGATTTACACAAACTGAGAGTCAAAAAGTGTTAGGTTGTGACCCGCTCTCCCCTAAATTGTTGATGCAAGCTGCAAGTAAATCTGGCCCTAAAAGTATTTAAAATACTTTTTGTGCAGATTTTTTGTCACAAGTAGAGAGAAAGAACATGGACACGAGATATATTATATTATTTAAAGGAAGTTGTAAGCTCTTCAATGAATACATGCATTGAATAATTGAAGTTTACCCTCTTGAACTGATTGCTGTTGAACCAAAATAAGTATCAAAGCTGTCTGCTAAAATGTACTGTTTATTAAAGCATATCTTCTTTAAGTGAATAACAGCAAATGAAAATCCACAAGCTGAGCCTCCAAAGGTCATTTGGTCCAATCCGCACCCTGCAAAGTCTTCTCCAAATCAATAATGTTAAGAATTATTTTGTAAATGTATTTTCTTCTCTTAACTTTTTATCAGCCTATTTAATGAACCATTGAGGGCACCTCAAAATGTTTCCGGTCTGCACAGCTAGGACTCCAATATTTATGTTCTTCTATGAGCAAATATCACGAAGGATTCTTAATTTAATGAGAACAGGTAAAGGGGGGGACCGTCAGAGCCAGGAATGTTTAGACGCGAGTGCCATCAGCACAACAGCAACAAGCAAGCAAGCCATTTGGTTCGTGGCTGTGAAGAACAGAAGTCAAAGTGATAAGGAGTTGTCTTTTTTCCCAACCTCTAGCCTTGGAATTGAATTAACATTTCCATGGCAACCACGGTGGTCTCTCTCTCTCTCTCTCTCTCTCTCTCTCTCTGCCCCCCTCCCTCCCTCATGCTCTAATCGTTTCTCTCTCCAGTGTAAATTCCTTGAATTTCTTGAATTTCCCCCTCTCCTTTTACCGTCAATTTATTTGGACGCTATTTTTGATCTACAAAGTCGCTTCTAATACTTTAGCAGGCAGGCAGGACGAGCGGCGGCCGTCATTGAAAAGGCAAAGAGGGTGAACAACGATTGCGAGCACAGAATCAGGTTGCCATTTGTCATCACGGAGTGCAGAGGGTGACATTCTTTATAATGTGGAAAAAGACACATTCCCTGTGACCACAATGTCCCCAGCGCTGCCCTGAGGTTCTGTCATATAGTCTTGGACATTTCATTATTGCTAAATGCTAAAGCCAAAAACAACATCCGCTTCTCTATAGCGCAAAATGTGTTTGTATTATTCATTACACCTTATATTGTCATATATCTGCATGCTGTTGTCCGAGTATAAGCCAAAGCTGATGTCTATTTTCTTGGCTATTGGTTCCTTTTAGTGTTGCTGTTGAGTTAAATTATTTCTAGAAGAAAAAAAGTCTCTCTCTCTCACTTCCATCTCGCTCCTTCAGACAAGCATGTAAATCGGCTCTAGCTGTGAGTTTCATCAGAATATCGTGAGGGAGCGATCTGCTCTTCATTTTAGCAATAATGTAAGCGCATCTGAGAGCGGCCCAACTGCCCCAGCTGACGGAGAGAAGCCGGGACAGATACGGACGATTATACTGGCTGAAATTTTGCCTGCCGGTGCCAGAATTGAGCAACACTGACAGTTTTTCCATTCTTGATTACAACCCATCACCGAACTACTGTAGTCTCATTCCATGTCAGTTTAACATAATGCACGAGGCTGTGCGCATAAATCCACATTAATGTGTCCAGGCTTTGTTTTGCTGTCTGCTCTGATTGCGTTGTTGTTCTGCTGTTTGTCATGGTAGAGATTCCATTTTGGTAACAGTGGGACACCCATTTTCTCATCAATAATTCAGTCTTTTCCCATTAAAATCACGTTGTCTCATGTTTTTCTCCGGTTTGGGTCGGGAGAAAGCATGCATTTTATGTTCGTAAATGCTTAAATTGTATTACGATAATGATCCTTCGCCTTCCAAGAAATACCCTCTGCTTCATCTTGCAGTTAACACAGATGTGTAATTTTTGCCTTAAGTGTTTTTCTTTCTTTTCTCGTTTTGGCTGCACGCTGGCTTGGCTGACATGGACATCTTTAGGGAGCTCGGGGAAAGCAGGGCCGAATAATGAAGAGAAAACATTAGAAACTGCAGAGACTTATATATATATATATATATATATATATATATATATATATATATATATATATATATATATATATATATATATATATATATATATATATGTATATATATATATATATATATATATATATATATATATATATATATATATATATATATATATATATATGTGTGTGTGTGTGTGTGTGTGTGTGTGTGTGTGTGTGTGTGTGTGTGTGTTTATAGTCTTGAGCTGTACTCTTCTGCTATGAACATAAATCGGAGCACTGTAGTCTCTTTTTCATCCTAATTGCTACTTAATTAAATACTAGCACTCGTGTGCCCGGGAGCCCTTAGCGGAAGCCTAGCTCGTACAAACGGCTCTCCAAGCATGAGCACTGGGAAGCTGCCAGTCTCCAAATTGGATCAGAGGCTCTTTTTAAATTGGAATCTGTGTTGAAGTATCAGAGAGATTGGATTGCTGACAGCGGACAGAATTAAGGCATTAAACATAGCATCTGTCCAGGTTCAGGACAGGACACGGTGGACATTGAGAGGGCTGTCCCCGAAGTAGGAAGAGTGAGAAAGGGCTAAGTGGCACGTTTCTTCTGGGTTTGAGCTCTCTTTATTGTGTTCATGCATTTCCTCCAGCAAGTCTTGTGCATATTTTGGGTGACTGGCTCATGCAGACCACCAAAGACATTCTAAATATATCTGTAGGTTTGAAGAGTTAAGAGACCAATTCACTTCGTTCATGCTACATGAGCAGAATGAATTTCGGTGTAAATCAAAATACCATTCTTACATAAATTGACTCATTCAATTCAATGTGACAATTTACAAAAGAATGCTTTCACAAATTATTTACATACAAATTTGTTCTGCTTGTGTTTTATGAATGAGGCACGAGTCAAGACTTAATCCCTTGCATTATGTAATATCGGGTCACCGTTACTATCATTATAACCTATGTATAACCTACCACAGGCACCTATGTAATTTCATAGTGTAAAGACAAATAGTTGGCTTTCATTGTTTTAACTAAATATTAAAACATCTGCAGGAAATTTGATCATTTCATATAAATAAAACATAAATGATACTACTACATACTACAGATTCACTCGGTGGATATATGACATATTTTTTAACCATAGACGCAGAAAATTCTACTATATATATGTATGAAATTTGCATTGTGTTTTGAGGGAAGAAAAGAATGAAATATACATTTTGAACTGGAATTTGCCCCTGAAATTCACTCCTTTGACTCAGTCCCCTATATATCGTTTTGTATCTGATTACATCATACTGCCAGTGTTTCATTTTTCTTTCTTCTCTGCATTCAAATAAAATGATAAAAATAACCTTAGATAATAATGCAATCAACCACACATAGCAGCAGTGTAGGAATCCGCTGGAATCCATCATTATGACTCACAGAGTCTAAAACCAGCCAGATACATCCCACACTCACAAAAACTGATTATTACTGTCTTACATAATCATTAAGAACATCTTTCATGTGCACTTGATAGGTTGGATATATTGTGGGGTAAAGACTTGTCCCTGATCAGCCCCTGCGAGAGATTAGAGGAGCTTTAGGGGGATGATATGGTCGCTGTGAGGAGTAATATGGGATAGAGATTAAACAATGTGGACTTTTATCTTCTATTATACCATGTAGGACTTTTATTGTGCCTGGAAGGCCATCCATGGCCTTTTCTAAAGGTAATAGAAGCATTAAGCTTCTTATATCCAGTCTTACCAAATATTGTTCAGTCATATCCTATAAAGAAGGCCTAAAATGTGTAGTACAGAAATTTTTAATTAAATTAAAGGAAAGTTCAACCACAAATGAAAATGATGTCATCATTTACACACCCTCATGTTGTTCCGAACCTGTATGACTTTCTTTTTCTGTGGAGTACAAAATTGTTTGGAGAAAAAACATTTTTGTTTTTTTTGTGTTCTGCAAAAGGAAGAACGGGTGGTTTGGCTGCTGTTCTTTCTCCATTCACAGCGATTTAAACGCACCTGTCCAGGAACGTCTATAATAGAGCCAATTTTGATGTCATGTTAACTCTAAGTATGGTTAAAGGACCATTTTGTCCTTCTTTAGAGAGGCTTATTTTTTGTTAAGAAACAGACTTCACACTGCCTTATTAGTCTTTTTGCTGCTCCAATGATATTGAGTGTTTGAACAGAGTTGTATAAAGGTAGCTTGTGCAAATATTCATCTGTTCAGAGAGTTACTGTCTGTGCACATGGAAATTTTATGTTTGTTTATGGTGGTAATACTTGTTATTTAGTGGTTAGAATCCATGTATGTCCAAATAGAAGAGGCCTGTATTTTTTATTCTGACAGCATCACTAACACATTGCATGCATCTCTTGCTCACTCTTCACATGGATTTAGCGTTTTACTGAGACGAGTGCTGGATGTGTGTTATGATTACAAATGTACGGTGTCGCTTGAGGTTTCAGAGTGTTTTTCTGAGACTCTGACTAGTTGTTAGTCTCAAGCTGGATAACCCTTCCCATCCTCAACTGGGAGTTAGCCCTGTCTGCGCCGTCCTTAGACACTTCATGATCACAAGCTGCGATCGAATAGCTCACGGGAGAAGCAGAAAAGATCATTAAAACTAAGACTTTAAGAGAAATGTGTAGTAAAAGAGAGAAAAGACAATTGAACTCAGAGGATTCTGGGCCCGATTCTCATTCATAATAAAAGGAATTGTCTGGAATTCAGTTTTGTTTTTCTGTGGTTAATTACCTATGGCTTAAACAATTAATGAGCAACAATAAATGGCAATAGGAAACAATCTCTGCTCACTGTACCTGAATCAGTGCCTGCGGTTTGGAAAGAAGAAGACAAAGCAATCTAACGCATCGATCCGACTACAGGAGATGTGCCAAACTCACCTTTAACAACCTTAAAGTGGTGGAACGGAAGGAAAAATACAGTTCCAGTATAGACAGTGTTTTCCACACACAGGTGTTTCTCTAAATAAAACACTGAATGGAGATGTTAAGGCTGAACTATTGATGTATATTTGACATTCTGTGGTGAAATGAGGGTAAAACATCTGTAGCATGAACTATAGTGCAAATCAATGCTGGAACAGGCGCAGTTAGTTAGAATGTCATGCAGAATGCCATAAGGGTTGACTGCAGCTTCAAATAAATAAATATGAATGACTGTTTTCAGTTCAAAGTAAAAAAGAAATGACTTTCACAAAGTGACTTGTCTTTCAAAGAGACTTGATATCTCCCATTGTGTCTTTATAGCTCACAGTTATGACTTAAAGGTACAATATGCAACTTTTTTCAATATTTTCAAAAGTTATATAGTAAGCAAGTACATCATGAATCCATCTCCCCCAAAAAGTGTTTGTCTTATTGGCTTTTATATTACTATATGATTGTATAAAGTATTAAAATATTATTATCTGGAGAATATATTTAAATTGAATTGACTATTTTGTAAATACCAGGTGTCTCTGTCATGCTGTGTATGAAGCAAAGCAGAGGCGGATCCAATAGCGGGTGCAAAATAATCTCTTTATTACTTGCAATGACTTAGCGAATACAGCAGTAAAGCTCAGCAGTCTCTGATAGTTCGTGGCAGGCAGACAGTGACAGGAGATCCGGAGACGGTGCAGCATACGTGACACAGGGACACAATGGGCAAGGACCAGGCAACGGGAACTCCAGGACGAAAACACTCCAGAAGACACGGAAAGACGATCCACAAAACCAGACACGGGAAGAAGACTGCACACGAGGACACACAGGGACAACTGCAACGATCGACAAACACAGGATGTGGGTAAGGCAATTATATAGGCAGGTGAAATGAGGTGCAGCTGATGAAGTGGTGATTGCAGTGATCAGTGACCATGCCTCCAACACAACCAAACAACATCTAGAGAGAAATTAGTCAGTGAATCAATGAACCGTGACAGTACCCCTCTCCCTATGAGCGTCTCTGATGCTCCCAGGGGACCCTACCTGTCGATTGTAATCATCGATAAGGGAGTGGTCCAGTATGTCCCTAGCAGGAACCCAACTTCTCTCCTCCGGACCGTAACCTTCCCAGTCCACCAAGTACTGAAATCCGCGTCCCCTCCGCCTGGAATCCAGAATACGGTTGACCGAAGAAGTGGGTTCCCCATCTGCGAGTCGCGGCGGGGGAGGAACCGTGGTAGGCGGATTAATCTTGGCATGAAATACCGGCTTTAATTTAGATACATGGAAGGCGGGGTGAATTCTCCTGTACGCAGGAGGTAGTTTAAGGCGGACTGCCACCTGACTAAGAATCTTGGTGACAGGGAACAGGGCAATAAATTTAGGAGCAAGCTTATTGGAAACGGAACGCAGAGAAATATTCTTGGATGAAAGCCACACCTTTTGACCCACGACATAGACGGGAGGCTTACGACTCAACCCATAAGATCTGTTGGCTCCAGGAGGAAGGATTCTTGGACACCAAACATCATAACGTTCTCTCAAGGTCCTGGTTGGCTCGCTCGGTTTGTCCATTGCTCTGGGGATGGAAACCCGAGGATAAACTAACCGTCGCCCCCAGTAATTTACAAAACCCTCGCCAAAATTTTGACACAAACTGGGGCCCCCTGTCGGAAACCACGTCTATTGGAAGGCAATGTAAACGAAAGACGTGGTTCACGACAGTCACCGCTGTCTCCTTAGCAGAGGGTAATTTAGGTAAAGGAATAAAACCACAGTGTTGCCCTGAGAGGGCGGGAGGGCGGTAACAAAATCCGATGTGAGACCATGGTCTCGAAGGGACAGACAGCGGTTGGAGTAACCCATCTGGGGGACAATTGGAAGTTTTACCAGTGGCACAAACTGAACAAGCCGAAACAAAATCTCAGACGTCCCGAGCCATACCTGGCCACCAGAATCATTGCTTGACCACAAAATTGGTCCGACTGACCCCTGGATAATGCTACATTGGAACAATGACCCCATCAGATGACGTCGGACCGTAACCCCTCCGGCACGAATAATCGACTCGGTGGACCGGCGGGGCGCATTCCCTTCTAAGGCCGCTCTGACCATCGATTCGATCTCCCATGTGAGTGTGGAGATAATGAGTCTCTCGGGAAAATGCACTGGAGCAGAGCGGATCGGTCAAAAATACGCGATAAAGCATCAGGTTTGATGTTTTTATAACCTGGGCAGTACGAGAGTGAAAATTCAAAACGTCCGAAAAAAAGAGCCCACCGAGCCTGCCTAGAGTTGAGTCTTTTAGCAGATCATATATACCTCAAATTCTTGTGATCTATCCGGACTATAAAAGGAACCCCCGCTCCTTCTAACCAATGTGGTCAAACTGCAAACAGTTCTCTGTTGCCAATGTCTTAATTACGCTCAGCTGATGACAAACGATGGGAGTAAAACCCGCACAGATGCATCTTGTCATCTGAGGAAGAGCGCTGGGATAGAACCGCTCCTACCCTCACCTCTGACGCATTGACCTCCACCACGAACTGACGTGAAGGATCAGGTGCCACGAGAATAGGAGCCGAAACAAAGCGGCTCTTCAGTTTGGTAAATGTAGCCTCGGCTACACTAGACCACCTGAATGTCGTTCTGGGGGAGGTCAAGGCTGTCAGAGTTGGCTGAAGTTACGAATAAATCGTCGATAAAAATTGACGAACCCCAGAAACCTCTGTAGGGCCTTACGGGAATCTGGACTTGGCCAATGTATCACAGCCTTTACCTTGCTGGGATCCATGCGCATTCCCTCGGATGAGACGATATACCCAAGAAACGGAACAGACTGTGCATGAAACGTGCATTTCTCCGCCTTGACAAAAAGCCCATTCTCTAGCAACCTCTGGAGCACTCGTCTGACGTGCTGAACATGTTCCTGGAGAGAAGAAGAAAAAATCTGTATGTCATCCAGGTAGACATAAATAAACAGATCTACCATGTCTCCCAGCACGGCATTGACGAGTGCCTGGAAAACAGCAGGAGAGTTGGATAGGCCGAAAGGCATGATCAAGTATTCAAAATGGACCCTGGGGGTGTTGAACGCTGTTTTCCATTCATCGCCCTCCCTTATGTGAACCAAATGATATGCATTACGTAAGTCCAATTTTGTGAATATGGATGCTCCCTGCAACCTCTCAAAGGCTGAAGACATCAGCGGCAAAGGATAGGTATTCTTTACCGTGATGTTATTCAGCCATTGGTAATCAATGCAAGGTCGCAGAGAACCATCCTTCTTACCCACAAAAAAGAACCCCGCCCACGCTGGAAAAGAGGAATGACGGATGAACCTGGAAGCTGGAGAATCAGAAATGTATTTCTCCATGGCCTCCCTCTCAGGAGTAGAAAGAGAGTATAATTTGCCCTTAGGCGGAGACGTACCTGGCTGTAATTCTATAGCACAGTCATAGGGACGAGGAAGAGGTAGAGAAGCAGCTCTGGACTTACTGAACACTTCCTTCAGGTCAAGATACTCCGTGGGCACGTTTGACTCATCCTGCAACACAATCCTAGACACAGATGGGCGGGCAGACACAAGACAAGAGGCGTAACACTGATCGTCCCAGGCAGAAATAGTACTGCAACCCCAGTCAACCCTGGGGTTATGCTTGACCAGCCAGGGATGACCGAGGACGATGGAAACCAGATGTGAGTCAGTGATGAGGAAGTCGATGGTCCCCGTGTGGTTGCCAGAAGTGATCAGAGTGAGAAAGTCAGTGGAGTGGGTGATGGCAGGAAGAATTTGTCCATTTAAAGCGTGCACAGTGATGGGATGACGGAGAGGCTTGATGGGGATCTGGAGCTGATCGGCCAATGAACTGTCAAAGAAGTTACCTTCCGCCCCACTGTCCACCATCGCCTGGCAGCTGTGATACCTGTCTGCCCATTGAAGTCTTACCGGGAGGAGAGTGGTGGATGAGGATTTCCCCAACCTGTAACCGCCTGACAGTAGCCTCCACTCTACTGTCGGGCTTGATCTTTTACCGGGCAGTGGTTGAGGAAATGCCCCATCCCACCGCAGTAAAGACAAAGTCCTCCTGTTCGTCGTCGTTCTTTCTCCTGGAAAGCCAAGCTCTACCAACCTGCATGGGCTCGAGATCGACGGGTGGGCTGACCGTGCACTCTCTCTGGAACTCCCAGGCGACTCAGGAAACAAGTTGGGTTGAGAACGCTGATCCCGCCAGAGCCAGAGCCAGGTCCATAAGCACGTTGAGGCTTGTGGGGGGTTCCAGAGTGTAGATCTCCTTCTGCACACGGTCAGCCAGCCCATGCAGGAAGATGTCCCACTGCACCTCCTCGTTCCACTTACACTCTGCGGCCAATGTCCGGAATTCGATCATATAGTCAGAGACGGGTCGGTTGTCCTGGCGAAGATCCGTGAGCCTGCAGGCTGCTTCGCGACCCGCGATCGCGCGGTCAAAGACCCGTCTCATCTCTTCGGAGAGTGCAGGGAACGAGGAACAGCATGGATGATGATTCTCTGGTGTGGGAATGCGCGGCTCAGGCTGGTAGCTGGTGTTAACTGATTCGGGGGGAACGGCGGGTGGGGCTGACGCAGTGGGTGAAGTCAGCTGTTGTACTTGAGTGGTGAGCTCGGACACCTGTGTCACTAATGCCTGCACCGCTCGTGTGGTAGCGAATAACTGTTCATCCTGTTGAGCCATACACTGCTGTGTATTGGAGAGAAACTCTTGTAACTCTGCTGCTCGCTGGATCCATCATGGTCGATCGTTGTCACGCTGTGTATGAAGCAAACCAGAGGCGGATCCAATAGCGAGTGCAACATAATCTCTTTATTACTTGCAATGACTTAGCGAATACAGCAGTAAAGCTCAGCAGTCTCTGATAGTTCGTGGCAGGCAGACAGTGACAGGAGATCCGGAGACGGTGCAGCATACGTGACACAGGGACACAATGGGCAAGGACCAGGCAACGGGAACTCCAGGACGAAAACACTCCAGAAGACACGGAAAGACGATCCACAAAACCAGACACGGGAAGACGACTGCACACGAGGACACACAGGGACAACTGCAACGACAAACAAAGGATGTGGGTAAGGCAATTACATAGGCAGGTGAGATGAGGTGCAGCTGATGAAGTGGTGATTGCAGTGATCAGTGACCACGCCTCCAACACAACCAAACAACATCTAGAGAGAAATGAGTCAGTGAATCCATGAACCGTGACAGTCTCAGCTGAGCACTTGATTAAATCATTACAACTGAGTGCAAACATGTCCCCTTTTATTTAAAGGGCTCATGACATGAGATATCAAATTTGACATATAAGAGGTCTTTGTACCATTAAAACATCCTGAAAGTTGCATTTGTTAAAATGTCCTCCTCATTATAAACAAAGCATTTATTCATCAATCGCCGAAAACACCTTGTTTTGATATTGCGGATCTGTGACGTCACATGGGAAAATATATTTGCAAATGATTGCCTCCAGATGGCCCTGTATAGGTCATAAACCCTGCCCTCTCCATGTAATCAAATTGGACCTGAAATATCAAGTTTCACTTTTTGAATGGAATTAGTGAAATAAATCAACTTTTTGATGATATTCTAATTATATGACCAGCACCTGTATGTGTGTGTATATATATATATATATATATATATATATATATATATATATATATATATATATATATATATATATATATATACACACACACACAAATTATGACCACCTTATCCACATAATGTAAAAGAAAACGTGGTTCATCAGACCGGGCCACCTTCTTCCATTGCTCTGTGGTCCAGTTCTGATGTTCATGTACCCACTGTTGGAGCTTTTGCCAGTAGACAGGGGTCAACATGGGCACCCTGACTGGTCTGTGGCTGTGTTGCACCAATGCAAAAAACTGTGATGCACAGTGTATTCTGAAACCTTTCTATCAGAAACAGTATTAACTTATTGAGCAGTATGAGCTACAGTAGCTCGTCTGTTTGATCGGACCAGACAGGCCAGCCTTCGCTCCCCATGTGCATCAATGAGCCTTGGCCGTCCATGACCCTGTCTCCGGTTCACCACTGTTCCTTCCTTGGAGCACTTTTAATAGATACTGACCACTGCAGACCGGGAACACCCCACAAGAGCTGCAGTTTTGGAGATGCTCTGACCCAGTCGTCTAGCCAACACAATTTGTCCCTTGTCAAACTCGCTCAAATCCTTAAGCTTGCCCATTTTTCCTGCTTCTAAAACATCAATGTCCATTTGTGTATAATGGAGGGTTCACAAATAAACATTTGAACTTAAAGGGCACCTATTATGCAAAATTCACTTTTATAAGGTGTCTAAACATACATGTGTGTTGGCAGTGTGTGTACACAACAACCTTATAATGGTAAAAATCCACACACTCCTTTTTTTTTATCCCCATAAATCATAAGCAGTGTCTCAGAACAAGCCGTTTCCAGATTCCTGCAGTGTGACGTCACACTGCAAAGGCCCCGCCCACATGTGTTGATGAACACTGACATACTAGCACAGACGCTCAGAGAGCTGTAGTTGAGCTGTTCGCAGTCCGCCATGATTTTCTCCTCCAGAGCATTAACAGCAGCATTCAAGTAAAGCTACTAAAGTTCAGTCAGTCAAGAGCAGTGAGTGAATTTCTGTTTATCTTCTATTGTTTGATAGAGAACTAGTATAGTTTAATAGACTACTCACGGATGTGCTGACATCCAGCTCTGTGTGCATATGACAGGAGCATGTGTGTGTGTTTAAGTTGAGAGCGAAACGCATGCAGATGATAATATTTCATGATGATGAAGACCTGCAATGTCACATGAACGTGTCTGCAATAGAGATGATTATTAAAACAAACAGATATCATGTTTCAGTTTTCATTCGCGTGTTCACTGCTGTGAATGAGCTGTGAACGAGATGTGTAGGCTCCGTCCTCTTGGGTGGGGAGTAGCAGCTCATTTGAATTAAAGGAGCCACGCACCGAAAAGCTCATTTTTCTTAAATCCCAAAATTGATCTGAAACTTCACAGGCACACTCTGGGGACACCTGAGACTTATATTACATCTTGTAAAAAGGGGCATAATAGGTGCCCTTTAACTCAATTATGTTAAAACAGCATTCCTTTATTTTATGTTATAAACCTGATTGAATTAGGTTACAACAACAACAAAATTAGAATTTACATGTAGAATCAGGTAGAAATACCTCCTTAAAACAACAAATGCTCATGTTCACTTTTTACAGTGTATCAAAATTATATAAAAAAATAACTTCTGGAAGCGAAGCAATCAGATTCAAGCCACCGATTTAGGGTGGTCTGTGGGCTGAGGTACAGATTGGAATATAAATGAGTGTAAAAAACAGGAACACTGTTGAATTTTATAGGAGAATAATGGGAAGTTAGGAGGTTATGAGAGAAAAAAACAGCTGGAGGAATGGTAGAAAAGAGCTGATGACAGCAGAAAGACCATGGGTCAAGGCTCTGAGAATTTGGTTGGATGTTTGAGTTCTCATTCAGCCCACTATGACCTGTTGACCTCTTTGGAAATATCTCAGACTGTCTCTCTTTCCTCTGATGCAAACACTCAGGATTCTCTTCCTTTTGGTACACACACACTCAACCCAGAAACAGTGTCACATCTGCACACATGCTCCTTGTGTGTCTCAAGAACACTCTGATGTGTTGGAGGAGTGAGCTGAATGCTCAGAGGCATTGAGGTGCACAATAAGTTGCAGCTCATTCTCCTCCAAAGAACATTGCATTCTGAGAAAGAGAGAGAGAGCCAAAGCAGAAAATGAGAGTGCCACTGTCCTCACAACTTCCCGGCCTCACAGTTACCCTGTTCCAGTGATCATAGTAACTACAGTGAATGTAATGGAAACATGGTTTGATAGTGCATGATCACAGCGCTGCTGTGTTTATTAGAGAGTAAACAGGACAATGGTTGCTTTCTCCAAAAGATGAAATAGAGTTTTGATAGTTGCTTTCTACTTGAAACGATGAGAGGGACACATCAATCCCAACCGCTTCCTTTTCTTTCATTCCTCAGTGCCCGACCATCTGTCACAGACACACCGTGGTGCAATCACTTTCTTTTTCAACTCTCTATCAGCATTTCTTTCTTCACCTTTCTCCTTTCCTTCTGCTCATTCCTCTCTTTTTTCAGTCACATCCTCCTTTCAAGCATTCTCCTTTTTGTATTTGCCCTTCAAACACATGCACGCACACACACAAACACTCACAGTATTTCCACACACACATTCACATCTTTCCAACTGAGTCTGGCTGCAGAGCTGCACTCTCAGCTCACATGCACCTTTGCGATGTCAAATAAGCTCTCGGCCAGTATACGGGGAAAATGCGAAGTGATTATTTGCACTGGGTGTAAATAGCACTGGCCACACAGCATGGCTATTTGCACCTCAACAGCCTGGTGGAACCAGACAAAACCATGAAAAAATGCTATTTAGATTTCAGAGAAGTGGCCTGGAGGGTACAGAATGCATTGGTGTTTTGCGCGGAATACCTGGGGTTTGAATGCAGGTGTAACATTTTCCAAACAGAGACTCTGCATTGTTTCCAGTCTCCGCTCTCAATCTCAGTTAAAACAAAAGCTAAAATTAAATAGAAAAATACAAACACTATATATTTTATTATCATACAGCAATTATTAATAAACTACTGTGTATATATATATATATATATATATATATATATATATATATATATATATATATAATATCCCATGAGATCTGTCAAGAGTGCTGTTGTTGTATATCATATTAACAGAAGATATTGCTTTTATTCAACAATAGTTCTATAAACAAGAACAAAAGCCAAAGCAGAATCAATCGACACATATCTAAGCCAGACACATTATTGGAGTTTAGTTTATGAAGGAATCAGTGAATTAAATGTTTGAGTAAATGATTCAGTGACTCATTAATTAAGACAGTCTTGTGTTTCATTTCTGAATTCCTGAATTAATCACTTGAACGAATCGCTTATAAAAGACTCAAAAACTCACTCATACAAACAGCTAGCCTTGATGCCAGCCGAACTTAGTCCCGCCCACAAAATTTAAGGTCTGGAAGTTTGGTCTGGACTTGATCCGTTGTGGAGCAACTATGCTCGAATCAGAACTGTTTGGACCAATCAAATTGTCTGGGAAGGTTTTATGCGATGATGGACAGATTATCAACACTAATGTAATCATCCACGTCACCAAAGAGAGCTGGTGTTGAATTAGTTTACTGAATGGTGAACTTGTGCTTTCACCTTTACTATTTCTCTCAAAAATGATGATCGTGTTGGTAAGTACTCCGTGTATCCTTAAATCCTTTTTACAACACCGGCAAAGACTGTTTACACTCATCTTCTTCTTCTACTTATTCCAGCATGCATTCAGTTGAGTTCTGTTGACAACTATGCGTCACTCTACATAGAGCTACCGGACTCCACGTCAGAACGCTGGCTTAGCATTGGCAGACGCTGTACATGTGAGCAGCACAACGCATACGTGTTGTATAACTGGCCAATGCCAAGCCGGCGTCATGACGTGGAATCTGGAAGCTCTGTGCTGAGTTTACTACATGAAAAGCATTGGAGACTGACATGGAAGAAAAGAAACTGTTGATTAAAGTTGTTATTTTGTTAAACAACCAATAAAAATTGAAAAATGCACAATACTCAAATAGTCCTTTTTGTGTTTAATATACTTGTAAATTACTTTAACATTGCTAATCTCCTTTTTTTCAGCCTCTGTTAAAAGTTAAAGTCTGCGGCTGCTTTGGCTTTCAGCAAGTTAACAGACACCTCTACACAACCCTACAAGTCAATAACGTTAGACAACATAAGATGGAATTTACTCAAACATAGCCAACATTAGTAATTCATGTCATCTAATATCAACTATAGAAGAAATAAGAATTTACTTAAATTAATAGAAAAGTGTCCTCCTCAGTTGTCAAACATTAAAAAGCTTTCTGTCCTATGGGGAGAAAAAAATTGTATTTAGGTGGTAGAAAATGGTTTGCTACAGGTCAAGTAATTAATTTGTTGTGAAAATATTACTATTTCTACAACAACAAAAAAAAAAATAAAAAAAAATCATAATTTTCTACTAAAGAAAACCCTGAGATTTTTTCTGGACGTAACCACGAGCTAGGCAAATGAACGACACTATTGTTAAGCACAATGCCTTCCATCACAGGCTGAATTCGAAATCTATTTGAGGGGACAGCCATTTGTAGTCGTGTCCAAAACCATAGTGGACATGTTCGAGGGCACTCATCAATCGCACATTGCACCGCAATAACGAGTGTAGGCTACAGCCGATGTAACGATACACACAACGGCTGTCCGACTTCACTCACTCGTTTTCATTCACTCCTTCAAGTTAACTGTATTAGTGGAGTAACATAGGGAATAGTGAATGAGAATTTAAGGGGGCGATTTCGGATTCAGCCACAGACTTTCATCATCATTTTGTGCGAAAAAAAAGTTGATGAATAAATCAGAGCTAACATGCCAAAAACAGATAAAAGAACATTACTTTAAAAGCAAACTCAATAATATTCTGCAGGAATTCAAATTCGAGCATTTTATCTTGCTCCCCGAGCACTTCCCGCCCCATAGAACATATTCAGTCGCACTGTATTGCAAACGTACGTTCAAAAGTTTGGTTAATTACAATTTCATTAGTATTCATGTTCACAAACAACAATAATGAACTCAGCTAAGTCCGGAGAGAAAAAGAAAATGGCGGTCGAGCAAAATTTCAAGACTTGTGCATGTGCATAATGACGTCAGAATAAAACATCTGACACGGGGGCCCTTAAAGGGAAATTCACGAGTTCACACTTACAAATAATTCAGATAGAATAAATGGTATGCGTATTTGGCGTGCTGTCCGAGGAGAGGGCTCCGAGCTCGAACCCAGAGTACTCCCCCCATATCTCTGGTTAGGAAGTAACCAGGTGAGTGTGAGGAAGACGGGGTGGTGGAGGGATGCTGAAAAACCTGTCAAGGAACATTGGTGAGTTGACTGGGAATTTATGTGATCCTCCAGTTGAGCTGATTGGTAGACATGTTGATTACTGATTGCTGACAGCTGGTTGGAATGACATCATGATTGGATAGATCATTTGAAAGTGCTTCTCCTGAACTTAGTTTTTAATGAAACATCCTTTATACTTTGGGTGAAAGTGAGATTGTGAGTATATCTGAATTTCTATGCGTTCAAGTTGAAAGAGTGTACAATAATCAATTAAATTAGGAAAAAGCAGAAATACCAAGTAAATAGACTCAAATAGTTCTATTAATCAAACGTACTCCCATGTTCACTTTTTACAGTATATATATAATTATTTTTTAATATTATATTGTTATAATATCGTATAATATCATGTTTTTTTACATTGTGAGACTTTGAGAAAATTGAGAAAATGTTATTATCGATTTTGTGTAAAGACCTCAATTGACAAAGTGTTTTGCTATAACAATCTTTCCTTTATAAAGGATATATAGGACTGCAGAGCGATATCTTTAGAGCTGCTTGCAGCGAGTAAAGCTCTCACCTTGTGGGGTTGAGACCCATTTGTGAGGGTAATGGACTAATAGACTTAGATCAGATGGTGCTTTGATGCGTGCTGTGGTGGACAGAGTGGTGATGTCACCTCCTGTTTTATGTCGGCGATGGACATGCTGTTGAGGTTTCAGACGAATCAGCACTGAGCTGCAGGCAGGCATGCTGCCAGAGAGAAGACACAACACCACATCCATATTTATGACAAAAGATGTCCCTACACACACACACACACACACACACCTGCGGTTTTTGATTAAACACACACATACACACGCTCTGCCCTTTGTTTAAAATCAGTGAGCAAATATGTCCCTTGGAACCATCGCTTTGTTTGAAGAGAGATTTCTTTTTTTTTTCCTGTATGAATTTAGCCTTCAGACAAATCTGTTCAAAGCATCTCTTTTCTCTCTTCTCCAGCAAAGGTGCACTTTTGTAACCTCATTCTGGTAAAGTCAAAGTCTTTTAGCCCCATAAATTATCCTCCCACACTGACTCTTCCATACCAGTGTTGGTATTGAATACCTATAAGCAAAGTATGATGAAACACTGCATGATCTCAGTCAAAAAAAATAAAAAAATAAAAAAAATAAAAGTAAGAGTATTTTACTCTCATCTCATTCAGGAGGGGTAGGTATGTCAACACCATCAGGCTGAATGAGAAATTGACTACTTTCTATCATGAACAATTGTTGTTGTTTTTCATTAGATGTGTCTCTATTGTGCTTAAAGGAATAGTAGGAGCTTTCAAGCTTCAAAAAGTATGCAAAAACATCATAAGAGTATAAAAATGTACAAATCATAAATGTAGTCCAATCAAGATCAGATACAAAAGAAGATTAATTTATGCTTTATTTATTTATTCAGCTTTTTCCAGGAACTGCAAATAAGACTTGTATATAGTTTTTGAATCAAAATGTTCTTTATATTCATAAGCCTTTTGCTGACAGTATCACATCAGGAAAAAAATTGATAAATTACATTTCATCACTGTACAGTGAAAGTCACATTACTTTTTCACATTTAATTGTTTTACTCTATTCTGCTATAAGGGATGTTATGAGCTTTCAAGCTTCAAAAAGTATACAAAAGTAGGGGCAGACTTAACCAATAAGCAAAGTAAGCGGCCCCATCAAATACTCCATCAATATACTCAAAAGCTTATAGATCATAGCCTGACAAGCCAGACCCACATCAAGATGTTGGATCTGGGAACACACCATTGACAGGGCTCAACAGGGCTCCCTCTGCACGCAATTAGATAGCACTACAACCAACCAGAGCAACGTGAAGCGGAGCTAGTTGATAGACTAAACTTTCACTGGTCGGCAAAACTCTGAAATAAGAGCGTGCGCTTTATCAGCTGGGTGTGAAGGTTGCGTTCGCAGGAAGTACAATGACTGTGTTTCAGATGTGTGTTAAAAATGTTTGGTGTAAATAAATATAGTTATTAAAAAATAATGCACTGAGATTTGAATAATCAGTGAAGACACCATAATCCAGAGAAATAAATAAATACAAAGGCCAGTTTTTGACTATTCATTGAAGAAAGTTAGTTTAAGGGAGTTCTTTGAGAGATAAAAAGGGCATAAAGTTGGTGTCAGGGGCGATAGGATTTCAATATTAGGGGGCTCCAATGAGGGTATGATTAAAAAAACAATGAATATATTGTTTGTTTACTAGGTTCTACAGTACCTAAGTAAATCCCTGAATACTGAATTAATTAATTAATAAATAACCAGTTAATATTCATTAAGAATATAGACAAACTTTATATTAGTCATTTTCTAAATATACTAAAATATTTTAAAGATCAAGATAACTTTACATTTATAATTTTCATTCATGGAACACACTTTTAACATGAAAATTTAATGAAATTACCACTATAACCTACTATAACACTATAGTAGATGGCAGCAGACAGTATGCCATTTCCACTCCCTTTGATAGTTCTTTATATGTGCTTTGCCTTTGAATTTATTATCAAATGAATATTTTAACAAATTATTAGCAATTTTATCGCACTTATGTATGAAATATAGCAAGAGCAGGAAAAATCAAAAAGTCTAATGCCGTTTAGATGAAAGGATATAAATTGGAATTATGTGGATGGGTAACCATCTTGATTTGCTAAAGCCCTCCTAAAAGGGGCCTAGTGATGCCCATGGTTGTTGTGTAGGGTACCCAAAACACCTTGTCCAGCACTGTACAAAAACATCATAAAAGTATACATAAAACCATTAAAATGGTCCAATCAAGATCAGATCAGTTTAATTTGTGAAGAAAATGTTCTATATAGGGTTTTGTCAGGCACTTTATTTGGAAACTTTTTGGAAACTTTTATGGATTCAGTTTTAATTAATTGATTTTATTTCCATACATTTTTTAAAAATTCAATTTTATGAATTAAACAGCTTATAAACATACTTCATCACTAGATACAATTGAGTTTAAATAACCTGTTAAACCCATTAAAGTATTATTTAAGACATTTCTCTTTTTCAAAAACCTACTTCTAAGAGCGTGTTATGTGAAAAGATCAGATGCTGAATTATTCATTTTTGAATCTGACATTTCTGCTTTTTCCAGGAACCCGTAAATTAGACATCTATTATGCTGAAAAGAGACATTTTTAAACAAAAATATACTTTGAATCAAAATATACTATTGGTCAGGCTCTTTGATGGCTACACATCAGTACACTAAAAGCACACAGTACATATTTCTTTCAATTTTCACTTGAATAATCTGCAGTGCCCTCAATTACCATGAGGTCATAAGAAATGCGTGCATTATGATTATAAATAAAAAGTTAATATATGATAATATAAAAAGTTGTAGATGTAATACAGCATGTGTGGGATGTTTCAAGCTATTAAATGATTAAGAAACATGTTGCCATATGCTGCATCTATAAAATGATTACATTTCTAATGTTGTTATGCTGAAAACCACTCTTTTATAATTGTCACATTTGAAGAAAATGTACAAAGAAGCATTTTCACATTAACATTAAAAAATTCTGGGCCCCATTACTGTCTTTTTTTCATAAATGAATAATTTATTTTTAAATATTTAATTAATTCAAAATTAAACCCATATTAAATTTGATTATATATTTGACAAATTAAGTTTGATTATATCTGTCATTTATAGAGATGTTGTATATTTCATCTCTGCATTCTGATCTTTGGTCTCATTTCTTACGGCTAATCTCTTATGGATCTCTCTCAACCGTATTTTCTTGGCTCTACCAAATCATGATTTTGCTTAGCTGAAATCCATAAAAGCTCAGTGTTCTTTTAAATATTGCATTTTGAAGTAAACCCACAACATCTGATCTTTAGACATGTCTGAGATTAGTGGGGCCTTTTTCATTTTAGCTCCAGTATTGGAGTATAAAAAAAAAGACATTTGAACATTTGAAAATTGAAAAGTTTATTTTGTACCAATGAAATCATTAATATATGGGACTAAGCTTTATCCAGTGACCCGAGAACAGCCCCTTAGAAAACAAATTTGGCTAGGAATTAAGACCCAACTGGAAAAGATAATTTTATGTTTACGCACAAAATTCTCTGCTGCCCATAAAAACCTGAGAAAATGATGGCCTTTTATCTTTGAACATACAGTAAAATTGCATCATGTCGACTGCCTGTTTGATAAATCTCAAAGGAGGAGGGATTTGCATATTTTCTTCACATAAAGATGTTAGGGACCAGATCCGTGACATCTGGTGCTTTGCTTTAATTTAGAAATCCCACATTTCTTCCCTTTCTTTGTTTTATATCTCTCCTTCAATCACCGCAGATGTGCTTTGTTCAGAGACCAGCCCTTAGAGGAGATAAGAGGACGCAGGTAAGTGTAGAGAGTTGCTGGAGGTAGAGAGAGAGAGAGCGAGAGCTAAAGAAGATGAATAGAATTAGATGAAAGAGGAGGAGGAGAGGGAGGATGGATGCCGAGGAGATTTCTAATGAGTCACAGGTTGATTCCATCCGTGTTAGTATGTGGAGAATCACTTGTGATGAATGACTCCTTCAGTGCTTCAATTAGGGGGGAAACTTTGCAGATATGGTCAGTGATACTGGAGAACACACAGGTACCCGGCTGGAAAAAAAGAAAAGAAAAAGAAAAAAGCCTAAACCAGCCCAATCTCATTTGTGGGTTTCAGAAGAGTTTTCATTGAGTTTTCTGCAGGTTACACTGTACCACCAGTAGGTGGCGGCAAGTGTCTGTCTTTATGAGTGATCCATTGAATCATTTGCTCAACTGGTTCATTTATAAGCATTAGGTGTGTTTGACTTAAAGTGGCGTTGCGTAGACCGATCTATGTATGACATCAAAATACAAAGAGAATGATTAGAGAGCAGGCGGCTTTGCATGTATTCGAATAGCTCTCGCTGTACTTTGATACACCGATTGGTCTTGCGCAGCGGCACTTTAAGTCGAACATAACTATTGATTCATGTGTTTGCGAGTAGGTCATTTAATCATTTATTAAACTGATTCTATCAAAACATAAGCCAAGCCAAACCCTTAGCTTAATCCTTAAATGCCTGACTTTCGCCAATTATTCTTACATATTCGGATCTCTACCTACTGCGATAATATAAAATTCTCCTGAAATTGGAGTAACAATTACAGAAGAATAAAATAAGGCATATTTTGTTACCTTTTGGAGCTTGGAAGGGTCCAGTTTGAGCAGATGTTTTATACCATCATCACTGTCCTCGTAAGAGCTCATTTCCCAGAACATTCAGCAAATAAGAGTTTTGATAATGTTTGAGATCGCGAATATGAGCCCATTCGTAATCTCAAACATATTCCCAATCCTATTATTTTCAACATCTTCAAAATCAATATTTTGATTGCTGACGGCTTCTTCACCAGATCCACAGGGAAAGTGACGGTAATATTTGATTGCATTTAGTTAAAGATTCAATTATTGATGTGCAGGAAAAAAATATGTGTACACGGTACAGTCTTATACACCTATACAATTTTTACAACAAATTTACGGAAAAACAGACAATTTTATGATTTTTTTTCTTTTGATATTTGTTTATAATGAATTGATTGAGGAATACTAAGAAGTTTGCTGTCTAACTTAAAAAATGAATGAGGAGGAGGTTATGATGTCCCGCATCCCTAAAGACCCAAGGTTAACCGTTCAATTCCGTGCCGATCCATCCTAGCATTTGCAGATCTTTTCAATTAATCTTTTGATTCACATAACCAGTCACACAGTCAACTGATATGATCTTGATTGGACCAAATTTATTTATTAGATAAGCTTTTTTTTATACTTGAAAGCTTCTACTATCCCTTTACGTAGATTAAAAGAAAAATCTAGTGAAAAGAAAATCCCTGAATGCAAAACGTTCATGATAGAAATTAGTCGACTTTTCATTCAGTCCCTTAATTGAGAGGAGAGGGGAAAAAAATCATACTTTTTTTAAAATGAGGTTTTAGCAACTTGTCAGCTTGTCAAACTGGCAGACCAGCTGGTAAACCAGCTGAACACCAACTAGACCAGCCTACACTAGCTCATGCTGTTAATTTCAGCAGGGTTAACACACACAAACACCCTAATAGGAAACAAAATAGGAACCACTCAGTTTAGCCACAGGGATTTGGGAGTTCATAGTAGTTTCCCCCAGCTCTTTTCTCACTCCATCTCTTCTTGACTTTTTCTTCGGCTGTGGGTGTTCTTCTTATCCATATCTTTTAAAAGCGCAGCACCAGGTGTGCCTGCAGCACCGTATTGATTCAATCCTCTCGAATGCAGCCAGCTGGCATGCTAACCTGCGCATGCGTCTTCATTACACAAACAGGCACACTGAAACAGATCCTGTCAAGGCCGTCCCTTCATCAAACACTTACATCTTGACATTTGGAGACTCTCCCACCTGGGACTGTTTGACTCGTTTTCCCTTAATGCGTAGCACATTTCTAAACAGCTCCTGCGGATTCACTGGCAAACATCTGCTGCGCAGGAAGCGTGCTGAGTAATTGGCATTCGTTTCTGTTTTCTTTGAATGTACGTTAAACATATGCTGACCTTAAAAGATTAGTTCACCCAAAAATTTTAATTTTGTCATTAATTACTTACCCTCATGCCGTTCCAGACCCGTAAGAGCTCCGTTCATCTTTAAAACACAAATGAAGATATTGTTGTTGAAATCCGATGGCTAAGAAAGGCTTCCATTGACAGCAATGTCATTTCCTCTCTCAAGACCCATAAAAGGTAACGTTACAAAGTCTAGCTCACTACCATAGTGACAGTATATGGGCCTATTTCAAAACACGGCTTCACGAAGCTTCGGAGCTTTATGAATTAGCGTATCAGTTCGGATCGCCAAAGTCAATGATGTCATTGATAGACGACGCACAGACAAAAAGTTCTGGTTAAAAGTGCTTTGTAATGAAGTTCGTATGAGGTAAGGAAGAAGGAGGCGGGAACTGGCGAACAATTAATGACTTTAATAAATAAAACAAACAGAACAAAAGTAAACCGCGGCAAGCCCCTCACGGATGGCTGCCGTGCACACACAGAACAAAACACAACATAAAGTCCAGGCCTGGTCCTCTCTCGTCCTTCACTCGTGTCGTTCGTCCTTATATGCCTCCGAGCTCCCTAATGAGAGGACTCACTGGTGACGCTCATTATCAGTCACGCACCGGTCTCACTTGCTCCTCCCACATCTCTCGTACGCCCACCTCGCCATTTGCTTTTTTTCTCTGGATTTAAACATTCTTTGAAACATTTAGGATAATGTAAGTACACAAGTCAACAAAATATATAACATTGTTCAAGTGGTTTTTGGCTATTTTAATTAAAACAAAGATTGTACATATTGTGCCTTTAATGTTATAAATGAGCATTAGCAATCGTTTGAAATGAATGAATGAAGGACGACTCTTTTGAATCAGTGATACATTTTACAGGTGAGAGCCAGTGAGTGTTTGATATCACTGCTGTAAAACAATTAGTAAAGCTTGGGGCAACAATTTTTTAAATTGTAATTAAAAAATAAATATTATATGATAAACAGTTAAACGATTATAGAAATGCTATTCATGTTAAGGGTATACAGTGCAGTCTTGTTAAACATCATGCAATCTTTTGAGAGGGAGAGGAAATAATTTTGTTTAAAGACACATTAAAGGGTTACTTCAGCGATTAGCATTAAGCTTTGTATCAGTAGAAACCCAGGAGTATATTTAAATTATCGTACTTTCCCCCCTCATATGACCCTGAGACGAGAGAATTATGTATTTTATTTCTGGAAAAATTCCTCCGATGACGCACATATCGTAATTTTGCATCATCTGAGGAGTTTTTAGCCAGAGGCTAAAGACTACAGCCAGCAGAGGGCGCTATTTCCACATGTTTTCAACAGCACACTCACAGCACTCGGCTAGCGGAGCTGCAGAGATTCATGTAAACGGAGCGGTGGAGAGCAAAGTGAGTGTTTTAACTTTTAAAATGAACTTCCTATGACAGTTAAGCTTCCAAAGACATGACCTGAACACGTGCCAGACTGATCACGCGCTGTGAATGCAGCTGCGAATCCCGCGCTTACCTCAGTTCATGTGATGAATGTAATCCGATCCTGCTGCGTTTGTGCCGTGGCGCTCAATCAGCTCACTCGCATTATATCGAAGAGACACGTTCAGTTTTTAATTGTAGTGTCTCTAACTAAACTGATTTTCTGAAAATGAACACGGTGGGCAAGTGATCCAGTAATCCTGTAGCCGACTAGCCGTAGGAGTAGGTCAGCGAAGTAGTGCGTTCTGGGAATTGTTATTGTCTTTCATCCCCATGAGACAAAAATACATTTTCTGTGTTTTCTCAGTCTAGAAGGCACCAAATTCAAAAATAATTTCACATTTCTACTACATTAATTTCCCAGTTTAAATACAGATTCATCTTCCCAGCGCTGAAGTACCCCTTTAACAAACAAAAAAACAGCGATGAAACAGCAATATTCCATTAAGAAAAATAAGAAAAGAAAGAATGTCATTTTGATTTCATGGTCACTTTAAACCTGCCCCTTTTTTATTGTCGACTGCAAGCTCGCATTCTGCTGATCTCCCTTTATCCAAACAACCAATGGTTACAACCAAAGGCCTGTTGCACAAAGCTAGCTGAACAAACTCTGAGTTTCAGAGTTGGTTTAGAGTTGACAAATCCAGATAAATCCAACCTGGTTTAGATCAAGTTCAATGGTTTCTCAAAGCTTGGTATAAACTTTCTCTGTCAACTCAGGTTTAATCCAGCGTTTGCAATTATCACTGAAGCGCGTGCACCTGAAAGCGTGACACGTGCGGCAAACAGCCAATCACAGTGTGTGTTCGATTCACTTCTCTTCTGAATATTGAGAGATCGTTCTGAAAATTATCATGAAATTAAATGTGTTTAAAGCAGGAATAAACACTTATGCTGCAGCGTCAATTTAAGAAGGCAGCTGAAAGAATATCTGACTATATCAATGCATGATGTTAACCAAAGAAATATGCCTAATAATTATAGGTTCACTTCACAAAGAGCTCAAATAAATACACGTTGTTTAAAAGAATTATGAATGCATGTTTTATATTTATATTAATATTTGGCTACTTGTCAATATAATTATATGAATATGCTATTCGAATTAAAAGTAATTATAATTCATATATTATAAATATAATAAATAACTTGCACCAAAAGATGAGCAATTTTGTCTCTAAAGTTTTTCACTATAAACTACTTTAATTTGAGAGATACAGGTGGTGTGAGTTTTACTTGCAGCTGATTGGTCCAGTTTGAGTTTGTGATCTCTAACCCAGAATAAAACCTGCTCCAGAGCAGGTTAGCTGTGTAGTGTAAGTTACCATGGTGATTAACACTGCTAAAAACCAATCCACCTTCTTGAGCCCGAAAAACCAGAGTTTGCTCAAACTAATCTCAAACTTACCTGGGTAGCAACTGAAACCAGCTTTGTGCACAGGTCTCCTCCCTATGTTTTGTATTTGTTTTATTTTTCAATAATTAATTTTAATTGAATGTATGGCACAAAACAGAAGAAAAGATCAGTTGCTTCTTCCGTTTCAACTATAACATAAGTTTTATTTGGAATAACATGCACCAGTTAGTCACTCACAAGACCAAAAAATGTCTATTTTGTTTCCATGTTCGCTCTAAGAGAACCTGCTGCAAGATGTAAAATATTACTATAAGTATTACACTAGGAGGGAGATCGGCAACAAATGTTCAATTCCTTCCAGAATGGTTTCACGCTCTCTGGGTAATTAGAGAACAATGTCCAGCACTTCTATCTCTAATTAAACAACTGATAAGTATCTAATTCCCAAAGAAGCAATTGAAAACATTACAATATGAGCTGAAGACAAATCTAAAGATATCTAATATCTTTTTGCTCTAATCCAGCACAGGGCCCAATTCTTTCTGATGATAAGAATGAAACACCTTTCAGTGGCAAGGCTAAGCTATAGAGGGGGGAGGTGGAAGGATGAGTTGTGGATCTTCCTCATAAAAATGACAGCAGCAAAAGCCTCCACTATAAAAAGAAAAACCAGTGCTCTCCTGGGACAAATTTATCTGGAGTGCTCAACAGTGTTAGATTTTCAGGGGAGAGAGGGGGCTTTGTGTTTGTGTGTGTGTGTGTGTGTGTGTGTGTGTGTGTGTGTGTCTAAGTGGTGATGGGAAACATTAAGGACTCCTGAAATAGACCAGTGTGAGAGGCCACAAGCTAAGCGCTAAACCAGATCACACTTATACTTGAGTGTTGATTCTCCCCACCCCATCCTGGGTTTCTTTGTCTTTAGCTTCATCTCTCCTGCTTTTGCATGTATTTATAAATTCTAAAAATGACTATTTATTCAAACTAGAAGTGAACAAATACACCCACAGGTATGGGCAAGGGAGGAGGTGAGCATGTTGGGAGAACAAAGGAGTGTGACCATGACAGCAGCAGCTGAGATGTGTATTAGTTTTCGCTCATGTTTATCTGTGAGGTGTCAGTGGGTCCTTTCTAAAGAACCAATCATGGCACCGTCGCTCAGCTGGGGTTTGTGTGTCGTAGTCGGGACTTGCTGAGACTTGCACATCCTTATCTTGTTGAGAACTTGGGACTAAATGTCAGGTCCGGAAAGAAAGATTTGGAAAGATCAGTGTTGTTGTCGGAATTCTCAAATGAACCATAAGTTCTTTTAATGAACGGCCTGGATTGATTTGGTTATCAGTTTTAATTAAATTTGTAAGCTATTGTTATGAGTTAAAATCATAAAAACAATGAATTAGTTCTTACAAGTGTTGGCATGGATTTGATCATATGTTTAGGATTTTCAAAAAGGAATTTGTTACTAATAAAACTTTGAATATCAGCAAATAATAACAAATAAAATGATTTTCGGACACTAAAAGTTTGGGGTCGGTATGAGTGATTAATGTCTTTCATGCTCCCCAAGGCTGCATTTATTTGATCAAAAATACAAGTAAATATATTGTACAGTAATGTTGTAATAACAGTTATATTAGGGCTGGACGATTTGACCTAAAACCAAAATCTCGATTACCAAAATCTCAAATAATTGAACAATTTTCCTTGATTTCTTTCTTTTTTTTGCCCTCATTCACTGGCCTACTGTAAACTATTATCTCTTTCAGCAGTTACTGTCTATGGGTCATAACATTTCTTACAGATTTCTATTGTACATCAGATACAGAAAAATTAGCACAGTAGGCCTACATTACATTTATTTGAATGCATTAATGAGAGAGTGATAGTGTGTGTGTGAATTAGTCATTAGACAAAGCTAAATTAAACAAAGCTAAATTAATTGTGAAGCTGTGTGTTTTAGTTACTTCAAAAGTAGACAAATCTATGCTATAATGGTTGAATTTCTAAGCTACTTTAGTGATGAATCACAGGACAGCGTTGACTATGCTGAAACGATTCCTCGAGTAACTCGAGTTACTCGAATTGAAAAAATCCTTGAGGGAAAATGATCTGCCTCGACGCTTCGTTTAGTTCGTTTAACTCCACACGGATGTTGCAGAAATTATAATTTTTTGTGTGTAAGGACTTGGAGTATGCGCGGATTGCGGTTAAATCCGCGGTTCAGGTGGGTAAACATCCCAAAAATTGCGGGTGGATGAGAGAAATCATTAATGTGTTGATTTTAATTAACTAATTTCACGGTAAAACGCAATGAATGTGTCTTTAACTTTTGTTTTCAGCTCATGTCGAGATCAAAGACTGCAATGCGAGAGAGATTGGCATCAGCACTGCTAATATCATTTAGTCTCGCTATTTTTAAATGAAGACAACTGTGTGTTGAGCTTCAGGATACGAGCCTTAACATTTAGGTTTCATTTGCGGCAGTTCGCGCGGCAGCTGAGGAGATACGAGCAATATTTATAGCAACTAACTTACTTAATAAAACAAGCTGTGTTACTATGATGAATATGATTAGCTCAAAATGTAGATATGTGCGATGTACTTTATCTGAATTAAATACAAACTCATCTCTCGCGTTTGCTCATGTTCCAGCAGTTACTCCTCCGTGTGATGTAGAGGTTGTCAACCCGTTTAGGTTATTTAAAACGTGTAATTTCGCCAAAGAATATTTGTTTTAAAGCAACCTACTTCAGTGTAGCTAATACGTCGCGCTTACACTGAGGATTTGAATTTGTGACGATCGGGTACGGATGGATGGTTTGTTTTTAACAGCGGATCCGCGCATCTCTACTCTTGTTCTTATTTCAAGTTTCCTTCCTGTCCAATATTTTTTGCTTCTTACAAAAGCCACACAGCCTTCAGAAGACAGTAAAGGCTTATGTCATGCCTGAACTGAAGCTGAAACTTTAAAGTTAAGCTGCACAACATACATGCGATGTTTAGGCATTATTGCCATTTATAATATTATTTTGATTTATTGGTTGTAGGTTTAGTTTTAGACTGAACTATGTTTTCCTTTTTAAAGTAATTTGAAATAGATTTTTATAATGTGGCAATTGAATGCATTAAAATGGGTTAATTTCACAGTTATTAATGTATGCAATTTCAGCAATAAAACTTTATTTTTCTAAAAAGAAAACAAATTAGATGTTAATTTTAAGATACCTGTCTTATTTTCTCTTATATATTTAGTATTGCTCTTTAATAAAGAAAAAAGTAATTATTAATCGATTAATCGATGGAACAATCGGTAGAATACTCGATTACTAAAAGAATCGATAGCTACAGCCCTAGCGTTCACAATGAGTTTCTGCGACCCTGAATGTTTCTCTGCACGTGCAATCTTCACGTGATGTGTGAGCTACTGTCTGTATGAGTGTTCATGTGTCACAATATATTAGGCATTAGTTCAACATAATACACATCTGATGGCCTAAAATCGCTTCAATGTTTAGGTATTAAAACACATATAATTGACAAACTTTCCTGAGGACAAGTGAAAGTGGTATGGCTTCAGGGCTTATGCGTTGTCAGAGACATGGCTTTCTGTCTCACAGAAACAAGCTTGCGAGCACTGGATGGAGATGTTTTCCATGCTGTTTTTGAATGGTGTAAAATCACTTTTACCTTTTAAACGCCTTTAAAAGCATTTAATCATGTAGCAGCGCAAGAATGACGATTAACTTACCTGTATAAACTGTTAAACATGCATCTGCCCTATAGCAATACTGAGCATTCAGATTGTATAAACAAAGATAACTGCTCCTGAATCTTTCCGTGTGCCTGCAAACTGCACTTGGTGTGACTGGACGGGGTGGAGTCACGTAGGCTAACTACACACGGGAAACAGCATTAAAAAAACGACATGGGAAAATGAGGTCGGTTAGAGGTTCTGAATTTTGATTTACTTTTCGATGAATCATCCAGCCCTTAATATTGTAAAATATTGTTGTTATTGTTTCCTATTTTAATATGTTTAAAAAGAGTAATTTATTCCTCTGATAACAAAGCTACATTTTCAGCATCACTATGGTAGTCAATGGCTGCTGAGATCTGCTTGGTTACAAACATTCTTCCAAATATCTTCTTTTGTGTTCAGCAGAAGAAAGACATTTATCCAGGTTTGGGAAAACTTGAGCGTGACTAAATGATGACAGAAGTTTCATTTTTGGGTGAACTATCCCTTTAAGTGCTCACAGAAGAGTTGCATTTTTTTTTTGCTGTGTTTTGAATGTTTTCAGGGATTCTGCATTCTGGATGAAGTTGGGGAGATCGTTCCACCAGCAAGGAACAGTGAATGAAATTGTTATAGGGAGATTTTATGCCTCTCTGTGATGCCTCACGAGCCGTCGCTCATTTACAGGTCGTAGGCTTCTGGTAGGGATGTGGAAGTAGGAGGGTGCTGAGCCTGTGATAGATATGCAAGCAAGCGTCAATGCCTTGAACGTGATGCAAACAACAAGTGGTAATGCAGAGAGATAAAGTGAGGTGTGACGTGGGCACTTTTGGGCTTGTTAAAGACAAGTCGTGCTGCTGCGTTCGGAGTCATTTGTAGAGGTTTGATCAAGGTAAAGGGGTGGAAGGTTAGGACGATTCTAAGGGCCCAGGCTGATTTAGGGCCCAGAAGAGCAGACCCCTTTTCTTTTATTTCTTTTCTATTTTTATACATACATTAAATGTGCTAGGGCCCCTCATGCACTAAATGTGTATTTTGTCCATTTTGACCATAGATTTTATATTTAAAAAACGAATTTCAAAATGTCAGTCACAACCCCCCTCCACTCTCACAATGGTTCGTTCCACCTGCGCGGTCCGAGCTAGATCGCTAGCGTCTCTTGGTTATTGCACTTGCTATGATGAAGCGCAGACAGTGATACACGCAGGCATGTCACATCAAAAGTCGGGGCATCAAAAACGGAAAGAAAAGAAGGAAAGAGAAGACAGAGAACGCCGAAGTCGACAGTATGTCACACAGTTTTTCAAAAAGAAAGCTAGCTTGCCCTATTCCTGTAACGTTATTCCAAAACTTTCAGAGTTACTTATTTTTGTTGCTACGTATGACCTGCTTTTATCTAGCTAGCTTAGTAAAATAATTACTGAATTATGATTTACATCCAACATTACATATCTGCTGTGCTGTCTTGGGTTATCATGTCTCAGACACAGATTCAGTGGCTGCTGCTCTCCTCCCCACGTCCCACATCCCCCAGACGAACAAGGTGAGCCTGAGCGCGAAACTTCACAAAGAATGAAGCCTCTAAACACGTCTTATCTACTGTGTTCGCCACATGAATGATGATAAACAAAAAGTAACGCTTCTACACGCTTCAAAAACTACAAAATCAGTTTGCCGTGTGTGGTATGTTCTGTGAAGTGACAGTGCTGCTGCTACGATTGATGCTGTCTTACGCCCGTTTCACACATAACTTACTCCGTCTGCAGTGCATGTTGCGGTGTGTATTCGGTGCCGGAGCAGCACGAGCTGTTGTGCTTTCACATATGCTGCGTTTGCAGTGCGCAACTGATCTGCGGTTGTATACCACAAACACAGCATTAATTCATTAATTTTTCATTTCAAATCTAAAAGTTGTTACTGAACATGGCTCACCAGAATTGCAATTCTCTTTGTTTACACTTTCATAGATGTCAGGTTTTAAAGCACTCATATTTATATAGCCTTTACTTTAGATGTAGCTCACGCAAGTGGCAAAAACATTTAAACATTGTTTATAGCCTAAAATCACAAGCATTTTAAATTAGAAACTTACAATATGCTATTAAAAAACAGCCGACTCTCTTCTTTTCTTTCGTTTTTAAACCCCTTTAAAAGGAATCCTACAGATCATAAAGAACTTTATTTTTTTAATCTCCAAGAAAGGACGAGTGCTATCCATTATGTCACATTTTTTTTACCTAAATGTCAGGTAAGGTGTCGTTTCCATTCCTTGCTTTACCCAAAAAAGAGAGAAAAGCCATGTGTAGACTTAGTAACAAGTAGACTTTAAATTATAAGCATATGTGGTGAAATTACTATGATTTTCGCATCAGTACATGTTTATTTTAATGCGAACAATGTTCTGTCACTTTAATGCAGTAGTGCAGCACAGCAAAAAATAGACTCTGTACGGAAACGATCGCCGCACTGCTGCAGACGCATCGCACCTGGAACGCATGACGGCGGACAGCATCCGGCGTGCAGTGTGAAAGCTGTAATCCGTTAACATGGGTACGGAAAAAAATTCCCACCGCATACGCCCTGCAGACGGAGTATGTGTGAAACGGGCGTCACTTGATGTTCTTAATATGAACAAAATGCCCCAGAAAAAATAATATAATATAAAATGGAATAAAACATGTGTCTGTAGTAACAATTGGCTATAAGGAGTTTACAAAATAGATATTTTAATATTTTATATTAAGACATTATGTTATGTTCTGTTATGCTTGCAATTGAGATAATAAATGTTCTCCCTTTTATGTAAACAAGTACATCTTTCTATATTTTTTTCTTGTTTTTGTAGGCTTTGTACTCATCTTTAGACATTTTAACTATGCAATGTGCTAAGTATCTTTTTTAAAGTATACAGGGCATGTTTATTGGGTCAAATTTTATCTGTAAAATTGTAGGGGGCCCAGAAATTTTGTTTTCCATAGGGCCCAGAATTTCTGGCGCACCCTGGGTTTGATTGCACATGATGGAAGTCCAGCCAGAAGAGCACTGCAGTAATCAAGCCTAGAAATGACCAAAAGTTGTGTTGCATGCTCAGTTAGGAAAGGCCTGATCTTCCTGATGTTGTGTAGCTGTCTTTGCAATGTGGTCTTTGAAGGTCTGTTCTTTCATCCATGCAGAGAATTCTGCCAGACAGCTTGAGCTCCGTGCAGCTACTGTGGGATCATCTGATTGAACTGAAAGGTAGAGCTGTGTTCATCGCAATGATAGGAGAGACAATGTGCCTGTATGATGGATCCCGGTGATGGAGTATATATGGAGAAGAGGAGTGGTCCAAGAACTGAACCCTGAGGAACCCCAGTGACCAGTTGATGTGATTTGGATACCTTCCCTCTCCAGAAACCCCTGAAAGACCTACCTGTGAGATGATATTCAAACCAGTGTAGTGGAGTTCCTGTGATGCCTAGTAAGAGGGTGGATCTGATGATTCACAGTGTCAAAGGCAGCAGATAGATCCAGGAGAATGAGAACTGGTGATTTGAAATCAGATTTCAGGCTTCAGTGACCGACAGCAGCCTCGGCTGTGCTTGAAAAGAGATTGGTTGATGTCCAGCTGGTCATTCTGTGAGAGGAAAGGTGATACCTGGTAGAAAACAACTTATTAAAGTGTATACGCTTTAAATGGTAGACAGGTCTGTAATGTGTGGCATGTTCAATGTGGCTTTTATTAAGCAGTGGCGTTATCCATGCCTGCTTGAATAGAGTAGGGATGCTAGTGCGGAATGATGTGTTGATTATGTGTGTGAGTTCTGGTAAAAGTGTAGGGGAGATGGCTTGTAGAAGGTGTGAGGGGATTGGATCTAGAGGCCAGGTAGTAGGATGACTGGGGAGGAGGAGTTATGTTGCTTAATATTTGTGTGTGGAAACTGTGATACTTTTTAGAATTCTTTGATGAATAGAAAGTTCAAAAGAAATATATATATATATTGTAACATTATAAATGATGTTACTGTCACTTTTGATCAGTTTAATTCATTCTTGCTCAATAAAAGTATTAATTTCTTTAAAAAACTTAATTAACCCAAACTTTTGAACAGGAGCATGTTAGTCTACATTACTTGAATGACAAGGTTTTATATACATATCAGAGTTTATTAAAAATAGCAAATTCAAAAGTTCTTGAAATGCATTTAAAATATTACAAATATTTATTTTGATGTGTGTATGAATATTAGAGATGATTTGATTAGAGACAAAGGAAAACTGTCATGTTTGTGCATTAGTTGTCTCTGCAGGCTAGGTGCAGAATTGTAATGTGGGTAACGCCAGAGACTGCTTTGTACTTTAAATTAAATGCTGCTAATGAAGTGTCACATATTTATAATAAACACATTAACAATCACAATTATGTTGGGAAGAAACATATTGAACATCAATTATTTATGCTAAATTACTCTAATTAACAGTAAATGCCCTAATTGAGTCAAAATCAAAAACACAGTGACAAATAGCACTCTTTAAGCTTATTCTTTTTACCCTTTAAATATAAAAAATGTAATTATTTTTTAACCAGTCCAACATACTGTAGATGAATAATTATCTGAAACAAATCAATGTTTGTTTTAGCCTCAGATTTGGTACGAGCAGAAAACAGCTGACCAAAAAAGTATTTCCCTTGCATGCACTTTATCCGATTCACAACTTCACAGAAGTTTGCTTCACAAAAAATTTGATGACACGGTGTAGCGTCCATTTCCTTTTTTGTGTGCATATGCGGGTACGCTGCCTCCTTGAGTAATGGAAAAGCGAGCTTTACAAATGCCACATCTTAATTAACTTGGCTCTGACAGTGACTCTTTTTTAATAATTAATAATGTAAACTCTTTTTGAAGACCCTCTTTAAATGTACACACACGCTTCTTTTTTACATCTCCGTGTCGGACTTGTTCTCCGCCGTGCTTCCTATCACTGACTCTGACTTTGTATCCCTGTCTTCACTATCGATAGAGAATTGTGATTGGATGGTAATTTTGTTCTTCAAAATATACTATGACGTGATTGGCTGCTGATTTAGGCTATTCTCGCGTGACAGAAGACTCACTTTATTGCTAAGTATTAAAGACATTTTAAGAAAGATGAAATACGGGACAAAACATGTTTTTTTTTTTTTTTTTACTAAAAATAGACCTAAAATATGGGACGGTGCTGAAAAAAAAAAAGAAAAAAGTCTGCCCTATGAATCAGGCTTTCTAATGCTACTTCTGAGCGAATTAGTCTTTGCTCTTATATGGGATATCACTGTTTACTTTCAAAGTAAATATAAGCTATTATTTTATTTCTTTGTAACATAATTCTTTAAAAGTGCCATGGCATTATGCAGTCCCTGGTGTGAACTACTGCAAATACAAGTGATTGTGTTTTTAACTTCAGGCGATGGTTTAATATTCAATGCTTAATGGGCCATGTTAAGACTTAGGATCATATGTAATCAAACAAATGGCTAAATTATAAGACTTCATTTGTAGTTATTGATCAATGCTGCCTTTCACTAACATAGTTAGCAATATCTAAGAGGAATGTGGATCACTGACAAATCATAGTGCTAATTCACAGAAGTGCTTTAATACGTAAGGATTAGCCAGCCTTTCCATTTTCAGTCAGTCCAATCCATAACGGGGGGCAGCACAAAACGCTCTACCTCATTAAACAAGATCTTATTAACTGGAGCTTGGCTTATTCAGCTTAAAACTTGTGCATTTAATCAATTAAGTTACATGCGTTAAGTTAATCATAATTAAACACATTTTGTTGGATCAAATGTCAAGGTTTCATTATGGTTTATTTTTAGGATGATTGGCAGTTCCTTTTTGTCTTGCAGAGTCGAAATGAACTGTTTTAAAAAGCATGTTTTCAATTAAATGACTTTAAACTGCCTTAAGCTGTTATTTCTGAAGACTGCTGAGAATGAACCCAGTAAGTATAATGGGTTCCTTATCCTTAGGATTAGGATAACATAGAAGGTAATGGTGTTTTTAGTTGAGTAATCCTGCTTTTCTCTGCTTGTCATCTCACTAACATGCCAGTGGGCGGGCCCAATGTTGTAATGGTGAAGTAGGCATTGATTTTCTTCTACAGGGGCGGTCTTTCAGTAGTTGAACCTTTTCTTTCTTTCTTTCTCTTTCTTTCTTTCTTTCTTTCTTTCTTTCTTTCTTTCTTTCTTTCTTTCTTTCTTTCTTTCTTTCTTTCTTTCTTTCTTTCTTTCTTTCTTTCTTTCTTTCTTTCTTTCTTTCTTTCTTTCTTAAATATTTGAAGGCTTTGATACAATTTGTCTCCTGAATGATCCACTGATCACTTTCATTCTTTTGACATTTAGCATAAACACCTTTTTCACTCAAACAGTGAAGTTGGTGTTGAGGCCTTAAAGGGATAGTTTTGCCAACATTTATTCACCCTAATATTGTTCTAAACCTGTATGGCTTGCTTGCTTCTGTGGAACACACATGAAGATATTTTGAGGAATGTTGGTAGTCAAACTGACTGTTTGGTTTCCATTGAATTCAACTGTATTGACATACAATACAATGGAGGTCAATGGGAGTTGAAACAGTTTGGCTATCAACATTCACATTCTTCAAAATATATTATTTTGTGTTCAGCAGAAGCAAGCAAGTCATACAGGTTTAGAACAATATGAGGGTGAATAAATGTTGGCAAAATTTGCAAAACTATCCCAATAAGGCCTCAACACCAACTTCACTGTTTGAGTGACAGAAAAAGGTGTTTATGCTAAATGTCAAAAAGAATGAAAGTGATCAGTGGATCATCCAGGAGACAAATTGTATCAAAGCCTCCAAATATTAAAGAAAGAAAGAAAGAAAGAAAGAATATTACCTCTGTTTTCCCAGGGCATCAGTGCCATTTTGAGTCTAACTGTCAACAGCCTGCACTCCAGACTAACCCCACATCATGTAGACATGTTATTTAAACATTTTTTTTTAAAACATACAAGGTGTGGATTAGGTGTGGAGGTAGGCCTGCTATTTTTATTTGAGGAAAATAACTTTTCTTCAAAGCTTCAAACGGATTCAGTGTATTTTCGTTTTGTCATCTTAATTTAATTAATTAGGTGAAAAATATTTAGTGTAGGCCTATTTATTTTATGCTTTTTTTTCTTTCTTTTTTTCTGTTTTTCTCTGTTGTCAGAAACGCTGCATGTGCGTGAAGGTTTGATAATGTAAATCCAGGCTCTTTTGTTGTTGAGCTGTTCTCTATGCTGCTGTATGGGTCACAGACACTTGTCAATTGTATTTTTATTTGATGCCAATTCAGTATTATGATCTTATCAGTTAATGGCTAATATTCGGATAATGAGCGGCGGTTGACGGTCTGGAAAATTAACTGAGATGAGGATCCCTATTTTCTTATGTCAAGTTGAAATATTTAATTAAATTTTATAGATTGTGATATTGACCTTGTGTTTGCCATGTAAATAGACTCAATGCTAACTTTACAATTCAAATCCTACTAAAAGAAACAATGTGAAGTTGACTGTTTAGTCACTGGTTTGATTTACTGACACACAGGCAAAGAACATCTGACTGTAAATGAATCATTTCATATCAGAAATCACTGGTCAAACAGATCAGGCATTAGAATCAACTGTTAGTTACATGTTGTGGCAGTACTGTTAAGTCCATATCATAAATGTCTGTTTGCAAAAGCTGAAATTGTGACTGATTTACCAAATAATCCACTGTGAAATGTACCAAATACAAAAAAATAATCCTCAATGAGACATTCCCATTACTGAAAACAAATAACTATTCCAAGCATTAGGATTAGGATAACATAGAAGGTAATGGTGTTTTTAGTTGAGTGATCCTGCTTTTCTCTCCTTGTCATCTCACTAACATCCCAGTGACCGGGCCAATGTTGCAATGGTGAAGTAGGCATTGATTTTCTTCTACAGAGGCGGTCTTTCAGATAGGCACATTCCACAATGAGTCGTTCTCTGGGCTTGGTTACAAATATATTTTCTGTTCTGAAACTTACAGAATATTTGTCAAAAGCTCAAGGAAAATTAGATTTCTCAGTTCATAACCCCTTAAAAGCAAAAAAAAAAACTGAAATTGTGATTCTCAATGTATCCAGATTCATGCAGCTGGGTTGTCCATTTTATCTTGCAGTTTGCTTTTTCAGCACTATTGTTTGCATCTTCCCTTCTTTTCGTTCTGGCCCTGGGTGACACTTCCAATATTTTTTTTTTCCCAAAAAAAATTCCAATATTTGCTCCCCAGCCCACTTCAACATACTACATTTTACCTTCCCCAACTTCAGTTATGCTAAATAAAATAAGTCAAGTGAGATGAATGTTCTTGTCTGACATCAGCTTTACTGCACATCCGGGAGCCACAAACTGAACAAGGGCAAAAAAGTTGAGTTTATACGTAGGAGGGACTTTCAGTTCTTTGGGAATAGACGTATGTTTCATCAGAAAAATGTTCTGCAGTAGGTTGTGAGATGTAATTAGATTTATCTTTGCAGCAACTCAGTCAAAACACTCAATCACTAAGGCATTTATTTAGCAAAAGAAAATGAAGGAACCAATCAGAGCTTTTAAAGCAGCATCAGTCCTGATGAGCATCTGTTTATGCAAACCCTGTGAGTCAGTGCTTATGAATGAAATGTTTATCAAATACAAATTTCATAACTATGTATTTATACTGAAGAACGCTGGGTTCCTCGTTTGATTTTCCATAAACACCCCATAGCCTGTGTGATAGAGTCCTAAATGTTTTTTTTTGTCTGACAGTATTCAGATGGGAGTCTAAAAGTGCTGAATTGTTAATGAAGCTCTAAGTGGAGAGGAAATAATCATATTTGCACAGTTGTAATTAAAGCCATTGGTAAAAACATATTGATCACCATTACCTTTGGCTGCCAGCCTATGATTACGCTCAGGGATTGATCCATAAAATATATATTTCTCCAAGATGGCAAGACACATGGTTACTTGACTGAACAAAAGGAAACTTGCTTGTTGTAGAATATACATCTATCCTTAGAACTAGAGAGTTATGGTCTTACCTTATTCATTGATAGCACAATAGTTGATTAAAATACAACCTACATTTACATCTAGGTACATCATCTACATTTGTTTTTTGTACAGCTGTTGAATGATTAAAACCTTTCAGAAAAGTTGCATCTTTTATTTAATTTCCTTTACCTCTTGTAGAAACCTGTTTGAAACCATCCTAAGCTGCTTTTCTGCTCTTAGTTGGTTTAATATGGTCTCCCAGACTGGTCAAGCTGATCTGAATGGGATAGCTCACGCAAAAAAATATTTGTTTGTCTTTAGTTACCATTGACTACCACTGTATGGACAACAAAAATACTGTGACATACCCTGATGATAGAATTTTGCACAATAACAATACAGATAACTATATGAATATTTAATAATCATTCTAATTATACAAGAAATAATTGGTGAATTCACACAACAACAATAATGACACAGAGAAACAGTACTGATTTTTTTTTTCCCCATCTGATGAATGTTAAAAACATTGACAGCCAATTATGATCCACCCAACTTTAAAGAGCTCAAGCATTTAAAGCAGCAGACACTGTGAGGTGTCTAACAGATATTTAACAGAATGTTATCGTTCATTAGTGGGGATGCTAATGCAGTTATGGTTATCATGTGTTTGATGTGATCATATCACTTGATGTGTACAGGCCTTAAAACCAGCAAACCTTCTCGAAAATATGAAGTTTCTCACATACTCTACCATTTTGTATTATTTGTCAGAGACTGTTTAACAAAATATTTGTACTGTCAAATTATTTTGTTATTTAGAGTGTCACCTGTTATGTTTGCACTGAAGATAAGCCAAATCAAATGAATGGAAGAATAAGTCAGTCATTAAAAAACTTCTTTTTCTCTCTGTCGCCCACAGCTTGTGAGTTAATGAACAGAGGTATCCTAGCTCTGGTCAGCTCTATCGGCTGTATGTCAGCGGGGTCGCTGCAGTCTTTAGCTGATGCCATGCACATCCCTCACCTCTTCATCCAGAGGGCGCCCTCAGGCACACCTCGCTCTAGCTGCCGGCCCACCAGTCGTGCCCAGCCAGATGACTACACTCTCTTCGTGCGACCTCCTGTCTACCTAAATGACGTCATCTTCCATGTGGTGATGGAGTACACCTGGCAGAAGTTCATTATCTTCTATGACACTGACTATGGTGAGTAGTTTACTTTACTGATGGCAGTAGTAAACAGCCGTGAGGAGCTCCCTCAGAATGTGTCCAATCAGTGACCCCACATTAACACTCCCTTATTACCACCACAGAGAGGAAATTTTACAGCATTATTACCTCTATCGCTCATATGTTTAAGGCATTTTGCCTGTATGTGTTTAAGAGAAAAGAGCAAGAGGGAAAAGCATTCACGTATAAACCACATCTGACTGGGCCGTTACCCACAGGCCTTTCAATCCAAGAGGCCTCAAGCTGTTATTAATTTTTTTAACATACATCTTCCCTTGAGCCTTTACCATTGCATTTCATTGCGTTGCATTTCATTGCGTCTTGCAATGCATTTTACTGGCAGAGCAAACTGGTTAAAGTTAAACGTATTTCGTGATATGGTAGGTTTTGACAGGAGCAGAGTAGATGTGTGAGAATTTGCCCGCGGTTAGTCAGGCAGTTACCCAGCCACCAGATTAGAGCCATTTTCATTGATTGAGGCACCGGATATTTTCCAGATTCATAAAGCTAATTACCCACGTCACCCAGGGAAAGATTGATGGGAGGTAAAACAAAGCATGCTTTAAGATGGATGTTTTAGTCATAACTACATTATTCTACCAATAAGAAAGAATAATTATATATTAGAATTTAGTTTGTTGCATTTAAGTGGTCATTTAAAAACAAAAAAAAAACAAAAAACAACGGTTCTGACCGTATGGGGTCTGTGTTGGTGTACGAAAAAACGTAGAGAAAAACACAAAATGTGTGAAAAGTGTGTAATGGAAATTAAAAGGAAAAAAGGTAAGATAATACAAATGCTCTACAACTCTGAATCTTACACAGATGCTTTGAATGGGTGACTCACTAATTGATTCTAATGAAGATTGATGTTAGCATGTTGCTTGGGCTGTCACAATATAAAAATTTCATGTCAAAAAACATATTGTTGCACTTCCTATAGTCTGGGATGTCTAACACTGTGTTTTTAACGGAATACAAAAAAATCCCCACACTGGCGAGCTCACTTTTTCAGTTGAAGGTTTAAAACGTTTATTTGCATGCATTGCCAATTTAGACTTTCAAATGAGTTTACTCTCATGCTGACATGCGCTTTTTTATGTGCATACACAGCCGAAGCGTAGGCACAGAAAGCAGGCGGTCACACAGCGAAAGTACTGAACGAAGTTGTCTTTCATGTCTTATTGCAGTTAAAGGTGCACTTTGTAGGATTTTTGCAGTCAAATATCCAAAAACCACCAGGCCAGTATTATATATTTTGTTCTGTTGAGTTCTTACAATTAGAGGTCGACCGATATATCGTCCAGTCGATATATCGTCCAGTCGATATATCGAGCCGATATTTGTCCTTTTTCATTATATCGGCATCGGCCGATATCCGTGTTTAGTAGCGCCGATTTAAAGTCAGGCACTTTCGCGGGCAGCCCCATGTTATTGGTGCAGTGGAACCGTCTGGAACTGGCATAATGCTTGTAGATAACTTGTAGATTTAAGGACTGTAGTCGAAAACTGTCAGCAGCTTGCTTGCTAACATATAGGCTCGCGGAAAATATAAACAAGGCTGAAGCACTCTCAAACGCAAGCAGAAGCGTGATGTAATAATATACTGGCGAAACAGATTGGGCAGATTTGCACATTTGTGCTCGTGCCTGGAGAGCGCCGTCTATTTACAACGTGTGTTTGCAGCGGTGAGTATTGCCGCCAGATCTCCTGAACGTGATCCAAGTTTTTATTCAGTGCTGAGTTAATGCAGGTTCGCGAAACGAGGCTATACAGGCGATAAAATTTATTAAATAAATATAAAAGCTGGATTCTCTCTGCACGAGATATCCAGAATAGAGGTTATATTTTAGTGAATTTCTCTGACAAAATACACAGTTTTGTCTGGATATTCTTATGAAAATATTCCTTTTTATTACTCCCATTATTATACATATTTTTACATTACATATTGTCCTAAAGACACATTACTATGCAAATTAGATATAGTGTATAGATGCATTTCATAGAATGGGAATGGCATTTATAGCCATGTTTATATTAATACTTAGTCAGTTTATTGATTTGTTTGGTTAACTTTGGATAAATATTTTATTTTAATACCATGCAACTTTACTCTCACTGGAGTGTGAAGTGTCACGGCAGCCGCCGAGCTAACGCACAGAGTAATGACATAACATCATTTTAAATACACTTAAACGTATCTAATATAATAAACAGAGTTGCATTACCTCATACTCATGACCGGAAAAGCCGAGATTGCGCCGGCGGCTGTGTCCCGTCATAATAAAAGTCCTGTTGCTTGCGAGAAGTGTGTTTTGTGTATCAATCGCTCCGGCGGCCTTACTCAGCTCCCACAGCACTCGCCCCTGCTCTGCTTCATACTACAGTAATGTTAATAATCGCATCCATGAACATGATTTCCGCCCGAGTCCTGTCCCGATTCTTTTCCACCGGCTGTGAGGTGAACACCACTTGTCCCAAGATACTGCGCTCAAACTTGGCGTCATCAAACTATGCCTTTGTTTTCAACAGGCGCCCTCTAGCGGACGGAAAAGTTGCATAGTGTACCTTTAAACTGTCAAATACACAAGGTTTACATAAGCACAGTCAGTTATGTCTTAAGTGAATGTAAACAGGTGGGACACAATCGGATGTGTGAGTATATTGCATCTGTCCGTGCATGAGGTTTTGAAGTGACAGCAGCATAATATACCTGCACATTTTTTTAACTGTGATTTTCTTTTTCTTTTCTTTTTTTATAATGCATTCTGTGATTGACATGTATGTGAATCATACATGCACTGCTAAAACAAAGTATTTTAGTAGGTTGCATTATTAAAATATCTGTCTTCTTGAACGTGTGATGCCTTAAAATCCTGCCTGCGTAGGCCGCTCAATATGTTTGAAAATAGAGCATTTGTGTGAGTGGGTTAAAGAGCGAGAGAGGGAGCGAGATATAAGATGGAGAAATAGAGTGTAGTTGTGTGTGAAAAAAACTCCATGGTTGATGGTCCCTCTGGAGGGCATGTTCTGCTGCAGCAGGTTAAGGTGTGAATGAATAAGTACCTGTCCCCGAAGACAAACGGATATGGTTTCAGCCATGTCCAGAGGCCCATGTGCCTTGGGCAGCTATATAGTAATGAAGCCACTTCCCTCCTCCCGTTTTAAGTGTGCAGAGAGCTTGACCAGTGGCTCTGAAGATAGACTCCTCAGACATTTGATTAGCTGGCCTCTGAGCAAGAGATCTTTCAGAGAGAACAAAGTGTTCCTAAATTGCTTTGGCTTTTTAAGATGACTTTTACAATAGAGAGTTCATTGATAAATTGATTGTGCCTCCTTGATGTCCCCTATTTTTTAGGATTAGTGGTACTGGCAGAAGCCTCAAAAAATAGAAAAAAAATCAGTTTGTGTTTCCTCTGTGTTAAGTATCCTCAGCCAGAAATGACGTTGTTAAAGATGACTTCTTAAAAGTGATTTTGAAATCAATTGAAGCGTTTTTTGAGCTAAGTGGATTTTGAATGCAGCTTCACAAATAATGATTTCATTGACAATTAAATGGAGGGACTTTTTTATTGCTAAATATATAATATATTACCATTCAATTTTTTTAAATTTTATTAATAAGGTTTTTATTTTATTATTCTAAATACATCTAAATGCTCAAATTCATGCTGTTCTTTTTACCGGTCTCTGAAAGAGTCCTGAAAAAAGACACCATTGTGGTGTTCACACAGGGAGGGATGTATTTTTAGTGACAATAAGAAGTATATCGAGAATATCAAATCAGCATATTAACATTTATTTTTAAGGATTATGTGATATTGAAGACTGAAGTATTGGCTGCTAAAAATTCAGCTTTTTAAAATTATCCCGGCCATCACAGGAATAAATAACATTTTAATAAATAATTACAATATAAAAAAAGTTATTTTAAATGGTCATAATATTTCACTGTCACTGTTTTTACTGGTTTTGATCAGATAAATGCAGACTTGGTGAACAATTATTTTGTTTTAAAAACATTCAAACAAAAAAAAACTCAATACTAAAATTGTATATAATGTATAAAAATGATAAAATGTAAAAAATATAAATTGAAACGGCGTCAAATTGAGATTGCACATAATTATGGGTAGCAAAAAAATGTAATCACACATGAAAATGCATACTTCTATTTCAGCTGAACTGCCATTCATCTGCAGAGTGATGTAGGTCCCCTAGTTGGCTTATCTGCAGGTGCACAGCTAAAGACAAGTAAATGTATGGAGAGAAAAGAGAAGCCGTTGTTAATTACTAAGATACAAAGTAGTGATTAAACTTGAAGAAAATGTAAATGATTCAATTCATAATATAAAGTGATGTGTTTCTATCAGCTAAGTTCTAATTTGAATGTAGATTATACAGGTTGGTAAGAGAGACATGTGTTCAACATAATGTGTTGTCTCACTGCTTAAGGTGAAGTCAGTGACCTCTAATACGATTACCACCTTATAAATTCAGTTTGAATAGCCGTGGCGTAGCACTTATAATACTACAATAACCTGTCCAGCACTTTGCCAGACCAGGATAAGGTTAATTTAATGTGCAGCAAGTCCAAATTAGATGATTTCATGGTTAACAGACAAGTGGATGAAAAAGATAAAGGAAATTGAGTCCCTCTTTTGAGGAGATAATTAATAACGATCTAGGCCAATGACCCTATTATCCTCTCGTGATAACCAGTCGTCCTCTGTATTGTAGGGTGGGTCAGGAATGAGAAAATATTTAATTGCACATTTTCTCTTTTCCTTATTGTACAGGTCGTCACATATTCCTGTATATAGTTTTCAAAATATACATCCATCTTGGACCAGCATAGAAATTCGTGTTGGTCTAAGCTGGTCTTTTCATCACGGACAATCCTCTATCTCTCTGTCTCTGTCTGTCGGTTTCTCTCTTAGCAAGATGAACTGTGACATGAAGATTTGTTTTTAGCCCCCATTGTCGCTCGCTAGTTCCGTAAAGCCAGTGGAAACATTAAACACAGTAGAGAGGATGCAGCTAGTGGGAGATTCACAGCGTGAGAGCTCACTCAATCAGCACTCAGCTGCGGGCCTCAGATCCGGTCCTTTGGATTCTGCTCACAGTTTCTACCAGGGCACATATGACTGTGTCACTCAGAGCATCTATCTAGCTCTGGAATTTGATTCAAAGAACTCCCATCAGCCAAAAATAGTGCCAGTTCGCTCTAATCAGTAATCAGTAGACTGAACCGGAAACTGGCATGTATTGACTCATGTCAACCTTTTGAGTGACTTAAGTCTCAGGCAGGGGTGGACGTACGCTAATCAAGCCCAGCACCATTGATTTCTCTTTTAGACAGACGGAGGTAGAAGCAAACTGAAGACTTTATAGGAGTAGTTTGGGATTAAACAAAAAAAAACTGAAACTTTGTTTTAAAACTTTGGATAAAAGATGTATACAGTAGATGCTTTGAATATTTTTTTTTACTTTAATGATGTCTGTCCGTCAGTCCATCCATCCATCATCCATGTATGAGAATCATTAATGCTGTGTATGATAGACATTGATGTTTATATTATAAAGACAACATACAATGTGCAAAAATATTTAATAAAAAAATATTTATGTGTGCATAAATATATATATATATATATATATTGTAACATGCTCATATATGTTTTGAAGATTGTATTTTGCAAGGAAAGACAGACAAATGCTTAAATGTTCCTCTTACAAAATTACACTATGGTTTAATGTTTGGGGTTTTTTATTCCTTTATTCAGCAAGGATGCTTTACATTTGGCAGTGAAGACTAATGCTAAAAAAGTCAAACATTTATATTGTGGTTTCCACAAAATATTAATTAGCACTACTGTTTTCCACATTAATAATACAAATAATCATCTGCATATTTGAGTCTAAATCAGCTAATTATAATTTTAGGATTTTATAAGGATCATGTGACACTGGAGACTGGAATAATGAAACAAACAGAAATAAATTACATTAAAAAAATGTTAAAAATAATAATCTTACCCCAAACTTTTATCCGTTGGGTATATGCAGATTTACATAAACATAAAAAAATTTTTACTGTTAAAAACTAGGTTTTTCAGTACAATAATCATTATTAACCTACCGTATTTTCTGCACTATAAGGCGCACTTAAAAGCCGGAGTGCCTTAAATATGGATCAAGGCGCTCTGTCAAAATCTTTCAGTATGAAAAATCAATAAAAACTATTTAATAATAATAAAATGTTTCAGTACGACTGGTAAACTACAAAGCTGCACCGCTTGCAGCATTACGGCTACCGTAGTCAGTAAACACCGGTACTGTGCTTTCGGATAATGACGAGAGGGACCCGGGCAGGTTGGATGCCGTAGTCGCCCAACTGTTCAATTCGGACACTGAAGAAGAAGAATTCAAGGGATTCGTGGAAGGGGAATGAACTGAAAAAGTGAGCTTTACGTGTTATACGTAACTGAACAATGTGGAGTTATGCACTAACGTTTGATTTAGTGGTATCCGACTGTTTCGTTTACTAGGCTATGTGTTTACTGAATTAAGGAAAAGTTCCCCTCCACGTTTAGGAGAAAAGTTAGCAAGGCTGGGATATATTGTTTATATGCACATCAACGTTTGAACAACGTTACCATGGGAGTGAACGGAGTTGTCAGAACGCTTAATAAAGTTGGACTTTATCTGACTGTTTTGTTGACATTCCCTTTAGCACAGCTCCATCTAGTGGATGCATAACGCAAACGTTTGACTGCAGTATCTTCTATTATATGCGCCTTATAATCCGGTGCGCCCTATATATGAAAACAGTTCTAAAATAGGCCATTCATTGAAGGTGCGCCTTATAATCCGGTGCGCCTTATAGTGCGGAAAATACGGTAATTATTTCCGACTAACCAGTGTTTAGAAAGAAGAATGAAACCCAGAACAATTTTCCAATTCGACTTCCAAGGTTTGACTGGTTAGCATGGGTTCAGTACCCAGCGAACCTTGAATGCATTGCAAGTTAGATAAAAGCATCTGCCATATGAATAAAGTTTTGTCATTTTCAAAACAAGGTGATGCAGGGCTATTCATCAGAGTGTTTTGTGTGAAGTTTAGCTCAGTAACGTATGCTGGTGATGCTCAGAGTTACAGCTGGGATTATCTGACAGGGGAAGTGAGGGCAGAGTATGTAATAATAATGGAGACACTAATGCTGATTATAATTACATGTGTATTTTTTGACAGATGAAAAGGGTCTCAATTGCTTGTTACCGCTGTGCTCTGTGTCTGTTTGTATTAATCTCCTTCGATATAACCTCTCCTGTTAAGACAGAACTAATAAATCCAAGCAGACTCCTCATCTTTGAATGAGGACTCTGTAATGTCCCGACTTCATAGAGTTGTAACTGAGAAATAACAAGCAGTGTACATTAACAGACCATTGCCTTCCACAACCCCATCCTGCAATAACGTAGCTGTGCAACGTCTTCGTAAACAGCTCCTACCCAGATGCCACTCCGGCACAGGGACTGTATCGCATCCCCCTATGTGTCCTCCACTATAAACACAAGCTGCTATATGCTGGAGCCCTGCCCTTCGCACAAACAGGGGAACCCAATAAGAGATTTCCAGCGGAACTGCAGCCGTAGATTTGCTTTAAATTGGATCCAGTGCACAGATGGAGGCACTGGTGCTTTTGACCCTCCTCCGGAATGCTGTGGATGTTGTCCTCGTCTTCCCTTTTTAGCTGCATTGGGTGACAGTGTTTCAGTGGAGGTGCAGGCGGCAATGACCCTGCTAATTAAACCGAGAGCCAAACGACTCGATTCAGGTTTTCAAGTTAAAACAATGGATTTATTTTTTAAATGAGAACTTTACAGCAGCGTTGAGGAATAGTTAACATGACCACATTGGTCAGCTGTGTGACAGCAATTCAGTTATTTTCTTAATAGTGTAGCTTTTCTAGTAACAAGGCACTTTATCCAAACGAGTAGCATTGTGCATCGCTGTCTTTAATGTCCAAGCTGAGGAAATAATAAAACTTAAAATGTATTATAAATTTAAAAGTGCAGTGTGTAGTATTTATGAGGTCTATTGACAGAAATGCAATATAATATGCATAACTATTGTATGTTTTCAGTGGTGTATAAAGACCTTAAATAATGAACTGTTATGTTTTTATTACCTTAATGAGCCATATCTATCTACATACACCACGGATAGCGGTACAGTAAAGTCACCATTTTGCGCCACCGTGTTTCTACAGTAGCCCTAAACCAGGGGTGTCCAAAGTCGGTCCTGGAGGGCCACTGTCCTGTAGAGTTTAGCTTCAACCCCAATTAAAAACACCTGCACCAGCTAAACTCTGCAGGACAGTGGACCCCCAGGAGCAGGGTTGCACAACCCTGCCCTAGGACAAACCTCTCTACAGAGAGATAGTCACTCTCTGCTGTCTCAGACGATGACATCTATGTCCTTTGTCGGCCACCATTGCTTCTCTATGTGCTTTCGAAAGGGAGGGGCGAGCGGTGGGCAGTTGCGATTTGCAACCTCACCGCTAGATGCCGCTTAAATTTTACACAGTGCACCTTTAACTGTTCGAGTTTAACTCAGTCACTCTGATTTAAATTATAATATAGGATGGTTTATTTAATTTTTTTACATAACACATTTTTGCCCCATCTTAATAACTTGATAAGTGTTAAAGAGCTGTTAGTAGCTTGTAATGTCGCTTGTAGATTCAATGTAGTTGAATTTCTTCATATTATGACAGGTTTTTGGCTTCCAAAACACTGTATAGTTAAATAAATCTAAGTTAAGTTCTGTAGCCTGACACCATGTCCTAACTACACACAACGGGATGTCTGGCCGTTTCTAAATTAGAATCGTTGTGTGTCAATGATGCGGCTGGTTAGGACAAAAAATTTTGCCCGGGCAATTCGGTCTGGACTCGATCCATAGAGGAGTTATTATGCCCGAACAGAAACTGTTCGGACCAATGAAATTGTCAGGGCGGGCTTTAGACGATGATGAACAGATGATAAACAGTAATGTAATCATCCACGTCATCAAAGGCACTTGGATTGAATTTGCTATTATCCTAAACAGAGAACTTGTTCGTATATGCATTCACCTTCACTATTTCTCTCAGAAACGATGATCGTGTTGGTAAGTACTCTTTTTTTACAACACTGGCAAAGATTGTTTACACTCATCTTTTTCTTCTAACAGTACTTAATCCAGCGCACATGCAGACAGGCTTGCCAAGTTTTTTTGCAATGTCGCGCAATTGCTACTCAAAACTATAGCCCAAAACAATAACTTTCCGGGGGGGTTCTCCGGAAAAAAATGGCGTTTGTTTGGCAAAATACCTTATTTTGGCATGGTTGCCTGCTAAAATTTGCATTCCTGGGTCTATATATCACATAATGGGGTCACTTCAACCCGCGGACATGGAGAACAACCCGCGGGAAAAACACGGACATGGCAACACAGTGCAGTTGAGTTCTGTTGACATTTGACAACTAACGTTAGGAGCCGCTCAGTTGCTCTGATTGGTTGTGGGTTTCCTGGTTCGGTTGAAACACGCCCCATAATCAAAGCCCATTGGAGCAATATCAGACTCATATTCTGACTAGAATTGGTTACACCCCAACTCTTTAATGAGAAGTGCCATGGGATTTTTAATGACCACAGATAGCCAGGACCTCGGTTTAATGTCTCATCCGAAGGATGGTGCTTGTTACAGTATAGTGTCCCCATCTCTATACTGGGGTGTTGGCACCCACACAGACCACAGGGTGAGCATCTCCTGCTTGCCTCACTAACGCCTCTTCCAGCAGCTACCTAGTTTTCCCAGAAGGTCTCCCATCCAGGTACTGAGCAGGCTCAAACCTGCTTAGCTTCAGTGGGCAACCAGGCTTGAGCTACAGGGTGATATGGCTGTGGCATGCAAATGCAGTTACGTATCTAAAACATAAGCTTGATATTAAGTCTTCTTTTAGTGCCTTGTGACTGAAGGGCTACCTACAGTAAAGACTCTTTCATGTGATGCTTTTCCTGAAAGTTTCTTTTTTTTTCTTTCTCTCAAATCTCTGTCAGACAGAGAGTATCACCTTCAAAACCCCCCACCTTAATTCCTCCCGGTTCCCTAGCCTCAGTCCCATCTTTCAGGGACGCTTTGATCCTGCGTTCTCAACGCCTCCCCGCTCCGGTGGAAATGGTTTGATGTAGGAAAGGCCGCCTGCGCAGAGGGATGAGTGTGCAGCAACTCTTCCTCTGTGAAATACATCTTTTATTTAGCACAGCCCTGAGACAGCACTTCTGCCTCGCCACAACGCAGTGATAAATGTTCTACACAGGTTTCTGCTGCCACCCACTCCTGAGCTCTGTTAGCACACATGCTAATGCATTCCTTTGCTAGTACACGGTCATCACAGTAATGTAGAAGGTGAAAACAAAATGGTTGATTTTTTTAATAAATAGAAAGACTTTGTGATTTCTGAAGGAATGTAATATTGAATAGGTATTATATTTGAAAGTCATAATTTTAACATTTTAATAGACCTTCAAATTATTAAACCTATCTCTTTTTTTTGTTCATAATAACAACAATTATGGAACATGTATAACAAGTGCCAAACATGTAATTTGAATAAATGTCAGTTAGCTTGATCATGACCTCTGGCAAGCACCACTCTCTGTTTGAATGAGCGCTGTGAATGTGTCCTTTCAGCATTTCTGCTCACGTTCAGTTGAGCTGAAGGAGAAGTTGTTAGTATCCTACATTACTATTTCCTAACAAGGTTTGTTCACTACAGAGGTTATGTGCTTTTTTGAAAACATAAATAATAAATCACTTTTTATTGATTGGCACTTTTTATTTTACTTTTTAATATACATTAAATTAATTATGCTACATAAATGGGGAAATGTTTTATGTTTCTCACATTTGCATTCAGTAATTCAATTAGTAAGTCCTTTATTTAAAAATGTTTAACATTAATATATAAACATACTTTTGAAAAATACTTTTGACTTCTACTCAAAAGTTGGGGGACTGTAAGAGATGAATTGTCTTTGAGAGATGTATATTTTGCTCTCTAATGCTGCATTTATTAATCAAGGTTGCAATATACACTAAACCAGTAATATTGTTAAATGTTGTTATAATTTAAATAACCGTTTTATATTTTAATATGTTTTAAAATGTAATTTATTTCTGTGGTGCAAAGCTGAATTTTCAGTAACATTATTTCAGTCTTTAGTGTCATGATCCTTCAGAAGTCATTGAGTGTTTCTCAAACGGAAGGCTGCAACCTACGAAGGCTGCATATCGGCTGCCACGTCACCAAAAGTCGCTGAAGGCCATCTCAATTTGAAGGATCCTTGGAAGGCAGCCTTTTGCTGAGGAGAACACTAGCCTACAAGCCTCAGAAGGACTGGACTGGGAAGGACGCAGTCTCTGTAGTATGCAGCCTTCCGTTTGAGAAACACCCATTGTAATAATCTGATTTGGTGCTTAAGTAACTTTTCTTACTATTATAAAAAAATTTTTATCAAAAGTGTTTTCCTGCTTATTTTTTTATTTTTTATTTTGTAGAAACTGTGATCATTTTTGTGATTCTTTGTTGAATATAAAATCTTCTTCAGCCAACTCTAGTCATATCAGTAGCCAGAAATTTTCACATGGAGCAGGCACCCTCATGGGGGCAGCCATTTTGAGATCACATGACAGGGGATTACTGCTTGCTTTATTACGTAACCTGTAGATGATTGATCGCATTTCTACAATTGCATCAGAAACTAAAACATGTTCTAGGTGTGAGTATAAATCCAAAACAATTGCAAAAGGTCTTCCTGGCTGCACCTTTAAGGAAACACATATTTGTTTGATGCAGATTGTTCTGTGAAACAGACTCAGCATCAGGGACTCATAGAAAATGAATGTAGTTTAAATGATATTGTCTGTTGTTGTTTAGATATCCGGGGCATAGAGAACTTCCTGGACCAGACGTCTCAGCAGGGAATGGATGTGTCTCTACAGAAGGTGGAATCCAATATTAACATGATGATCACTGGAATGTTCCGCACCATGAGGGTGGAAGAGCTGCATCGCTACAGGGACACACTGAGGCGTGCAGTGCTGTTCATGAGCCCCGCCACTGCCAAGGCCTTCATTACTGAGGTACATTCACACACACACACACACACATGTATGAATACATATCACACACCATCACCAAAAATGTTCACACTTGCATTTCATACAAATGTTTCCCTTTACACTAATAGATTTCTTTGCACTGCACAGATGCAAGTAGTGGCCCTCAAATCCAGCCAGCGGGCATTTAACGCAAGGCCTTTAATCTTTCAGTCCAACTGGCATTTAAGTAGTTCACATTATGTTGATCTGTGAGGCTCACAGCTCAAGGCAGAATATGATGTCATAGTAAATTGAATATTTTCAGTACTTTTACAGCAGATACAATACAGTATGTGTCTATATATATTCACTATGGCACATTTATTTTATTTTTTACTATAATGCAAAGCTTTAGCGTGTTCCATTTTGGAGTCCCTTTCATCCTATGGGTCATAGTAATTCATTCTGATTGAAAAATGTCACTTGTTTAAATTGGCAATATTTGTAAGAAAGCCATTAAATGGCTTTGCACTCTCTCTCTCTGATAACTCTCTCTGGGAATTAAACCATGAAGTATTGCTTAATCTCACATGCTATTCTCATTCGCCTTTAATTAAAAATATCCTGTGAAAAGCAATCAAAATCCAATTTTGGTTGAACGTGGAATAGGACAGGAACCATCAGTAGTGGTTGAGACTGCAGGCAGCTGTAATGACTCTTGGGTCTGGGGATGATAAGTTGATCAGGGGAGCTCAGAGTCTTAAAGATACGCACTTCAGCCAGGGAATCATCGCAGGAAATTTAAAACGGCTTATTGTTTTTTGTTATTGGATTTGACTGGAAAAACGTTATTCTCACAGAGTGTGCTTGGATACCTTGATGGGACGTATTTTGCAGGAATACATTGGAAAGCACCTTATTGCATATGCTTAGAATATATTGAAAAAAGTATATATTTTGTAGTTTTATTACATTACTGTTAAATGTAGTTTACCATTGTCAGTATTTAATTCGAGCTTTGATTGCATGCAGGGAGTGTGTTCAGGTCTTCAAGCACCACAGCAGGGAAGACCATTAAACATCTGTTGTGAGCGTTCATTACCAGGTCTTGAAGTGAGGCTGCAGTGTTCTGGTTTGTTCAGGAACTGTCACATAAAGGCAGCGTATCTGGCTTATCTAAGCCTTTTGTCTGCCCTATAAAGCTGATTTAAATGCCAGTTCATTGTTCAAGAGACATTCTGTGTATAGTTAGAGACAAATTGCTCCTATTAGAAGTCATGTTTCAGCATGCAACTGCTTCTCAGGTGTTTTATGGTCAATTCTGAACATATTTTACTGGGGCTGGTATTTAATAATGACAAAATAAAGAATTGCGATAGTTGCGGGAATGTGCTCTGCCACATGCAGTTCATTTGAAACAACCTTCAGAAGTTTCTCAAAAATGTTGTCTTTGTGTAAGTCTTCAGCGTGCAATACTGTATTTTGATGAGTCACATTATTGAAATAAATGATGCTCTCCTATTCTTATTGCAGAAGTCTTTTACAAGCAGAGACTTTAATGTGTGTGAATCTTTGCACTGGATGAATTCTGTGCGCTGCCTACAGAGCTCCATTAAATAGTCTATGGCAGATACATTTGCCAAGATTGATGTTCATTGAACAAGAGACTCTAAACATGCAATTTTGGGTTGTGCCCAGACACTCTATGAGAGCATTATGAGCTCTATGTGCATTTTGGTGGGGTGGGGGTGGGGGGTTGATTGTTTATTTGACATTGGGTGATAATTGCAATGTACTTTTGTTAGTTTCTGCCTATACCTTCAACGTGGTTGCCTATATTTAACAATTTGGCAATGTCACTCTTAACTTGCTAGCAAACGTAGTGAATAATTTCTGGCTCCTGTCCAACAATGACAAAGAGAAGGCTCAAATGTGTCCAATAGAGTGTGTACTGCGTGTCAGAGGAAGTGAAGAAGTCAGATTTCAAACTGTGTTTCTTGGGTGAAGGGTTCCAGGCCAGGCATTTAACAGGTAGAGATCATCCTCACGATGGACAGACAGAAGACATGATGGAGGATGTCAGTGAGGTGAGAGGTGAGGACATGGCTCGACCAGCCGCCTGTCTGTGTGATATGTGAATGGTGAACAGTCAGAGACAGTTGTCCATCACACTTGTGCTGTCAAGCTGTCAGAGTATGGAGGGAAACCGTCCACTCCAAAAGACAATTAAAGTTTATTGTTTTGATGAAACATGATTATCTTGTCTATCCATTTCATTATTTTTATGTATTTAATGGTAAAATCCTCTTTAAGTCAAGTTTGATAAAGTTTTTTACATTTTACTGTCGATGCCATAGCAAAGAAATGCTGCTTCATCGTCATTTGCAAATATTGTCATAATCAGCCTCCAGAAAATGTTCTTGCATACAGACACTAGTCTGACGTGTGCAAGATCTCAGCATAACCAGCTTTGCCAGATCATTTTAAGTTTTTTTATAAATGAATATTGCAGTCCTGTTGTGCCGTGTAGCTGACAAAAATCAGCACATAAGTTCCACAATCCTTTCTTTCGCTACCACAGCAAAATATGTATTCATTTATTTACATTTGAAGCTGTCAGTATGATATAGCCGCTGTTTCCCATCAGCCCTATGGTCTATGCATGATTCACAGGCCTCAGTAACTCGTTAACGTCTGTGGTCACTTTGGCTCAAGGTTACAGTGGTGAGTGATGGCCCTGTCCTCATACACACACACACACACACACACACAAACACATGCGCGGGCACATGCAAACACACATGCAGGCGTGTTTAGAAAACTCTCTCTAACCACCACCCAAGGTCATGCTCACAGAGGCAGACAAACACAGCGGGTGAACTCCGTCGGCACTCGCTGTGACCTTAAGAGCTCTGATTGGATAAGAGGTAAACACTGACAAATGGGAAATTGGAGCTTCTGCGTGAGCCGCACCAGAAAAAAGTCACAAAATGAAGAAAGACATTACAGAAGCGTGGCAAGATAACACATGACTAAAAGGGTGAGGTTCATATCTTTGAAGGTTAAACAGACAAGAGGCAATGATTGCTTCCTCTTCAACAGTCGCTTATGATAAAGTTATGTCATTAAAATGCCTCCTGATAGAGTCGACAAGCTTCTTTTTTCATTTACATGAGAGTTTATATTTGAGGTGTTCATTCAAGGTGACAATTTGGATGTAGACACTCCACTGGGCTCTTATGTTGATTGACGTATGAGAAACTTTTCTGCTGCTCAGACAAATCTTTTCCACAGCAGCAGGAAACGGAGAGGCCTTTTCAAATACATTATTTAAAATGGAGGACAGGAGATGATGACTACTCAGATTCATTGTATGTTTTATAGCCGACCTGACATCATTGGTGCCTGTGCCGTGGTGACAGACAAGGGGAGTCTTACCAGGTACAAAGAGCCTTTGTGATGAATCATAATGAGCAGTGCTGCCCTTTTGCCATATAAATTAACAAAGATTTAATGTGTGTGACAGCATGGTTTTCTAAATCCATAAATTCATATGTGACAATATAATTATGAGAATCCTCATAGGAAAGGAAAATCTCTTTAATATCTTAGTTGTTTAACCTAGACCGCAAGAATTTTGAAGTTTCCCTCTCTTTTTTTCTCTTTCTCAGTAAGTAATCAGGGTTGTGTGCCTTGTCGAATTTAATTGTGAATGACTTTTAATTTCAAATTCAAATCTTTTTTTTTTGTCTTGTTTTTGTCTTGACAAAGTTTCCATTGTTTTATTGTTTCATCTAAATATACTCTATATTGCCAAATATAACATACAAGCTAGAACTGCTTCAACTCTTCTAGGAAGGCTTTCCACAAGGTTTAGGAGTGTGTTTTTCTAGAAACGCATTTGTAAGGTCAGGCACTGATGTTGGACGAGAAGGCCTGGCTCTCAGTCTCCCCTCTAATTCATCCCAAAGGGGTTCTGTAGGGTTGAGGTCAGGACTCTGTGCAGGCCAGTCTAGTTCCTCCATACCAAACTCGCTCATCCATGTCTTTATGGACCTGGTTTTGTGCACTGGTGTGCAGCCATGTTGAAACAGGAAGGGGCCATCCCCAAACTGTTCCCACAAAGTTGGGAGCATGAAATTGTCCTAAATGTCTTGGTATGCTGAAGCATTAAAAGTTCCATTCACTGGAACTAAGGGGCCAAACTCAACCCTGAAAAATACCCCCACACCATAATCCCCCTCCACCAAACTTTACACAGGGCACAATGCAGTCAGGCAAGTACCGTTCTCCTGGCAACCGCAAAACCCAGACTCTCCCCTCAGATTGCCAGACAGAGAAGCTCTAGAGTCCAGTGGTAGTGTGCTTAACAGCACTGCATCCGACGCTTTGCATTGCACTTGGTGATGTAAGGCTTGGATGCAGCTGCTCAGCCATGTAAACACATTCCATGAAGCTCTCTATGTACTATTCTTAAGATAATCTGAAGGCCACATGAAGTTTGGAGGTCTGTAGCTATTATCTCTGCAGAAAGTTGGTGACTTTTGCGCATAGTGTGCCTCAGCATGCTCTGTGATTTTATGTGACTTACCACTTCGTAGCTGTTGTTCTCAATTGCTTCAACTTTGTTATAATATCACTAACCGCTGACCGTGAAATATTTAGTAGTGAGGAAATTTCACGAATGGTCTTATTGCACAGGTGGCAACCTATCATGGTACCACACTTGAATTTACTGAGCTCCAGAGAGCGACCCATTCTTTCACAAATATTTCTAGAAGGCTGCATGCCTAGGGGCTTGATTTATACACCTGTGGCCATGGAAGTGATTGGAACACCTGAATTAAATTATTTGGAATGGTTTCCTAATACATTTGGCATCATAGTGTATAAATGTTTAAATGTTCAGAAATTCATGTTTAATAAAATGATTACTAATCTAATTATCACCAAAATGCATTATTATTATTTATATATACAGGGCCTTCTCAAAAAAATATATTGTGATAAAAGTTCATTATTTTCCATAATGTAATGATAAAAATTAAACTTTCATATATTTTAGATTCATTGCACACCAACTGAAATATTTCAGGTCTTTTTTTGTTTTAATACTGATGATTCTGGCATACAGCTCATGAAAACCCAAAATTCCTATCTCAAGAAATTAGCATATCATGAAAAGGTTCTCTAAACGAGCTATTAACCTAATCATCTGAATCAACTAATTAACTCTAAACACCTGCAAAAGATTCCTGAGGCTTTTAAAAACTCCCAGCCTGGTTCATTACTCAAAACCGCAATCATGGGTAAGACTGCCGACCTGACTGCTGTCCAGAAGGCCATCATTGACACCCTCAAGCGAGAGGGTAAGACACAGAAAGACATTTCTGAACGAATAGGCTGTTCCCAGAGTGCTGTATCAAGGCACCTCAGTGGGAAGTCTGTGGGAAGGAAAAAGTGTGGCAAAAAAACGCTGCACAATGAGAAGAGGTGACCGGACCCTAAGGAAGATTGTGGAGAAGGACCGATTCCAGACCTTGGAGGACCTGCGGAAGCAGTGGACTGAGTCTGCAGTAGAAACATCCAGAGCCACCGTGCACAGGCGTGTGCAGGAAATGGGCTACAGGTGCCGCATTCCCCAGGTCAAGCCACTTTTGAACCAGAAACAGCGGCAGAAGCGCCTGACCTGGGCTACAGAGAAGCAGCACTGGACTGTCGCTCAAATTTTGCATGTCATTCGGAAATCAAGGTGCCAGAGTCTGGAGGAAGACTGGGGAGAAGGAAATGCCAAAATGCCTGAAGTCCAGTGTCAAGTACCCTCAGTCAGTGATGGTCTGGGGTGCCATGTCAGCTGCTGGTGTTGGTCCACTGTGTTTTATCAAGGGCAGGGTCAATGCAGCTAGCTATCAGGAGATTTTGGAGCACTTCCATCTGCTGAAAAGCTTTATGGAGATGAAGATTTTGTTTTTCAGCACGACCTGGCACCTGCTCATAGTGCCAAAACCACTGGTAAATGGTTTACTGACCATGGTATTATTGTGCTCAATTGGCCTGCCAACTCTCCTGACCTGAACCCCATAGAGAATCTGTGGGATATTGTGAAGAGAAAGTTGAGAGACGCAAGACCCAACACTCTGGATGAGTTTAAGGCGCTATCGAAGTATCCTGGGCCTCCATAACACCTCAGCAGTGCCACAGGCTGATTGCCTCCATGCCACGCCGCATTGAAGCAGTCATTTCTGCAAAAGGATTCCCGACCAAGTATTGAGTGCATAACTGAACATAATTATTTGAAGGTTGACTTTTTTTGTATTTTTGTATTTTTATTTTTTCATTTTTGTGGACTTTTCTTTTATTGGTCGGATGAAATATGCTAATTTTTTTAGATAGGAATTTTGGGTTTTCATGAGCTGTATGCCAAAATCATCAGTATTAAAACCATAAAAGACCTGAAATATTTCAGTTGGTGTGCAATGAATCTTAAATATATGAAAGTTAAATTTTCATCAGTACACTATGGAAAATAATGAACTTTTATCACAATATGCTAATTTTTTAGAAGGACCTGTATTATTTTTTTTAATAGTCAGAAATTGTGTATTTTTGTAGGCCACCCTGGTTCCCTCGACAAAAAGCCAATAGGATTTTTAGATTTTAATGCAAACATTTCAGCCACTTGTGAGAAACCACCTTTTTCAAAACACAAGCTTAAAAAGCTTAACAACAAAAAATATTTTTGAGGAATAAAACGTGCAAACCAGACATTATTTCAGGCATTTAAAACCAATTTAAAAAACCCAGTATGGGTTCAGTATGATGAAACCGGAAGTGCAGAAATGCTAACGCATTTTTTGGTTTTAGGACTCATTCCTGCAGCACTCTATTGGAATTCAGTAAATTCGTCTTCCTGTCATTTGCGTTTCAAATTCCACATCTTCATTCAATTTTAATATGAACTTTTCTTCTGTTATTTAAAGGCTTTATATTTATATATCAACAATTGACTTTTGTATTTGCTAATGAATTGTAAGAGAAACGTCCAAAACAAAGTTGATTTTACTGGTCTGGATGCTCAAAAACAGCAATGTTTGATAGTATAGTGTGCACACGTTGCTGTGAAATCACCCTATAAATGGTAGTAAAGGAGAACGATTTTTTTAACATTGAGAAAAATTACACACTTTAGCCTAATTGAAACGTAATTTAAAACTCCATTAAATCTCCTAAAGCCTTGAAAGAGCAATCAACGAGTACTAAAATTTTTATCATCATCATGTGATAAATGTCTATCATAGGCTGTTTATTTAACTCAATACTTTGTTGTTGTGGCAGAAAAAAGACTTTCTTTGCATAATGCTGAAACATCAGTGAACCTTCCAGTGCTGTGTGAGCAAAGGCTTGTATTTATAGCGCAAGGACCACCCTTGCGTGATCACCGGGCCACGGCGGTGGCTGATCGGGACGTTACGAGTGGAGATGATTCTTGGAGATGGGGTGGAGGGAGGCACTGATTGACGTGTCAGCTTTTTACCAGGGTGGATGGCCACGGCTGTCAGCTGGCGAGCATTTCAGCCCGCATGATGGATTATTTACAACTCTTGCGCTGCTGTCGCTCGCCACATCCTCCGAGCCGCTCCCGTACATTACATGGCCAATTACGCCACACTGGCCATTTTCTCATCTCAATCAAATTATCTCTACATTGTGTTTAATTTCAGTCGCAAAGAGCTCAGCCGTTTTAACATGGGTCTGTGGAAACAATATATCACCCTGGGAGTCATGTTGAATGGGCAAACAGGCTGCCATAAAGCAGTCTTTGGAAAATAGATAACACAGCTAGTGCTGGCTTTTTCGATTAAAGTGGAATGAAGGATGAAGAATGAAATTACTCGCGCTAGTATTTCTCCTTAATTCATGCACTTTACTTAAATGGGAAGCTCGCTACTAAGACGTCTGTGGTGGCGAGAGGAGAAGTGCATTGTAAATTCATAAATTTTCCTTTGACTTAGATGGAACCGTTGCAGACCTTTTTTCGACAGAATGACGAAAGATGTATTTACATACATATTTATTTTTGCATGGGCAGCAGCATCGAGTATGGCATTGATTGTTATTGATTCACAGGGATGTTATGGATTAATAGAATTCTAACGATTATTACTGCCATCAGCAAATATCAGCTCACAGACGGAGAGGCTGTGCTCCTTCAAACCGAAAAATGTCCTGCCTCGTTTTGGAATTTGCATTGGATTTACTTGTAGTTTTGTGCCTGTTGCCTTGGGACCTTCTTATTTCAATGCCATGTATTTTCATTTATTTTTTTGCTATTAATGCTGCAAGTCTCCCAAAAAGGAATTTGATGAATAGTGACACAAACATGGCATGTGCTGATAAGCTTACAGTGGCTGGATTACTCCCATAATCCTCTTCCAGCTCGTGGTCCCATTACCCACTGCACAAAGACTCGTGCAGGGGTCACACACCAGGTCACGATTGCATTGTCACCACCCATCATACTTTGCTTCTGTCACCATCGGTCAGGTGCAAATAGCACTTTGTTGGAGTGTTAGATGGTATCTGGGGACCTCCCTCTTGTGGCAGATTGCTGGATGTTAGATCAATGCGGTTTTGTCGGGAGAAAAGAGACGACATGCTGGCAGCAAGTGCTCTGGTGTGAGCCCGCGGGGACCAGGCTGAACTATTGCACTTATAAAGGGAGCTCTTGATTATTCAAAGTGCTGTTTTTTTGAGTGGTGCAAGTGTGCTCGGATGTTACACAGGGAATAATGAGACCAAACCAGCATTTGATTTTATGGAGTTGAACACGTGTTGGCATCTTGGGATGTGGGATAGCTGAGAGTCAACCACTTTTGAGCACCTAATGAGAAACTCAGCCTTGAATGGATTGGGTTATACATTTCCACACATATTGCAGAGTTGCAGATTTTTTTTCCTCATAAATGCCTGTTCTTTTAGAACTAACATCCATGATAGCAACATTCAGGCTCATAAAACTTGAAGTTCTGTATTATTACCACAATACTGACAAGGGTGCTGATAAAGGGGAGTTGAGACAATGTTTAGATATTTCACTAAACTTCCCCTGTGTTCTCTTCCCACCAAGAGTGAAATTACAACCTTAGCACCTCTATAAGGGCCCTGCGGCATAGATCTTGTGTAGAGGAACAGAAAAGGTTACTTGTAAGTCAACAACATTTTTGTTTACAACAGCATCTTAGTGCCATGTTAAAATAAGTGAAAATAAAAATAATTTAATAATTTACATTTTTTTATGAAAACCATAATGAGAAAAGTCCCATAATAGAAAAGCCGTCATAACATTAAAGTGGTAATATTTTGTGAATAACTTATTTTGAGAATACTTTTACCATCTGTAAAAAGGTTCTGAAAAATTACCGCAGCTAATGCTTATCCTGTGCGAATAGACCAACTGTAAATATATAAATATTCAGTCAATCCCTGTTTAATAGTAGTTTTCTGCAGTTTTTCAAGTATATGGAGGCGCTTGAAAAAGCATTCAGTTGAGTTCTAGGCAGTGGGACAAGTCTGTGGCAAACCTTGTGTGTGTGTGTTTCCTTGTTTATATTACATTGTGGGGACCAAATGTCCCCATAAGGATAGTAAAACCTGAGATCACCTACATTGTGGGAACCATGCAGCCAGCGGTCCCCTCTTTTCAAAAGGCTTATAAATCACACAGGATGAGTTTTTTTGAGAAAGTAAAAATGCAGAATGTTTCCTGTGATGGGTAGGTTTAGGGGCAGGGGCAGTGTAGGGGGTAGAATGTACAGTTTGTACGGTATAAAAACCATTACGTCTATGGAGAGTCCCCACAAAGATAGTGAACCAGACATGTGTGTGTGTGTGTGTGTGTGTGTGTGTGTGTGTGTGTGTGTGTGTGTTTGTGTGGACTGGTAATCCCTACTTTATGGGGACAAAATGTCCCCACAAAGATGGGAATATCCAAAATCCTTGTCCTTGTGGGGACATTTTTTGGTCCCCATGAGGAAAACATCTTATAAATCACACTAAGTGATGTTTTTTGAAAATGTAAAAATGCAGCATGTCTCCTGTGATGGGTAGGTTTAGGGGCAGGGGCAGTGTAGGGGGATAGAAAATACGGTTTGTACAGTATAAAATCCATTACGCCTATGGAATGTCCCCATAAAACATGGAAACACAACGTGTGTGTGTGTGTGTGTGTGTGTGTGTGTGTGTGTGTGTGTGTGTGTGTGTGTGTGTGTGTGTGTGTGTGTGTGTGTGTGTTTGTGTGTGTGTGAGATATCAGCAAGCAACATAATACGCACATGCCGATAGAGAGGTGACGGTGGTGCGTACATCGGGTTACCCCTCCTACTTCTGATAGTTTTACTGAGATTTCTTATCCTGTGTGAATTGGCCATTAATATTACTGACATCCTGTGGTAAAATTACATTACTACATCTACACTTGTAAAACGGATCTCGTCCGAATAGGGCTTATGTGTGTATGTATTTGTGTATGTAATTTAAATATATATACTTGTTTGAGGACATACCCTGATTAAAAAAATAAAGAAAATGTAATAAAAATGTAACCAGCTCTGACCTTTTTGTAAATTCCATGTGGGTGTGCAGGGTAAAAATAAAATGAAAAATTCATATTTATCTACTGCCTTCGCACTTGTTCCACACTTTGCTCAGTGTGGATCAAACATGGTAATAGAGCGAAATTACTTCCATGTTGCCCGTTACAGCTTCTTGCCTCTGCTGTCAACACATGATCCTGCGAGGCAATTATTTGACTACATTATAATTATTTTATGTTAGGAGCTGCAAAGATGACTGGTTGGGCAAAGAGACATGGGAAATCCTGTCACTTCAACTAAGCAAGACTCAGCAAAGACAGGCTTGCTGTTTCAGCTGATATGTCAAGAGTGCAGAAGCTTGATTATACATATAATCTATTAAAACACAGGTGATCAATAGCTCTGATAGTTGCTCTTTGTCATGACACCCTGAAACTTGTCGTGTTTGCTCTAGCTCGTCCTTGAGGCCCGAGCCCCAGTTTATAGCCGCAGTAAATCAGAAGCATGTTTACGGTGAGATCAGGACCAAATTATACAAGCAGTTCAGGGTAATTAAGCTAAAGGGGGATGTGAGAAGGATAAAGCCATTGTCCTCAGAAACGAGAGACTTCTGACCTGTTTCCTTATAGGAACCTGCTGTGCTCCATGTTTAGTATATGAAAAAAAAAAATCTTGATATGAAAATATCACTTAAATGTGCAGTGTAAATTGTTGCATTAGCAGTACTTTAAACTTATTTTTTTTTATTAAACATTATTTTATTTTATTTTTCTGCAACATATGTGTCTATTTGGCTATTGGTTAAAGGTGGGGTAAGTGCTTTCTGGTAACTGATGTTGATATTTCAAATCACCAAAACAAACACGCCCCTACCCCAAAAGGGTCCCTATTTTGCTAGCTCCGTCCCACACATACGTACGTACGCAACGCAGACTACGACTATGGTGGAATCTTCTGTGCCAGCCGGCCGAGGGTACGAAGTCATCAATAAGTGAAAGCAATGTGTGTTACTATGGCAATCCAGGTCCAATGTTCAATGAAAAAGTCATCCCTTACATCCCAAAAACACAAACACAGTTCTCATGAACAACTCGATAGCACGAGCATGACAGTCCAACTAACGAATATATTACAATAGTGAGAGGATTAGAGGGTTATATTGGTCACTAAAAGAGGAACCAAAGGAAACAAGCATATATTAGGAGTTTATTATCTTACTTTTCGAACACACTGCGAGCTGATGCTTAAACAGACAGCTTAAACATTTTATAGGATGTGGAAATGAATGGGTCTTTATCATAGCTGAAGTGAACGACGATACGATTGCAAATGGACAAACAAGTGAACATGACACACAAGCATATTCAAGCAAAAGCTAGCATGTTTTAGTTCTGTGAAACCAAACCAAACCAATGCTACTCGCCTAGAAGAAATAAAGCAACCTCGGCATCCGATCGCAGGCCTTCCCACTCCTTGAGTTCTCTCCAGCGCCTGATCATAAGCCTTCTTTTGTTCCATAGACATTTTCCACATTTGTTTTTTATCTGCCATCTCTCTCTTTCTGTCGTCACTCGGCTAATGTCCGTCCTGTGTGTTGTGTCTTTTGAATAATGACATGAACTGAGCGCTGTCTTCTCACCATCATTAGTAGACACGCTCCTTACTGCTGATTGGCTACAAGTTTGTTTTGGTACTCGGCCCAATACACTTTTAATAAGCATTTTTGACATAACACTTACCCCACCTTTAACATTATTTAGAAGAAGAGCCAGTTACATATTATGAATAACATGCACCATTGAATAGTTCACATTAAGGACTTGATGTGAATTAAGAAAGTAAATAGTCAATTTTGATTTTGTGTTGACTATAATAGGACTTTATTGCGATCCTTATGATGTCCAATGAGATTCCACAGAGCGAGTTTTGAAAGCTCTTGTCATGACTAGCCGTTGAAAGCTTGGCTTGCTTTGTATTTCGTTTTTTATTAGTTACAATTTTTCCCATGTTTATATGATTATGATTTCACAGCATATCCACATCCAATCTAAACCGTCCCTGTGTTATACACAAGTGGCATAATTACGAAGCGCAAACAAGTTTGGGTGTTTCTGTATGTGTGTTGCTGTGTGCATTCATCATCCGAACCTCTGTTACAGGAGACACTGTGCTGCACCCTCAGAGATGATGGCATGATAAGTGTGTGTCAGTGGCAGTGTGTGCTGTGGAAAGTCACACTACAGCAGTGAGATGGGCCACCCTCCTGACAGACTCCACACAGTGGATGAATTATACATGACTAAAGCTGCAGCTCACAGCGAGGCTGGCTGACATTAAAGCAAAATGGCAATTGTGACACATAACAGTTTTGATGTATTTAAAGCGCTCATGCTCGAGCAAGTGTGAGCTAAGTACATAACATGCTGGAATTCACTCTGAAGAATAATGTGCCATTTGAGGAATTAATCAGCACAGAAAACTACAGAGTTTTTTTCTTTTTTTTTTTCTGTCACATATGGCATTCGTGGTTAGTGGCACAGACTGATTTTTCCATGATATCTTGTGTTGTCAACTTTGCCAAGAGCAAAAATGCCTTTTTTGTCTTTTTTCAGAAAGAAAATATTTGTTTAGAAGTTTTAAGGTGACTACAATAAGTAAGAACTAGTTTTAAATTATATTCTAAAGTTTAAAGCGTCATTTGAATAAAAAAAAAATACTATTTGTGTCTTGTTGTTGAGTAAAAAAAACAATGTAGCCTAATATTTCTCTTAAAAGTCTCTTATACTCATTGCAAAAATACATAAAAAAAAGTAATTTTGTGAAATATTATTGTAATTTCAAGTAACTGTTTTCTATTATAATGTTTTAAATGGTTTATTCCAGTTATGGTAAATATGATTGTTCAACATCATTACTCCAGTCTTCAGTGTCACATGATCCTTTAAAAATCATTCTAATATTTTTTCGGAAAAATACAAATAAACAAATCTTCTTAAACTTTTGAATGGTAATATAACTTTAAATTTAATTTCTTTTTCTTAAGGCACTGGCAAACTATAACTTGTAAGCATAATTTGTTCCATACAGAATTTTTTTTTCTATCCAGATTTCATCTAGCATTATACTAGAGGTCCTTTTGATTAGGGGTGCACAGATCCAACTTTTTCAGTCCCGATACCGATACCGATGTCTGGGATTTGTGTATCTGTCAATACCCGATACCGATCCGATACTATTGCTGAATTAATAATAAACTGTATACCTTCCTTGAAGAGACTAAAGGCTTGTTAAACTTCACTAACTAAACATAACTAAGACAAAATAACAGATGCATGTAAAGTGTTGAATTCTTATTTATTTAAAATATCGGTGGGGCGATTTCGATCTTGATTCAGAATCAATTCATACTGTACATATAAGTAAAAATGTGTTTGTCTTAGCACTATTTTAAACGTTTCTTGGGTCAAATTATATGTGCTCACATTCATTAATATTCACTTGTGTGTGCTTATGTAAGTATCATTAAAAATATTAGGATGCAAGTTATTAATGTTTTAAAATGTCATATTTAAAGAAATCTAGTGTTTGATCATATCTAAATATTTATTAAAATGCAAAACTGCAATACTTTTTTGAACAACTAGACTAGATACATAAATATATATATTAGAAGAAAAAAAAATGAAGTGGTCATTAATTGACAATTATTATTGCACAAATACTATTTAGTACCAAAAGATCTCCTCAAAATATTCAATAAATATTATTGAACTAAAATATAGAACATTTATTTAATTGAATAAAATAGTTCCGGTGTATGGTCACATTTGACCATCAATGAGTATGAGCAATTAGTAAGGAATATCTGAGGGCAAAATACAAGAATAACATTAATGTTAACAATGTTGCATCTCCATCACTCTCCATAATAAAACAATCCTGTAAATATGGTTGACTTAATAATCAATGCACACTATGCTGTACTGTTTACCAAAACTTGCTGCAAACATCTGTTTAGTGAAACTGTTGTGTATCCCTTAAGCCATTCAAATGCACTGGCACAGCGCTAGAAGTATTGAGCGCTCCATGAACCACGTGACTGTGCGGGCCGCCGGGAGATGAGAGCATGTCGCAACTCCGCCTCTGGCTTTAACATTATGCCACATTAGAGCATTTATTGTTTGAATTTCGCACCCTGCACCCGTCTCTCTGGCTCGCTCCATGTTGCTTCAGGCATGCAACACACGTGAAGCTGACGAATGACGTAGGTTCTGCTGCAACGAAAAAAGAAAAAAAAAACCTGGATCGGCCCGTGTATCTGTTAATTTTTCCGATCCCCAATCCAGCTAAGTTGTCAGTATTGCAGCCGATATCCGATCCTAATATCGGATCTGTGCACCCCTACTTTTGATCCTAACAATTGATCCGAACAATTCACACTGCAAATACATTCACAGGATGAAATATGAAAGCATGTCTCAACATAAAAAAACGAAAAGTTTTAAGTTCTCATTTGGATCAGCTGTGTAAAAAGAGATGGTGCAGAGGCATCTTTGTGCGGTGTGTAGATGTCAAAGTTCACGTCTAATTCTGGTCATCTCTCCCTCTGGCTCTCTTTAATGAATACACGCCATCTCACCTTCCACTTCCAGGGCTCAGGCAAGTGGAAAATATGAGATAATAACAATAATCATCATTCTGTGAAAGCACCTGGTTGAAGGACATTGCTTTCACCGTATAATTTAAACAACTGCTTGTATTTGAAAATGGATAGAGCTTATATGTTTCTCCTTGAAGATGTGAATTGTTAAAGGCAGGCCTCAACCACTCAGGCTCATTAGAAAGCAAAGAAAAGGAATAATAGGAAGGAAATTAAAGAGATGTGTGATTGTGGTTAACAGTAGCTGCTAATTGTTCAGTGGGTTTTCACATTGCTGCAGGTGGAGACCTCTAGCACTGAGGTGACGGCTCTCTAAATGAGGAACTCAGGAACCACAATCTGGATGTGAATTCGAATGGCCTCCCTGTAATTCTCAGGGTAGATTTACAGGTGACAGCAAAGCCAAAGAGTGGGAGTCGCCAAGTGATTACGGGATTTTATCACGCAGGTGTGAGGCTTTACTTCAACCCACTGTCATTCAGGGGTGTCGTTGAAGCTCGACAGCAAGTCAGACCACATTCCCAGATAATTATATTCTGACTTTCATTTTGCAAGTTCAAGTTCATTGAAGTTGATCATTGAAATGCAATGACTGAATATCCTCCTCTATGGTTCTTAACTAAAAAATGAATGGTTTGTCTAGGGCTACTCGGTTATGCCAAAAATCATAATCACGATTATTTAACACGATTTTTGTTTGGTGATATGATCAAGTCTTATTTCATGATACAAGTCATTTTGAATGTCAGTGAAATTTCACAATTATCAATATACTTCAGCAAAAACTAATACTAGGTTCATTAATGTAAGTGAAAAGTCCTCAAAACAGTTACAGAAGACAAGTGAACATCAATAAAATAAGAACAAAGAAACTAAATACAATTTACAATAAATACATGAAATATAGATTCATCCTTATTTAATACTACAAAAGTGATTATTATCTTTGTCTTTTGTTGTTTGATGAATAATAATGGCTCCAGCAGGTTTATTAGGCTTCTAAGAGCGGCATGGACCCAATATACTGTTACATTTGGAATGTGATGGTGAGGAAGTTTTCCCACCGATTAATTGACGTGTGACAACACCGGTAATACCGGTATCACTGACTGGGCTTTTAAATCGCTAATTCTAAATTTAACCAGAACAGCAGTAATGCACGCAGCCGCTCGGGCATTAATAACGGAGCGGAGCAAAGCGAGAGGTTTCAATGAATTCATATTAAAGCTTCCATATGCATGAAGTGAAAATGCCAGTGCACACACACTGTGAATGACAGTTTGTTCGTAAATGCGTGCTCTCTGAGGCCGTGAATGGATGACAGTGCAGCCGTGATTGCGCGCTCTGTGCGACCGAGGACATTTTAGTTTCGGTTTTGGATTAGCGCCAATTCGGAGCGGGTTGCTTGAATTGTGGGTTCATTAGCCTATTATTCTTAATGAAAAACACAACAACAACAAGACTCTACAATGCCACGGTGTGCAAGTGATGTAACCATTGTTAAGTCTGAACACCGGTAACACCGGCAATACCGATATCGTAGCAAGCCTATGTTACACACACGCTCTTTCTCAGTGTTTACATTCACTTAAACATAACCAACTGTGTTTACAAGGATACTTACCAAAATGACATTTCAACATATTGTGTGTAAGCTATTTGACCATTTAGACACTTATCTGAAGCCGCCAGTATAGCTTACTTCAATTATGTGTGTTCCACCCTGTCTCGGAGCACAAGCACAGGTGGCCGCCTAGCATCTCTTTTGCAGCTTAATGCACTTTTAATAACACTCTTTAATATCAAGTACGTCTCGCAGTTTAGCAACAGTAGACTGCATTTTACATCACTCACTTATTTGACTGATTTAGATGTTAAGTTTGGCTTTGGTGGAAACGAAAACGCACCGCTATCCATCACTGTTATACCTCGATTATCTTGTTTTCAAAATAGTTGGAAGCCAAAATCGATATGGAAATACGATTAATACCACAGCCCTATTTTTTTTTCTTATTTTATCATATAATAAAAGTGAATGGGGTTTCTTTGAAAGTGTCTGTCAAAAAAATCTCATATAAGTGCTAGATTTCAAGTCTTCTGAATCCATACAACAGCTTTGTGTGAAGGTACGGTCACACTTTATTGTCAATAGTGTATCAATATATAAAGTGAAGCGATTAATGAAGTATTTATGAATGAACTTTTAAACCAAGCAGCGTTCTGTTGGTCAATAGTGAATTTGTGTGACCAACTTGAACAAACAGTAATTGAAATCTGCATGGGGAACTTTTTTCAGCCTCACACACAATTGCAATTTCCTTGGATTCCTATTGAAATGACTAGATTCCGCCCGAGAAATTTTCACAGAGCAACGTGAGATACAGATGGAAATGTACATTGTTATTCAGTGATAATCTGCTAAAGCTGTAGAAGTTGTATATTAGGCACAAAACATAATTTGATGCCACTGACACCAAACACCATTGGTTCTCATTTTATTTTGTCAAGTCAGTGACAGCCATAGTCTAATGCTGCAATATTTGGTGTGAATAATTGGTGTGAAACTTTGGGCCAGTTCCTCACAATAAGCTGTAAAATGGCTTCACAAGACTTATGTGATGTTGCGCTTGAGTTGAATGGACTACTGTTATGGTACTTGTTTTTGCTATTTTTATAATCATTTCAGACCCCATTTCCCATTCACAGTACATTCTTTAACTTTTTTCCATTTGTGTTTGATGGAAGAAAGAAAGTGGTGAAAATGGTGAACTATCACTTTAAGGAACAGCAGAGATGTAGGTCTATTTGCTAATTTCCTGAGCCTGATTCTGCCCAGGGGACGACTCTGTTTAACTTGGACAGATCTTTTGCTTGAGGATTTTCCTAGATTTCTGTGTGAGCATCACAATCTCGTCTGTGCAAACTCTCAGCCTGCTGCCAGAATCAATACCTTGCTCCTTAGAAATGTATGGCACAACTCTCACCATCAACTTTAATTGCATATTCCAAAAAAAAAAAAAAACTGCATGGATGCAGCCACTCAAATATTTAGCCTTTTACTGACTAATAAGAGATATTTGATCAGGTCAAGCACAGCCTTGACAGTAACAACCTTGAACTTTTTCTTGGCTTTAGGACAAGCCTTAGAGGTTCATCTTGGTCTGGTAGAAGTTAAGCCAAATGCTTTAATTAAGCTGAACCATCTGCCTCAGAGTCAAACATTTCACTGTATATACACAGTCTCGTACACTTTTTGTGAGCCTATAATGACCTCACAAAGTCTCAGACACCTATGGAGCCACTAAAGGGACATGGTGTTGGAAAAAATGTTGGATGGTAGGAAAAAATATTTTTTAAATCTTTTGCATTCCCCCGAGAAACTTTGCCTTCCCTCGCAAAACTTTTGCCTTCCCTCGCAAAGATATTTGCATTGCGTCACAAAACGTTTACGTACTCGCGCAAAGAATTCCGGTCTCTCGCAAAACCTTCTGTGAGTAGGCTACACTTCCTGTTTAATGTCCAGCTGTTAGTGTTTCAAACTGCTCAGTACATTGACAATGGAGCGGTTCATGAGGTTTTATTTTGAACTTAAGTATAAAGAAATACAGTCAGTGCTTAGGACAAGGAGTTCAGTAAAGTTGAATAACACGTGTGCGCTAACACAAATGACACATCTTTAACGAAGACAACAATCTACAACCTTATTTTCCTCAAAACAAGCCTTATATTTTGAATAGATCTCTTTGCGCAGGCGGCTGAGAGACAAGTCCGTAAAGCAAAACCCGAAAAGCGTTGCTACAAAAAAATTCAACTTCAATTTTATACACCGTAGCGACACCTAATCCAGTTTACACATCAATAGCAGGAGAGCAGTGATGTGTGAACTGAATTTGGGGACAGTAGCCTACAGTGCATTACAGTGAAGTTAGCTGAATGTTTTTCATAGGTCTAATAAAAAAAATAAAATAAAAAATGATGCAAAAGCACATTTTATTAAACTAAGTGTTGTGGTATGACCAGTAGGAGACCACTGAAGTGTACAGTAAACTGAATTTGGAGACTCTACAGTGTGTAGCATTGAAGTTAATGGCTTTGTAGTAATGCTTTTCGAAGTGCGAATCTGTGAATATATGACAACCTTACTGAACTCATTGTACTAAGCACTGTATTTCTTTATACTTGTCCAAGTTTAAAATAAAAATCTATGAACCGCTCCATTGTTAATATATAATATTGTTATCATTATTAAGATTTATTAATATTTTATTAAAATGACAATGTAATTAAGTAGGGTGAGTTGTGGTGGCGAGGAATGGCATGATTTTTTATTATTGGTGTTACCACCCACCTTTGTTGCACTTGACACTAATTAACATGGTTTAGTGATAAACAGTTTCATTCTGAATTAATTTGTTGCAGATAAATATGGGAATTTGATATCAGTTTGACTCATATGGTTTAAAACCCCTGAGTTACAAGCCAAATGTGTTCCAGCACTCCCCGGTCTTTCCTTTCTAACGATCAATGATGAAGCATAAAGCCCACAGAGCTCTGTCTATCAAGTACAGCCATCTTGTAACAATTGATGAATATTTTTTATGCCTCTTGTCTCTTTTGTAATTATAAAGTTTTATTAGGTGTTTGTGGAAGATTAAAACACTATTAGCGCTGCTCCAGCTGTCAGATTCTCCAGCTGTTCCTTTTGTTTATGACCAAAATGTTTCATGACATCCACATTTAGTCACCTAAACAATTATGGTTAATGAAATGCGGCGCTGGTACAGTGGGCACGAGAAACATTGGTGAAGGGTACTTTGTTGTTGTATCATGTTTGTGAGGAGAGAGAGAAGCAAAGATGAGACACAATGGGAAGAACATTGTGTAGTTTAAGATACATATAGAGACAGACAGCGAATATAAATATATATTGGCTGTTTATGAGTACTTATAAAGCACATATTAATTCCTTATTCTGCATAACCATGTTCTACGTCCCTTAATATCTAAACTTAATAACTACCTTACTAACTATTAAACTATTAAGCAGTATTTAGGAGTTTATTGAGGAAAAAGTTATCTTTTAATAGTGAAAATTGGACCCTAATCTAAAGTGTGACCTAAAATTGATATATTTACAGGCTGTAGTAATGTGCCAATTTTATGGATGTCAATTTTATTCTGTTTATTCATTTCATGAGTGAACCTTTGCCTTTCCACTATTAAACCTTTGAAGAGGAATCATTTAAAGTTCAACAGCTGTCAATGCTTTTTATAATAAATGAATCACATGACTGGAGGGGACAGATCACTCCCCTCCAAATAATTCCGTTACTAATTGGCTACATTTCTTTCTTTCTCTCTAGGTGGTGGAAACCAATCTTGTGGCTTTCGACTGTCACTGGATCATTATAAATGAGGTGGGTTCCTTCTAACAATTTTGTGATAAATCCAGTTTATTCCTTTTTGTAAGCACATTTGAATATATTTACATCTTTACATACCAATTTGTCTAAGTGAGAGGCGGACAAGGGCGCATTCGGAGCCTGATGAAGGTGGCCAGATAAGGACAAATTACAGCTCAATGATTTAAATTAGATTTGGCAAGCAGTAAGTAGTGCTCCGAAATAATTCAGCGCTTTCCTTAACGAATAAAGCATTTTTCCCAAAATGATCCTGTGACAAGAAGACAATGAAGATATAGACCTTGAGCTCATCTGCCTGAATTATAGCCATTTCAATAACTTAAAAGTCACTCTCTATGGTAACCTCTATTAATCTCTCTGGTTTTACTTAAAAAGGCCATATAAATCAGTTTTTATTGGTCTTTTTAAATAACAGACTTCAGTGCACTATGAAACCGTACTGAGACAAATTCACTCCCCAAGCCAAAAACACCTGGTTCTGAATTGCAACAGTTTAAAGCTGGCTAGATTGTTCAGAAACTAGGCTCAACCAGTAATGTTGCGGTAGTAAGGATGCATTTGTATTGATTGTTATTCCTGAGACCAGAAGGACTAACTTAGTGTAAAATAAAGGAAAGTTCACCAAACAGTTGCTGGTCCTGGATGTGTGTAGCACCAGCCGCTCTGCAATTTTTTAATGAACTTAGTAATATGAGGCTTATTAAAAAAATGTTTAAGATATGTTTAAAGTCCTCAATGTAAAGCAGCTGGACCTGACAGTCCATGCAAAAGAGCTCTGTATCTCATTTAACATGCAAACAGGGCATTGACAGATGCTACTTGACTCTTAAAGGCACAACAGCAAAAAAAAAAAAAAAGGAAAAGAAAAAGACATGAAATATTGAAATAAAGAAATGGGCATGAAATATTACACAAATAAATGACAGTGAAAGTCAGATTTGCGCCCTTTAAGAAAATGAGTACGAGATCAAATTATCTTTCAGCTGCTCAAAAAAAGTATAACTCAGTTTCTCCTGATCATATCAATTTGATAGAATGTTTCAGACTTTTTAGAGTAACCTTTCGGATAACCTTTTAATGCCGTCAACTTACTAGGACTCATCAGTTTAGGCAGGTGGAGAGTTTAGTGCATCTGAGGAAAATGTTATGTCCTCGTAAATAAAACACAAAGGCACATGACGTTACCTTGACATGTCCCTGTGTAGACACGCATTGCTCATGGTTGGCCTTACTTGACAGCACACGTAGGGGACAAAACAAGCATCTGCCAAAACCTAAACCCTAAAATTGGGCCATAACCCTGTAGGCTCATATTTGTGTCATTCTAATTTAGCGCTCCTAATTAAGTATCAAGGGCCTTTGCGTTTGTCATCCGGGGGTAGAATAAGCCACTCAGTGTTGGTATTTTCAGGTCTGTAAAAGCGTGATGTCCTTGTGCTCTTGAAAGTTGGGCAGCAGACTGTAAAGACCTCGCATGCCCTCTCGTGATGCCTCCTATATTATCTGACCCATTAATTAACAGCGGCACGAACATTGTTTGACAGCGTTCAACTGCGCATCAGACGAGATTTTGATTTGTCCGATCAGAAACCTTAAAATTACCTTTCAGATAACAGGTTGCATTGTAGACAACTTTAATTTGAATCTTATTGAAGGCTGAACGGCTTGTACATTCCAAGTAAGTTCCTCGCCGGTATGCCACAAGTTCCGATTTTAATGACGTACTTCATGAGAGCCAGTCACCAGCAATCACAGCTTTGCAGGTGAGAATGAAACTCAAAAGTGAAGGCTGTCAGAGGGAACAGCTTGGCCGCTCTGAAGTCTACCTTCACTGGGGGACGTTCCCTGTCCATTCTCATCTCATCATTCCTAGCTCGCTCACTTCACTCTGCCCGTCTGTGGAAAAGATGGCTTCGGGCTAAAATTAGCAATCATTCCTCCCAAGGCTGCGCAAGGACACGCGAGCGCACACGGTCATGTCTTTCTGGCTTTTGGCAGCCCCCTGAATACTCATTCATGAGAATAATTGTAATACTAATGATGATTTTTATGTAGTTATGTTTCCTGTATTTAAATTAGACCCACTTTTTAGCTAACTGGAGACCGGAGAATGTGACCTTGACTTGATGAGAGAGGACAACTTAACCATGTGTGAAGAAAGTTAAGTTTGTATGTCGGTACCAGTGTCAGGAATTAACGTTTTGAATGAAGGAGCAAGATTTGTTTAACTGGAACTAATTTTCCCCTTGGTTAGAGCTTTTTTAACCATATTAAAACACAGTGTTGTCCATTTAACTTCATTTCAGTCATTTCATTGAAATTTTCAGAATCTGAGCAAGCACTCTGCTAGAATTAATTGGGGGAAAAAAGTACTGCATAATCTAATATATGTTAAACCCACTACTAGATATTTACATTCACATTTTTAATATCGGTGTCATTTTTCTTGCTTTTGGTGGAATGTTGCCCCTGATAGCAGGATTATTCTCAGACATTGGTTGGTACAGTTAATTTTTTATATTTAAAAATATAAAATGTATACATTATACATTTTGTATTTAAGATGTTTATTATTATGTTCTTATCAGTGAACATATCATTAATTGGTATTGTGGTAACACTTTATAATAATGTCATTAGTTAACATTATTTAATGTTTATTAATGTTTATTTTAACATATTTTGTTATTTTAAAATATCATATCATATATCATATATATATATATATATTTAAATAATATTATTTATTAATGTTTATTTTAATAAATTATTAAAATCTTGTTAACATTAGTTAATGCTCCGTGAACTAACATGAACAAACCATGAACAATGAACTGTATTTTTATTAACTAACGTTAACAAAGATTAACAAATACAGTAACAAGTGTACTGTTCATGGTTTTACATTAAATAAACTTCCATTGTTGTGCAGTGGCGGGCGACCTGTTCACTTTACCAGTTTACATGTGCCTGCAGTTATACATTTTGATAACATTTTGGAAAACAGACTGAAGAAGTTCCATCAACGTGCATTTCATCATTGTTTGTGTTCAGAACTTCAGATGTTTGGTAGCAGTCATGAGTGTGTCACGTTTCTTCTCCGTGTCAGTGGCTCCCTTTAAATGCCTTTGAACACAAAACTCTGCTGGTTCACTTTATGTCAACATTGTTTAATAATCCAAATGAAGCTGTAAATGTTATTACAAAGCAAAGGATATGTAGTGATATTGGGGCTACAGATTAAATCAATGCCAGAAATAATGCTGGTCTCTTCTGTGTTTGCTGCAAAGATATCTAATTATGATTAATAATATAATAATTTAAAAACATTAAATATTACCTTAATAACATTGAGGATATTTGCAGTTACCTGTACAGTAAGAAATGGTTTTGGTTGCTACATTGTTGTTTTATATTTAATCTCTACCCCTTTTTATTTCCTTCAAACTAAAGTTTTTGTCATGATTGTAATATTTTCCCAGGACCTACTTCTGCTCTTTCTTTTCCATTCAATCATGAAACAGAAGCTCTTCTCAGCAAAATACTTTTTATCTTTGTAGCCTATTTACACTGCACATGGAAAATCTGACATTTATTTTTCTTTGCACTTTTCCTCTCACGTTCTGTAGGAGATTTCAGACATGGATGTGCAGGAGCTGGTGATGAAGTCTATAGGTCGCCTAACCCTGGTGAGACAGACCTTTCCTTTCTCGCAGAACACCAGCCAGCGCTGCGTCAGGCACAACCACCGCATCAACACGTCCCTCTGCGACCCCAAAGACCCAAAGGCACAGATGTTAGAGGTGCGATTCATTCCCCCATACTCACATTTTTCATATTCATTCAAGTTAATCATGATTCATTTGCCTTGAATGCCTTCATTTCCTTTTTTGATTGTGTCTATTAACTGTCATCATTAGCCTTTGAGCTAACTTCCTTAGAAAACTAGAAAATGTCAGTGTGAAAATTAGCAATCTTGTTTTGCTAGGTTTTTAGTTCTTTTCATTGTGCCTGTGGGTGCCATTCCTGTTTTCTACTATTTATCCAACCGAATGCATTTAACGCATGTAAATTTGCACAAATGACAACAGAAATTAACAGATGTGATGTGCATTGAGCCGAATTAAATACGGGTAAACATTGCACAGTATATCAATACACATTTTCAAAGCCCCTGCTCAATATCAATTCATAGTTGTGTGGGTGTGTGTTGGTATCAACAAGGCAAATATATATGAGATATATTTTCAGCAAAGCCAGGCGATATTTCAGATATTCATAATGTATCACAATGATTCAAATTTTATTACCATATATACACGAATATAAGACGACCCTGAATATAAGACGACCCCCATTTTCCAGACTTATTTTTTGGGGGGGAAAAATAGATTTTAGTGGGGAAAATCTGGTTTTCAACAGAAAATAATTTTATTTGAAAATTCTATTGATAATTCATTGGAAAAAACATTTGAATACCATTCATTAAATACTAGGATTCATTTGTCACAAAATAAAGTGCACTCTGTCAATGAGTTCAGAAATGAATGAATGAGTGACAAAAATGAATAACCTTTTCACAAAAATAGAATAATTATGTATGTATGTAATTGTGGTACTGTGAAGATAGAAAATAACCATCTGCTTTCAATCAAACACATCTGACATTAAAGTCTTGAAAACAAACCAAACTGTGGGGTTGCAATAAGAACAGCAGTGCAAATGGGCCTTTATGCTGGCGGCACTTTACTGTTTATTACAATGAGTGGGTTTTACGTGCACGTTCTTTATGCCTAATAAGCCGACAATAAACATGGTCATGTTAACACGGTAACCCGTTTTCTTTTATCGGAGTAAGGTCATAAACGACTTAAGCATAAACCGGTCGGGACACATAGTTTTTTGCCTCTTATCCCGATTTCGCGCGGCATAAACTCTGCACCTGTAACTGCATGAGGGATAATATAAGCCGTAAATCTCCAGCTGACACGGTGCACGCTTTTTTTAACATCACAACTGACGTAACATTTGGAATACTCTGAGTCAGATACAGACATTATTATTTTTGACGTCACTACAAGGAAGTAACCCGGTTTATTAATAAAGTCATGTAATGGTCTATATCGCGAATATAAGACGACCCCCCATTTTTCAGTCTATTGTTAGGACACAAACCTTGTCTTATATTCAGGTATATATGATATTAGGGGTTCAAGCGTGTAGGGCTGAAACCCTATTGTTATTATCATTATTGTTCCTTGTCCTGTGACTCGTGATTGTGTGAGAGTGTTTATAAAATGAGGTCCTCATATAGCTTTGTATATTGGTGTACATAAATTGAAAATGATTAAATAGTCTGTATAATGTTTTACAGTATTGGCTACAATGGCTGTTTGGTTGAAATTAGGTTAAAGGTGCACTATGTGACTTTTCCATCCGCTAGAGGTCGCTATTCAAAACAAAGGCGTAGTTTGATGACGCCAAGTTTGAGCACAGAATCTTGGGACATTTGGTCTTCACCTCACATCGGGACTCATGCAGAAATCATGTTCATGGATGCGGTTATTAACGTTACTGTAGAATGAAGCAGAGCAGGACCGAGTGTTGTGAGATTTGTGCAAGGCCGCTGGAGCCATTGTTATGCAACACGCCTCACGCCTATGAGGTAATGCAGCTCAGTTTCTCATATTAGAAACATTTATGTGTGTTTAAAGCTGCAGTAGGGAGTTTTTAGAAATCGTTGACTTAGCCTGAATATTTGAACAAGCACAACTCTCAGGTTACTCCCCCTTGCTCTCTGCTGCGCTACAGCCCTCCCTCCACAGCTCCTCCCCCATCACAACGTGTGAACGCGCAGGCTAGTACGCAAGCAGGGTAACTGATGACGGCGGATAAACAGTTCACTAAGCACATTCACTCGTATGGACGAAATATCAACAATATGATTTACATTGACTATGGCCTGCCCATACTTTGACTACAAACTTGGTCCTCAAAACATTATGTATTTTGCAATACATGTAATGTAACTATATTTCTATAAGTAATAAATAGCTAGTAAAATAATATAACGCTAACTAACGTTACAGTATGCAAGTAATTGTTCTGTCGATATGTAATGCTGAATAGGGTTTGCTTGTACATTATTTCAGCAACATGACAAGTCAGTGAATTTGCAGGTTTCAATAGTTGCTTTGCACAGTGCGTGACATTTTACCTGTATGTTATGCAGCTATAGTTTTGACACTGAGTCCGGGCACCGACGAGGAATTCACACCCACAGCGACTTCGAGGGGTCAACAGGCTGGGAGAAGAGGAAGCCATGGTGTGCGCGGAGCATCAGGCTGGGGGCGGGGCTTACTCTGCATCGGTTTTTAATCCTTTCAGGACACGTAGCTCCCTCCACCTCGGAAAAGCCGCTCCGATATTTACACTCGTTTTACTTCGGGGTCACGAGCTTGATTGACACTGTTAAGACACTCCTCCTGGCTCTGATTTGTTTAGCGGATTGCAAACGCTATGATTGGTCTGCCAGAACCTGCCAGAACCCCTCCCTCAGGTCAATAAATCAACAGCAATCGATTGAAGCGCTATAGCCTGTGCACGAGCTACCGATACTGAAAACAGTGCCACGAGCTCTGCATGATTTCACAAACGCATTCCAGCGCCAGATCGCCTCTTATATGTAACTCTACTAATCAAATAGAGATGCTTAATTTGTATTACAAACAACAACTCAAGCTACAAGAAAAGCCGCTATCTGACGCCATGATGGCTGCTGATACTCCGACAATGTAAACAAGCCGCTTTCTTCTTCTGCTTTCGCCTTGATACTGTGGGTTGACATCAACATGCCCTTGGACACAGCCAACAAGTGGCCTGCATGTGGAATTGCACATTGACGCGGACAACAACAGAGAAGTATAAATGAAAACCAACACGTAACTTGCGCCGTAGAGGATACGGCGTAGGTCCGACGCAGAAGTATAAATCAGCCTTAAAGCGTTTCTGCAAAATAAAACTGAGGGTAACGCAGATATGATGCCATTGACAGGCGACTCCCTGAGACTTCCCAGTTCCTTGGTTAAAATACCAATATTCTCATGATTTACAAATAGTTGGAAATATTAGGGATATTGTAAGTACTCAAGTAAACAAAGTATATAACACTGGCCTAGTGGTTTTTGGATATTTTACTGCAAAAATCCTACATAGTGCACCTTTAATCATTTTTCAGAAGAAAAAAAAAACATAATTATTGATATTTCATAAAATTATGAGTCCAAGTGGGAAGCCAAATTGGAAACAAATTATACTAGACTTAATAAATTTCACTTTTTTTGTAAGTGAAGAAAAGTTATTATTTCAATTATTATTTTGAACCTGGTCATTTGAAATGAGTATTTTGGTGTATTTATTTATTTATTTATTTGATTGTTTGTTTGATTCTTAGTGTTCACATACATTTTGGGGCAGCTATATTTATTGAATTTCATCAAAAGGCAGAAAGATATTGAGCAATAATATAATTCAGCACTTATTCAGAATGTTAGATATGGGGGCCAGGGACTCTTCTCTGTGAAGTGTTGAATGCCTACTGTATAAGCAGGTCATGTTTGACATTAAGAATTCGGTTCTGCTCAGTGGTCAGGAGTCCAACCCGGAAGAGACCAATTTTGCCCTTCTCTGAAGCATATCACATCCCTCTTTCTCGACGTATATCCCATCTTCCCTTTGAAACCCCTTTGTACCGCCCATTCTCTTTAAACCACCAATCACCTTCCCTGGAGAGACCCAGTAACTCCTGCACTTCAAACAGACTTAATGGATTTCCCTGGTCAGCCGATCTTCTCCCCCCTGAATTTAACCCCCGTCTTTGTCTGTTTACCCCCTTGGCACTGGCAGCTTTGTTGCTTCAGTGGCCTCAACTCCTTCTGCAAATGCTATATCATGAAATGGCCTTCCCAGAAAACAGCCCACCCCAAAACTGCAGCATCTTATGCCATTTCACTTTGTGTCCAAGACATGAAACATAAATCAATAAGGAAGCCCTTTGTGCTTTTTCACTTGGAGCTGAAAAAAACAAAAAAAACAGTGAACAGGGAAAAGCCACAATGCTCGACACATAAAAATGCTGTTCCTTTGTAGTCTTGTGGATTCCCTGTCAAGTCTGCTTCTTTGGGTCATTGGTCCTTTCATTCGCCCATTCGACATGTTTTGTGGGAGTCAGGAAGTAAATACAAAAAAAGCTCTGTGTTGGGATGTCGAAACTGCATTCCCTTGAAAATGGAGAATGATCTTGTCTTAACTCTACTGTGTGCATGAGAAACATTAGATGAGAGCGTCATCCATGTCAACACCCATCATTTTATTCTCCAGTCTGCTTTGAAGCCGATGTACACTTATACTTCGTAATTGGCAGTTAGTTTGGTGGCTCTCAAAGCCATTACAGCCTCATTGTGGAGCATACCTGCAAATGCCTGTTGATGGAGCCAACAGAGCATGACTCCCAACATAATTAGAATAGCCTTTTCTTTGTGCTTCTCTGATTACGTGAACTTATTTTTCAAAGCAAGTATGTGAATAGCTTACCTGACGGATTGCTTTCTTTAGAATTATGGCAAAGCAAAGCTGATGGCGAGAGGTTTTTCTCAGCTATTTTTCAACATGGTTTGGAATTACTCAGACACTCGATACAGTGTCAAGTATGCAGTGCAGGTTAATAAACAACACTGGAAACCTAATGACCGCTTCACTCTATTTATTACCTTCTCATTAAAATGTAGACAGCACATGGGCTTGATCAGAGCCATACAATCGATCAGAGTGGAATTAACTCCCTAATTTGTGCCGACACCACACAGTGTTGTGTTAAAGTGTCTAAGTGAAGTTGCCAATTGTCTTGTGTAATACAGAATTTATATATATATGTGTGTGTGTGTGTGTGTGTGTGTGTGTGTGTGTGTGTGTGTGTGTGTGTGTGTGTGTGTGTGTGTGTGTGTGTGTGTATGTTTGAATGTGACCCGCGCTGGCAAAATGAGTCGGAATATGCACATAATTTTGAGCTACAAAGAGCAAATTGTTGATTTTTTTAGGTTTTCACAAAAAAGAGTTCATTAAGCCCTCGTCTAGAGATCCCAATAGCAATTAAACATCTAAAAGTGTCTTTATTTGTAAGTTTTCTGAGAGGAGTACCTTTCCTTTGTCTATGAAAGACGCCTGAGACGAATTTCCGATATGCACATATACTACACATAATTATACTATTTCAAAATATTTGTCATGGCCAGTGTTCACGCACACATCATCTGTTCTGTCTTAAGTGAACGTTTGGTTAGCTGTGTAACATTATTAGATCCGTGCAGTACATTAGGTCTATATAGGCTGTCTGTTTCCTTAATGTTAATCACATTGCTAGGTGATTACAATAGCTGTAATAATGTTTTTTTTTTTTTAGGATTCTACGAATATTTTCTTTAAAAAAAACTGACCTAATACTATTGAATGGTAGTGTATAGACATTTTGACTAAAATGTCAGTTGGTTTACTTAAATTTTAAATGGAGATGGAGATGGAGAAACTGTGTGTCTCATTTTCCCTAAATGGATACAAGCAGTATGCATTTATGCTACAAGACTCGGTGCTCAGAACCCATATTGATATATCTAGTTTTAGTTCTAGTTCTTTTATTTATAAAGACATTTAAAAACAGTCTGAGGACTGACCAAAGTGCTGTACAAGTCAGGGGCCGTATTCACAAAACATTTTATCTTAGCACTGATTCTCCTAAAAAGCAGTAAAAGTTCTTAGTGAAGAGTTTTCTCTTAAAACCTATTCACAAATTTGCTGAGAGCAACTTCTACTAAGGACCAGAGAGAAGTCTTAAGCTAAGAGAAAGGGCGGAGTTAACCTTGTTGCTGTGGATGATGTCATCACATAACTATTCACAGTGATTGGCTGATGGTGGACGAAATATTGTAGAACGTGTAATGTTGTCGTATTCAAATAAAGATTTAAAATAAATATTTTAAACAGTACAACATGTTCATGATCAATAAGTTAATCACCTCGAGAGAACACAGTATACACAGCCCAATTTTTCTGCGTCCCGACTCTTCACTCTTGGCCCAGCCAGGGATTTGGGGGAGTACTCTGGGCTTGGGCTAAATTCCAAGCTCGGAGCCCTCGATCCCCTCGGACAGCACGGCAAATACGCTTTATTGACTCTTTTACTCTAACCGATCATTTGCAAGTCGTGAAACAACTGCCACAGGTAATCAGACATTATTTTCTTTTTTATTTATTTTAAGAGTTTCCTAATGGCAAGTTAGGAGCTACTATTAGCCCTAAGATGTTTTCAGAGTACAGCCCCTGATAAACACAGCAGAAACCAAGTAACAAAAAAATAAGAACATCAACATCATTTAGAAGCTAAAGAAAACAAATAGGTTTCCAAAAGAGATTTAAGAAGTGATAAGGAGGGCGCACCAGATACATATTATGACACATTCATTTTGGTCCAGCTTGTTCACATTTTTCTTGGGACAAAACTGTCTGAACACTGAAGCCTATATATGTACGGACAGAGATAATGCTACAGATAGCAGGTGTTAAGTGTGTCATTTCTATTGCTTCGTAAACTACGATGTCTTCCAGGGCTCGTTCAATGTGAGCAGCCTGTTGTCATTTCCACTGTAGAGACCTTTCATCCCAGCTGTATCCACTCAGACATAAATCTTTTTCTTGTAAGAGAATATTAATCTGTTTTCTCTGGCTCTCTGTGCTCACATTGTCTGTTTCTTTCTTTACTCCCCCTCTCTCTCTCTCTCTCTCTCTTTTTCTTCTTTTTCTTTGTTTCCCTGCTGTTTTTTTATCATCTTGTCAGATCACCAACCGCTACATCTACGACACAGTGCTGTTGCTGGCCAACACCTTCCACAGGAAGCTGGAAGACAGGAAATGGCACAGCATGGCAAGTCTTTCATGCATCCGCAAGGGCACCAAACCCTGGCAGGGTGGCAAGTCTATGCTGGATACTGTGAAGAAGGTACAATACTCTACAGTGCTTAACGATAAAGATGACCCGCTGGCCTTGCAGACTTAAACTTTTGGTTTTGTGATCTACTAAACATATTGTAATATATTATGGTATATAGTATATTGTGTAAATTCTGTTTAACATATACCATCAAGATAGAGTTTTCCAGATAACAAACATAGATTTGATTTTGATGAAATTGTATTCATAGTCTTGGAAGCATGAGACTTTTTAAATAATAATTTATAGCTTTCAATGGTAACATTTATAGTAAAAAAAAACACATTTTTATTCTATTAGTAGTATTACTGTATGTAAATTGCAATACATTAAATCTATGTTTGTAACAATAAAACAATCCTTACATTCCCTTTAAAATGCTAAATTCATGTCATTCCAAACCCATTTAACCTTCTTTTTTTCTGTAGGCACACCTTGAACATCTTTGCACTTTTTAATTAATCATTCAGACCATTTTGATGAAGTGGATCAATCCATTTTTTTGCTTTAACTCAAAAGAATGATTCGTTGATGGATCAAATATCACCACTTCTCTCATGTACTCCAGCCAGATCAAGGGCATGTCGAGATGATTAGTGAATAACTTCAATTTTGCTCTGTTTGTCTCGCACAATTAAATTGGCCTCACAACTTGTCATTTTATAGCTCACAGTCCCACTCTTTCATTGAGTTCCGAGAATATTTTTTTAAATGCATAAAGAAAGTATGTCATATGGGTTTGGAATTATGTGAATTTTTGTGTCAACTGTCTTTTTAAAGTTGAATGGTATGGCATTCAAACACAAACGCATTGTTAGAACTCAAAAGACGTGTGAAAATGCAGGCAGTACAAAGTAAAACCTGACCAGTTCAACATAAAAGGTCCTACTGTGAGCCCTGCTGTGATTAACGAGATGTGATTGAGTGGGGATTTGACCTTAGATGCATTTGCATTGGAAACCAAAGACTATTTGATTTTGAGGACCGTAATGAGTCTCTGTCTTTGTTCCGGATGGGGAGAGGGGGATGTCGTGATACAGTGAAACTCTCCTCCCTGCCTTCTGCAGGGCTACAGAAATGGCACACTGCCTTGGGTTAGATGACAGTCTATGTTACAGAGATAGTGACTGAGTGCTGGTTTAACACCGTGCTTGGTGGGGAACGGCTTTACCCCCTGAGGGATGTACTGTTCCTCCTGTATCCACATGTATCTGATCCTCGCTGCCATACCGCAGTAGAGATATCACCTCCCGACCAGCTCTCACCTCCACACCGCTGCTTGTTTGACAGTCGTATTAAAGCAGATAGGGTGATTTATTCAGACTGGGTGACCGCGAGAACACGCTGGCTTGTGCTGTCAGATTTGAATGACCTAATTTCCACACAAAAAAAAAAAAATCTATATGTATGTATGTATGTATATATATATATATATATATATATATATATATATATATATATTGTAATGGTAATGGAGTGTTACACACCTATTTTACTGTACATCAGCTGCATAATGGCCTTGTATTCAATTCCTGGGAGACTGTTTGGACTGGAACATTGCTTTACTGCTTAATTAGGGGAAGTTTGTGTGTATCGGCTTTACAAAGCAGTAGTTGGTGAACTCATTTGGAAAGCACTCATCAGCTTTTTTAATTGGCTGTCTAATTCTTTCTGTCAGCACTGGTATTGGTAGAGTGAATTTACAACAATTATCTGTCTGTTCATGTGGGTTTTCGCTGGGCAGGACATGTTGTGGAGGCAGTTTAGGAAGGGCTGAGAATTTAGCTGGAATGTTGCTGTGGAGTTCAAATGATTGGTGCTAATGAAGAGAGAATGGAAAATGGGGGAGGACAAGAGCGGGCCCTTTTGCCATTTTTATTCATATATAATTGAAACGGGAGGAATTTGCATGATCAGCAAATATCCCGCATCAAGTTGGAATTACATTGTGATACTGACATGCTCACATTTAAGAGATTATTTTGCCATTTATGACACAGTTTGCTAATGATGTCTTTATGTAATGATGATGACTTAAAGATGAAGTAAACAAATTCAGTTTCACTCAAGAGATTAGCAATAATTAAAAAATATACATAATATATTTATTTATTTGAGTATTTTTTCCCCGACAAAAAAAAAAATATATATATATAGATATATATATATCAAAGCGAAAAAGTAAAATAAAAAAAAATAATTGCTTGAGTCTTTAGTTTCATATGATACTTCAGAAACTATTTTAATATGTTGATTTGGTGCTTAAGAAAACCCTATTATTATCAATGTTGAAAATCTTTTAAAACATAAGTGTTTTTCTTGTCACTTTTAATCAATTTAATGCGTCCTACCTAAATAGTAGTGCTAATTTCTTTCATGAAAACACTCAGAACTTTTTCATATTTGAAATAAAACAAAGCATAAACACTTTCTCCATGGATTAAAAACCTCCATGGCGACACCAAACAGAATCACATTCTGTTCAGTATCTTTGAGTGGTCTGACTGGGTCGGACACCACAACATTGACTCAACCAATGGTCCCTAGCTGATGGGAGGAGTGTGTTACTGCCTTAAAGGGGTATTTCAGCGCTGGGAAGATGAATCTGTATTTAAACTGGGTAATTTATGTTTGAATTTGGTGCTTTCTAGCCTGAGAAAAGATAGAAAATGTATTTTTGTCTCATGGGAATAAAAGGTAACATCTCCCAGAATGCACTTCCCTGCCCTACTCTAGGCATGGCTACTGGTTTACTGGATCACTTGCCCACCACGTTCATTTTCATAAAATCAGTTCAGTTAGAGACACTTTAAGTATTTCTATAGTTCTTTGTAGTACCAGTAGTGGTGTGGAAATGACACACAGTGCTTGTGATAGCATTTAACAAGATATTTTATCCACTTTTCATTAGTTGACAAAGCCATGTCAAACTGAAGCATTTATATAATATATCACATTGTTTTTTTGTCTTTTACAGGGAGGTGTAAGTGGTCTGACCAGCTTGCTGGAGTTTAATGACAATGGCTCCAACCCCAACATCCACTTTGAGATCCTGGGCACCAACTACGGAGAGGACCGCGGCCGTGGAGTAAGCCGGGTAAGAGACATCACACTCAGACCCACAACATCACTTCCAGAAACACATTTGTCTTAATTCAAAGAGCTTTTGGATTTTAATTGATAATCACAGAAGCCTAATGAATTGCATCAGCCTCCCTCAGAGAGGAGCAGTGCATCAGCACACTTTGTTTATCAGTTTTTCTGTTGTTTGCTCGTCTGTTCATCTCGGCTTTGGTGGAGTGAGGAGGTAGTTAAGCAGCAGTAACATAAGAGTCGTCCCCCAGTGATCCGCAAGATAATTAATCTGTGCTTTCCATTCGTTTGTCGTTAATTACTTTAGTCATATTTATGTGTATTTGCTCATTCAAATATTGGTCCTAATCTGTCTCTGTCTTCCCCACGGAATGTAGATCAATTGCTCATGACAGAACAGCAGCTTTAGAGCTGAATAATGTGCAGAACAGGCTACGCTCCGTATGGGGATACCCCAATCTCCTCCTGTCTGGAGAAATAAGTTGGACTTGTTTATTTAGCTTGAATAAATGAAATAATTGATTTGTGTCAGTTGCTGATCAGCAAGTCAATTATACATTCCTCATGGTTACACAAAGGCACTGTGTGGCAAATAAGCACTTTTTAGGATTAAGGGTGCAAACATCTGAGATTTCGCTTCCTTTTCTACATTTTTATGGAGTAGTGAAAAACTAATTAAATTGAAAGCCACTTTTTGGTGCACTATTGTTTTAGAGTGCATTTATAATATAATTTGCAAGAGCATCAGAACAGCAACCAATATGAACATGGACACTGCAACTGGTGTAAACAAGGCCCAAAAGTAGCAATCAAAAATCTAAATTAGCATGTTTGGATAGTGAATAAAATGTTATTCTTTTCTTTTTTTTGTCATTTTATTATGAACCGCAACATTGTTATAAAATTTAAAAAAATGCCGTATTAGGTGATGTGCACACCATCTACTAAAGACAACATCTTCTAATGAAGTGGAACATTTCTCATCAGAAGTTTGTATGTTTGCATACGGCAAGGGAAGAATAGCTGAGCGTTTCAAATGGTATAGGAACCAAACACACAAAAAAAGACCAGTAATGAATATGTACATTAAAATATTTTCTCAGTTTATCCATTTTTGTGTTTTATTTTGTGGATCCTGGGTTTAAACTACAGTAAGTGAATGTTGTTGGCTGATTCGTCTCTTTCCAGTTGATGCTTTTGAAATCACATGTCCAAAGTTTTTAACGTGCGCTTAAGAATTATATAGATCAGACAGCAAAACTTGTTGTCACAGTGTAGATCGTGTGTCTGAAGTGACTTGGATCTGATAGAGTGAGATGTTAATCAAGGGGTCGGTGATTGTCCTTGAGGACTCCAGTGTGCCAAAGTCCACAGACAACCATCAGACAACAGGCTAGAGTCCTTTAATGATGCCACTTCCTCTTAACCACTGGAACCTCACTGCAGCCTTACTGCCATCATGCACAAATTAAATTGTCAGATTTCATTAAAGATAATGGTCTCTGACACAAACCAGATCTGTGCTGCACTTCCAAAAGATGAAATGAGTAATTACATTAAGCAGGTTTCTTTTATCAGAGTGGATAATTGAAGCAATGCTTTTTATACTAGGGTATGCACACTACTGCTGGGAAAAGCATATGAAGAAACAATATAAGCATCCATCCATCTTTGTCTGTAATATATATATATATAAATATGAATTGATAAAGACTTCTGTTTATAAAAAATATATTTAACATCCTTAAATTAAGATTATACTTTGTTAACCTGAAGCACAATTGTGTATTTTTTTTATATATATAAAATATATCTTTTCTTTTCTTTTTTTTTAATCGACAAAACAAAAAACTGCTGTTAGTGGTCTGAGAAGAATAACCCAGTGGTGTAGTCCTAAAAAAAGAAGTGGTGTACTATTACCCAGTAGCACTGAAATTCTAGTAAGGGGGTCACAAATAGTTACAAATCTTTAATAAATGTTTGTGCAAGGAGATTTCTCCTCTTTTTAGTTCATGTGCCTGTTCTAGATCATGTTTGACTTTGACTTTCTCTATAGCATTTTAAAGTGGTAAATTCAATTCAAATGGGTCACACATTTTATCACGATAGGAATGGCTCGTGAAAATCTTATCACACTTTTTGTCGCAATGGTGAATGTGCGCAGAGTACAGTGATACGCGCGCCACTCGCACACTAATTCAAAATGTATGAATTTATGATTCTTTATAAAGACTCTTGTGCATTTCTTCTGCAGTGAACAATCTGTATTTACACTGGCTTGATAATATTCAAACAAATAGTTTAGATAAACAGAAGGCCAGTTCTTCACAAGTACTGTACTGTACATATGTTTAAGCCACTTGCGTTTTACACATCTCTCCAATTAACTGGTGTTTTTCCATACACAAACAATATGTGCTTACACACTTGTTGACATTGACCAGAAAACAAAACCTGCTTAATGTGACCTCCTGCTAGCACATTAGCAGTAGTTATCTCAGCTACCTCCTGTGAGGGGGATGCTCTTCCAGTCTGCGGATAAAAATCTCAGCAAACACACTTGAGCGTCCTTCTGAAAGAACTTTAGTTGTTTTTTTTTTTACTCCAGAGTTCAGAGTTTTTACTCCAGAGTTCTACTCCAGAGGAATTGCACAACCCTTGCTTTCTTTTCGGTCAATTGTCCAGAACATTATCAGTTCCTTTTGGACAGGCTTTTAATGAGTTTTGATCCTAACGTAGACTTGTTGCTGTGGTAATTGGTGTGAAGGTGACTCCAGGGTAGCGAATGATGTCTGTGTTTCAACATCCTGTTTTATATCATTCCAGTAACACAGTCTTCTGTTTAGAGATTCACATGGCGGATAGTGAAAATTCTTTTGATTTGATACAAATTATATTATTCAAAATTCTTCAAAGTCATAAACTGTTTCTATAAATTAGATTAATATCTTATTACAATTGTTTGGACCTACAATGTATATTACCAATATTGTACAGTGGTGGCCAAAATTATTAGAACAGTTGTTTTTTGTTGAATTGGCCATCACAATACCCATACATCTAATGAAGTATCAGAAGATAGAATAGGAATAGATATGAAGTCAGAAATAGGAATCTGCTGGAACATTGAAAATTATAGACTGGCCCCCTCAAAGTCCCAACCTCAACTCCATCGAGCACATTTTGGGCAAGTTTGGAAATAAACTGGATAGATCTATTGTACTTTCAAAGGAAAGCCTTTGGCTTCAGTTGCAGAAAACATGGGATAACATTAGTGTTGAAATTCTCATGAAATATATTGACACTATTGAGAGATGTGCTGCTGTAATTTCTGCAAAAGGTGGACAAACCAAATATTAAAGTTAAAAGTCGATAAAAAAACAGTATGACTCGCTTCATCTGATATGTGTTGTGCTCAGAGCAACCATCTGCATGTTTCATGAACATTATGAAATGAAATCACGTTTTGGAGGCCGAAAAAGTAAATATATTTTTAGATCTGTCAGGTGTTCTAATAATTTTAGCCACCACTGTAGATGTTCTGTGTCCATATCTCCATTATAATGGTTTAAAGCAATCTGTCATAACATGTTTTACCACCATGCAAGAATTAGTTTTCCACATCATTAAACCCATTGGCTACACTCGGCTCACCTCTCTATATATCAAAACATCTAAAAGCTTCACTGTGGCGTAATTGCTCGATTAGCCATTTTGGCTAATCATCACTGATGGGATACAAAATACTCTTTTATTTTTCCCTTCATTGAAAACATATTAGCGCACAGGTCGGGCAGTCAGTAAGGAATATGCGACCGAGTTAGCGCTAATGTGAGAGTCCACTGAGCCGGAAGAGGTGGGAAAATGTGTAGAGAAAAAGCAAAGGCTAGATAGACGTCACTGGGATTAAGGAGGTAGGAAAGTCTATTACTAGCCAGCTTAACATACCATCAGCATCAGCCACTCATCAACTATGCATGACCATCAGCAAGCACCAAGGTAGTTAAAGCTTACATAGTTTCTAACATCTGCTACATCATTAGCATAGAAACATTACTGGGTGTTTGGGGTCGGTAAGATTTTTGTTAATATTTTTTAAAGAAGGTCTCGCCAAGGCTGCATTTATTTGACCAAAACTGTATAAACATATATTTTAAAATGTCATTTATTTCTGTCAAAATTACTCTGATTTGGTGCTCAAGTAACATATCTTATTATTATCAATGTTGAAACCAATTATGCTGCATAATATTTTTTGTTGACACCGTGATAACATATAAAGTTCAACGAATAGCATATATTTGAAATAAATTTTTTTAAACACTCTTTTAAAAATTTTTTTGGTATAAAGAAAAGAAAGAAACGTACTGACCCTAAACTTTTAAATGGTAGCGTTTGCACAAGTGCAAATGTTGTACTTATTTACATGTACACCACAGAATTTTGGGTTCTCGATCGCCATCTGTGTTTGAATTTACTTTAGTTCAGTTCTTTGTCAGTTTTAACCGAGCAGATTCAGCTGATGGATTGAGGTTACCTTCATATGTGTGCTCCATTACTTCTGATGTTATTTAGAAGACAAACCTTCCTGCAGGACCCCCAGCATTGAACATTATTTATGTCTGCCTTATCCAACACACCCATTTCTGGTCTTGCAGAATCAGTTGTGTTAGAATAGGGAGGCATACTAGATGCCCAGTGCTCGGGTTCTTCAGGACAGGTTTGAAAACACCTGATCTAAATCAGCTTTTTCATTTAATATGATTCGTTTCCTTCATTCCCTGTAAGAGAAAACAAACCATAGATGAAGACTGCAACACATACTTGCGTATAAATTGTGGAGTGACACATTTCACAGTCGCAAAACCGAGTTTGCGTAGCTAGAAGTGCACGCATTCACATACTTAGAGTTCACTTCAGGTCTTAAATGCTTTTAGCTCACTGTTGAGAACAATCTGTTATGTGACTAGGTAAAGGCATCCCTCAGGTTACGGCCAGAGTTGTACAGCATGACTTTGAGTGTGTTACATTAACATTCGGAAATGACCCTGACACCTTTTTCGACTGGGTGATGTGCATTAATGTGTTCGTCGACGCGAAAGGAAAGGTTGTAGAAGCGCCTGTGTTAAATATGTGAAAACTGTACAGTGGGGAAAGAAATCCCCTCAGGTCCGACTCCCCATTTCCCCCAATTTTCCATTCCATTAGGTAGATTCAGATGTTCTTTGAGAGGAGCTGTCTCAGCCAGTAGAACTGGAGGTAGAGAGAGAGAGCGAACAAGCAAGGCTATCATTGATTTGTGCTGCTTTAGAGACGTTTTTTTTTTTTTTTGGCACATTTTGTCTAGACATCTCCCTGTAGATTGCCAATGTGTTAAATGCCCTGGTTTTCTCTTTTCAACCTCAGCCCCTCTTCAATTTAGTAGAAAAGATATTTTCCTCCGCATGTGTGACACGGAATGTATTATCATATTGTTAAAGGATGAAGTGATTGAATAGATATGGGAAAAGAGCTGGGCATAGTAGTGCTTTTGTTCATGGAAGTCCCATATTTATTTCCACACAAGTCCCTTCCAGTGTAGACTTTTACAGAGATCTATTACCTTTTTGTCCAAAGGAGAATATGTACTTATTCTATTTGAATAAAGTTTCTCTTGTCCAGATGTAGAATTTGTCTTGAAGAGTTTTTGAACTTTTAGACACATTCCCCTAGTTGTATTAATGAGTGTGGTATGATATGAATACAATGTCAGTTTAAACCTATTTTGAGATTAAAAAAAAGGGGAAAAAAGGACACTTTTTCTCGAGCTGTCATTATAATCTTTTTTCGTGAAGCTCTCGATTATTGCATGGAATCAGGGTTTACTTACATCAGAAATATGTCTTTTACCCATTTTTGAATGTTATTTAATGGATATTTTCTTGTATCCAAGGGTGTTGTCACACATACGGTTGTTGTGAAAAATCCTGCAGGTGAAAAAAGTCATTTAAATTGGAATCCATGCTGGAAATGTGTGTGATTGTGAAATTTTTTTTAGCTAATGTGTCCGCATCGTAAGGCTTTGAGGTTCTTTTTTGTGAATACCACTACAACACGAATGAATGTTTTCCAAAGCAACTACAATTCCACCAAAATATCATACAGAATTTTTTTATATTTTGCATCACTTTCAAATACAAAAAGTACAAAATGTAACTTAGATGTGCACGGAAATCCAAATAAGCAAGTTTTCCACAACACATTTCTCCAGACTGTGATTGCGCTGTCCTCTCGGTAACACGTTTCTCTGTAATGTGATCTCGTACTCTTTGCATGTTCTTCTGCAGTGTTTAAAGGAGAAATTCCTTTTAGTTTATTATTTATTTATGGCTGTGAATTTAGTGTTTGTATTGTGGCTGCACGCTGTGAATAGTTGTAGAGATAAACATATCTTGCTCTCCTACAGGATGAATGTCCCTCAGTATAGAGAAGTGTAGTCCTCAAAGCAGAGCTTCCTGTCACTGCCTCAACTTCACTGAAACAAATATCTGTTGTGGCACAGTGAAGCATCTTAAACCTGTACTGAGCAAAACATCCATTTGGGGTGATTTTGAAAAGGAATTATGAAGTATAGAGAACCCCTGTGTTGGTTATTTATTTATGATGCTGTTTTTTTCCAAGAACAAGTGACTTTAATATAGAAAATACAGGGATAAACATCATTTTTTGGTCTACAGAGGGATGATAGAAACACACGTGTATATACGAGCAATATCACACAAGTAGGAGTGTGATGTATATAATCATGAGCATCTCTCGCATAATGCAATAAGAAATGTAGATATCCATATATGTTTTATGTGACAAATGCATTGGCAGTGAGGGTGTATTGAAGGCTGTGGTCGCAGGTTCTAGGTCAAACCCCCAGTGTGCCCTCCTGCAGTCTTCTAGTAGAATTACAGCATGTAAACCAGAGGATTATGCAGACAGTGCCGTTTAGACTCTCCATGCCTCTGCGGATCAGCGCATTCCCATGTTCCTGCTCCAGCCGGATTAACACAACCAGTCCATAGTGTTCTCACATCTCCATACCTCAGCGCCTGGACTTGCCAGTTGTTTCTCTCACTCTTATTCTCTTGCTGGCTCTCCTTTTTTCTACCCCTTTCTTCTGTGTCTGAGGTTTTGATCACTGCAGGCTCCTCTGCTGCCTGCTGGTAATTGCCAGGTGCTGATGAAGTCATCAGTAAAAAGATAGTGTGTGCCACAAGTGCTTTGTCTACTTCTCTAAAGGTCAAGCAAAGGTGTGAAAGCGACAAGTGTTTTCATAAAAAAAAGCTAAGAATACTGTTGATTCAACGCCAACTCTGAAACTCAGACGTGAAAGGTGTCATATGTCAGAAAGATTCATAAAAGACAAACATGGCTGTTCGCTTCTACATTCTTCAATGTAATGCCCGGGGCTATTGTCTGTGCTGGACAAAAAGGCAGGAATCATGCGTCCTTCAAGCCCTTGAGTGACTTGAATGCACCTCTTTTGTGCACCTCTTTTTTGTTTTTAATTTCTGAATTTAATTTATAAGCAATTTTGTTAACTCTATATAAATATATATATATATATATATATATATATATATATATATATATATATATATATATATATATATATATATATATATATATATATACACACACACAAGCAATATCACGCAAGTAGCCGTGCAATATCGCGCTAGGCCTACGAGTGTGATATTGTGTTTATACAACAGTTCGATCCAGTCAGTTATGTGATTATATTTATATAATTGAAATAATATTTCACTGTTTTTACTGCATTTTGATTAAATAAATGTAGCCTTGGTGAGCAGACTTGTTTCTTAAAAACACTGTATAAAATACATGAAGACTTAAAGGGTCAGTTCACCCAAAAATGAAAATTCTGTCATGGACTTGTGGACTCGTGACCGCGGATTCAAACAAACACGGAAGAGAATACAATTCTGAATAAAGTCAAAGTTTTTGTTATTTTTGGACCAAAATGTATTGTCAATGCTTCAAAAGAGTCTAACCAACCCACTGATGTCACATGGACCACTTTGATGATGTTTTTCATACCTTTCTGTATACCTCTGGACACAGACTGTACACTGTGCATACACTTTCAATGGAAGGACAGAAAGCTCTCGAACTAAATCTAAAATATCTTAAACTGTATTCCAGAGAGGAACAGAGGTCTTACGGGTTTGGAACGACATTAGGGTAAGACATTAATGACAGAATTAACTAACCCTTTAATGTAGGTGTTTGTAGTGCATAGACCAATCATGAAATTATCATAAAAAGGGGGAAAAAATTTAGTGGTTATTGTTCAGCAGTGTATTTGGTTTCTTACATAATTAAAAGCAAGAAATGAGATGAAAATAAAAAAAGATCTGTCAATTAGACAAAGGTCAGATAAAAACTGGTATTATACCTGACATTTCTGTCAAGTATAACACCTTCTGAAATGATGGTTACACCACTGCTTTGCTAGTAGCTGGTTTGAGAACTGGCTTTGCATATCAACAAAGTGCTGGAAACATCAGAGATTGATGAGTCAATAAGAACTGGGCCTGTAAAGCTTAAAAACCAAAGGAAATTCCCCATTAAAGGGTTTGGAAGAGATTTTGCTGAACTATCCCTTCAAACCACATTCATCTTTAGTCATTACATTCTCAATACTCATTGTACTTGTGATTGGTTATTCATGAGAGGAGAAATGAGGGAAAAAAAGAGAAAACATTCACAATCATATGTTCTACCATTATGACCCTCTCATGTCCATCCCTTTAGTAGGGGTAATTAAAGTGCATCTTGGTATCAGGGTCAGTGTTCTTTCCAGGTGCTCCCCACGGGTAGAGATGGCAGAGCATGTCGCCACAGTTAGACAGCAAAAGTGCATGACAGAAGCACTTAGCAAACCACAGCCTAAAATATTCAACAGGGCCACATCATTATCTGCTGGCAGGGAAGTGAGAGCTACATCATACAGGCTTTATGATGTGGGCTAATCCCATATACACAACGTTTTCTCGTGACTGAATCAGTGTGTCCCTATAAGCCCACCGCCTCCGGCCTCATGCAGCAGCTAAAGAGAGCATCCAGGGATCCGGGGTCAGGATCCCGCAAGTGTTTTTGACTTTCCCGTTCGGACGGCTCATAATACTGTTTTGGAGCAAGACTTAAGGGCTGCATCAACTTCAAAACTGCTTTAAATATAAAGGAGAACTGCTTTAAATATAAAGGAGTGAGGCATTCACAGTCTTTCCTTTCTCCTCCTCATCTTCTTGTTGGTCTCTCACTCGCTCGCTCCCTCGCTCTCCCTGGGAGGCATGTTGTTGGAGAAGGTTGAGTCAGTCCACACTCTGTCAATGTCTTAATAGGATGAGGAGAAAGTATTTCACAGTTGCCCTAGATATTGCTGAAGGGGATGATAGTCTGTACCGAGCTCTAATTGTAACGTGCTAGTAAGGAAGGAAGTACACTCCATTAAGTGTAATTTCAGATCTTTACTGATTTAAACATCGTATGGATGCAAGCAAATTCTTTTCTTTTTTTTTTCACTTGAAATGCAAATGTTTGAACAGGCAGAATTAGATCAGGACAATATCTAAATTTCATCTAGGCACTTTTTTCCTCCTTCATTTTGCTCTGTTCATTTTTGCATCATTCTCTTTATAATCTTTATGACCATAATTAATTCATTTTGTTTTGAATAAGATTTTTCAAAATTATTAATTGGTGTTACTTTTATATCTTTTTTTTCTGCATCAAACATTCAATACTTGCTTCAAGCAAAAACATTCAAATAAACCAAAATGTTAAATAATACACTCATTTAATTTAATAATAAAAGTAGTGATTTATTATTATTAAATAGTACAAATAAAGTAAAGTTACAGTTTTTGTGTGTCTCATTATACAACATGGTCTGGATCTGGCCTATTACAAACAGCAAGGGAGTGAATACAGACTTGTCTTTATTTTATATAAATAATATTAATACAACCCCAGATTATTATGATGAATAGTGGTAATGCTTGCAGTAAACTCAAACATGGTCTTTCTGGGAACTTCAAAAGCAGATTAGTGAACACAGTGAATACTTTTAAGTGATGAATATTTTACTTGGTTATACTCACAATTTTTCAATCTCAATTTATAATTGTTTTTAATCTTTTTTTATATATATATAAACTAATTGACTATGTTCACAAAGCTTTATTAAAATAGCACACACATTCATCTCTATGAAGCCCTGTGCTCTGTCTGAAGATTACATTTTAAATAGATTGGCTTTAGTCCAGCGTTACAGTCAAATTCATTATTGTTTATCCAATCATTAGTTCAAATGAATATTTCATTTTAACTGATAATTGTGTTTTCAAAACTCTTTTAATCATTAACATATTTTCATTAACTTTTTTTCAATTTGTAATTATTTTACAAATGTGTTTGCATGCATCAATAACTGTCAATTGTAAGTTTACTTACAGCACTTTTACTCTTTATGGATTAATTATATTTATCTCAGGTAAAGAAGAATAAACTCTGACAAAACCATATCCTACTTCAATTAACAAAAAGAAGTCTGTTTGTCTGTAGGAAAATAGCTACAGACAGATATAATAATTTGTTTTACCCAAATTATACACACACAGTTATATGTTAGATTTCTGCTTTCCCACAGGAAATGATTTGTTGCTAAATAAAGTGGGAGGTACTCCTATGAGTAGTTGGTAAATAAATCGGAAAAATTACAGAGGTGAGTTGATCTGGAGACTTGTATGGTGGCCAAGTAATACACAATTTTTGTTTCCAACTAGAGATATAACTGATATTATCTTACACAATTTTGCTTCTCAACTATCTTATTTTAATGGTCTTTAAATATTTTTACAGGAGAACACTTTTTGCATTGTATTGTTGTTCTGCATAAGAGTGCAGAATATGTGCAAATGTCATTAGGTGGGTTGTACATAGGGACTGAGCTCAATAGTTTCGATCCATTTAGGTGTGATTTTATTCCATTCACACAGGATCTGCCCAGCTAAGAGTACAGACTGATCTTTGATGTACGGCCTGGAGCTCCTCACTCCTTTCAGCAATCCCCAGTGTGCTGTGTCACAACCTTGCAGTCTCCCAGCCTTAAGTCTGCTTTAGTTTAGCACACACAGAGAGAAAATGTTACTTTATTGAACATTTGTACATGTCTTGTACTTAATTTCCATGGGGGCGGTTGTGGTACACCTCAGTGTGGTTTCTCTTGAACAAAACAGAATAGACTGAAAACCCTGAAGGGAGTATGCCTTTGCAGAAACTTTTTCTCTTATTAGACAGCTTCATTATCAGACATTTATGTGTGTTTGTGAGTAAAATCAATTAAATACAATTGATAGGAACCAACCGACATGGTAGTTAAGATGTCAGCTGTGTCAAAGCTAAAGTGGAGGCATCTGTTTTATACACACACACACACACATATGCACACACATGTTGTGTTTCCATGTTTTATGGGGACATTCCATAGGCGTAATGCATTTTATACTGTACAAACCGTATTTTCTATCCCCCTACACTGCCCCTGCCCCTAAACCTACCCATCGCAGGAGACATGCTGCATTTTTACATTTTCAAAAACATCACTTAGTATGATTTATGACCTGTTTTCCTCATGGGGACCAAAAAATGTCCCCACAAGGACAAGGATTTTGGATATTGCCATCTTTGTGGGGACATTTTGTCCCCATACCGTAGGGATTACCAGTCCACACACACACACACACACACACACACACACACACACACACACACACACACACACACACACACACACATAGTGATTTATGGTCTTAAATATAAATATTTAGTATTAGTATTTATATAGAGTTTTGGGTCACACGTCACCTAAGGTGAGTGTCAGGTGACTCCTTCGTATATTATAGGGCACTAGCCAAGGAATTTCACATTGACAATAAATAACAATCATGAAAGATTGTTGATTTATTTAGAGTTATACTTTGTAGAAAGTTTGTCATCTGACTTGTAGCGTCTCTTACTGTATTATCAACAGAAGGAAGACAAAAGGATTTTATTAACAAAAGGATAGACAAGAGTAACTAACAACTACTGAATGGATGAAGTGCAAAGGGATTGATGAATGCAAGTGGCTGAGTTGAATGTTACTATGGCAGTTACAAGTTATCTTATGGAAAGATAAACAGTAATAAGTTAAACCTTATTTTGAATTCAGTAAATAAATCGAGAGATTATTTGTGATTAACTGACATCAGCTATGCAAAATCTAATGCAAATTAGATTATCATATACTGAAAATGTACACTAATGCCAAGGTCTTTGGAAAGAGGTTTGGTGAAGTAACATTTACGTTCCTGGTGCCTGGTGACATGCTGAGTCAGAGCAGCGAAGTCTTCCACTTGCTGAGCTGTGCCGCGTTGCAGTGGGATGAAAGGAGTTGGATTCCGTTTCAAAGCCTTGAACATGAAGTACTTGAATGTTGAACTCCTGAAGCACAGAGAAGGTCCTTATTCTGGAACACGCAGATGAGGAGCCTTGAAGTTGAAGGCTCTACATCTGTGCAGACGATCTTTATCCTCTGGAACACGCAGACGGAAGGATCTTTAGAATCTCAAATCCGGGCAGTCTGTGGAGGATCTCTGATAAGAAGATTCTGAAGTATTTACAGAAGATTCGGGCAATCTGGAACACGCAGATGTGGAGGATCTCCGAAGAGATTCTGAAGTTAGTGCAGAAGATCTTGAAAATGGGGGGCGCTGAGCTTATGGTCGTTGATCCTGTTGCTATTTCCAAACTCCCCAAATTCACTTCTTGCAGAACTTCTTTGTTTCTCTCTTTGAAGAGGAAAGAGAAACAGCTTGTTCCTTCAGCTTAGTGCATCTTTGAACTGGAAACTGTTGGGACTGGAACCAGGAACTGAAGTTGGAACAACCCAGAAACTGGGACCCTGGAACCAGAATCCTGGAACAATACAGAAATCTAGAACTGGAACCTAGAACTGGAACAACTCTCTGTCTCGGAGAGAACCAGACTTTCAAACTTGCTAATCAATGTTTTTATGGACCTTGCTTTGTGCACTGGTGTGCAGTCATGTTGGAATAGGAAGGGGCCAAACACAAAAAAACACGTCCTCCCACTTTCAACTGATTTCAACTGATAAAATTTCCTATTATAAGAAAAAATCCTTGGTAAGTCTCTGATGGTAAATGTATATGTCACTGTTTGTTGAGGATGGCAGGTTACTGTAATATTGCCTCACTTGACTCTTAGAGGACTTTGAACATAATTGTAAGTTTGCTGCAATATTAAAGTCCACTCATCTATATTTGAAGGCAAAGCCACACGTCAGCCATCTTATTGAGGTGTTTTTGAAATATGCATGATGACTCGGGATGACTTTGACTTAAGGGGACTGTCGTGATGGTGGTGTTTTTGTGGTTAAATAAGCCTGTAGGGGCAGTCATGCCTTGGCCATTTGCATGACAGGTGCTGCTTTGCATCATCAGCATTTCGTTTCTGTCGATTGAACCACAAACTACTTGAGGTACTGTTTACAAATTGCCTCAGGCAGGGCTCTATTGATATGACCCTGCCTACAATATGTTAGTATAGTGATACATCCCATAAGGTCCCAGTGGAGCGAGGAAGGGCATAACTGCTAAAATTAATTGCTAGGCACATGTGCAAATTCTGTGAACCTGGATTCAGTGAGGTGGAGAACTCAATAGACGCGCAGGTCAGCATTGACAATATGTTAATTGCTTGGATGGTGTGTATTTAAGTGAAAACAGAGAAAACAGGCCACAAAAAGATTTTCTTTTTCTTACTAACCCTATAAGACTGGTTGTTCAGATTTTTCAGTACCAGTACTGTCAGTGTTTTTATTGGCCCCACTACAAAATATACATGTATTTATATGTATCAGAAATACATATATTTATATTTACACAAAAAAAAAAAAAGTTTTGAGCTCGGTAAGATCTTATAATGTTTTGGAAATGTCTGTTATGCTCACCCAGGCTGTATTTATTTGATAAGGTAAAAACACTAATATTGTGTTTGATAAATGTTATTACAATTTAAAATAATGGTTTTCTATTTTAATACATTTTGTATTTTAGGGTAACAAATATGTCACTAGTAAAAAATTTACTTAAAAATAATAAAATATTTGCTCTAAGATACTGCTTTAAGACTGGAGAAGCTGGTAAATGGCAAGCTTATCAAGACATCTTCCTTGTGATGATCTTTGCTTTGACATTCCTACCTTGGACTAAAGAAAAGTGTCACATCATCATCCTGAGAGGTTATCGAAACCCTGGCATTACCAGCCATGAGGTCGCTCATATCCGCATCACCTTTGAAACTATCTGCTAACTCCAGCTCTGCGGCAGAGTGGCGGCAATCGCATGTGATGAAGATAAACGGATCCATGCGTGAAGTGCAGAAACGGCGAGAGCAGACAGCATTACACCCGCACACAAAATGTGAATGTGCAGAATACAGTGAGGCATTATGGAATGCTAATGGTGTCATTCTTTGCCAGAGAGCCCAGAGAGGCCCGCTGTGAGAAATGAGCTCTTATCTGTCCCTCTGAAGATAAGAGGCAGACCTCTCTCTCGCCCCTTTTCTGCTTCTCTTTTTTCAGACCTGAAATTTACAGTACTGTCTTTCGGGACAAGGCAGCTCACCCCAACTGTTAGAGGATGACAAACATTCTGCCGCTGATTGGAGATTCAGCAGGCAGAACAAATTTTAGATGACAGAGGTGGTACTTGTCACGCCATGACCTCAGAAATAACTCTGCTGAAACTGTTGAAACTATACACTAAACCTCTAAAGAATGACTGTTCTGCTTCAGCGATTATGACGATGGTTCCTTCTAGAATACTTGAATGTCGCCATGTCGGCCTGTTGTGATTCTCACCACTCCCAGAAGTCAACATGATGAGCAACAAGTCCAGAGATCGATGGATGTGTCGATGCATGTTAAAAAGTTGAAAACAGTTGTGCTGCTCAATATTTTTGTGGAAACATTTATTTAAAATAGAAATATTTATTTAAAATAGAAATATTTTGTGACATTATAAATATCTTTACTTGGGGTATACTTATATTTGGGGTATCTTGCTTTTATTTGGCAGCATAATGTGTCTATTTCATGCTTTTAAAGTGATAGTTCACCTTATTTTTTATTTTTTCTCTTTCATCATTTACCTCATGTTGTTTAAATTCCTTCTTTTGTATTTCACAAAGCAAGTTATACATGTTTGAAATGACATGAGGGTTAGTAAATTATCACAGAATTTGTGTTTTATGGTAAAATATATAAAAGACTACTTTAAAACAGGATTGGTAAATAACAGACTAGTCGTCTACCTCCTAGAATGCTCTGATTTGAACATTGCCTGTTGTGTTTCTCACCGTTCCCAGAAGTCAACATGATGAGCGACGAGTCCAAAGGTCGATGGATGTGTCAATTCATGCTGACGCAGTCAGCGGCAGCGATTCAGCAATATGGCTACATGTATTCCCACAGTGGATAATATTGTATCGATTAGACAAGGCTTGAAATTTCTCACAGGCTTTTAGCATGCCTCGCTTGCTGTAAATATAGCTGTTATGAGTTTATGTAGACGTACTCGAGAAGACCTTTATCTGATATTGCAGATTCGGCTTCCATGGACAGTCTCTGGGTTTTATATTACATTGTTTCACAATCAAACCATAATTACCGATTTTAGACTCACATTTGCTTTGGATCTGCTTTCCAGGGCCGCTCTTCAAAAGTCTATTCCTTGAGATCAATGCGGAGACACTTAAAAGCATAGCGGTGTCCTTAGCCACAAAAACATTCGTTTTAATTAATGGAGGTTTGTGAATCAATCATACATCATAAAAACATTCCACCTGCTCCTACAGGAAAGGAAATGGGCTGATAATAAATGTTTAGTGGCTGAAATTGAAGGTTGATTGTCTTTTGAATTATGCTGTTTTATAAATGCATCCGAGTTAAAGAGACAGGACCAGCACCAGATGATGATCTTTATTGAACGGCCATTCTGTTTGATCAAGAGTGTTATAATATAGCTGCATAGAAATCAGTGAATCAATTTATCTAAGGCTTCAGCTCAAATTTATGATCATGAGTCAGGCTTGTCCTTACTCACCTTCAGTTACGTGCACAGATCTGTTTGAATTGTGTTGGAAGTTCACATTAATATTTACCACCTGTTGAAAGCAAAGTGTCTTTCTGCTCAGCTAGCTTGAAAACAAAACACTAGCTCTGTATAAACCCTGAGCTATGTCTGTAAAAGCAGCCTTTTAAAGCAACATCAGGTGAAAGCCGACAAAATGACAGCAACTTGTAAACAGTCCTCCTAAGATATTGTATTTTAAAAAGTTGTAGTTATTTAAAGCTGCGGTCCGTCACTTTTTTTGGTTAAAAATGTTCCAAAATCAAATTTTGAGCAGGTACACAACAAGCCAGTATTCAAAACTATTTGAATGCGCCGATGCACAACTCATGTACAGATAATAACTCTGCAAATAACTGCAATTGCAGGTTTCAAACAGAGCTAGCGACACAGAGGCTTTAAGCATTTTGATGATGTCACTTTAAGACAGACTGCACGGATCCAATATACTCGTTTCTTTTCTCTCTCAACTGTTTACGTTCATAAAAAGCGCTCAGTTTGATTCTCACATGCTATATGTGCAGCGGCTTAATGTCGCGCGTCAAGTCAAGTCAACTTTATTTATGTAGCGCTTTTAACAATGCAGATTGTTTCAAAGCAGCTTCACAGTGTTAAACAGAAAAATAATGCAACAGAATATATTTCAGTTATCATACAGTGACAATGTGGGCTTTAGATCCGTAATTAGATCAGTAATTTAGTTTATATGGTTAATTTAGTTTAATAATTAGATTTATTTGGAAATTTTGTTGAAAAATGTAGTGTCCCCAACTGAGCAAGCCAAGCCAGAGGCAACAATGGCAAGGAAACCAAAATCCCATCAGGAGACCTAATGGAGAAAAATAAACCCTGGGAGAAACCAGGCTCAGTCGGGGTGCCAGTTCTCCTCTGGCCAAATTGACCAACTTTCATGGTTTCTCAGCGTGTCTCAAACAGCGGTTTCGCGGTATATGATGGTATTTTTCGCCCTATGCATGACCACGTGTTAACCAGATTTTCTACTGATTGAGAGAGGAAATACTACAGTAGATACTAGATACTAGAATGTCCTATTTTACTGTCATTGAGAGTGATTATTGTAGAAAAATTCCACACTAGAGTTAATACAGGTTTGCAAAGCCCCACAAATGACTGAGTTGAGGGTACCTTAAGAATTAAAAAAATCTAACCCTATATAACAACAAGCTGTTAAAACGAGGGGAAACGCGGAAAAACATTTAAAAGGTCTAATGGTATTTTCAATACATTTAAGAACACTACATCTAAACAAATCACGCATGTAAGTTTATCACATAAAGAATTAAGTAGTTACTTTTTGCCCATTATTTGAATTGTCAGTCTATTTATTAACTTACATCATTGTCTTCCGTTCCGTGTAGCAGAATAATCTATGGTGTTATCGCGGTCGTGATGGATCAGTGACCTTTAAATACATTTAATTTGAAGACAATATGAAATATGCAAGCTGCTGGTTCATGCTTAGAGCACTAGAGTATATGAAATAGGTCCATAAAAAACTTAAACGCGCTCGCTCGGGTCTATATTTGTGCTATATGATCCATGTGGAGAGCGTTGTTAAACTTATCGCAGCGCTTTCCAAAGAAACCGCTCTCTCTCTCGCGTGTGTGCCGTGTGTAATTTAAATTCTCCGCTGTAATCAAGGGCTGAAAACGAAATCGCCGCCTATAACATCTAATAGGGCATTATTTGAAGGGACAGCTATTTTTAGTGGTGTCCGAAACCATAGTGGACTTTGAGAGCACTTATTCAATCTCACATTGCATCGCAATAACGTGTACAGCCGATGTACACACAACGGCTGTCCGAATTCACTCACTCGTTTTCATTCACTCCTTCAAGTGAACTATATGGATAACGTAGGGAATAGTGAATGAGGATTTAGGGGGCGATTTCGGATTCAGACTATAATGCGATCTCAGCTGTGCTCTCACAACAGTGCAAAAGTGAAAAGGGACCCCTCTCAGTGCCGCGCTGCGCCGCATTCCGAACGTATTTAAGCGACATATACCGGTATTGCGGTATAGTCAAAATTCATATCATAACAAAATATGATATGCACTACTTCCGCCCAGCACTACTGTAGGCCTATATTACTATTATGTTAAGACATAACTATAATATACTGTATCAGTTGTCAAGTCACCTGTGTTCTCTGCAGTGTGTAGTGTAGGATCAGTAGGTTTTAGATGACAGCTCTCTATATAGGGAGCAATACTTCTCACTAGGTTTAAGAACAGTGCATTTTGATCTGGGTGTATTGAATTTCCATGTTTATATTCTGGACTGCCCAGCCCCATGACTACCTGGCTAAATTGAGGATAAGCCACTAAGGGCAGAGTATATGATAAGAATGAATAAACTGTCTCAAAGGTTAGTACACAAACCATTTTCGGATCTTTGATGCAGCTTGATATTCAATAATATCCATTCTTATCACAGAAAATACACATGCTTGTACCCCTTCCAGAACATTAATATTTCAGATGATGTGATTATATAATGATAGTAGGCTGGTGCTTCAGACAGATTTGATAAGAATGAACTTAAAATGGCTGCCCTGGGTAAAAAAATCCCCCAGTGCCTCTGAAGTTGATAGTTATGTGAAGGCTCTGTCATCCTTGCCTCCATGGGATGGCGTGTACCCTGTCTAATCCCAGTCTAAATATTATGCTAATGACTATCCAGAGCCTATGATAATACGAATCATAGTGCGCAGTGTTATGTCGAGTTGACGTGTTTTAAACCTCTCGTGTATGATGATGATCTTCATTACCTATCAGATCCATTGTGTTTTTTTTTTTTCTTTTTATCAAGGTTGTTTTGGTGCCATGTTTATGAATTCATAAAGGTTGACATTTGTATTGCACGGACAAAGCGTGACATTTGCACTGGTACAAAGCCAGACATAGAAGTATATATGCCAGTTTATTATTCCACATATATTTTTGGTGCGGTTTGTATTCTGTCATAAGAGTACTTTCATGGAAAACTTCAAAAGCATCAAAGTCTTTTACATTCCTGCCCTCCGATCCCCTTCATACCAGGTTTTGTTTGAGCAGGAAAATCTTTCAGCGGATCTGGAAATTTTGATTTCTATAGAGAGGATTTTTTTTCACAGGTAGCTCAACGTAATTTAGGAAGTATTGCTTTTGTCTCTACACTGTTGTTTTATTGGGCAAATAAATCAATACTTGTTTTCTGTTGTTATCCAACTTGAGAGGAAAAATGAGCACAGTAGGGCAACGAATTGTTTGTTTATGCGGCACACATTAGCTAAGTGTAATTAGAGTTTGGTGAACAGATTTGTGCTTGGGTATTAGAGCATAGCCCTAAATTACTCGTCTAAATCATGATTGTTTGCTCCTTGCTGTGTATCTATGCGAAAGCTTGTTTTTTTGTCGCTTGTTTGTGTGTTCCTGTTGCATTGTATTAGTAATTGATTTTCACATTGTTCTTCTTAAGCGGGACTAACTTATGTTTACTAAACATTAAAATATGAGGTATTCAGCAGATTTGGGGAGTCATATTCTGATTGTAATTGACTGTGGTTAAAAAATAGCCAGAACCATAAGTTGGTGGGATTTGTGTTTGTGTTGGACAGAATGAGCTGTGTTGCAAAAGCCAAGCATTGTTAGACCATGAGGTGTTGTTGCTTTTCAGAATAAATATTAACAATAACACCACATGGAAAGGCCAATGGATTAATCTATTGACTCACTAACCGTATTCCATTTGGGGTGGCTTGACTTGTTAAATTCAGATGCAATTGGATAAGTAAGCGGTTGTATCTTTGCATTGAATCTAGACAGAATTGTGTTCTAAGGGCAGGGCTGAACGTATTTTTTATTTTTTTTACACATAGCACTGGTGCTACAGAAGTTGAAAGGTTTGTTGCACTGGCCACACAGCACACATATAAAACGTCCAACGTGTTACCATCTCTGAAAACCACAAGTTCATCACTTAAACAGACATGACTGACAAAGGACATCAATGTCCCATACAAGGCACACAAAATAGAAACCTACAAACCAGAAATGTTTTCAGACAAGCATTTTATTTGGCAAAAATGGCAGACTGCAGGAACATCACAGCTCATGCTGAACATTTGGTTTAAATAGCCCAATATCACTAATCACAGTCCATCCATTTTGGTTAAGCACTTGAAAATACCTCTTCTCTTTCCTATAAATCATTAGAAATATATAAAGAATTATTATAAAATATTAAATTATAATGATAAAAAGAAATCAGGAAATCTTTAGGGCTGGTCTGAATACCATATTTTGGATAATTTTTTGGCTTTGAAGCTTCAGTAGTAATTAACACCAAATATTTGAAGCTTCAGAGTGAGGGGACTGAACATATTCTTCTCTCTAATAAAGGCAGGAATCTCGAGAAGTGTCACGCCTCATTCGGGTAGGGCTTGTATGCTTCAAGAACGGACACTGCACTAGTGATATAAAACACACAGGTCTGTTACATCCCAGTAACAAGCTCCTATATTTCTCAGTAGAATCATTTAGATTGATGATAACGGGTAATAGGCTTGCTGCGATACTCGGTGTTGCAGGTGTGACCGGTGTTCAGGCGCAACACCAGTTACATCACTTCCACAGAGTTAATAAATCTGCTTAATACAGCGTAAGCCGAACGAATGTGGCAGCACAGGCCAGCAGCATGAAAAATCATAAGAGCCAGGAGCTGACTGACAAGATGATCGCGGAAGATTTGGTTTCAAAGTGAAATGTAAAAGCGGGTATTTAACTGAGTTTGTCATGGTACTGTTTTGTTGTTGTGTTTTCATTAAGAATAATAGACTAATGAACTGTCCATCCTATTAAAAACGGCTAGGCTATAAGATAATTGTAAAAAAAGAGTATTGTATTTTATAGTGTAAAAATAAAGTGTGAATGAGAACTGTTTCGAGGGGGGTGCCAGGTGTGAAAAAAAATTAATAAATTGAACATTCAAATCCCAAAATTGAAATTCGAATACCAACCCACCGAGCGAATATTCAAATATTTGAGTATTCGGGTCAAGCCCTAGAAATCTTATGCATCCACTGAGAGAGAAAATATCTTTTTTTAGAAGATTTCAATTTTTCTCTGCAGCCAGTGACTACCATAGTGTTTCCCCCCCACTATTGTAGTGCAGAGAATGTACACCCAGAGGAATATTAAATAGCTCAGATGTATGCAGATAGCAATTAAACATCTAAAAGTATATTTATTTGTACATTTTCTGGGAAGAGTACCTTTCATTTGTCTGAACAACAATCTTACTTGCGCAGACTGACAGGTCCGATGCGTGCTCACAAAGACGCATATACACAGAATTAAAGTATTTCAAAATATCTGTCTTGGTGAGTATTCACACACACTTTATCTGTTATGTCTTAAGTGAACATTTGGTTAGCTGTAGGCGAAAAATAACTGATGTGTAACATTATTTTAGATCCATGCGGTACAGTAGTCTTAATTCTTAATATCTAGGCTGTCTGTTTCATTAATGTTAATTAAACAATAATGGTATCATAGAGAAAAAAAAAGTTGAATATATACATTTCCTATAGATATTTTTTTTTGACCTGGTGTGTGCCAAATTTGGTGTTATCACCAGGGATTTTAAGTTATGGTTGCTAGATAATTTTGTTTTGGAACCTTCATAAAACTCTTCAAAATTGACTTTGCTGACTATATCGACTATATCGATTGCCGATTCAAACAAATCCTACATCATTTTTTTTTTTTTTTTCAGGAGAATTCATTTGTGAAAATGTGCTCTTTGCGACTCATTTTGCCAGCACGGGTCACATATTTTAAAATGTAATTTATTCTTGTGATGGCAAAGCTGAATTTTCAGCATTCATTACTCCAGACTTTAGTGTCAGGTGATTCTTCAGAAATCATTCTAATATGCTGTTTTGGTGGTTGAGAAACTTATTATCATTGTTCAAACTGAATCTGTGATACTTTTATTTATTTTTTTTTTAGGATTTTTTAATCAATTGAAAGGTGTGTGTGTGTGTGTGTGTGTGTGTGTGTGTGTGTGTGTGTGTGTGTGTGTGTGTGTGTGTGTGTGTGTGTGTGTGTGTGTGTGTGTGTGTGTGTGTGTGTGTGTGTGTGTGTGTGTGTGTGTGTGTGTGTGTGTGTGTGTGTAATAATATACGTGTCTTTACTGTCACTTTTGATCAATTAAATGTGCCCATGCTAAATAAAAGTGTTAATCCCTGTTACCCTTATGTTTTAGTTAATATTGACATTTCTAACTTTTCATTGGAAACATTATCTTTACAGAGCTGAGCACAGTTTGAGACATTGTTGAGGTCTCTTATGAAATTCTATAGGAGATACATGGGACATAATGGGTACATTTTTCACGAGAAGCATCTGGGGAGCAAGTCCAGGAATGTCCATTCAATCTCCATTTAAAATGATTGATCTATAAGAGAAGCAAGTGATATATTAACAAGTTCTCATTAATGATGTATGTTTCTTATGAGTAGATTAAAGCGAAAAAGGAAAAGAAAGAAGAAAGAAACTCCCTGTGCTTGTGTTCTGAAATGAACTCATTCACGTTACTGTAAAAATCTATAGGCTGTTAGTGTAATCAATACTTCTTTCTGTGCATGTCTTGAACTTACTGTGAACTTTCTGCATTTTTTTAGCTTGCCACTTGGGACCCAATCCACGGATTGAACGGGACACTGACAGATCGAAAGCTGGAAAACAACATGCGTGGGGTCGTCCTGAGGGTTGTCACTGTACTGGTAGGTACCGTTACAGCACTACCAGTCAAGTCAAGGGCTTTATATGTCATCTTACAGCTACAATACTCTTCATAACTACAAAGTCTTACAAGATGTCAGTGTTCTAATATTCACTGTTGCTCAGTGATGGTCTCTGCTTTTACCTCTAATATAAATGACATCAAACTGACTTAATTAGGACTCCCCTCTGTTTGACTGGACCTCAAAAGGTTGAAGTAACCCCAGAGTAATCCATATTCATTTCAGTGAGCTCCAGAGGTCTGTTCACATCAAGTCACCGGTCTCTGAGTTCATTATGAGTGAATTTTGGGGTGCGATGAACGTAGACCAGGAGAGCTGGGTTATATTGAGATTTGAGTTTTGCTATCTTCCCTCCAGCACCGATTTGAGTGAATCCCTGGAGTTCTTTAAAGATTCAGAGGTTTAAATTGTTCATATCCCTGCTTTGAAGTCAGTCGGAGAAGAAAGCAGTGATGCTGCTACTCTGTGTCTTTTCGCTCTCTCTCTTTACCCCTCTTTTTTCATTTCTTCGGTGATTTCTCGCCCTGACAGAATGCTCTGTGAATAACTTGCATCCACAATCGCTAACAATGAGCAGTAAGCAGAGGCTGTCATGTTAATTCACTCCCCCTAGTGGCCTATGAGGCCAGAACTGAATGCACACATGCGCATATTGGCAAACTGTGGACACTGGAGGACAATAAGATGGTCTCACAGTTTAATTTGAGAGCTGAAAGATTGTGTGGTCCAGAAGCAATCTGCAGATTTCGTCTTATTGGTCAGTGTCCGTATAATCAAATTAGATAAAAGATTTAAAGGGGTCATAACACACACAGTTTCTGCCAATCTCATGTTAACCTTGAGTACCTATAGAGTAGTATTGCATCTTTCATATCTCAGAAGAATTTTTAGTTTTATCATATTCATAAAAGACAGATATGCTGTACCGTGGGCGGGGCTAAAGATAGACACATGCACACACACAATACATCATGGCATTATCCCAGGATAATTTTCAATTCACTATATGTTCGTGTTGTTTACATTATATGCACTTGCCAACAAAACACAGACATTTGACTCATGACCGGGGACAAACAAACACACTTGCAGAACTTTGTGGCTGCTCAGGAAAAACAAACTGCATCCACTGTTTCCTTAACGCTTGGTTATTTGGGAAGCTGAATAAGGTTATCTTTCCCTCACAACCAAAAAGACACTTCTTTAGTGACATTGTTGATTTCGTGATCTAGAGGAAGGAAGGAAGCTCGTTGATGGACATGTTCTTGCTCTCGCTCTTCTCCTGAATGAGCGTGTGCGCACATCAACCAGTGCCCATACAAGGAATTCTGCACTTTAGGGCCATACTCGAGGGCCTCATACGGGGCCATACTCGATACTTATCTGAATTCTGAAGGAGTGTATTAGCCAGAGAAAACTCATATGTCCAATACATTTTTTGAAAATTTACCCATGTTTAGCATGAGAATCCAACTCTTTAACAGTGTAAATAAGTCAGAATGTTTGAAATACCATTAGGACCATTAGAATGAACTCACAAGCACTTGGAATTTTATAAATGATCAGCCATGCAATTATAAAGTCTAACTAGAATGCTTTATTGTTGTTTTTGAATTTGTTTTTGCCATAACAACACGCTAATGTATAATATCCTAACAGAGCAAAGTATTCACAATGCAGTAGCCTCTACAAAGTAGCTAATATAGTATATTCATTATATGCTATTATTTCAGGATCTCAGTTATATTTTATGTTGCTAAATCTTTTATATTATTGACACATTTAAGTTAATAAATGGTAATAGATTAATACAAAATATTGAACATTTTTTTTAATTTACTCTAAATTTTGTCATTATTTACTCAACCTCATGTCGTTCCAAACCTTTTGTCCATCTTCAGGAAACAAATGAAGATATTTTTAATGAAATCTGAGAGATTTCTGAGAGACTGACAGTCTACTCTACGCAACTACCACTTTGACGATTGAAGTTGGACTTCTTTGAGTTTGAGTTCTAAAGTGATCGTAAAATGAATCCATTTGAATTGAGCGGTTTAGTCCCAATTGTCTGATGAAAAGATCTCATTTAAGCTTTTATAATATCTTCATTTGTGATCCGAACATGAACAAAAGTCTTACAGGCTTGGAACAACATGAGGATGAGTAAATGATGACTAATCCTTTAAGTGTAGGGCATGGTCTGTAACACATTTGTCATTTTCCACATTATCAACTAAAATGTTATTTTCATTGACAAAAATGATACAGTAATACAATAAATAAATGGCTTAGAATGAATGAATGGGAGATGGAGGAAAAAGACTGTAATTATATATTTGAATACATGACATTATCTTAAAAAAGGTCTGAAATATTTAAAGATCTTTATACACAATGTCTTTGCATGCAAAATTGTTCAAAATCTGTATTAAAATTAGGATGAATTATTCCTCAAAAAATGAAGAATAAGCGAAGTGTGCCAGAGTAGTTCCATAGACCCTTGTGGTGAAACATATGGTTAGAGAAGCAGGGAGCTTGGAACCATGGGATATGTTGTCATTTGTAAAGTAAACCTTCAGGTGGATGGGGGAGGCGCATGCTCCCTGCTGGTGGCTGATGGAGTGCTCCCTTCGGTCTTACTGCTAACTGGTAGCGGCCCACTGGCTCCTTGCAACTTAAACTCCCCACTGCTCCCAGCTGCCCCAGTGGCAGGCGTGTCAGGATACGTGACGTGCCAGTTCTGACAGCTCTTCACCAGTCTGAGAAACGCTGGTGCTGTTCCAAACACAGCAACTGACTGAGAACACACACACAGCTGTCGTGAAACCTTGCAGTCTCGATGCACCATGACACATGTTTTTTATTCACTCACCAGTGGATCATAGCTGCATGCATGGGAGAATCTTCAAAACGTCTGTAGAACATGGACGAAGACTGAAGTCATACTGTATAGTATATTCATATCAATAAATAATCAAATAATAATATGCATTTATATATAAAATTATGTGAAATATTAATATAAAATATATATATATATATATATATATATATATATATATATATATATATATAATTAATATACTGTATATGTATATATTTTTATGTTTTTGAAAGAAATATCTTATGCTCATTAAGGATGCATTTATTTGATGAAGCATACAGTAAAAACTACATAATATTGTGAACTATTATTACAATTCAAATATTCTTTTTTATTTATTTTAAAATGTAATTTATTCCTTTGATGGCAAGCCTGAATAAGCATAACTCCAATTTTCATTGTCATATGATTCTTTAGAAATCATGCTTGTTAGTGATGGTGCGTAGACTGGGTAAACCCAGCCCGATCTGCCGGCGATTTGATTTCGCCCTTAACCTCAGGCTGGAAACCTGTACATATTTCTATCTTGCTTATGTTACAATTTTGCGGGGACCAATTACAAACTGGCTTCTCCACCTGGCGCGCTATTGGAGGGTTTAACACGATGGATAGAGAAGCGATGGATCATTGGTCTGATAGGTTGAAGGACTATCTAGTTGCATACAGAGTCATTTGAACTATGCCCATTGATCACACCTCTTGTGGTCTGATTGGTTGAAGGACTATCCTATTGCGTACAGAGTCATTTGAAATATGTCCATTGATCACCCCTCTTGTGCAGTAGAAAATACAGAGCAGACCCCCCCAGACCAATGTTCAATCTTAAAAGATTGAGCTTGGTTTAGTGATAGCCAGACAAGATGGTGCGAGGAGCCTATTGAAATTGCTCCATGCACCTCAAGCACCGGTCCCACTTGTTGCACGGCCCTGATTGTGTTTTTAATGTAGAACTGAAAAAATATATATTGTCACATCATCGACCCACATGCATGCCCGAAGCAATAACACTTGAACAACACAAGATGATGCTAATGTTAGTGACATGCATCACCTTTGCTCCATGTCTTCTATCGATTTTCATAGTAGAGATTGACCACAAGATCGGTGTGAATTTGAACCACTGCATGTGTAGTCGGGTGGAAGGAATGGCCGTATAATGAGGGAGGGAATCAATGCAACATTGGTTGAACACGCGTGGGGAGCCGTACCCCTTCTAGGCCGGCTCAATAAGAGCAAGGCTACATCTCAGTGTAGATAAAAAAACGATACTGGAGGAATCCTGTTAAAAGGGTCATTGTCGCTGTGCTTTTGCCCCTAGTCTAAGTGCTACAGATATTCTTCAGATCGTGCTGATGACCGATTGGTCCGGGAGAATCTGGCATGGGTCTTGCACAAGCCCCTCAGAGGGAGGTCTGATAGATGGCACCTCTTGGCTATAGTGCGAGTTGGCATGCATATCCTCACTTCCTCTAATAGCTTATTGAGCGAGGGGGGTCTGGTGAGGATTAGAAAGCGCTAGCTTAATGTGCAGGCTGCATGCAGTCAATAACGCCCCTTCCATGATAAATCTACCTGACATATTCCCAGAAACACTTCAGACATCAATAGGGATTTGTTTAAGAGAATATGAAAAATAAACAGCAGGCTATTATTTTCACTGGGCCGCCGGTGCCACCGTGGTATTAGAATCGCTATGGTACTGGAATTAGACGCTACCGTGGTATAGGAATCGCAGAGCTGCTGAAGACTCTGGAGGAAGATGTTTGCTGTTCACATGATGGTTGGTCATCGGCCTTGTGTTGAATACAGCCATTCAGGACTGTGAAAGCTCTTTGATTAATTGAGCTATTTTCAACAACTTTCGACTTTGCAAGATTGTGTTCAGCAAGAGTTTAGAAATCTGTTAGTACAGATAAACAAAGGAATCTAATTTGTTTCAATATTCTGTTGCTGACTTTCATATAAACAAGCCAGGAGGACAAATTTAGTGGTCAAGTGATTGTATGTTATGCTAGTGTGATTTCTAAGAACCTTAGTGAAAAAGCTTCTTGTTTGGGATTTTCAGTAAACTATGGATTCAACCGTTTAGACTTGATGATCTTTCCCCGCAGTTGACGGAAATTTCCATAATTCATGAGACAATGCTTCCCCGCCATTGACTGACATTTCCAGCTTTCTGTGTTTTCATTGTTATACAGTAGAAGACACATCTTCTGTACAGAATCTCCAGATTAAAACAGGCGGGGGAAAAAGCAGAAACAAGCGTTAGCATATGTAAACAGATGCATATGTAAAATAACACAATCATCAACATTAAACAGCATATAAATCAAAACCGCCTAATGTTACAAAATAAAATTTCAACCCAGGATGAGCTATAAGACTGTGCAACTCTAAGGGGTGTTGATGGACTCAATCTACTCCATCTATTCCTGCGTCCCAATGTCCATACTATCCATAGTATGTGAGATTAGAAATAGTGCGTCCCAAAGCATAGTATGTTAAAAAGAGTATGTCAAAAGAGTATGTCCCCGGATGGTCTACTATTTCCAGTAGATTTTCAATATCCGTGCACACTATAAAGGCTAATATTGCACACAACCCATTGTGCTTTGGAGGAGGATTCGGTTCAGAACTACAAACATGAGGAAAAAATGATAAAAACTAATTATGGCGAATATGCGTGACCAATGGTGAGAGGTTTAGATAAAGATTTGAGTGACTAATAATCGACTTTTAACCTGATAAAAACAGTGTATGTAATGTTATCCATGTTATATTTCATCTGCAATAACAATGTGAACTTTTATGAAGATCCGTTTGGCCGTTACCTTATAAATGCACCATCATGCATTAATATGAGGAGAGTTCTCCGCATGAAAGACCTTTGACTGCAGATCAATGTGCTAATGCATTTCTCTCCGATACGGTAGGAAATGAAATATGGAGGATTTCAACTGTGACAAGATGATTGACAGGCCAGTTTACGGTGACAGGATGCGTGTCAGGATGCGAGAGAGCAACTGTTAAAGAGGCAATTGTATAATGTGATAGTATGTCCCAAAGCTTGTCAACTCTTTTGCTACACACTGTTTATATAGCACGTCATACACAATGGTAATTCAAAGTGCTTTACGTGAAAAGGATAATAAGAATAAAAATGGAATGGTTAAGAAATAAAAATAACAATAAAGTCAGAATATTTGTCAGGTAGTTGTGCGTTTAAACCCTTGCCAGTTCTGGCTAAGTGACGCTATCCCGCTCTCCCTTTCGGTGTCATCCTGTGATTAAGTACATACTTTAAAGTATGTACTTCTTCTTCACAAAAAGAGTATATACTTTTAGGGCATAGTATAAGTAGACGAATTGGGACGTTGTTTTGATCGTCATTGTGAATCTGATCCAGTGCTTTTGCTAAAAATTTAGCTTTTTTACGAAACTTGCCCACATTCAAGTTTTGGTAAAAAAACAAAAATGCATTAAGCTCACTGATCTATATATAAATGACTGGATTGCTCATCGCATTCTAAACTGCCATCAGGAAGTGTCAACACCGGAAGTGTTTGAGCGGCCATCTTACTACTCCTGGGCATCATTGACGTACAGCCAAAACATTGACCTAAAATCTCACGATTTGCAGCAAATTAGTCTCACATGATTTGTTTCTCGATATATGTTTGTAAATTAATAGATATTGCAGATCTTATCTGTTAATGTTTATGGTCTTTATGGAGAGGATGAGTCATTTATTGAAATCGTTAATGTGGTCTACAGCACACTGACAACACAAGTGACTTAACTGAACTAACACAAATATATATATATTTTTAATGTAATTATGGAGGAAATATTGAACTTTAACGTATATATGTGTTTAGATGCAGAAATGAATTTGAATAGCTTACAATACATTTTAATACAAGCCTCTATATTGCGCTGTATTGTATTACAATTCAAAGTTTGCCATGCATCATCTCGGAAATATAGCAATCAGCGTTATCTGCCTGAATACGTTATAATGTGTGTATTTTACTTCCTGATTGAGCAACATCTATTTCAGACTCTTAAAGACAGCGCTAATGTATGCAGTTTAGCTACAGTTTCCATATGAGAAGTGTTATATGACAATAAGTATTCCATATAAGTGTTATATATGCCATGTTGTTGAATTAAATTATTAACTGCTTCAAAATGTATGCTGTTAACAAAATCATTGTTGAAACGTGCAGTTAGCCTACTGTATGAATAAAAACAAACACAGAATCAAAACAGTACAAGGAGATTTCTGGTTACAAGGCATAAATCTTTATTCTGATTTCAAAATATGCGTGTGACATTTGTAATACATATGCAGAAGTATCTCGTCCACCCGCCAAGCTGATGTTCACTAGGCTACTGTATAAATATGAACGTAACTTTTTAATTAAAGGGATATTCCCGACTTTAAACAAATAACCATTTAAATGTTTTAGGATTTAAAAATGTACACACTGTAAAAAAATTTAAGCCAGTACAACAAAAAAAATCTTAGTACTAATTTCCCCTAGCTTTTTCTTGTTTACTCAACTTTAGTAAATAACAGTTAAACTGACTGAAATTAAGTTGTCAGTCATACAAAAATGTTTAGTTGAGTTAACTTAAGATTGTTAGTTTTCTGGAGAGGTCCAACTATTCTTTAACAAACTTTTTAAGCTGGGCCAACTCAACATTTTTGTCTGAAGAACTCAATGTCTTAAGTTGAGTGAACAAAAAATGCCATTGGAAATTGGTACTAAGAAATAATACGTTATGGCTGGAAACTACAATAGCATTGCCCAAGACAAAAACTGAAAACAGCAAGTTAACACAACAAAACATTTATTCCAAACAGCAATTTACTTTCACAAGCATGTGTAAGGCAATTAAATGTAATTTCATTAACAATAAAAGCATCTGAAAACACTAAACGCATCTTAAAAGCTTATTCTTCAGGGACTGAACTCTGTTGGTGCACTTTTCTCCCAATCTCACTAAGATGTTCTGCACTTCCTCAAATGTGTATTTGAGTCCTTTTGGATACTCAATGTTTAACGCATAAAGAAGTCCAAAGAGTACCATGAAAGCAGTGGGAAATTCAGGTAGGTCCTCCAAAACCACAGTTTCCTCCAGGATGATGGCGAAGTTTTGACATCTCTTTGTTGCCTCAGAGATTGTCCTCCATGACTTCAAGAATGGCAAGTTTCACTCCTCTTGTGTATGTCTCCTCTAAGTCAGTGTCCTTAGAATTATATAAATGTCATGGAAAATGGTGAAGTACAAATATAAAAATTGCAAACAAAGCATGGCATTATGTGCTAACCTGACATAAATACTTTATGAAAACAAGCCACATGCAAACCATATCAGGAACTTTATTAAATATAACAAAGCATTTAATAAAATAACAGTAATCAATGAAAATATGGGATGAACAAAAGCTGAAAACCTACCAGACAAGTCTTTGATATTGCATCCCGCTTCCTGAGGTAAAAGGGGAGTCCCGTAGAGCCGTAGAGTATCTGTGTGATACAATATCTGTTGTCTGTAAGAGAGAAATAAAATCATTTTAATTATGATTTATTTCTGCATGATTACTTAAAGGGATAGACAAAAATTAAAATTAGCCCATGATTTACTCACCCTCAAGTCATCCTAGGTGTGTATGACATTCTTCTTTCAGACGAACACAATCAGAGTTATATTAAATTATATCCTTGCTCTTCCAAGCTTTATAATGGCAGTGAATGGCTGTTTCTGTTTTGAAGTCCATAAAAGCGCATCTTTCCATCACAGCTCCAGGGGGTTAATAAAGGCCTTCTAAAGCGAAGCGTTTGTGTGAAAAAAATATCTATATCTAAAAATTTTAAATACTATAATAATAACTAGCTTCGGCAGACGGCCTACGCAAGTCGACTTACGGCAAAAGAATAACCTCTGATGTGATGTATGATGCATGTAGGAGCATCTTCTTTGTTCTTCATTACACGTGTCAGGTCAAGGGTTACTCCATCACTGTAAATCGATGCATATGGCCATCTATCGGAAGCTAGTTATTTTAGTTAATAAAGTTTTATAATAAAGTTTTAAATGTGGATATTTCTCTCACACGAAAGCTTTGCTTCACTTCAGAAGGCACTTCAGAAGGAGCAGTTATGATGGATAGATGCACTTTTATGGACTTCAAAAAGAAGCAGCCATTCACTGCCATCATAAAGCTTGGAAGAGCAAGGATATTTTTGAATGCAAATCAAATTTTATTAATCTGGAAGGAGAATATCATATACACCTAGGATGACTTGAGGGTGAGTAAATAATTTCATTTTGGGAGAACTAACCCTTTAAAGATCATTGAGTGTCACTGAATGTGTATTAGGGATGGCAAAGGGTCAGAAATGAAGTGGGGCTTAGGGCAACAACAACGACAACAACAATCCACAAAAGCTGATTACAAAAAGCCTAAAATGTAATCTATACATTCACAATCTTTTAAAATGAGTGGTTATATTTTTAAATCTTTATAATTAATGTGACAGATTTTTGTGGCAATTATTTTGTCTTTGAGCACCCAAAATATATAGAATATTTTTGTATACTCAAAAAGAGTAAATAATTGTCACAAAAGTGTCACATTGGTATTAAGATTGTGCCTAATAATTTTGCACGCACTTCGATTTTCTGATCATATTCTTTTTTCCAGAAACATTTTACCAATTCCAAACCACATTAAATCTTAAATACTATTCATTTTGTATTTAAGCATTTATAAGTGATATATAATTGTTCATGAAGGCTGGAAATGAACCACCCTTATATTCAAGTGTACATAATTATGAGGCTCCTTTTCTATTACTGATACAATTAGCAAAAAGAGATTGAACAGATCTTAAAATAAAAAAAATATATTAAATTGTTCCAATACTAAAGCAATACTAGAAATTGCAGTTAAGGCCTAACCATTGGACAGTGAAATGCTCATTGGGTCAGACAGAAGCAGGTAGAGAAGAAAATGCATGTTAACTGCAAAAGAATTAAGGAGAAGAATTAAGTGTGTAACCGTCAGGAACGATTTAGTCTCCAGCACCACCATTTACCAGAACTGCAACCTACCTGGAGTCTCCGTAAGTGTGTCAGGATCTCAGAGACTTAAGTTTTCATCTTCCAGAATTTTTCATTTTTGCCGATTCTGGAAGATTAATTCACAAACATCTGTCTATAAAGCCCATAAAAATATATGGATTCTTCACCCAACTTAAATCTCTGAGGTCCTGATACGCTTCTGGAGACTCCAGGTGGGTTGCAGTTCTGGAAAATGGTGATTCTGGTCCAAATTGTTCCAGGTGGTTTCACACTTAATTCTTCACCTTAATTCTTTTGCAGTTAACGTTTCTTTCTTCACCGCCTGCTTCTGTCTGACCCAAAGAGCATTTCACAGTCCAACGGTCATGCCTTAAACTGCAATTTCTAGTATTGCATTAGTATTGCATCCTTCACATGGACATTTAATAAAAAAAATTAATCTGTAAAAAAACAAACAAACAAAAAAGTCTAAGTCAAATAATTATGCACACCTGAATATAAGGCATTTTTTTATTTCCAGCCTTCACAAACAATTATATATCACTTATAAGTTATAAAATAAAAACAATTATAGTAGTTATTAAGATTAATGTGGTTTGGAATTGGTAAAATATGCCTGGAAATAAATGATCAGAAAATCAACGTGCCTGTAGTGTCTCAGAAGCAGATTTTGACTGCGGCAGGCGTATTTACAGTACCTGCACTGCATCGAGTGTGCTCTCAAGGTAGATCTGTTTAAGAAAAAACACAAACATGAATGATCAGTTTCATAAAAGGCAAATTAATTAATCAACAATGAAATTGACAAATAATTTTATTCCTATACTTTTATATATATTTTTAGTCTATGGCAACTGCTGCACAGCTATTTTCAATAATCATTATCCCCTCCAAACTTTCCATCAGTCATTCTACTACTGTTAGGGCAATTAATCAGAATTCCCAGTAGCACTCCATACAGTTGTTTTGGGTGAACTATCCATTTAGCCTATGTTATGTTGGGTGGCGTGGAGTCTTAATTTGGCCACAACTTTCTCTGTGTTTCAGCAAATAAAAGGATTTTGCTGGTGGTTTTCCTTGTTGGGAAGAGGCAAAAATTGTAATTTTTACTGTTAATCACCATGTGGCACCATTAACCCTTTAAATAACCTGTGCAAAAAAAGCTTTTAAAAATCAGGGGAAAAAAGAGTTAAAAATTGATGCTACACAAAACTAACAATGCATCAACGTTAATGTTGTTACTAATCTTCCACATATCCAAGGCTGTAATAAAAGGAAAATAAATATCCAGTCCACAATCACTTTAATATTAAAAAGTAATTTTGTTTTCCCCAAAATCAGTGAGATAATTTATGAACTAGGCAATTAAAGAGTAAAAATCCTGGATTTTTAAAAACATTTAACGTTACTTAGTAGTTTTGATCAGGACTGAGGTTGGTTAACATATATATATATATATATATATATATATATATATATATATATATATATATATATATATATATATATATATAAATGTTTTATCGTTGATACATTTATACAGCAGTTTAATTAAGTGGATGTTTTCATACCGAACATAACGAAAAGGTAGTGAATTTGAACAATAAACAAGGGTTAACAGATAAAGAAGTTTTCTGGCTAATGAGGCAACTCAAGTCATATGCACGAATTCCACGTGCAATTTAACTGAGCAGAAAAATCCATCAACTAAAGACAAAACGTAATAGTTATTTTTAACTGGATTAAAAATACAACTAGATTTAAATATGCAGTAATGTTGATAACTTACAAAGAAAAAGCAGTCTCTATTTTTACCATCGACTAATTTAGGAATATAGAACATTATCCAATTGAATAATTTAGGAATATAGAGCAACAATAATCAAAAACCAAATAAGAGCACTCACCATAAATATTCCTCTGGATTATTATCACCACGAGCTGTCTCTTCTTCTTCTTCTTTTTGCTAATCTCTTCTAGATGTTTCTCCCGCATTAAAAGTATACGTTGACGCACAGCAAGATTGCGCAAAGGTCACGTACTGGGGCGTGGTTTAGAGCGAGAGGAAATTATAAGGTTTATCAGAAAACATGCAGATAATTGCTGATATAAATCTAACAATTCAATAAAAACATTCCATATACTCAGTTCGCAAACTAGTGAGATGAGAGCATTGGCGCCCACTACACTTGTTAACGAAACTTCACAGTAAAAGTCTTCCTTCAAGGGTTCACAGTTGAGCACAATATACTACTACTACTACTACTGCTAATAATAATAATAATTATTATTATTATACTAATTTTATTATCATTGTAAAATAATATTATTTATACAATAGCCATACTTTAAATGATAATAATAATAATAATAATAATAATAACAACAATAATTTATATAATATATAATATTAAAAAAATGTACATTATTAATATTCATTATTATTATCATTATTTTACAATAATACACAATAATTTACAATTATACATTAAGCTCATTGAACTAAGTTAAATGATATAACTAAGTTATAAATAAGTAAAAACTAAACACCAATTTTCTTCACTGTCCCATAACCAAATGGTTGCATTTAATTCTAAAATTTGCATTTGCTTATGGGAGGGCAGTTCCTAAACGAGATTGACTTAACTCAAATAAATAAGTTAGCAGAAGGATTTTGGTTGAACTTGCAAAGCTTTGTTCACAAAACTAATCGTTTTAAGTTTATAGAAAAACACCTGGATTGTGTTGAGTAAGTGTATTAAACTTAGTTGTACTGACTTTTCATAGATTTTGCTGAGCCAACACAACAAAACCAGTTATTTGAACTTTTTCAAGTTGGGTTTTTACAGTGCAGGAGACTTCAAATTTAACAATGCTGACTCGTTAGGCAATGTTTTCTCAGTAAAATCATATAATGTCCTATTGATTCAATAGAACGCGTGAGCAATAGGGAATACCAAAACTTCACTTTTTATGACGTCATGAGCAATCCAGTCATTTATATAGATCAGTGATTTAGCTAGAATAAAACGTTTGTTTTTATTTTTATTTTTTTAAGCAAAACTTTTGATATATTGCATGTTCGGATATTCTGGGGGCCATGACAATTTTTTTATTTTAAATGATCAAAAATGCTGACAGGGAAAGAGTTAAAGGAAAGGAAAGGGATGTTTAAAAAAAAAAAGCTTTTACTCCATTTCTGTTCCATCCCGGTCTGCTATTATTTTTAGAGTAACCCCAAATTATTTAATTGTATTTCTTTACTTTGCATTTAGACTGAAATATAAGCCTTTATTCACTGAAGAGAGGGAGGTTTTCCTGCAAAAAAAGGACCTACAGTACATTTTAGTCTGTTCCTCACACAAATCATGTGTGGCTTCTGAAGACTGAACTTTTTATAGAAAAAAAGGATAATTTACCATCTTCACCATCTTCAGGTTCTGTTTGGAATGTACAATCCAGAATTGTCTGATTCTTTGTGGCTGTTTAGAAGTGAAGAGCTTGAATATGGAGTCTTGCGTCATTAATTAATGTTTGTGGTTCATTGTGTTTTCACAGTGTGTATGTTAAGAAACATAAAAAAGGCATAGGAATTAGGGCTTGATGAACCATCTGTACCCACAGTTGATATTCTAATCCGGCCCTGGAGAGGGAGAAGACACCCCCCTACCCATAATTTTGAGTTTTCAATTTCTCGTACTACTCTTCAGAACCTAGTGTTGTGGCCCCAGGTTGGAATTGAAGAGTTGTTTTAGGAGCCTCCTGTTTTCAGAAAATCCCTCAACATATACTCATTCTACCCTACCATAAAAACCTATTTGTTACACCAGTTTAACTGATAGGGTTGTGAAATATATATTGCAAATGTACATATATCTCTGCCATGCTTCTATAATTGTGGTAACTTGCTTGTCCTTGAGACTTTTTCACAATTCGATGTAAAAGCTGTCAGCATTACTGAGGACATTTCCACTGCTCACATAGAGTCGCTCTCTAAACTTCCTCCTTAAAAAAAAAAAGCATTTTCTCTGTGTGACCTTCAGAAACTCTCCAGAGCCAGTTTGGCAGTGTATGACAATGTTTGTAGACCTTTTATGAAACACCAGTAGGCCCCAAGCTCAGACTAAATCCAAATCGCATCATATCCACCTCCACAATAGTCTGCCAAGCTGGTTTTGGAGGTCCTTGGAGACTCCGCTCATCTTTATCAGTGTAGAACGACTAATCAATTCAAATAGCGGTCGGTCTCGCTGCTTCAGAAGAATGGTTTCTTCAGCCATAGGCAGAGCTAATGCTTGTATGATGAGTGTGAATCCGGGTATATATTTTTAATTTAAAATCCTTCTCATAAAGACTTAATTTCTTTGATGTGAGCACAGTAAAACCTTAAACCTCTAATTGAGCATTAGGGATCTTATGAGTCAGTCAGAACTCACTATGAATAATGTATGACTGACAAGCACCATCAAGTTAAGAAATGTTTTGTTAAATGTGAATCTTTACTAAGCACTGAGAGAGAATGGTTTCTTCAGACCCCTTTTCTATTGAAGATGACTTTTTATTATTATTATTTCAGATTATATTGCCTACATTTTCATTCCAAGAAATTCAGAACTGATTTGAAATGTTAACTGTGCAAATCTCTGAAAAAACTTTCATTACTCATCAGGGCTCCAGACTGCGACCAAACTTTAAGAGTGTGCAACTGAATTTTACATCCAGTCGCACATGTGCAACCGGTAAATTTGCCTGCTGTCGGTACTGGAGAAATTAAGAAAATACACTTACTATTCACTTACTATTTATAATTGATAGACATTGTATCTGGCAAATTATATCTTTGCCAGCCATTTCTATATGAGATGATATTAAACCATTTGTCCGTGGTACATTTTTGCTATTCACAATCCAGAAGAGAGAGAAAGCGAGCGAGCGAGCGAGCTCTCTCACGTGGAGCTACAGCGAACACAACACGTCAGCTTAATGAGTGACGATGGCAAAGGGAACTAAACAAAAGTTTAGTCTGCTTAAACTTTAGGGATGTGCTGTGATATTAATCTAATTTTATTTTCGATTTCGAATTATAAAAAGAAGATATGAGGTAAAACTATTCCTATAGCCGTGTTCCGCCGAGCATGACATCCTTCGCTTCACAGCCTTGCGATGTCATTTCCATGGTCATTTCTCCCTAAACCTAAACTTAACGTCAGAATCAGTGATTGTTGTAAACTGCAGTCACTACTGATGCTTAACTGCGGGATGTGTTTGATAATGAATAGAGCTATTAAATGCGCAATAATCCGCTCAAGAGATGCTGTTTCCAACTTCAAGGCGGCTTATGTGTGTGTGCTGCGAAATGGACCGACTTGCACTTTATATTTTAAACTTTTCGTGTGCGCGTCTAAACCAACAAATAAACAACGAATAGCCTGTGTCAAAATTACCGGATTGGAGAGTAGTTACTCTAACAGTTTATATCTTAAATAGGCATAAATAGTTTGGAGAAATAGGAGAATAGGATATTATTATAGTTCGGCATTCGGTCTTAAAGGGGCAGCGTCTAATAAACCTGCTGAAGATTGAGAATCAGACAAAAGGGAAGGAGAAAATATTCACATCTCTTGAATGAATAACTTTAGTTAATAACATTAATCTATCAATTTATACAATGAAAACTATGCAGTCTTATTTTACATTTCATTACTTTATTAGATTTCTTTGTAGGTTTGTTCTTTCTAAGTAATATTAATGTTAGCAGACCTTCCTAAAATTAAAGCAATGTTTATTTCATTTGTGTCTGTGTTTTATTGTGTATTTATTTAACATTTGTTTGCACTTTGTTCTTATGTTGTATATTATCTTATGTATATAAAACACAAAAAATGCCTGCACATTGGTCCATTTACAAATATGTTTTATATTTGTTTTGTTCAAACATTGCTGTTTCTTTTGCTATAGATATTTTACTTTTCAGATTATAAAGGCATGTTAATTATGTTCCTAATTATGTTTTTTTTTTTTCATAAAAAAAAAAAAGAAGAAGAAGAATACCGCGGTTAGAGTACCGGATTGATAAGCAGTATCAGTAAGAGTAATACCGTTAAAACCTATTAATAATACCCATCCCTATTAGTAATACAGTGGAAATTAGTAGATTTATATAGTATGTTGATTTACAGTGTGCGCCCCTACATTTTCTGCCTGTGCCCCTAAAACTTTCAGTTGGGGGCCACTTAGCTCCTAGTGAAAAAAGTTAGTCTGGAGCCCTGCTCATAGTATGATATCATTGTGACAGAATACTATTGAATTACCAGGTGTCTATTGAGGAAGTGCTATTAAGGCCAGTCTTGTCCTGGTGTGACCAGTGAGACATGACCAGCTTACAGTAGACTAAATTCAGAAATGACCTTATACTTGCTTTGAAAATACCAACATTTCCACTTTGAAATAAATCTGAGAATTATTAAGGTAGAAATTTAGAACGGATTTGAAATGTTCACATACATAGTTCACATTTATATACATGGCCAAACTAAAATAAAGACCTACTGTGTGATATTCGCTATATTCCTGTCCCAGGGTTCCAAGTTTAAACCTGTAGCCTTTGTGAGGCAAGACTAGATCCTCAAACCAATAATCACCTCTCAGCATCTCCTATATTCTCTGAAAAGATTCGCTCAACTACCTAAAAAACGAAACTATACATACTTTCTTCACATTACTCTTGATTGGATATGACATGGCACTAATTCCTTCCTGAATTTTTTTCTCTGAATTATGCCACAGCTCATAAGGGGAGGTTAAAGCCAAGTGACATTGCCTCCTTCTGAAAATAAAATCAAATTATGAGCATTAGCTAAGCCGCTGTAGGAGCTTATGTGTCTGCTTCAGGTAAACACTTGTGTCAGCTCCAGGAATGGATCTGCCACCCTCAGAATCATGAACGTCAAGCTGTGTTCTCAGTAGACTATTTATGATACCCTGTTGACTCTAAAACCGGTGCACTCGCTTACCTTAACTTTTGTGTGTGTGTGTGTGTGTGTGTGTGTGTGTGTGTGTGTGTGTGTGTGTGTGTGTGTGTGTGTGTGTGTGTGTGTGTGTGTGTGTGTGTGTGTGTGAGAGTGCGTTTAATCCTCTGCGACTGTTTTTGTAGCTTTTAGCTAGATGATTTAGTCCCTTTATAAGCTGAAATAGTGATTTCTGTGCTATTGCTCATTCCAGGAAGAACCGTTTGTGATGGTTTCTGAAAATGTGCTTGGGAAGCCTAAGAAGTACCAGGGGTTCTCAATCGATGTACTGGATGCTCTGGCAAACTACCTTGGCTTCAAATATGAGATCTACGTGGCCCCTGATCACAAATATGGCAGCCAGCAGGCTGATGGGACCTGGAATGGTCTTATTGGAGAACTGGTTTTTAAGGTAAGACTTTGTGCAAAATCTTTCTATCTGTCTTCTCTATATCTATATATATGTCTGTCTGCTTATTTGAAATTCAATTATAAATGCCACCCAACTTTAATGTGTTACATGGCCAAAACTATGTGGACACCCCTTATAATAAGCTATTTTAGACTCGTCCATAATTAATTAACAAGTGCAAAAAATCTAGCTTATACTATTAAAATCTAATTAGACGAACATACTTTTTAGTAGATTGAAAACGGTCTCTATTATATATATACAAAAGACAATATTTCAAGTGTTAATACATTTAAGGCTCAACGGACCATTTCAAACTATTTTAATAATGCAGAATTATTTTAGCGCGGTCAGCACTGCCTTTGATTCGACTAACATAATACAGTCTGGCTGAATGCCGCAGATTTATGTGCTTTCCTTTGGCTTTCTCAAACTATCTTGGGTTTTTCAATTTCCCTAGTATTCCCAAACAGTCTGCACTGCTTTGATAAAGAAGAGTGCAGATTTCTTACATGTGAATGGGGGAAAAAACCTCATACTGAAATGTTGTCCGCTGGCAGATAAACAAAAGGCAAATCTCACAGCAGTAAGAGGTCAGATACACATTTTCAGGGCCGTTACTCCAAACCTCCTGCTGCTTTCCATTCCACAGCTTTTTCAGCTCTGCGACACACCTCCATCCCTACTGCTTCCTGTGCTGAGAATATTCCTCACCAGCGTACCGTCAGGGAAACGGAAACATAAGCCACAGTGTACTGCCGCTTATCTTAATTTCCAGAGAGATAGTCCAAAACGCAAGGAAAATATTAAGGAGCTCTAATCGCATTGTTACGGTCTCTGTTGACACATTGTTTTCCAGCAACTTCACATCTGTGTGCTTTCATGATACACCAGACCTTTGATGTTTTGTTGCAATTTATTATTTCAGCAAAAGAGTTCTTTGATTTTTCGTTTGCTTTTTGTGTTCTAATCATGTAAAAAAGACTGTTGACATGATACAACAGGCCAGGGCATTACAGAGGAAACAGCCATCACTTTACACTGTTGTTCAAAAGTTTAGGGTCAGTAAGATTTTTTTTCTTTCTTTCTTTTTGTTAAAGAAAAAAATACTTTCTAATAATAATATATAGGAATAATGCATTCAATTGATGACTGAAGTGACAGTGAAGACTTTACATTGTAACAAAAACATTCTATTTCAAATAAATACTAGGGATGGGCATGAGTAAGGGGACAGAATATACAGTTTGTACTGTATAAAAATTATTACGCCTATGGAGACTTTCCATAAATTAATCGCGATTAATTGCACACTTATCATGAAATGAATCGTATGCCATTTATATAATTAAACACATTCCTTTTGTCATAATTTGTTATGTATGTAATTGTTGTAATATCCAAAGTAAACAATCAGATTGAAGGGGATTATATTTTTTGCAACCTTCAAGGATCATTGGAGACTCCAAAATGACATAAATGAGAATAAACTTCTATTATATAATACATTTATACACACCTAAGCATTACATTTAAACATTACATTAAAAACGTTACAGGATTTTCAGTGTATAGTGTGTGTGTACAGAGCAACAACAAACAAGATTGCTTTCATTTTAGATGTCAAGCCACTATACCGAACAGGACCACACGGAGAACCCTCCTAGATCAACAGCTTTGACTGCATAAATCTACAATTACTAATCACAACAGTGTACACATGACAAATCAAACATTATCCTTTCTGAGTTTGTGTGGAAACAACGCAAATGTACTGTGTCTGTACATGAACGCGCTTACTGTATGACTCCGGTACGTCACCAAAATTGCGCTCTTCAGAAACAATCGCAGAATATGACAGAGCTCCTGTTTTAAAGCAAAGCACACACTGGAATGAACAATTCACTGAAAATGCTGTGAGTCTCTATTCTCTCTAATATGTCTGATGTAAACAGCCTTGCCTTCTTTACATTAGTGCTGTTTTGGACAGTTTGAATCAATTCAATTACCAGAGTTTGATGGCTTAAAATGGCCAGAACACAAACAGAGAAGCAGAATCGGGTTAAAGAGTTAGAATGGACATTTCCTCCTACTGCTTATAGTTGCTCAGTGTTATTGTGTGATTAAGCTCTCGACTTATAAGATCATCTAACTGCGTCACGAAAATTACGGTAATGATGCAGCTTCACTAACTTACTTATGTAATTTATTTGCGTTAATTCCGTTAAATTCCTTGCGAGTGCCATCAAGATTAATCCCTGCTGCGAGAGCCCACCCACATGCTTTTCTGATTGGCTGTGGTTTTTGATTGATTTGGCGCATCTCATAGTTACGTTGCGTATGGTGTGGACAGACAAGTTGGGGGCCATGGAATTTTAACCCGTCGCGTGTAGTTAGGACATGGTGGTACCCCTACCAAAAAGGGGTATGATGCCTCTCAGGACAGAGAGACAAGCAACAGAAAGCGAGCGTTCAGGCTTACCAGGGAAGTTCAAGGCCTGGCTCTTCCAGTATGGTCTGCTACCAAGACTTATGTGTCTACTGACAATTTATGAAGTGCCCATTATGTTAATGGAAGGACTTGAGAGGAATAAACACCTTCACAGGTGGCTCAGAATTCCCCCAAGTTTTACGTCAGTAGGGCTATACATCATATATGGACAGTTGCTGCTACCCCTATCGTCATTGGTTGAAAAGTTCAAAGTGGTAAAGTGCAGGGCTGTGATGTTGTACAGAGATCCCAGCGATGAGAAGATCAGAGGCACAGGTGTCACCACAAGATCAGGATGCAAGTGGGCAGCTGATGGCACATGCGGAGAGTAGGCTGAAGTTGAAGGACATCATTGGGAGCCAGTGCCCGGGGAGACAAGGACTTGACAAGGACAACCCATTTCCAGCAATGGGGGAAGGTGGACCTAACGTAGAGGAGAAAAATTATCCAGACCGAGGTTCGTCACCTGGAGGAGAAAGGGCGAAGGGCTAGGGCTGTGGAACTGGGAGTACAAGGAGCCTGGACAAAGTGGGACTTACCAAAGAGAAAAAATTACTTGGCTTGAACTTTGGAGACTGGATTTTCTTTTTCATTTATTTTCTGCTCAGATCAGTGTATGATACCCTTCCATCACCAGGAAATTTGTACAGGTGGGGAATAAAGGAGGACACAGTGTGTAAGTTGTGTGGAAGGAGAGGCACATTGGCACATACACTGGCAGGATGTAATACTGCGCTTAGCCAGGGAAGATACAGATGGTGTCATGATGTGCTCCGAGCACTGGCTGACATCTTGGAGCAGGAGAGACGGAAAATGCATCAGTCCTATAAGAGCCCAGTGTCATCTATCCAGTTCATCAGGGAGGGAGAGAAGCCACGCTCCTCAAAAAAATAAAGAATAGCCTCCTGCAGGAAGCACAATCATGGGAAATGAGACTGAACCTGGGACAAAAAAAATTTCCCCCAGGTTGTTCAAACATCCCTAAGGGCAGATGTGGTCATCTAGTCTAAGGAGGGAAGAAGGATCATAATGATTGAGCTGACAGTTCCATGGGGTGATGGATGTGAGGAGGCCTCAGAGAGAAATGCCACCAAGTACCAGGACCTGGTCCAGTAATGCAGGGATAAAGGGTGAAAAGCCTGGCTATTTCCAATTGAGGTTGGCTGCAGGGGTTTCTAATCTGTGTGGAAGATGCTCAAAGCTTTGGAAATAACAGGAAGGGAGATGAAAACAGCTGCAAGCCGGTTGGAGGGGCTGCAGATAGAGAGTCTTGTTGGCTTTGGAATAGACGGGAGGACTTAAGCTGAAAGCCAAGAGAAGATGGGCAGTGACTGGCCATCACTGCCAACCCACCAACTCGAGGACGTTGTGATTTAGGGTCGAAACATCTAAAGAAAGTTTCAGATTCCTTTATTTGTAATTTTTATGTGCCACATAAAAAACAAAATTGTGTTTCACACATCCACTACTCAGTAATTCAGTGCAAACAATTGATAAAAAAAGAAAAATATATATTAATAAATATATAAGCTAAAGTACACTAAATTCTCACTCTTCCATTTAGTTTGCGACTCTTCTCTGCTGTACAATACCAAACCAGGAAGAGATGCAATAAGTCAGAATACTCTCAATAGTGCCTCTATTAAACATAGTCATGGCTGGGATGGAAAGATCCACCTTCTTCAGACCAATGAGGCAATGAAGGCACTGTTGAGACCTCTTGATGACAGCTGTGGTGTTAACATTGGAGTTCAGCTCATCCGTCAGATGGACCCACAGGAACTTGGCACTGTTTTCCCTCTCCACCTCAGAGCCCCTGATGGTCAATGGGAGATGGTGCCGATGACCAGTCCTCCTAAAGTCAACAACCATATATTTGGTCTTGTTGGTGTTTAGGGCAAGTTTGTGTGTTTTACACCACGCTATCAGCTGCTCAACCTCATTGTTGGAGGCCAGTTGGATGCCACCTGATGATATCTTCTCCTGGCCGAAAGATAGAGTCATAAGTAAGTGACTGCAGGAGTCTGCATTTCATATGTAATTAATAGTGTTGGACTAATTTATGCCAGCATCATGAAGTGATTATAATACATCACCATAATGCGTTATGCATGACAGTGCAGTTACCATAGGTATTAGTTTTGCTATTAGCATTCGCCACTTAAACTATGCTTTGGGAAGTTAACGACCCTTCATGGCAGGCATTGATGTTGGTGTACAATTCAGAAATAGCTTTTTTATAACCTCTTTACTGGCAGCATTAACCATTGTGGGCCGTTTTTGCTTGTTTTAAGCTGCAAGTAAAGTGCAGTGTATCTTTAAAATCAATTTAAACTTTTTTCAGATATGTTGCTACTTGCTTTTACAATGATCTTATTTTAAAGGAAATTATAACTAGGCTTGTAATCTGAAATTACGATCATTTAAATTTAAGCATGTCATCCAGTGTATGCTCAAAAATGACAGGTAAAGGGTGGTGTTTTGCACTTGCACTTGTATTTTTTTCATTCAACACACCTAAGAGAAGTTTAAAACATGTATTTTGTATTGTTGGCTGTTGAATTGCTAAAATGAAAGAATAAGAACTCAACTAGATGCAATACTCTTTTTGAAATGGGGAAGGAGGAGAAAGTTTAAACTTACATCAACCTATCATCTTAAAAATTCACAGAAATTTAAATTCTTTATATGACCCATTTTGGCCATAATTCATCAAAAAGTTATTTCATTACAGGTGTGCCTCTAGCATACTAATGCTGCATCTATTCTCTTCTCATTTTAGGTATTCTCTATTGTGAAAGTGTCATTTGTCAGTCTCTTGTTATAAAGCAGGCAGTCTGGTACTACCAAGTTTCTAGGTCGAGACAATCAGAGGAGCACTTGTTGTGTGGATTAACATTTGAGAAGTGATCCGGGGCGCCGGATGCTTCTCTAACCCTGCTCAAATAGAGAGGTCCTATGGGGTCCCTGATCTCTGAAGGCGGCCAGGCAGGTTAATGGAAGTCAGACAGGTGTCTCTGTCTCTCGCCCTATGATAATGAGATGCCTTTTGTTCTGCCGATGGTAATGTCTCTTGACAGGAACTCTCTCAGGCTGCAGAGGTCTCATCTAATCTCAGTGCTGCTGTGCGCACCTAGTCACAATAATTTCCAAAACTGCCAAAAAAACAAAACAAAAAAACTATTTTGATGTTTAGCATTTAAAAGCCTTTTAGTTTTGGCAGCAGACAGTGTTACCTCATGATTCACTAAACTAAGATGGGGATATTTTTAATTATTTATATTGTGATTAGTGACAATGAGAAGTTCTGTGTATTTGCCATTTACTGATTCAACATAATGGGAATTTTCTTTTTTTGAATATGGAATAATAAATGGAAATATATTTGTCATTATGCCTGCAGGTCCGTGTACCTTCTGGTCATTTTATGTTCTACTAAAAAAAGAAATAAAAAGAAATGGAAAAACGTTTAAGAAACGGAAAAACAAGGAAAATTTGATTATGCTTTAATATTTGTTTTGCATGTGTGATCTGCCCTGAAACACCACTTTTGTTTGATTAGTCAATCATCCCCATCCTCTGTACTGCAACCGAAAGCTCACAATTTATTTTCAGTGGAAGAGACACAGCAGACGTACCAAGCTTGTTCATGTGAATTCGGCACTTTTTAAAGATTCTTAAAAAATGTTTTCTTTGTGTCCAAGTATAATGAAGGTGTTATTACCCCCCGACACACACACCTCACCAACACCACACACACACACACACCCTCAAATTTCGAGTAACTCGAATTCAGAAAATCATCAGGGCAGAATCATTTGGCTTGGAATTGGCTAACTTATATGATTTGGCTCGGAGGAGGCTAACTCATATGATTTGTCTATACTGCAGTGATGGGTAGGTTTTAGGGGTGGTATTAGGAGTAGGTAATCCATTCAAAAATCATACGAATTGACCAATTTGTCAAATATGTACTGTTTAGCAAAAATCGTACAAATTCTTACGAGTGAGGTTGTACAAATTCGTACGAATTAGCAACTCGGAAAATGACGTGAGATCAGGTTGGTTTGACTTACTTTCTTCTGTGGAACACACACACACACAAATGCAGTCGAAGAAATTAAAATAAAATGTTGTTATCAACATTCTTTAAAATATCTTCTGTCAAAAGACAGAACCAGTTTGTTTTTCTTTGTGTGTTTTCTTATATCCAATATTTTTCTTGTCTTAAAAGCATAATACACATATGAATCTGTTCTTTGCATGATCTGGTTGTAAACATGCCGGTTTTCTGTGTGTCTTTTTGTTGGGCAGAGAGCAGATGTTGGTCTGTCAGCCCTGACCATCACCCCTGAGCGGGAGAGCGTAGTTGACTTCACCACACGCTACATGGACTACTCCGTCGGGGTGTTGTTGAGGAAGGCAGAGAGGACAGTGGATATGTTTGCATGCCTGGCCCCCTTCGACCTGTCTCTGTGGGCATGTATAGCCGGCACGGTGCTGCTGGTGGGCACTCTGGTGTATCTCCTCAACTGGTTGAACCCTCCAAGACTGCCGATGGGCTCTGTCTCCTCCACAACCCTCTACAACTCTATGTGGTTTGTCTACGGCTCCTTCTCAGCAGGGTGAGTATGTCTGTGAGCGTTTGTGTTATGCTTTGTGCTGGAAGAAGAAAGGAGATTCAAGAGCGAGAAAAAGTAGAGATATCGAGAACAGCAGGGCAGAAAGATAATTTTAAGTGCTCACTTTCTGTTTAAAGTGTCTGTGTGTAATGCAAGATGTGTGTTTTGTGCACCAAAGATTAAATGTGACAAAGGGAGAAAATGACAGAGATAGAGAGAGTCAAGGGAAAGTGAAAAATTATATGCAAATCATATCTGCACTCTCTGGTTTTCCTTCAAATTCTTAAAGGTCCAAAAGCTTTTTTTGGACAAAAGATGGAAAAAAATCTAAATCTGTGAGCAGGAAGAAGGAGGGGTAAACGAAAAGGTCAAAAAAGTTTGCCAGAAAAGGCAAACAATCAAAAAAAAAGAGAGTGAGTAAAAAAAGGTAGTGTGTAAGAGAAGGAGGGAAAGAGGAAACCTCTATCAGTCACTGTGGGGGTTTTGTATCCTCAACATGTGGAATGGACATCAATTGATATCATTCATTACCAGCAATATTTTGGCATGTTTTGCTACAGAATGCTAGTGAAGGCCAATTCCAGTTTTATGGATGTGACATTTGCAGTCACAATGTGAAATGTAGCTTCTGAGAGAAAGTACTAATTATAGAAAACAATTTGTATGCCCTTTTCTGCAGATCCCACTGTAGATTTGCTTTCACATTTTAGGGAAATGAACTTGGAGTACAAAACTTTTGGTGGTCGACCTATATTGTTTTTTTGATGGCCGATGTCGATATCTTAGAGAGCAGGGTGACTGATGGATGAAATAAAGCTGATATGTAATATACATCATTTATATTTATTTTATTAGAATATTAGAATATTTTTAAAAATAAATAAATCTTTAAAATAAACATGCTTATACTTGTTCTTGATTCTGCAATCATATTACAGTATTTTTCACAAATAAATTAATTGTTTAAAAATATATTAATAAAAAGGAAGTAAACACTGTAGGCTAACAGGGCACTCAGTAATCTAGTAAGTTTGTGCGCACTGGTAATCATATTTGTTTCAAATACAAAGGTAGCACAAATTTTACATGCAGCACTGTGTAAATAACATTATTATGCCATAGTGGTCAACTGAATATAGCGCAGCATATTTTAAAATCAAGGATTTAGAGTTTGTCACGCAGTCATAGGTGCCGATTTTTGTTTCTGCCGGTGAGTTCAACTTTATTCATATGTGATTTCAGGATATAGCAGCAACACAGTCGAAAATCACGGAATTATCTGCATAGTGCAAAGTCAGTGGTACATAGAACTGTACTGTCAAACCTGAAATGTAGATACACTTGTTGAAAAGGAAAATTTCTGTTTTCCTGCCGTTCTCGCTCTGTCTGCATGTGAATGCGCTGAAGGCGCATGATGTCTGTGTGAACCGGCTGCGCAGTGGTATGCAAACCAACATGTCCTCCAACCAATACGCCTATATAGGTCGTTTGTCACTTCCTTGAAATACGACCCATAGGAGTGTTCAATAATGTTGCACGCCTATCGACAATATTTTAATTCATGAAATACGAGCCATAAGAGCGATTTCTAAAGTTGTGTTCCTATTGACAACAGGACGTTTTCATTATAAAGCATTTTTTCCTTTTATCTGCATAATATTTCAGGTTTTGCATAGCTTAATTTGTAAAACATTGTAATATACAACAAGTAATTTCATGATGTCAGATGTAACATGACACTGTCTTTATTTTATGGTCCTATGCCTACCACGGATGATATATATTTATAAAAATACATTTTGACCGCTTAACAAAGTGATTGCTATAAGGATATGAGACTTTCAACCAGCATAACAAATAGTTTCCTAATTTAGTTTTAGAGAACTCCAGGTTTACATGCATCAAAGGTCAAAACACATTTTAATTTTCTCATAATATACATTGCACATCACCACAATGTTCAATGATTCTCAAAGGACTCAATGGATGAATCAGTCTCTCTAAATCCCTCCTTTCCTGATTGGTCAGATGGACCAGTCTGTTGTGATTGGTCTACTGCGTACAGCGCATATTTCGAAAAAAAAACTGAACCTGGAAGAACCTGGTGTCTGCGCAAGCAATAAATGGGCATATATAATGTCATAACGTAATTTGTGATTCGTTTGAAAAACGATTCTTTTAATTGAGTCAACCCTTACTTTTACTTTAAGAATATGTCCTGTGTAAACGAGCACATATATAATGTATAAACATGACTATGGCAGATAAGATATAGTAAAGGTTAAAAAAAAACAAAAAAACATCAAACATGTCTGGTAAATGTTGTTTTATCGGTGCGCACCTCGTGCGGTGGATACACAGTAACATTTTGTTTAAAAATTATATTAGAAAGCATTAATACGTTAAAATTGAGACCTAAATGAGGTTACGTTCCTTGGGTAAACACTTCATTATCCCATGGAAAGGTTGACATTATCATGGAATTGCACTTAACAAAAAAATCAGTGAATTTACATGAGCGGGTTATAATGATGATGATTATAATAAGACAGCATAATTGCTCCCTTGTATCTGGGTCCATTTCTTTTCTAATTGCAATCTATGCTTCTTTTTGAAACACGCTCATTATGGGGAGAAATCAGTTTATTAATGCGCTTTCATCAGACCAGTGAACCGAGTTCTGTGTCTTTTTAGGATGAAATTGTTTAAATGGAGCTGATTACATACTATGGAATAGGCTACAGCACCAGAAGCAAACAAAGACGAAAATGCATACACACAATTGCGCTTACATGCACTTAAAATATCACTATCATCCTTTTGTCTTGCAGTCCTGTTTGATGTTTTGTGGGGAGCTGGTTGTACAAATACACCCGATCTCTATAACAAGAGAGAAGCGAGTGGGGAGAGGAGGGACGTAGCTGGAATGGCATAGCTAGAGTCGGTCTCTTTGATGAGTCACTTTCATCCGCCTCACAAAGACCTCTGCCTCTCTCCTCTGATGCTTCTTGACTTTTTGTTTCATATATCCCCCTTAAACAAATGTAATTTTCACATTCCTTTCTTTGCTCCTGTATCTTATACAGAGATCAATTAAATGTCGTGAACTGCATGTACTGTTTCATATCAGTATTTTTACATATTGTTGGACCTTTGCAGTTCATGGTATACGATTGCAGTAAATGTTAAAATACTTACTGTTTTCAAAAGTTTAGCCACAACATGTAAAATGTGTTTCCAATTGTACAACTTTGTTGCCATGACAATTTGCAAAAACAACTTCACATCCCAAATTAATCATTCTTTCATTTAAATAATTAAATAGTAATAATAATAATACTGTAACCTTGATTTTTGCGTATAAAGAAAACTATGGATGAGTAAAAATAATTGTTTGTAGATTGAGCTTAATATTAAAATTTTAGATCTTATAGATCTTTTTTTTTTTACCTTTAACTGTTGAAACGATTTGTAAAACGTATGACACAGATAACACATGCTGAATAAACTAAGCCCCAGTTGGTTTTGAATGGTTTTAAATTTGTTGTTTTTTTTTTTTTTTTTTTTACATCTTTCAAACCCCAGAAGAATTTGTGGAAATGTTTCTTTATCTGTGTGCATTTGTAAGTAAAACGTGTAGATTCGTAATTAATGCCAGACTCCCTGATGTCTTAAGCTTACTAAAGGAACCGCTTTAATTAACTGAGAAAAGGCATTTGTGCTATAAGATCTTTGAAGCCCCCCGCTGATCGCTCCATAACCTTTCTTGCATGTACTGTAGCAAGCACTGTAAATCACATTTTTCCCCATTATAATGCCCATAATCCTGAAAAGCGCTTTCATAAATAACACTTTTGTACTGTTTCACTATAGACACTGCCACACCATACAGATGTTTAACTTTGCAAAATGCAAATATTGTAATCAGTACTGTGCATGCTATTATTATTAAATATATTTTTTTGAATATTTTCTGTTTGCTACCACATTCAACATGGGTAGCTACAGCAGGGGCTTACAGGGCTTAAGCCCCAAATGTTTTTAGTAAAGCCCTGAACGTTTTTGAATAGTATTATTATTATTATTATTATTATTATTATTATTATTATTATTATTATTATTATTTCCTTGTGTTTCCCACAGAGTTTTCAATCCCAGTAAATTTTTCACAAATAAAATCATTCAAAGCTGCAATCTGCTCTGGGAAAACAAAACCTGCAAACTTTAGAAGCCTATGCAGCCCAATCACTGAGCGCCACAAACAAACAGCAAACACTTTTTACAGTTCCTCCTGAACCAAAACAATGAGCTTATGCTGCATTCACACCATGTCATAACTGTAATTACAGTTATTTCTAATTTACTAAACTATCCTCAGACTCATATTTATGCATTTCTGTCAGGACCACTATCGTAAAAGATGATTGACAGTTAGCATACTGTTTGGACTGGCGGTATGGTTCTGCTCTGGGCAAGAACTCCCTGCGCATCCATGCAGCCTAGCACGGATAAGAGCACGGAGAGCAGCAATAGGGTAAACAGAACAGAACCAACATAATGTATTGCAGATATCATTAATGTCGATATTTAAATGTACAAAATATTTCTTGAATTTAGTCTGATTCAAGGGGAATCAGAATACCAAGTCCTGACCGGACAAGAAAAGGAGCTGGGGATGGTGGAGGGTTAATGAGCTCTGGAGAAACACGATAGCTGCTGATAGATTCTGTGATAGACGTGGTATTCCCATAAGTAGACGTGATCAGCTGACCGTCAGCTGATACGAGCTTGACTAAAAGCTTTGAAAAGAACGCTCTGAAGGGAGGGTGGGATCTTTTGCTTTCAAAGCTAGCTTGCTATTGCTAGCTTCTCCAGAATTGCGTACCCTACCTTTAATATGTGCAGCATTCTCTTCTGTTGCCCCTAGGTTGTGTTCACACATCTGTTTAACTCGACCCCCACTCCTCAAACCAACCCTTAGATGCATCAACACGCTAAAATGTGTGGCGTCACAATGAATATGAGGGCCACAGGCCCCTATCAGCGCTTTCATCTCGGCTCTTCTCTCTTATTCCTTTCATCTTCATTCTGACTGAGCTCCCCCTCACTCCAACATCAAATCTGAAATATGAAAAGTGCATTCTCGAATGTTGTAGATTTCACTCTCTTTTTTCAGGCGCATCATGCGTCAGTCTGAAGAGAGACATTATAATGGCTTTGAAGAACCCTGTTTTTTGTCTGACACTTAGAGAGGAGAACAGAACAAGCTATTTTTTTCTTTTTTCATTCTTTTTTTCCCCATACCACATGTCCTTTACCTTATCGCTGACACACAGAGACCCAGCACTGGGTTCCTCAGCATGGCGCAGGATTTGCTCTGACTACCATTAGCTTTAATCTGTACAACCACAGGCAAACCAGAAACAACAAACACCCTTGGTGGCTTGCGAGTCTTTGCCTTCCCAGCGTTTGAGCTGACTGACGGCCGCTCAAAGACATGGACAGAAAAAAGTCAAGACCCAGATGACCCTTCGGCCAAAAATTAGACAAATTGAGATGATGTTCTTTGCAGGAACTGCAAATATCACCCGAGAAGGGTTGCAAGCTTTGAAAGGTTTCAGAGGGAAATGGGTTTTTTTTAAAGGCCAGGGTTCTTTGACATTTAAGGCCAAGGACACCCTGTTGGGTATTGTTTAAAACTGGGTGTTGCATGTTAAGCATAGCCTATAGTGAGTGACGTGTTTACTAACATATAAGGTAACACTTTAGAAAACTGTTCTGCACAGGAACAAGTGAGTAACCCAATATTAACACTCTAGTAACTACTTACTAACAAGAAACTCTGATTAATGAATTAGTTAATAATAATCCATAGTCAAATGTTGTTCATTCTTTTATCTAATCAATGACTACTATTTTTTTCATACCTCCCAGAGGACTACTAAGAATTACTATATACAGGTTCATAATTGATATTGAATAATACATCATGTATAATTAATTCTTAAGTGAAGATCATGGTAACCCACTAGTAATGACTCAAATAATGACTCCAGTATTACCAAATCCTTCAGAAGGAATTACTAATTATTTGGATCAGTATTCTATAGTGGAAAAACCTGACAACTCTCTAGTAATGAATGAAATGTAAGCTTTTGAGGTTTTTGTTAAGTTTTGGATAGTAATGACGCAAGTGTTTCTACATCTTTCAGACGGAACTACTAATTACTGTTTGGATCAGTATTCTAAAGTGGAAAGCATGATAACTCCCTAATGACTGAAGCCATTGCAAGCTTTTGAGGCTTTAGTAAGATTTTGGATAGTAATTCCTTCCGATGGATTTGGTAATACTTGTGTCATTACTAGTGGGTAACTATTGTCTTCTCTTTAAAATGAATTATACATTATGCAGTATTCGTATTAATTATGAACCTGTAGTTATTAGTAGCCCTCTGGGAGGTATGAACAAAAGTGTTAATACTGTTAATAATAGTGAACTACCGCATTTTACTGATCACTATTATTTAATAATTAATTAATTTGATTTTCTTGTTAATAGTAGTTAATAGTATTTACTAGTCATTACTAGTGGGTTACCATAATCCTTACTTTAAAATACTGATCCAAATAATTAGTAATTCCTTTAGAAATATGTAGTAATACTTGAGTCATTACTATCCAAAACTTTACAAAACCCTCCAAAGCTTACAATGATCTCAGTCAATATTAGGGAGTTATCATGCTTTTCACTTTAGAATACTGATCCAAATTATTAGTAATTTATTCTGAAGGATTTGGTAATACTTGTGTCATTACTAGTGAGTTACCATGATCTTCACTATAGAATGAATTACACATGTTGCATTAGTCACATTAATTATGAACCTGTATATAGTAGTTCTTAGTAGTCCTCTGGGAGGTATGAAAAATCATAGTTACTGATTAGCAAATAGTGAACGACCACATTAAACTATAAAGCACTATTACTTATTAATTCGTTGATCAGAGGAATGTTAATATTGTGTTACTCATTATTTCCTGTGTAGTCATTTATTAATGACAAAACAGTATTCTAAAGTGTTATAAAATAGTCATTAATATAATACATGTTTAAATATTTATTATATTTGTTATATATAATATATTTTTAAAATATACACGGGTACTCTTTACAATAAGGTTAAATTGCATATTTGAATTTATTTTTTTAAAAATTGTTTCAGATAAAAAACTAATTGGCAGATCGTTTGCTGTACACTGCAGACCACCTGTCTGAGACCCCTGTTATTAAGCAACACATTGCCTCCGCTAGCCTTCCTCTTTCCTGCACATAGAACTGATTTCATCATCCTCCTACTGTGCATAGAGAGGAGATGTAATGCATGCAATATTGGAATATAACTCAGCACTATATGATTCATCATGAATGTTTAAGGGAGATTAGTGTATAATTTCAGACCTTGCTGTGAATCGCCACTGGGATCCGAGATGTAAGCCACCTCACAGCAGTGCTCCCACAGTACACAGCTCAACATGCTAAAGGCATAAATATGCTTTCACACAAACAATTTGCACGCGCACACACTCTCTGATATAGACAATCGTGAGACACGTGCTAAAAGCTGTTTTACACAGTATATTCAAGTTCACAGTTTTTTTTCCCTTTTCGTTTAATTCAGTGGGCTAATTCAGCTTGTGTTCACATCGTGTAAACTTTTAAGCAGTATTACACATGCTGGTGTTGTTGTTCGGAATATAAACACAGTATTAGTAGTGACACTGCTGTTCAAAAGTTTGGGGTAAGAGTTTTAAATGTTTTTGAAAGAAGACTATTATGCTCACCAAGGCTGCTTGTGTATGTGATCAAATACTGTAATATTGTCAAATATTTTTTTCAAGTTTCAGCATCATTACTCCAGTCTTCAGTGTCACATGATCCTTCAGAAATCATTCTTATATGTTGATTTGGTACTCAAGAAACATTTCTTTTTGTTATCAATATTGAAAACAGTTGCTCTGCTTAGTATTTTTCATAGAAATTCTATTATGATTATTTTTGCAGGGTTTTCTGAAAGTTCAAAAGAACTGTGTTTATTTGAAATAGAAATCGTCTCTGAGCAGCATGCAATAGTGGTGTTCCTGAATGAATTAGTGTATTCGAAAGAGTCGGTTCAGCTAATGATTCATTGACTTATTCAAAGACCAACCCCGTCACACTCCCTACTCATCAAGACCCTTCAGCATCACTTTTCAACACACAGGGTACCCCTTTAGTGTAATCTTCGACATGCATTGATTTATTTTTTATTTATTTTTTTACGCTATACCAAACCCCATCCCTAAACCTGCCTATTTGTGTATTATATTATATAAAACACAGGATATAACAAGCAGATCCGACTGCAGGCACGATTTAGTCAAAAAGTACAAATATTCTAAGTGTTCCGAGGCCAGAAATTGATTTGTGTGAAGAAAATCGGTCAGCGTCTCCATCGACATCAATTGCAAATCAATGGACTTCCTTGCGTGTCAGAAATTGATGCTAAAGGGGTATCCTGTGTGTTAAAAAGTGACGCCAAAGGGGTCACGACCAAGCGTCAATATGGGACGAGTTGGAGTGAGACAGTCACTTTGCACCTACTGGTATAATGATGTAACCTGCAGAAAGTCACTAAAGAATGCCCAGACTGTCCTCATCCGTATGGATAACACTATCATATAAATTAGTTTTAAAAAAATGTGGTTGAGGGACTTGAATTGTTGAATCACTTTTGATTTGAACCATCCAAACGAATTGATTCAATGGAATGAATCAGACTTCAGTTCTACATATGAGAGAGCAAGGATTGTTTAATTGTGTGTTTGAATATTATCAGTTCAGATTAAAATTATATTTGTTCATGCCACACCGCACTGTTGCTGGAAAAGCTACATTACTTTGAACACAGCTAAACTACTTTTAATCTACTGATTAAAGTAAGCATGGTTACTTTTTGTTCATTTTTCCTCAGCATTGGTTTGAAAACAAACTCGTTTCATATACAGTAACACCACACACACAAACCCGTGGTTCTCTTCGCTCCCAGTAGAGTCTCTTGTCAAGGCTGTTTCTTGTATAATTGGGGCAGATCTATTTCAAGTGGATACTGTTACACAGTTATGAGAGAATACAGTGGTGAGAACAAAGATGAAATGTGGAGAGCAGTTGAGTGAATCTATTTGAGGGAGGCAAGACTCATTCTCACTTACTCGCCCCTCTCCCAGGGAGCCCCACACAGCCCATGCGAAAGATTACTCATTTCCAGCCTCACCTCACTTTTCTCCTTTCATTAGTCTGGCCCGTTTAGACAGCCAGAGAGGTGCCGAGGCCCTCGGCTGCGTGGAGTCATAATTATTACTGACATGCTCAGCCTGCCCCGCCTCCCCGCTGACCTAAACTAGAGGAGTGTGATGGGGAGGGTCGACTCTCCCCGTCACACTGTATGACCATAAGCCCATCTCAGAGTTGACATCTTATTTGTTTCATCTAATCAGACTGTGGGTGGCACTTCATAAAAGATGGCAAACAGGAGAGAGGGGGCATAATTAGTTATTTTGCCTTTCCCTCCCGACTGTTGTCAGGTAGAATTGTCGCTTCCATTTCACCATTGTTTAAGTTCAAAACTGTTGTTTAGCAATATTTTATTTCCCAGAATGTTTTGGGAATGTTTGTGTTTGGTTTTCAGAACGTTCCCAGAATAGAAATCCTAAAGTTCTCTGTTTCTTTACGCAAATGTAATGTTCCCTTCATTGGAGAAGTTCTCTTAAATTTCCCCTAAAGGCAGGCTCTCACTACACGACTTTAGGCTGGATTTTACTGTTGCAGACAGGTTGCCAAGGTCTGCAACAAAATCCCTGGATCGCGGGCAAATCTGTGCTTGTTGCGGTCACTAATGCTCGTCAAATATGATGTGCATGTCAATGACGTGATCTGAGCCTGTCTCGAGTAGTCACAGACGCTGCGATATTTTCAAACCTGTTTGATATTATTGCCAGGTGATCTTGTTGTGTGAGCGATGAAACAACATGATAAAATGCTCAATGATATTCTGCACCTTAATCAGTGTTGCCAAGTCTTTTTTTCCTATGGAACTGGGTTACTTGAACACATATTTTATTTACCACAATTTTTTTGCTGAACAGATATGGGCAGCCAGCCCGTGTGTATTTCTGCCCAATTTTCTTTTTTTTTGTCTCAGCTTTTTTCTGCGCACATGACTTGGAAAGCGAGCATGTCTTGTGTGAATTTGTGTGAGAAAATGTTTTTCCGTTGTTGGTCAGGGTTGCCACATGGCCAAATGTCTTGAAGTTTGTGCATCTTATCGGCGTTGTGTTGTGTAGTATGAGCACTGTTAAAGGAATAGTTCACCCAAAAATTATCCTTTACTCACCCTCAAGTTGTTTCAGACCTGTATGAGTTTCTTTGTTCTGTTGAACACAAAAGAAGATATTTTGAAGAATGTTTGTAACCAATTAGATAGAGCAACCATTGACTACCATAGTAGGGAAAAAAATACTGATCGCTCTGTCTGCTTTGTTACAAACATTCTTCAGAATATCTTCTTTTGTGTTCAGCAGAACAAAGAAACTCATACAGTTTTGAAACAACTTGAGGGTGAGTAAAAGATGACAGAATGTTAATTTTTTGGGTGAACTATCCCATGACAGACGACAAGAACTTGTGTAGTATGAACACCATGGCGATTCATGTAGTCTCATAGTTCTGTGGTGTGAGCTTGCCCTAAAAGTAAATAATTTGTAAATAATGACAGTTTATATTTTTATTTGAAGAGTTCAGATGCAAAAGCCACTAAACGCCACCTCCGTCGAAAAGATAATGCAACTTCCCTTTGCCAGCAAAAGCCTCTAAGTCCACAGATACCAATCAGAAGACGCAAATCGAATCATGTGATTTCAAGATGAATGCCAGTGTGCGTATGAGCCAGCTTTTAATTGCAGAGCTGCAAGTTTTTATCATGTTTTGTCCATCATTGCAGTGGCAATGACAGGATTTTGTGAGTAGCTAGCAAGTAAACACAACGTGTTCCTTGTGCTGCTGTAAAACTCTGACAGAAACAGATGTGGCATGCACATGCATCACAGCTCCACCTACTGTGTGGATCAGTTTCTTCACTGTTACATTTTGAATTCTGCTTGCAACTGTTTACTATGTCTTGTTGTGTAAAGTGTTGGACTTAGAGTTTTTTTGCGAAAAGTCCATGTACTTAGCTGGTTTTGTAGCAAAAGACATTTGTCAAATACCGAAGAATTGACTAAAGTTAAATTTTTGAAAATAAGGCATTTCAATAACTGACCAATAACATTTCCATTGCCATTAAAGTGAAATTACTGAACCTACGTAAAAATAGAAGCCAGGTTTAAAAATGTTAAATTAAAAATAAAAACCTCTTCATATATGTATAGGCCTATCTTATCCAAACAAACATGAATATAATGTTGTCGGTTCAAATCTTTTTGTTTTCTGGCTTTAAAAGCCTACCCAGCTAACATTTTTTGGTTCCCAGTGTGAATGTTAGTGTTCAGTTCTCAAAGTGTTCCCAGAATAGACATCCAATGTTTTGAAGAACATTCCCCCAAAATTTCATCAGTCCCCTAAGAATAAATAATTTCATTTGTTATTATTGTTATTGTTGTTATTTTGCACATAAAAACCCATCAAAAAAAAAAAAATTTAAACCAGTGTACCATTGTAAAACCAGCCTGTTCATGTGTTCTGCATTTTATCCAGCCTGCCCCAGAGCTTTTAACATGAATACTAAGAGGTCCACGCGATCTTAATTTAATTTGCCATACTATATGTACAATTATGCAGTTCTCCTTAATGTAATATTTGAAAGCCAGGCTCTCTTTAATATAATTGATTTTTCTTAAATTATGCTGGTATCTACATATAACTCTGTAGCATTGATTTATTTTTTACTGCATTTTGAAATATCCATTACACTTGTGCCATGTCTGCTCTATACCCTTGCATTTAGTAACAAGCCATGCTCCATATAAGGCTACATAGACTAGGGCATAGACACAATAATACAGTCAGGAGTCACTTTACATTATATTATTCTAGTGGGTGACACCCACCTAGTCACTTTACTAGACTTACCTGACAGCCATCTGAAATCGAACTGCATGTCTTTGAGGAGCAGGCAGTACGTGCCTTCTCCACATGCCAGTGTGAGGCAAAATGTGTGTGCAAAATGCAGGATAGTTAGTCAGTGCTGTAAGTTCTGTAAATTTAGCAAAGGTCTTTTGGGGTTAAATGTTGTCTGAATTAGTGAACGCAACAATTTTGAATTTAATTAACTTATGTTATACCACCGTTCAGAAGTTTGGATTTGTAAGTTCCCTTTCGAGGGAACTCCCACTGCGTCGGAACGACGATTTGGGGATGCTCCCTAAGCATCAGCGAATCTGAAGTCTGAATAAACACTAGTCCAATCCGATTGGTCGTGCGTGATGACGTCATCGTGACGGCATACCCGGAAGTATAAAAGGGGAGCCGGCGCGTAATGGCGGCAATTATTGCTCTTCAGCATAGCGCTCTCTGTGATTGTCTGTCTATTTACTGTTGTTTGTCCAGTTGTGCAAGTGTGTGAAAGAAGTAGGCGAGAGAAAGCAAGAGAGTTTAAGCAGTGTGTGCATCCGTGTCCCCGCTACATTTCGGGCTCGGATGCACACCTGCTTTGTGTGCAATGCCTGGGTGTTCAGCATGCTCGGCGGCTCTCGGGAGCCGCCAGAGCGCTTGTGAGAGCTGACACTCAGGCTGCTCCGCTCTCGGCTGGCCGTGTTCGATGAGGCTGGCCAGCCTCGTGAGCCTTGTGGATCGGTCCCGCATTCGCCGAGACCGGTCATGGGGCTCACGGATGGACATGTCAGCGAGACTTGGGACTGCTGAGGCATCTTCCCAGTCTTTGTCTGTCAGTTCAGATGTTCTCCTTCCCCGTGTGGAAGCCCGCGATGCGGCTTCTTCCCCCGGGGCGGAGGACCCGATGCTTGAACGGTCTGATTCTGGGGTATTTGACGAGCTCAGCATCGGGGCAGTCGAAGTTATAACGAGAGCTCGCCACTTCTTATATGCAAGACTCAATCTCACGATTGCCGAGGCAGCGTGCAGGTATGGGTCTGCTATTAAGGTGAACACACGCGATCGGTGTGCATGGAATACTGGTTGACGATAAAACAGTATTGCCTGATGATTAGGGCTGCATTTAAGTCTGAGGATTTAAATGAAAAAGGATCTGACTCTAGTGAGTTAGATATTCAGCCTGTCATTCAGACCATGTTTCACCGTGATACTGTTTGGCTTTTTCTCGGCGATGAAAGCCAATTGTATTATGGTTTGAACCACGTTGCTGAGGCAATGCGTGGTTTATGAGTCCGTATAAATACAATAAAACAGTGTCGTCTGAGGATTATGGCTACATTTAATTCTGAGGAATTAAATGAAATATGATCTGACTTTGAGAAGTTAGATATTCAGCCTATCATTCAGACCATGTTTCACCTTATTGTGGCATTATTTAATTCCAAGGAATTAAATTAAAATATTATCTGACTTTGAGGAGTTAGATGTATTTTTTATTCAGCCTATCATTCAGACCAGGTGACTTGTCTGGATATTCATCTAAGGTGGAGCCCTCCTGAAGTTGATGTCGTTCTCGCCGCCTTGTGGCCTGCGGGACACATCAGTTTCAGACAATTGCTATTCCCAGTGTCCGCCCTAGTGTGCGGCCCTGTAGACCTGCTCCCTTAGATGAGGCCCCTGCTGGCCAGCCCCCTCTCCAGGGTAGGAGCGATCGAGGTCGCCTCCCCTGTGGAGTTTTCGGGAAACGATGCTGTGCTCCCGCCATCAAGTATGCTTCGGACCACATCGTTTCCCCGCGCACGCGTGCTGCACCCGCCGCCTCTAGCAAGACTTGCGGCAGTCCAGCAAGCAGCGTCGCACACCGAAAATCTTCCTCGATTTCACCCTGCCGGTTAGCCGCTTCAGGGGGTCGGGAAGGAGGCTCGGTTGACACCCGAGGCCGGCCTCGAGAGGCTGGTTCCCTTAGCAGATTATCTTGGCGAATGGTTATGCCTCCGAATATATCTGCATGGGCCCTGCGTACTGTAGAAAAGGGAATACAGACTGCAGTTCAGTTACCTTCCCGAGTTCAGTGGGGTGGTCTGGGCGCAGTGGTCCCTGGGCAGGTTCGGGTAATGGAACAGGAAGTCCACTCCCCGTTGTTAAGGAGGCCACAGAAGGTGCTCCTCCGCCAGACAGGGAGTCCGGGTTCTACAGCCGGTACTTCATAGTTCCTAAGAAGGATGGCGAGTTGCGTCCAAACTTTAGATCTGAGGTACTTGAATCGTTCTCTGAGGAGATTCAGATTCAAGATGCTTACAGTTCCTCCGTTGTGATTCAGATCCAGTCTGAGGACTGGTCTGTCACGACGGGTCTAAAGAGGACACAGGCTTCCCTGTATACATCCTTCTGTGTCACAGGAAGTTCCTGAGGTTCGCTTTTGGGGCAAAGCGTGCCAATATCGGGTTCGTCCATACGGCCTAGCCCTTCCCCTCTGTGGTAGCAGCAGTTCGGCATTGAGATGTCGCCTTGGCTGCTCTCAGTGCTTGGGTGAGACTCTACACGCAGTAGCGTGTTGACGCCTTCTCAGAGAACAGTGTTCCTGGGAGTCGTATGGGATTCTCTACGTTGTGGGCACAATTGTCTCCCGCACGTATTGAGTCCATCGGCGGTGGTCTCTAAAGTGAAGCTAGGCCACAGCATCACTGTGAAGCTGTTTTAAGGACTGCTGGGGCTCATTGCGGCTCGTCCAAGCAGAATATCTTTTGGCCTGCTGCAGACCCTCACAGTGGTGGCTGGAAATCAGGGGGTTTTCCTCAAGGGAAAACCGTTCTGTATGATCAGGGTAGCACGCGCAGATGCCTTCGTTCCTAGTCATATGGAAGAAACCTTGGTTTCTGTCCCAGGGCCAGTGTTGGGAGCATCACGTTGCCGGAAGACCGTTTCAACGGATGCCTCCCTCACTGGCTGGGACATGGTCATGGCGGCCGCTTTGCGAGAGGTCTGTGGGAGACCCGGCATTTCTCCTGGCACATTTACTGCCTGGAAATGCTGGCGGTCTACAAAGCTCTGAGGGGCTTTTTCCCGGACCTCCGCGGCCACCATGTCCTGATACAGAAGTAAACCAGGTGGCTTTCCTTGAGGGGAAATCCATTCTGTATGATCAGGGTAACGCGCAGTGACCTTCGTTCCCTAGTCATATGGAAGGAACCTTGGTTTCTGTCCCAGGCCAGTGTTGGGGCGTCCTGTTGCGGAGATCCGTTTCAACAGACGCCTCCCTCACTGGTTGGGGCGCGGTCATGGGCGGCCGCTGCGAGGGCCTATGGGAGGGCCGTCATTCCTCCTGGCATATAAATTGCCTGGAGATGCCGGCGGTCTACGAAGCTCTCAGGAGCTTTTTCCTGGACCTCCGCGGCCAACATGTCCTGGTGCGGACAGACAATACGGCTGTCGTAGCGTACCTCAATCATCAGGAGGGTTCAGGTCGCCCTCTGTGCAGACTGGCGCATCTAATCCTCCTGTGGTCCCAAGGGAAACTGTTGTCCATCAGGGCAATGTATGTCCCGGGGGTCCAAAATCAGGGAGCAGACATCCTGTCGAGGCAGGGGCTGAGGCCCGGGGAGTGGCGACTCCACCCAGAGGTGGTGGAGGCCATGTTCAAGAGCTTCGGCCCAGTGGAAGTGGACCTATTTGCGTCTCGAGAGACGTCCCACTGTCCACTGTGGTTCTCCCTCATGCATCCAGCCACGCTGGGGTTGGATGCCTTGGTTCAGACGTGGCCGAGGCTGCGTCTGTACGCATTTCCCCCGATTGCTCTGCTCCCGGGAGTCCTGGAGAGGGTCCGTCGACAAGGGGTCAGCCTACTTCTGGTAGCACCCCGTTGGCCGACTCGAGTATGGTTCTCGGATATCATAGCTCTGCTGGCAGGTCATCCGTGGCAGATTCCTCTGAGGAGGGATCTCCTGTCTCAGGCGGCAGGCGCAATATTTCACCCCCGGCCCGAGATTTGGAACCTTTGGGTCTGGCCCCTGAGGGGGCCAGATACCTAGAGGCTGGCCTGTCGGCAGAGGTGGTAGAGACGTTACTCAGTTCCAGGGCTCCGTCTACAAGGAGACTGTACAGGCTCAAGTGGAATGTATTTTCCACTTGGTGCAGGGAGCGTGAGGTGGACCCAGTTAACTGCCCGGTGGCTTCAGTGCTGGAGTTCCTCCAAGATCGCTTCTCTGCGGGTCTAACCCCGTCCACACTCAGGGTGTACGTGGCTGCCATTACGGCTTTCCACACTCCTACGGGTGATGGGCCTTTGGGTAGGCACCGGCTGGTTGTACAGTTCCTCCGTGGGGTTCGGAGGATGAGGCCTGTGGCTCAATCCAGAGTTCCAACCTGGGATCTGGCAGTGGTTCTCGGAGGGCTGGCTGAGGCCCCTTCGAGCCATTGAGTCGGCTGAACCAAAGAACCTGACCCTTAAGGTGGCTTTTCTCCTCGCCATTACCTCTCTGAGGAGAGTGGGTGATCTCCAGGCCTTGGCGGCGCCGACTTGCCTGGAGTTTGCCCCAGGTGGAGTAAAGCCATCTTACACCCTAGGCCAGGCTACGTGCCTAAGGTCCCATCAAGGGTGGTCAGGTCTTTTGGTTCTGCAGGCATTTCATCCTCCGCCTCACGTGACGGCGGAAGAGGAGAGGCTTCACCTGCTCTGCCCGGTTAGGGCACTCAGAGAGTATTTGGCGAAGTCGGCACAGTGGAGGAGATCCCAACAACTTTTGGTGTGTTTCGGCTCACCCAAGAAGGGGTTGCCTGCGTCTACTCAGACGATCAGTAACTGGATTGTCCAGGCAATAACCATGGCCTATCAGGTGCGCAGTTTGCCTTCACCTATGGCCGTGAGGGCTCATTCCACCAGAGGCATGGCCTCTTCGGTGGCCCTCCTTTCTGGGGTCCCCTTGCAGGATATCTGCGAGGCGGCTGGGTGGGCTACCCCTCACACCTTTATCAGGTTTTATAGCCTGCATCTCCCTACGACTCCAGTCCTAGTTGTGCCCGGTCTCCGGCTTCACACTAGGGCAGGCGCTACCCTCGGTGTGGCCTAGTGGGTACTCGTTCCCCAAATCGTCGTTCGGCGCGGTGGGAGTTCCTCGAAGGAACGGCTCGGGTTATGTATATAACCCTTGTTCCCTGAGAAAGGGAAGCGAGCACTGCGTCAGCGTCGCCACACCTCGGCACGCCTGGGCGCATGCTTCAGAGCAATAGCTGCCGCCATTACGCGCCGGCTCCCCTTTTATACTTACGGGTATGCCATCACGATGACGTCATCACGCACGACCAATCGGATTGGACTAGTGTTCATTCAGACTTCAGATTCGCTGATGCTTAGGGAGCATCCCCAAATCGTCGTTCCGACGCAGTGGGAGTTCCCTTTCTCAGGGAACAAAGGTTATATACATAACCCGAGCCGATTTTTTTGAAAGCAGTCTCTTATGTCACCGACGCTTAACTTGTTTGTAAATATTACAGTATAGTCATAGCGTAATATTGTGACATTTTATTACAGTTTACAATAACTGTCATTTTTTCCTGTGATGGCACAGCAGAATTTCCAGTCTTCAGTGTCACATGAACCTTCATAAATCAATCTAATATGCTGATTTGGTGCTGAAGAAACATTTCTTATCATTGTTAATGTTGAAAACAGCTGAGCTGCATTTTTTTGGAAACAATTATAGGCCTACTTTTTTTGTCAGTATTTTTTGAAGAATATAAAGTTCAATATAACAGCATTTATTTTAGGTTTTTTGTAATGTTATAAATGTATTCGCTTGCATAAATGGGATAATGGGATAAATTGAAAGCAGCCTTGCTGAATTAAAGTTTTAATTTCTTTAAAATAAAAGGTTACAGGTTACTAACCCCAAACATGCATAGAGATCATCTGGTCATCTGTTTATTATGTAAGCTTGTTTAGATATTACGTCAGAATTGAGAGATATAAATTCAGAATTGATATAAAGTTTTTTCTGACGCAATTCTGACTTTATATCACACAATTCTGACTTTATATCTCACAATTCTGACTTTATATCTCACAATTCTGAAAAAAACTCTCAATTCTGACTTTATATCACACAATTCTGACTTTATATCTCGCAATTCTGACTTTATATCACACCATTCTGACTAAAACTCTCAATTCTGACTTTACATCACACAATTCTTACATTACATCACACAATTCTGTCTTTACATCACACAATTCTGACTTTATATCTCACAATTCTGACTTTATATCTCTCAATTCTGACTTAATATCTCTCAATTCTGACTTTATATCTCACAATTCTGACTTTATATCACACAATTCTGACTTAATATCTCTCAATTCTGACTTAATATCTCTCAATTCTGACTTCATATCTCACAATTCTGACTTTATATCTCACAATTCTGACTTTATATCTCTCAATTCTGACTTTATATCTCAATTCTGACTTAATATCTCTCAATTCTGACTTAATATCTCTCAATTCTGACTATATATCTCACAATTCTGACTTTATATCTCACAATTCTGACTTTATATCACACAATTCTGACTTTATATCACACAATTCTGACTTTATATCTCACAATTCTGACTTTATATCACACACTTCTGACTAAAACTCTGAATTCTGACTTCTTTTCTCAGAATTGTGTGATATAAACTCGCAATTGCAAATCATAAATACCAATTTTAAGAAAGAATGAAGACTGACTTTTTTCTCATAATTGCAAGTGTATATCTCAATTCTGACTTTGTCAAGCAATTGTGAGAAAAAATGTCAGTCGCAATTGCCTTTTTATTTTATTTTTATTTTGTGGCGGAAACAAGCTTCCATAGTTTATAGTATCAATCCGTATACCAAATATTTAATCTGCCTGACTCTTTGAAAGTTCAGACCTCAGATGTGGTAGTGTACTGTGGGTAAGTGTTACTGTCACAAACAATGAATTATTCACTGTACTTTATTTTAGTTGAAAGTGTACGCCATTGGCAAAACTGGCTCTTGATGAATTCTGTCACATCAGCACTGTGACTAAGTGAATTAGATCCAAACACCATGCAGGAAGATTGAAAATGGTCAGTGACAGCTGGCCTTTCTAGAAAGATAATTTATCTGTCAATCATCTCTGCAATTATACCAGCATTCACTCAGATGTGGGAGTGCAGAGTCAGACAAACTCATCGCTGCCTCTGCGCCTCCTTCTGAAAAGATTGTAAGCCCACCTCCACCGAGGGAGGACAGGAGCCTTTGTTTCATTCACGCTACACTTCACACAGTTTTTCCCAGGCCTGGCACTTGCATGAAGAGTTGGGCGTATTTGCTGTAACCTTGGCCTTTTGAGTTCATAATTCATTCTGCCCAACCAGAACATGAATGACACAAAATGACTCATCATGATGAAATAATCAGACACTCTTAATGAAAACCCTTTTGGAATTAATTCATGAGGCCCTGCATCCCCTGTCCACCAGTTGCTGATTAAATAAAATGAGAAAAACTGACAGTGACAATGAGGGGATTAAATATTAACTGCACACTGACTGACAGTGCAAACCCCTTGAACTTAAGGACGCTGATTTGCACTGCTTTCTTGCAGGACAAAAAAAGCCCAGATTAGAATGTTGCTCTAAATCTCAAATAATTGCCTACAATGCATCCAGTACAAATCTTTTATGGGTCAGTCAGTTGAAGCTAACTTTTAGCAGGTTTTTATTGCAGTGGTGTATGTACCATTTTAATGCCTAAAGCGATAGATCACCCATTTCAAACTTCTTCATACAGTGAAAGTTAGTGGGGTCCAATGATGCAACACATGTTTTTTGCAAGTTTCGGCCTGATGCAGTTATCATTTTAATGTCCTTCGCCGTTTTTTTTAAATAGCAAATGCATTTGCGCCCATTTGTGTCGCCCATAGGCGTGCTGGTCTGAAAATGAGGTGTGTTAAGGCGCATTGTTGGCGTGTTGCTATTTTGAGGCAACTGAAATAGACTGTGCCATTGACCACCTAAAACTAATGTCAATAGCACAATATTTTTTTTTTATCAGTTAGTAGTACGTGCCTATAGGCGGGTCCACATCGCACATACATTTTGCTTATTACACACACAACAGCACAAACATTTTTACATTTGAAAAATTAAAGGATTAAAATGTAAAAGATTATTATTGTGTACATAAATATAAAAATGCTTACATGTTATAATGGATAGTCATTGCATGTTTCAGAATTAGCCTACCTATATGCGGTAATGACGAGCAAGCAGGCATCATTGGATGAAAAAAATCAGTTTTCTCTCTGGAGAAGCATTCAGTCTTTCCACTCGCAAATTCTGCCATGTAAATAGCGAATCCACCATGGTGCAAGCGCAACTGGCTTTTAACGGGAATGGGCGATGAGACTCTGGTTGGTTTATTGCATGTTACGCCCAAAACAGACCCATGACTCATTAAGAGAATATGGAAAACCCTTTTAGACCATGCGCTTTTAGACCAATCGTTTTTCCCGTTGTTAAGCAAAAGTGGATTTTGGACACACACCCTTGCACTAGTGCCGTGGGCATAGATCGTTAAAATAAGGGCCATAGTCCTGCCCTACTTATAGTTTCCTTTGCACATTTAGCTAGAACAAGAGTAGGGCAAGAAAGTATTTTATCACACAAAAGCTTTAAAAATGTATTGGTCAGCTTGTTATATATGAAAAAGATTGCTTATGCGGCATGAGAAACTTTGAAATCCAGCATGACAGCAATGTATGAGACTTCTCAGATTCTAGTTCTCTTGGCATGGGATTTCTTTTTCTAGTGGACTGCGTGTCTACTTCCTCCTGTTTTACCACGTTGCTGCCAGAGCTGATCAAAATGCTCATTGAAATCAGAGCAGAGCCTCAGTGTTTACACTTTTCAGGGAAATCAACCTACTAATGGCTTACTTAATGTCTCTCCACATTGGACTCCGGTAGGAGGATGTATTTTATTATGGGGGAAAAAAATATAATAAAAGAGCAGTTTTGAAGCAACTTTGCAGAGTTTTTCCTTGTTTATATTTATGTCCTACTCTTGCACCAGGTTTTTTTATGTGACATTGACAGGTGGTCGGTTTTTTATGCCGTTTCGAGCTGGGGAAAAGAACCGCTTCATTTGCCAAAGATACATTCAAGCATAGAATTGTGCAGTGACAGCAAAGGCTGGTGAGAGGGGCATACGCAAGCCCAAAATCCAAAAATGTGTTTATTTAGTGCATATATAAATCTGTGATTTGATATGGGTCCCTGTAGACTGTTGTAGAGAAAATTCCTTTAAAAAAAAAACTAAAATTATAAAGAAAATAAACGACCAGCCTGGCTGATGGGTTTTTTTGGCCTTTTCGGCATACATTAACACCTTTCCCAACTGCATTAAGCACAATAACCAGTGGTTCTCCTCAAGAGGGAAAATGAAGTAATTTTTCTTGTCTCAAATTATATCAAGTTTATTGATTCTGAAAATGAGAAACAAACCAGTGGAAGTAGAGTATCTGCTGAATCAGTCATTCTTTCCCTATAATGTTTTTTTCATTTTACTGAAGTCATCAAAATGTAAAAGTAAATTAGTATTTTTTATTTCTCGTTTGTATGTACTTTGAGTAAACCGAAGTCCTCTACTTCTTTTTCAAAGAATCGTAATGACTGTTGATGAAAAGCAAGAGTGAGAGCATTTGTCCGTAATGTAATCCAAACTCAAGGCTCTCAACCGTGCTTTTTTAAGACAAAGCTCCAGATGACACGTCTCACATCCTCACGTCAGAAATGGGCATTGTATCACACTAGATTATCTGGTGTGTTGTAGACATGCATAATGTATTTCATCTTTTTTTTCCTGAGTACCCTCAACACGGACTGAAAGAGATCTCTCTCTCTCTCTGTGAAAGCTCACTTGTTTTCCATGCATTTCAATATCCACTTCTGTCAAGTGCATATCCCTTTAAATCGCAGCATCCCTTTTTCACAATCCCATAATTCAAAGCAAAGACAGAAATTCTGATATCGAATGCAAATATAAATATGCAGTACCATATTTGATATTATTTGAAAAAAATGACTTAATTTGGAAACAAAACACACATCTCTTGATCGTTTTGTCATAATTTTTTCAGCACATGAGAGCTACCATTTAAATGTGATTTGTATGCCTTTGTTCTTTAAGCTTTGATATCCAAGCAGCAGGAATATGAGATATAAAATATGAAATGTTTATCACCTTCACACAATCATCTTCATTAAAAGTAGTGAGACTTAATGATCTTACCAGTACTCCTATTGCGGTCTTTGATCTTGATAGCTAATGATAAATATAATGCTGCGCAACTCCGTAAATTTTGCATATAGCGTGGGAATTAAAGATTGGATTTACAAATCAGATCCAATCTGTAAAAAATGCATGAAGTGACCGGGTGTTCGTTCTGTAGGGGTCCCATCCCAATTTGTATGATTTTTGTCAATTTTTGCATAAGAAAATTGTGAACAGATCACACTCTCAGCTCATGCAATGAAAACACATGCACCTTTCTTAACTGCACATAGTGAATAATGTGGGCATGTTCTACATATTCTGAGGCGCATTAATAATAATGATGTTCCTTGACATAAATGTCTTTGGGACCAAATTAGAAACCGCTGTTTAACATGCTTAAATATGAAATTCATGAGGTGCTAGTCTACAATTGTAACTGAGCTAGATGACTATATCACTCCTGACAGCTTGCGTGGGTTAGCAGGTCTGCTGTGTGTTTAGTAAACAGCCATGGCTAGATGTAAATGCTGCAACCTAACCAGTCGTAAAGAGATTCTTACTTGAATGGGGTCAGATTTGGACTTGTCATCCCATCATATTAAAATACAGCCTAGAACATTTTTAATTATAGCTCATTACAAATGATAAAAGGTCTGTAACAGCACATGTAGCCACACACTGATGACTCAGTAACCATGCAAACTCTTTTAAAGTAACCAAATCATGTATAAAGGTTATGTTTGGACACTTGCTGTGCATTTTATCTATCAAGGGGGCAACAGAAGGCAAACAACCCACATTCTACTGTGTGAAGTACGTCATGATACACTCCTACAATTTCGAATGGAATTAAATCACATAATGCGCGCTCGTATGGGATTACATATGGATGACTCGAATATGTGCAGCGGATTCAAGTTGTCAATTTATGGACTGGTGTCTCTGTGGGACGTTTTATTAGCGTAGTTCCAGGCTGCGGCAGTGTCATGCTTTAAAGCTTCATATTCCATTATACTACATAACTTTAAAGACATAACATAAAGAGGAAGGGCGGTGATTTTATTAGTTTATGTGTGTCTGCATGGAAGAAGAAAACTATATGTGTCTGGCCCATTTCAATATCTAAAATATCCCGGATTAGTTATTGGGGAGTGTAAATTTAAATTTAATGCGCTTCAACATAATATTCATCTGGGGTGAATCCGAAATCGCCCCCTATACCATGAAATAGGGCATTATTTGAGGGGACAGCCATTTGTATTGGTGTCCGAAAGCATAGTGGATGTAAACCCAACGGCTGTCTGCTTTTACTCACTCATTTTCATTCACTCCTTCAAGTGAACTGTATTAGTGGACTAACGTAGGGAATAGTGATTGAGGGTTTAGGGGGCGATTTGGGATTCAGCGCTAGTTTTTGGCATACTCAGCTGGTAAAACAACTAATATGCTTTCTGTTCTGTTCAAAACAATGGAGAGGAAAAAAACATCTTTGGGCCAAGTTTGTTTGCTGAACTTGTCATGTGCTGCATTTTGCATTCCATATGGTACCAGCATAATTATAATACCTCTTGGCAACACATACAAATTCACAAAATTTGTGGGTGTACATGCATATTTCATGATCACATCTGTGTGCGTACATATATGACCTCAGGGCAGCATTTAACTTGAAGCGAAGTTGAAGGTCATACCCTTTCGAAAGCAAGCAAAAAGCTTGCGTGCTTGATGTAATCAGAATTTTACATGATCTTGGGAGGACCTCTGTATCTGATTTTTAAAAGTAGATATGATAGTTGAGAACGTTTTTTTTGTTTTGGTTTTCATAATGTGTCATCACGTCCATGTAGTGCAATAAATATGACAGGCAGATATGACGTATATGACAAGATACATTTTACTGGGCCACTTCTTGAGATGGATGGGGGAACACGGAAAGCAGTTTGTGTGCAGCAGTTTGGCTCCTCTGACACATTTATCAGACAACAGCATTTCTAAAGCACTTTCTCTCATTCTGACATGCATCGTGAACACCTCTGTCCGTTCAGGGTTTCCCGCGCTTCACTTAGCACAAAGCAATTTATTCATATAAAAGAAAAAAATGAAAGCATCAGATGTTATCACACGGTAAGCTACAGTAATGCACATGTATATTGAATAGGAAAACTTGTTTTGTGTTGTGTTTTGTATCACAGATGCGGAGTGGTCTTAATCCACATGGACATCTACAATAGACTAATCCTTTCTTAAACAGTATTTTTTTTTTACTTGTTTTCCAGTGAAAACATTTCTCAAAATCTAATTTATATGTTTTACATTATTTATTGATTTATTATTTATATTTAGATTGCATTTTTTTCAGTCAAAAAAAAGCAAATGGTGTAAAAAAATATATATAAAATACTTGAGAGAATACTTAAAACGTACCTTCGCTGATTTTCAACCCACTTTGTATTGTTACAATGTTGGTAGGATATGTAATTGAACATTGTTTACTCATTCTCTGTTACCTGGACCAAGAAATGACACATTTTGACAGCTCTGTGAAAACTACAGATTATACTTCCACATTTTGCATCCCCTCCCACGGACAGTCGGATTGACAGAGGGTTATTAACATAAATTAACATAAATAGAAAACCAGAAGTTACTCACTCCCGCTAAATTCTATAAAGCAAGGCGGTATTTGACTGTGTTTATATGTATCCATACCAGTTTGGTGGGAATGGCCTTGGATGGCAATATGCCCAGTGCACTATGAGTGTTGAAGTTTTCCTACCTACTTGGCAAAACTTGTTTTTCCCCTTCAACCTCTTCAAAGGGTTAGTTTATCCAAAAATGTTGTCATTTACCCACCTCATGTTGTTACAAACCCATACGACTTTCTTTCATCTTTGAAACACAAATGAAGATATTTTAAAAAAATCTGACAATCATTGACAGTCCACGCAACTACCACTTTGACGCTTCATAAAGAGATCGTAAAACTAATATATATAAGCGATCATGTCTCTTCATAAAATTAAAATATATATCAATTCATAAAATTATTTAGGCTTTTATTCACATAAACTTTCATCAACGCAAACATCAGAATATGGTAAAGCTTTCGCCAGAACCAATGAGATTTGTTCAGTAAGTACCGTTGAGCTTCTGTTTATGTTCGCTGATCAGCATTTATATGCTATATGTCATCATATAAAACGATCCAGTCTCTTCTGAAAATTGTGACTTTTTATGATCTCTCTTTACGAACTTTTGAAGTAGTAGTTGCGTGGACTTTAAATGGTAGGACAGAAATCTATCATTAATCGATTTCAATAAAAATTTCTTCATTTAAGTTTTGAAGATGAATGAAAGTCTTGAAGGTTTGGAACGACACGAGGGTGAGTAATTGATGACAATTTCAGGTAAAATTACCCTTTCAGTACATTCATAAAATACTGCTTAACTAGCAAGTACCACCATGGTCAAGATGGCGTTGAGATGGTACAAGTTGGCAAGTTCTATATTGTCACATTGGTGGGTGTACTTGTCCGCCTAAGCGCTCTCTCTTTGCTCTTTTATGTTCTGCCCCTGTGCGTGTATGTTTCTTGCACCATATGTCTGAACCCAGCATGCTAGCTTTGCTATCTCGCAGGCTGTGACTAAAGAGATGTGTTCTGAGGTGCACCTCGTGGTTTATTTACTTTTATTTTGATGATTTACAGCGTTGAAAGTTCCAGAGTGGCTGCTTGCTGCGATAGCGGTTCAGCAATCGAGTCGCACTTCAGAGCATTAAACTGTATGCAAATTGATGCCAATATTTGCCTGCGCGCCTCATAATGGGATAGTTGATGGCTTAAATAAATAGCAGTCATATACTTTACACACACACACACATATATATATACACACACCCAAACCTGGCAGGCCTGCTGTAGTGAAAGGGAAATAAAGGTGACATGCTGCAAGGAGCCGCGTTCCAGCGAAACGACTAACATGTTTTTCCTTAAGTTATTTATCGCCAGAGTGCTTTTGGAAAGAATGGAAATAAATAAATAAAACTAACAGCACTCATCAGAAGCTACAATCTCCAGCTCTCAAGGTGCTGCAGAGATTTAAGGCTTTACAAGGTAGCAATGTATAAACCTTTGAATGTTCAGCACCAGTGGTTTCAAAGGGCTTATTTGAAGTTGCTTTAACTGCTGAGAAATGACGAACTTGAGAGGTAAATTTTCAGTTGGCTCTGAAAAAGCCAGAGTTATCAAAACAGAAAAATTAGCAATGTTATTTCAGCCTTTTTTAAAGAACATTTCAGATAATTTTTTGTTATTTCATGTTGTTGTGTATGAACCATAAAATTACTAGAGATGTACATCTTATCAAAAACAACATAAAACTTTCCTCAAATTTGGTTACACTTTAGTTTAACTATTAACTGCGATTTTTGTCTCAATAAACTCCTAATTGCTGCTTATTAATAGTTAAGAAGGCAACTATTAATAAGCAGTAAAAACCAAGTTTAGGTTTTTGGGTAGGATGGTAACACTTTACAATAAGGTTTCATTGGTTAACATTATTTAATGTATTAACTAACATGAACTAACCATGAGCAATACATTTGTTACTGTATTTGTTCATCTTTCAACATTAGTTAATAATAATACAGCTGTTCATGGTTTGTTCATGTTAGTTCACGGTACATTAACTAATGTTAACATGATTTTAATAAAGTATTAGTAAATGTTGAAATGAACATTAACAAAGATTAATAAATGCTTTATAAGTGCAGTTCATTATTAGTTCATGTTTACTAATGTACACTCTAAAAAATACTTCATGCAGAATAATGCATTAAAGGGTTAGTTCACCCAAAAATGAAAATTATCCCATATACTCACCCTCAAGTCATCCTAGGTGTATATGACATTCTTCTTTCAGATGAAGTTATATTAAACATGTCCTGGCTCTTCCAAGCTTTATAATGGCAGTGACTTCCATAAAAGTGCATCTATCCTCATATAACTGCTCCACACAGCTCTGGGGTTAATAAAGGCCTTCTGAAGCGAAGTGGCGCGTTTTTGTAAGAAAAATATCCATATTTAAAACTGTATAGAATAAAATAACTAGCTTCCGGCGGAAAGCCGTACAGTGTTTTGTTTTGCTCTGTCCTCTGCGTTGGTCAATATGCATGCATCAAGGGTTACGCTTTCGGCATAATAAACATGTAATTAATCCATGCAGGGATAAATATTCATTTATATTCTTATCGTTAAAAAATATCAGATTATTATTATCATATCTGATTATATCTGATTATTAAAATGTCTTGATACTATCATTTAGTGTTAAGGTGTAATAGCCAGCAGGCAAGTGTTTCTTATCCCATCAGTCAAGATGTTTGGAAAGAATCCTTCTGACATTATTGGCCTTCTTCAGCCTCTCTTGGAAAGTGTGTTGACGAGATGTGTATGCTCTCATCCTCAGCTATATTTACAAGGCTCCGAACAGCCATGAAGGGCTCTTCACTGTTTCATGGCAGCTTGTACCACTCGGGAATCCACTTAATTCGGAGAGTCCTGGTTGCTCAGATCCTGCTACTGGGAATTGGAGTCCAAGAATTGGAGTCCAAGCAAATACTTTGACCATCTACCTTGAAGCATATGAAATTTTCTTGCAACTTGCTATTGAATAACATTATGTGCAGTTATTTCTTGAACATAACAACATAAGAACAGTGAAAGTATTCCTCTCTTTCTCTCTGTTTCTGTCTCAGTATGTGCTAGCTCACAGCGAGGGGTTGCGAGGAGTCTGTAGCCCCTGGCCTGCTGTTGAATCAAAAGCAAGCAGTGAGAAACCTGCTGGAAATAAGGCTTGCTGATTTGATGTGCGTGGCAGGGCGGCTTTGAACCCCAGTTGCTGGGTGTGCTGATAAAAGCTACATTACCGTCCTGCACATTTTCTAAAGATCAACATCCTGCAGCCACAGAGAATGGCAGTGCAATCAGCACGCGCTAAAGCACTGACATGCCACGATTCTATACTCACTGCCCGTCATATCTGATAATAGCAGCCATACCTCCTATTAATGTTCTGCTTACTGCCATTCACTTATTATCACAGATCATTACCAGTGCAGGACTGAGCTCGGGTGAGGGGCAACGTTTTTTTTAATCAACATGGCCAATGTCCGGGAATTCCCAGGACTTTTGTCAGCCAAACCCCTTTGACCTTAAATGTTTACTTGAAATACCCCCTGAAATTTTGAAATAATTTAACAATGCATTCACATTTTCACGGTTCTAATGTTGGTTATTGTTCACATGACATGCAGGTTTGCTGATAAAATATATAATCTTTTTGATGACAACTTTTTATGTAAACTATATAAAATTATATAATTAAAACCCGATTCCAAAAAAGTTGTGCCACTGTTCAAATTGTGAATAAAAAAGGAATGCAATAATTTATAAACTTATATTTTATTCACAATAGAATATAGATAACATATCAAATGTTGAAAATTAATTTTGAAATGGCATGCCAAATATTGGCTCATTTTGAATTTCATGAGAGCTACACATTCCACAAAAGTTGGGACAAGACGCAATAAGAGGCCGAAAAAATTAGATGTACATATAAGGAACAGCTGGAGGCAGAGTCCTGCACGGGTCCATTTTTGGAGACCCGCCTCCTCCCGTACCCGCAAAGTTCAGCACCAGATCCGACCCGTGGAAATATCAAAATTAAATCCGCACCCGTCCAGACCCGTTAATATTTGGCCCTTTACCCGACCCGTGCCAGCGATAAATCACACACGCTAAAATCATTCAAATTAAAATGCTTTATTTTTTATATTGCACCTTTCTCAACATCACAACAGCGTCATGAATGGGCTAATGAAACAAGCTAAAGTGCCTCGTTGTCAACAATTTTATATACTCCACTCACCAACTTTACTTTTACTTCATCTATAGCTACTCCTGCAGCACTCACTCCAGCTGGGCTACGAGAGGCATCAACAAAAGTCGCATTGTTGCAGTGGTGGTGACGTGATGTCAAATGTCATATCGTTGTTGCGTATGTCTAATGGTAATTTAGACATACAAATATTGCACATATTTTTCATCCGCGCTACTACCCGCCCGCAAGGAGTTAATTATCCGCCCGCATCCCCGCCCGTGAATTTCAGGAATGTCACAATCCACCCGTTTTAGCCACTTTTATGCAGGTACCCGCGGATACCCGACCCATTGCTGGAGGACCAATTTGCAACTTATTAGGTCAATTGGCAACATGATTGGGTATAAAAAGAGCCTCTTAGAGTGGCAGTGTCTCTCAGAAGTCAAGATGGGCAGAGGATCACCAATTCCCCCAATGCTGCGGCGAACATTAGTGGAGCAATATCAGAAAGGAGTTTCTCTGAGAAAAAATTGCAAAGAGTTTGAAATTATCATAATTATCTAGTGCATAATATCATCCAAAGATTCAGAGAATCTGGAACAATCTCTGTGCGTAAGGGTCAAGGCCCGAAAACCATACTGGATGCTCGTGATCTTCGGCCCTTAGACGGCACTGCATCACACACAGGAATGCTATTGTAATGGAAATCACAACATGGGTTTAGGAATAATTGTCAGTGAACACAATCCCCCGTGCCATTCGCCGTTGCCGGCTAAAACTCTATAGGTCAAAAAAGAAGCCATTTCTAAACATGATCCAGAAGCACAGGCATTTTCTCTTGGCCAAGGCTCATTTAAAATGGACTGTGGCAAAGTTGAAAACTGTTCTGTAGTCAGACGAATAAAATTTTGCCGGACCACATACTGCATCAATTACAACATCATGGCTGCATAGAAGAAGGATCTGGGAATTGAAATGGCCAGCCTGCAGTCCAGATCTTTCACCCTTCGTTCATCTTTTGAACACAAACGAAGATACCCTAACAGTGGCTGGCAACTTTTTTTTTTAAACGCTGGAGGGGAAAGAGTTGAAGTGACAAGAATACTTTCTGTGTGCAAAAATCCCCATTTATTCAACCATTTTTTTCTCTTCCATGTCAGTCTCTGACGCTGTGCACGGTGTAAACACAATGCAGCGCTTCCAGGTTCTACATCAGAATGCCGCCTCATTATTGGCCGGCTCCTGCATCAGCATCAGAACGTCAGAGACTGACGCGGTGGAAAAGAAATGGTTGAATAAAGTTGTTATTTTAGTTTTGTTTTTTGCGCACAAAAAGTATTCTCATGGCTTCATAACATTAAGGTTAAACCACTGTAGTCACATGGATTATTTTAACGATGTCTTTACTACCTGATCCGGCCTTAAAATTGGTGATTACGTTGCAGTCTATGTGAGGTCAGAAAGCTCTCGGATTACATCAAAAATATCTTCATTTGTGTTCCGAAGATTAACTAATTTCTTGCGCGTTCGTAACGACATGAGGGTGAGTAATTCATGAAAGAATTCTCATTTTTAGGTGAACTATGCCTTTAAGAAGTCAGGGCTTAAACAGTTGTTCTTGTGATTATGCCATATTGCTTTTGGTGTATGATTTATACGTTTTGTTTATTTATTTATTAGTAGTTTTAGTTTTGTATTTATAAGAAGGCCAAAGCTAAATTGACTTTTTAGGCACAGCCAAGGGTCAGTTTTCAGCCTGTTTTCGATGTGGAAAGAGAATATGGCATACTGTTTTTCTCTGCTTTTGTCTGCTTTTTCCCCCCTAAACTGTAGTGTAAAAATTGTTTTCCTTCATTTATCCTGCTTCTTGTTGTAACAGATTTGCTTCAGGATATCAGAAGTACTGTAGGCTACAAAGGATAGGAGGATAGGAGGTTGTCATTCCTTCTATCTTCACTACAATTTATATGTAATTGCACTACCATCCAGTTTCTTTGTGTACAAAACTATCCTCTTCTTTTTGAAGCAGTGTTGAATATGGAAATGAGCTTTTTAGTCGATTGCCTCGATTTTGATCAAATGTTCTCATCGAGAACGCTTACAGATGTTGGTTTTGTTGGTGTGATTATTTTTCATTTCACACATGTGCTTGGGTATAAAGATACTTAGTCAAAATTTCAGCCTTGTTTCATTTAGAAACTGAACAGAAAACTGAGGTTTATAATTTTTTTTAAGTCCTCTTCTGCCTGAAGGATGCATTTACTACTTATGGAAAAAAAATGAAATATGGTTAACTCTTGTCACTTGTAATTTTTTATTTTATTTTTGTTATTCTTTTTTGCCGCTTGAGTTATTTAAAAGGGCTGATAAATAAAATGTATTTCATTAATATTATTCATAGGCATTCATACTGTGGTTAACATACATTTTTGTACACTTGGAAAATGTTGAAGTATTTAAATATGCACAGATATAGGAATGTAAAAGATTTAACAAATAAAATGTATATTATATATATATATATATGTTTTATTATTTATGATTATTTATATTTAAATTCGTAAATGTAATGGAATAAAAAAAAAAAAATTGGAATGTTTGTTGTGTTACGTAATTTGCATAATTTATTCAGCAAATAAACAATAGTCTGCGCAATTCATTCTTGGCAAATTACTGCCATCAATTCCATGGGCGTCGGAACCATTGTATGTGGACCAATGATATGACTCACTCACTTTTACCGTCTCTTATTCAGTGCACGTTAGACATGTTATTTCCATTTTCTAATATTTTCTCTTTTTTATTGAAAATAAATGCCTTTCTGATCTCATGTGTAATGGGAAAAGGGAGTAGAGTGAGTCTGGTAAAGGCGAATTCGAACCCCGGGTCGATTTGCGTCAAAACTTTCTTTCTTGTGCCTTACCCTGACACTATTGCCACTGTGAATAATTTATTGTCTTTTGTAATTCTATCAGGCCCAACCAAAAGTTTAGTAAACAATGCAGTGTATTTGAACTTGAACCACCCGCATTTTTTTTGCTTCCGACGCCCATGATCAGTTCAGTCGTGCTTTTTAAATATTCTCTGACATTTGCTTAAACTGAGGTCCAAAATCTCTGAGGTTTACATAGCAGATGAAGGAAGTAGTGTCATTTAAATAGGACACTCCCTAACCTTAAAGTCTGATAACCTAAGGAAGATGATTATAAGAAATTGTGGGAGCCTTTTCTCTCATGGACTTGTTTGCTGAAATTAAAATTGCACAAAGTTTGCGTGGAGCAGAGAGTACACAGCCTGCGGGACGTATGTATGTGAGTCATCTAAAAACTTTCTGTAATAAGACAGCTCATCTCAGCGGACCCCCTACAGAAATAGAGTTGTCAGATACCTTATTGAGTGCTGAAATTCTTGGCACTTACCACACAAGGCTGGAATGATACAGGAAGCCACGAGGATAGATGGGACTAATTTTTTACGGTTTTCACTGTAGCTGCGAGCCTTGGATTGTGCAGATCCATCATTATTGTAGTGTGCTGTACTTTTAGAGGAGCCGCTGTCATCTGTGGCTGTTAAATTAGCAGGGATCTGAAATGCAGAATAAACAGACGTGTTTTTGCTATGACTCTGGCGACTGGGGAAATGTAGATTTGACATTACAATTGATGGCCTTTTTTGTCTGTCTCAAAGTGAGTTTTTTTTTCATTAGTAAAGTCTCAGTTCTTTGAATCCTGCACACACACACACACCGGATGAATCCATTTGTACTGCACTACTAAAAATGAAGCCCCTTTGTTCAAAGCATATACAGGAATATAAGAAACACATTTTACATTACAAATAGGTGGGGGCAAACATGACATTGGGGTAGGTCATAACATGCTGACATAAATAAACACTGAAAATGCTAAATATTTGGCAAAACTAAAAAAAAGTTGATGCAACCACATTGATGTTTCCTCATTCATACATTTACCTTAATATTATCATGTAATCTGAATTTAAATATTTTAGTAGTGGAAATTTAGCTAGCTATAACTAGCTAATTCAGCAAATGCTACTGAATGATGGCAACAATGCTTTGATAACATAGCATAGCATAGCAATTGCTGAAAGAGTATGTCGTTTTCGAACATTTAACATATACCTGTTCTCAAAGCTCATGATCCACTTGTCAAAAAAACATTCTTCTAGTATAGCAAAACATTAAACACTAAATCTCCAATTTAACATTAATCTTGCACAAAAAACATTAAATAACACTTCATTTTAGCATTTACTCTCCCTTTCATGCCATGGCATAGCATGCTGGGAAATAGCCCTGTTTCAGGTAAATTTAAGTTTGTCCAAATGAAAAGTCACAAGTTCATAGAACTCAAAACAATTAAACAATTCAGATTACTTAAAAATGGGTCAGTTTCGTTAACTCAAAAGAAAAAGAAAGTCCTAAATACTAAAGTTAATCTAATTGAACTAATTTGTTTAATTTGAGTTGGCTCTACTCAAACCAGTTCATTATTTTGAGAGATAGAGTTTGCAGTGAAAGCAATGACGTATATCTAAACATACATGATACGTTCAAAGTACATATAAACTTAAATAACAATGTAGAAGTCTACTTCTACAAATAAGATAATTTTGTTTACACAGCCTGTACACTATATTAACCCCTTCAATGACCCTGCGGTCATTGGAATGGACATCACATGTTTGTTTTTTTGTTTAAACCAATACAATTTCATGTTTTTATAATATGAGTATTGCCTGGTTGATCCCTGAGCAATCAAATACAATGACAAAATGACTGATGATCAGATCAACATCTGATTGAGATTCATTACATAAGACAGGCATGACTAAACATAGACAGGATGATGAGGAGCTCCTTTTATTTGCTAATTGTAATACAGTTCTTAGTTCAGGGGACGAAGGCCTTCTGAAGCAAAGCGATGCGTGTAAGAAAAATATCCATATTTAAAACTTTATAAAGTAAATGATCTAGCTTCTGGCGAATCACCTTCTGTATTCAACTTACAAATCATGGGATAATTTTCATTTTTGGGTGAACTAAAACTTTAATAGTATCAACTGATAATATTCAAGTTAATTAGTAGAGCTTTCATGATCTTTTCTTCTTTTTCTTTTTTTAAAGTTTAATGTCCTAAGGACATCAGGTGTTAAAAGATATCAGCAAGAATCTCATTAATTAGTTGTGTGCAAGGTTGTAAAATGTGTTCAAGCATTTCAAAGATGAAATACTGAACTATGGACATTATTATGAACACAAATGTTTATTAATTAATAATAGTGTGAATATGTTTTTATGTCTTCAACGTTTTGACCATAAACTGTCATTTAGTTTTCCATTAGTTTAAGTGAACTAACACACACACACACACACACACACACACACACACACACACACACACACACACACACACACACACACTCACACTCTAATGGCTTGGTGCTTTATGCACACAATCATTTTTATTTTATTTTTAAACCAGCAAATACACACAGACATATATACACATACTAAGATCAACCACTGGAACCAAAAAAATTATCAAAAAAGTTTTTAGAGACTTCATCCTATCATTTGACCTTTTTTCTATATTCTTTATGCATTGCTCATTGTTACAATATCTGTTTTCTCTTCAAAATCTTCAAGACCATTTCGCATACTGTATATATTTAAACTCTAGTTCATACGTATGGTTAAAAGTTAATGAATTTTATGTTGAATCAGTCCTGGTGTCCATTGGTCCACAGGTCTAAATATTTAATATATTATCTTATTAAATATCCAGACATATATAATTAGAGAATATGTCTTGAAAATAAGTTTTAAACTTAACTTGAAAAAGCTTTTTATTTTCTTTTTTTTTTAAAAATCTATTATTTTTTTAATGCTGTTAGATTCATCCTTTAAACGAGAAGCAACTATTTACACAGCGTTTTTTGGTTTGAACCAGAGGTCCCAGCTTTGGCAGCATTAAAGTCAGTACATAAAATGAAGAACTGTTGTGTAACAAACAGACACAGATCTAATTTAAGCCCAATACCAACAAAATTAAAAGGCATCTGGATAACAAAGGTTGTGTCATTTATGAAGAGTAAAATATGCCTGACTTAATCTTTTAATCCATCATGTGCCAGATTTATCTTTTCTAAAAAAAAAAATAATAATACAAAAAAGTACTTTTAAAAGCTTACACATCTACTTTCAGAGACAGCACAGTCATCAGCCTTTTCTGTTTGCTCTTTTCTCCCGTCCCCTCTACAGGTGGTGAGGTGCCCTACACGACTTTGGCTACAAGGATGATGATGGGGGTTTGGTGGCTTTTTGCTCTGATAGTCATCTCCTCCTACACAGCAAATCTGGCTGCCTTCCTCACCATCTCCCGCATTGAGAACTCCATTCAGTGAGTACACGCTTTTATACAAAGTGTCATTCTTGCAGCTAGCATCAAACACTGTAATCATCCTCACAATAACAAAACAACAAACAAGTTACAGCTTTCAGACTTATGTCTCACTTGAATATGCTGTGTAGTTTAAGCATTACTAACAAAGACAAGAATTTCCGGGAGCATTGATTAGATTTGGATAGGAACTGTGCTAATTGAGCAGCATTCTTCAAGTGAAAATATTTGTCCTGTTCATAAGCTACACAAAAATAAATTCAAAAAGAACAAATCAAATTCTAATATAGTCACAAAACACACAATTCCAAGCTGTGTGTAAATGGACCTCAGCACGGTTTCATGGTGCTCAGACTTCTGCTGTGTGTGTGTGCGTGTGTGTGTGTGCGTGTGTGTGTGTGTGTGTGTGTGCCTATTTTTGGGGACAATTTGTACTAAAACTAAAAACAGGAGTAGATAGCCAAGCAAGCGTATGTGTGGGTGCGCGTGTTTGTGTGTTCTGGTGTTCATAATCCTGGTATATATGGATTATGAGGGCACAAATGTGTTTAATGACATACGTATCACTTCCTGTGTCCCCGTAAACCAAAAAAAAAACATAAGAGTGTGTTTTCTTTGATGGGTAGGTTTACATCATAGACTGTATAAAAATATGGACGTTGTGTCTGTGACGTCACCCATAGGATTCTGCAGAGCGGTTTTGAAGCATAAAGTAGGGTCAAGCTGGCGTTGCCATCTTGGCAGCGCGTCATCTACCGTCACTCCCGGATAACAGAAAATGGGCAAAGAGGCGGGACGTGGGCGGGGCTGAGGTGATGCAATTACTAACAAACAACAGATAAATGGCTACACACCTGCCACTCAAAGTGGCCACGCCTTAATTATGCAGAACTTTAAGGCTTTATATAATGTAAGCGAATGAGTTTCAAAAAATTCACCCCCACCAGAACTAGAATTTGTACCAGGCTTTAAACATGTTTTATTATGCTGTAAATTTGGGCATTTTAACATGGGGCTCAATGAGATTCTGCTCCTTTTTTGGAGCATGTCCCTAGTGGCCAGTCTATGAACTGCAGTTTAAGTCACTTCCGTATTGGCTTCAAGAGAAACCGCGGGATGTTGCCGCTTGGTTTACATACATACAGAAATTAATTCTGTTCAATACCATTACACCACCTCAAACTAATAGTGTACTTTTATTTAAATAACAAAGTCATTTGATTCCTTTATAACATTCTTAATTAGTTTTTAATGCTTGACAAGACTAATCACAAATTCCATATCCGCCTTTCACATTTTTGTTTGTTTTGTTTGTTTGTTTTAACTACTATTTATAGAAATGTCATTCTTGACTCTTGAATGCTAATAACAGAAGGCCGTCATTTTTATAACAGGAAATGAAATGTTCCACCTCATCATAAATTACATTTAATTATGACAAACACTTCAAAAATCACCTTAAAACATAAAAAGGACCCGTCTCTTTGCTCTCAACTCGGCAGAATGAATTACCACTGCAGAGATGTCTGACGTCATTCTCACTGGAATGATAGATCTAATTGTGCCACAGGAAATTAATACAAGGAGTTTGCATGCCTGCAGGAGATCTTCTACACACACACACACACACACACACACGCTTGTAGATGTGGCTTACGAGGACTATGGTTTTTATACTATACAAACCTGTTTTATTAAAATTATAGTTTTTTTTTTATTTATTATTAGGCCTATTATTATTATCAAATGTCTATATGAAATGCAGTGTTTATAAATCAAATAAAAAAATTTAAAAATCTCGTAAAAAAAGAACTAAAAAAAAAAAAAAAAGAACTAGTAAAAAAATAACGCAGATTAATCCATTCACTTTGAACTTTGACCCTGAGCTGTAAAATGAAGGAGGGAGATGAGAATGTGTTGCCTGGATCGTTGATTGGAACATTTACTTTAAAAAATGGAAGTGTTGATAAAAATAAAGTCGTCTGCAATGTCCTCAGCAAAGGAATTTGCATATCACCGGAGTTCGTCCACTTTAAAGTACCACATCAATGCAAAGTATCCAGGAGCTAGCGTATATCTGGAGGTACGACCTAGGAACTCTAGCAGTCAACGTCATCTTCAAACCACAATGGAGCTAACACTGAAACGCAAACTTAGCAAATCTGTATGTGACCGACTGAGCAATTCCCTTGCTAAATGGATCGCAATGTCCTGCAGACCAGTTTCCTTGTATGTACAGTGGAAAAAAATCATCTTCCTGAAGCACTTTTGAATTTATTTCCTCAGCATATTAGGTCATATTGTTGATTGGTATGGCCAATATTTGAACAGTCAAATTAATAATAAAAGAGTTTTTGAACAAATGCTGATTATTCATTGATTCATGTTGACCTGGAGAGCTGTCTGATTTATTAAAATGATTTCATTTACACTTGGGCACATAAATGTATCTCCGCAAAATAGATACATACAATACATTTGGCTAAAATCTCATGGAATTAAACAAAGTTCACACCGGCTATTTAATACAATATTGGCTGAGATTCACACCTCACCTCAAATACATAAAACTTTGGCGAGCGGTGAATTTTTTAACTGGGTATGCTGGGTGGATATATAACTTTTCTTGAATAAAAAAAATGCTGTACTTATTTAAAGTCAGAATTCAAATGGGTTCTTTTTTTTTTCCCCAATAGAAAGCAAATTTACACTGTCTACATCGTTCCCTATCCCCTATATCATGCAACGTCAACTGGTGGCCCGCGGGCCAAATCCGGCCCGCCAGAGATTTTTCATCCGGCCCCCAGAATAACACTGAATTCAGGAATAGAAAAGTTTAGGGCAGGTCCGAATACCATTTTTTGCGCTTCGAAGGTTCGGTAGTAATGAACATCAACTATTGGAAGCTTCGGAGAGAGGGGGTGAACATATTTTTCTTACTAATAAAGGCAGGAATCTATGTCTGTATGTCCGTTTGCATTATTATTATTTCGAGAACTGTTCATCCAATCGACTTCACAAGGGAGTCCAGTGTCGCATTTGGTGCAATAGGCCCTATAGATGGACACGCGAGACGCGACACATTCAGAATTAATAAACTTTTAGTAAACTACAGCCAGAAGCACGAGCGGGAAGCGGCGCACCTCACGCAGGCAGGGCTTATACTCCGAGAACGGACACTGCACTAGTGATATAAAACGCACACACACAGGTCTGTTAAAGGGTTACCTCAGCGATTAGCATTAAGCTTAGTATCAGTAGAAACCCCGGAGTATATTCAAATTATCGTACTTTCCCCCCTCATATGACCATGAGACGAGATAATTATGTATTTTATTTCTGGAAAAAATCCTCCGATGACGCAAATATCGTCATTTTGCGTCATCGGAGGAGTTTTTGGCCAGAGGCTAAAGACTACAGCCAGCAGAGGGCGCTATTTCCACATGTTTTCAACAGCACACTCACAGCACTCGGCTAGCGGAGCTGCTGAGATTCATGTAAACGGAGCGGTGGAGAGCAAAGTGAGTGTTTTAACTTTTAAAATGAACTTCCTATGAAAGTTAAGCTTCCAAAGACATGGACTGAACACGCGACTGATCACGCGCTGTGAATGCAACGCAGCCATGAATCCCGCGATTACCTCAGTTCATGTGATGAATGTAATCCGATCCTGCTGCGACGCTCAATCAGCTCGCTTGGCACATTAATTGGCACATTAAGGGTAGATTTAAATTAAGAAAAACTAAATTTAAATAAAGAAAAAACGAAATTTAAATATAGAAAAAAACGAAATTTAAATAAAGAAAAAAGGAAATTTAAATAAAGAAAAACGAAATTTAAATAAAGAAAAACGAAATTTAAATTTAGAAAAAATGAAATTTAAATAAAGGAAAAACAAAATTTAAATAAAGAAAAACAAAATTTAAATAAAGAAAAAACTAAATAACTAACTAAAAAAAGTAATTTAAATAAAGAAAGTTAAATTAAAAACGAGATTAATTTAGATTGATAATAACGGGTAAAACTGCTAATACATTTTGTTTCTATTATTCTATTTTTCCACAATGTCAAAGCAACAAAACACAAGCTCAGACATGCACTTCAGTCCATACAAACTCCGCTGTTCTGCGCTCTATCCAGAGAACACTCCCGTTGCTGGAATACGCGTCGGTTCTATTTCTAGCATGCACGCGTTTTCCAGTGTGCAAACTCCAACCTGTTAAATATGGGAGCCGAAATAAAAACAGACACGCCACGCAGCTGAGACGCTCACGCAGCCAGTGTGTCGCCGGCCTTATTCAAGCGGGAATGAGAACCGTTTTGGGGTCAATACACAATCAAGAAAATACAATAGTCGTTTGGATATTTCATCCCCTTTTATTGAAGGAGCATAAATATATTTAATCTGGGTTACCGTATCATATAGGGTAATAGGAGGAATATTAATATATAGCCTGGAGACATCTCTCAGAACTCGGTGCTCCACCCTTTTAAGGTCAAGGGCAGGGGGCACTACATACAATTCAAATTTAATTTTATATTACGAGTATCTGGCCCTTACAGTGTCTGCAGAGAAAAATTCTGGCCCTTGGACAAATATAGTTGATGACCCCTGCCCTATATATTGCACTGTGCCATTCACCATGTAGAAAATAGTAAATGTGTGATCAAGTGACCAAGTTCAGCCTCAGCTTCAGCATCTATTTATAATGTAGTGGTCGTGGCTTCAGATTCTAGATTGCATTTGATTGGACAGAAAATCTGATGAGAAGCTGAAGTGCAGAGTGATGTCATCATTATTGCTCCATATTGGCGGGAGTAAGAGACTGTGCGTTTTTGAACACTTATATCTTCTAAATGTGAATTTTGTCATTTATTTTGGAGCACACTAGCTTATGGAGAACCTTAAGGCAACCATACTAAAAGTCAAAAAAGTTCCGATGCTTATATTTACCCTTGCACTTTCAAACTTAAAGCAGGGTGAAGTTATGAGGTTTTACCGGCAGTTTGAGGATCCAGTGAAGTTGCAAGATTTAGTCACAAGCTCTTTTTAATAAGTAAGCAAAACCCACAGCAGACTTAAAGGGTGACCAATAGTAATGATTTGGAGATGATACTAGGTTTCCGCCCGACAGCGACGATATACACATTTTAATTTTTTAAGTATTTAAGCTTTGCAAAACAGTTAATACCAGATTTTGGTTTAGTGCACTTGTACAGTGCAAATGATACACACAAATCCATTTCGAGTCACTGTCTCCTCCCAGTATGAGATGTCGCTAATCAAATGCGCTTATCAGGCTAATCAGATTCACCGGTTCCCAGCAGTCATATAGTTGAACTCACATGTGGTTAATCAAATTCAGCGATGACTAGCAGAGATAGAGTTCATTGTGCTTGTAACAGTCCTCGTCATATATCCATGTAGGCGATTTGGGGAGGGGGTGTTACTAGGGAAAATGATACTATTTAGTATTTATTTTTTCAAGATCACAGTTTGTTTATTTTTCTTTGCATAGATTATCATTAATGAGCCTGTGCTTAGATCGCTTGATTCTAGCTCTATGCACCTAATTAGGATTTCCATAAATTTAAATGTATTATCTTTTAATGTGTAGACGATGGCAGGGTCATTACAGAAATAATTACAGCCTAAACTCCGCACCCAGGGGTCTGTTGTATTTAAAATACACAATTCAGTCAGGAAGAGCTGAAAGATTTATGAGACCAACTGGGTGGTGGGGTGAGTTCACAATTAGATAGTTTTGTCTTGAGAGGAGTTTTATTGCCTAATAGATTTAAAGTCGGTACAGTTTGTTTAGTATCATATTCTTTTGTTGCTGTGAGAATTTTAAGCCCGATGGATATGGGACAAAAAGAGTTCATCAGTCTCTTTTTATTGACTTTACTGATCCTAACCCAGTGTTAATTAAATCAGAGCAACATCAACTTATCGACAACTCTCACTTACCCCACATAGCTCTTAACCAGTTAACACAAAATCTATACATTCACTCGTTTCATTCATCAGGCTGTTCCTCAAGGAATTCAGACGGACACTTTGTACTTATTTGATATTGAATGCGTTTACGAGAAACTTTTGCAGCAAGGCTGAATTGTGAGGTACATATCAAAGCGCAAATCATTGCCTGCAGAGTCAAATTGAACAGTGGAAATGTAATAGTTTTTAATTTTGTCTTCCATTATGCGCTGGCACCGTGATGGCTCAGATTCAGCTGTAGATGTTTAGAGAAAGGATTTATTATCTTGTGAGTGAGGAAAACACTTCAGTTGTAACTTGTTTGTGCTGATTGCTTTTGTTTTGAGTGATTTGCATGACTGTGCCACTGATTTTCTGGATGTAATACAGCTTAGCAAAAAACGAAACACGTCACTGATGTTCACTTTTATCCCAAAACAACATGAAAATGCCATTTAATTTGCTTTTTTAACAAAGAAATGTAACAAAGACTGTTCTGCAGCTTTAATATTTAAATCTGACTACAATGTGCCCTTGTAAGGAAGTGCATTTGAATATTCATGCATATTGGTAAATCAGCTTAGAAATATAAAAATGGTTTAGGAAACAGATTGTACAACGGCTCTGTATGTGTCGGTTTTCAACATGGCTGTGAGATGCGTCCATCTGTGAAGGTGAAGGAGGGCCAGGCTACAGACTTCTTGAGATGTGTTTTTTTCTACACTCACGGTTTGCCTGCGGTCTGGCTAGTCACAGTCACTTGGTGCCACAGATGACAGTTTTCCTGGGCATAGCAAAGAGATCAGCTAAGCATTTGAATGCCGCCAGATGGTCACCTATAAAGGGTGTGAAAAAGCGGATACACGGATAGATTGCTTTTCTTAAGGCTAATTGACTTTTGCTGTAACAAGAACACATTGCTGCCCTGCAAATGTTTCACTAGTATTAAAAATTATAGAGGTAGTATAAACTACAGTCTAACTGAATCTATAAATATTGTAGATCTGCCAAACCACATTCAGCCTACTTGTTTAACACTGAAAGACTTTTAGTGCATGATATTCAGCTTTGAGGTATTCTGTATGCTAGTGTACTACTAAAAGTAGATGGATGTGTTTCAAATTTGCTGTGAAACCTAAAATAATTATGACTCATCCTGTACTATACAGATTATCTCTGATCCGATACTCTCTCTAGAATGAGAATGTATTGGATAGCAATTGGGTTGGATTAAGGGATGTAGAATATGTGGTTTATAAGTACAAATAATCAATATCCAATAGTGAGAATTGGACCATAAACTAAAGGGTTACCAAATATTATATTTTTATTTATTTATATATATATATATATATATATATATATATATATATATATATATATATATATATATATATAAATATATATATAAACACTTAAATACCCTAAAGTTTTTAATATATATATATATATATATATATATATATATATATATATATATATATATATATATATATATATATATATTAAAAACTTTAGGGTATGTAAGCGTTTTTTTATGCTTTTGAAAGAAGAATGCTTATGATTACCAAAGCTAAATTAAAATACAGCTCAAAAACAGAGTAATACATTAATATTCTGAAATATAATTACAATTTAAAATAACTGTTTCTATTTTAATATATTTCCAAATCTTATTAATTCCTGTGATGGCAAAGCTGAATTTAAAGCACCATTTCTCCAGTCTTCAGTGTCTCATGATCCTTCAGAAATCATTTTAATATGCTGTTAAACTCAGTAAATGTGCTCAATAAGCATTTCTCAATAAGCATATTGTCAATGTTGAAAACAATGTGCTTGTTCAAAAGAAAATAATTCATTTGAAATATAAATGTTTGTAACATGTCTTTACTTTTGATCAATACTTCACTTTCAATTTAATACAACCTTGCTTGATAAAAGTTTTAATTTCTTAAAAAAATTTCTAAGACCCCGAACGAAACTTTGAACCATAGTGTATATATTATTGTGGTGAGGTGGGCGAGCGAGAGACGTGGGAGGAGCGAGTGGGACCGGTGCGTGATTATGAATGATTCGCTCCTCCCGTCTCTCGCTCGCCCACCTCACCACAATTATATTATAAATGCATGTAAATATTAACAAATAATTGTAAGCATTGCATTGAAACAGAAAAGACAAAAACAACAATTTATGTTATTATTATTAATAAGTATTAATAATTGTTATTCAATATCAAAGTCAAAGTTTATTGTGGAGTCAAGTTCTGTTATATGTTCTGCCCAAACTTTTTTAATAAAAAGGTTTTAATAAGAAATACATCAACACATGGGCGAAAACTGCTTTTAGTGCTGTTTTACTAAGTGACCCACAGAGTAGACCACAAAGATGAAGGACATGCATTAGCATTGAAAGTGTAATGTCACAGACCGGACCTGCATTGCTCAGTAGCCCTGCGGTGGTGTTTTATAGAACTGCGGTCATTTAAACGGCTATTCTCCATGCAAATGACACCCAACACATAACCATAATTCTTAGGGAGGGGTGGGGATTAAGTGCCGAGATTAATTGGGAGCAATAAAAGATTAACGTTTGTAGGCAAGTTCATTAAACCTTCAAAGGGTGCTACCAGAGTTAAGTACTAGAAGAAGATGACAGCTGTCTGATGTAATAATATTTGATAAATTAGAGGTCAGTCTGACTGTCAGTGTGAATCTCGACGACACCAACCCATGAGCCCAGCCAGCTGTCAGTGACGTACTGCTCGAATGTATAGAAACATTATTATATAGTGGATCATGTTGAATATTGATACAATGCAAAAGCACTCATTTGTATCCTTATCAATTTTCTAAATGAAGTGAGACTTTTAAAACGCTTTGATGAACTGCAGTGTTTTGATGCTGGCGTGAAGGGAAACTGAGAAGGCTTCATCTTTATTGTGTTTTCCAATTATTTGCTTAATGTAAATATTACTGCAGGGAATTAATGTCCCTTGGTTGGCTAACTTTTAATTAGATGTAAGATATTAACACAAATTGCTGAATAAACAGTATTCGACATAACATAAGTGGGTGAGCGTCTGTGCAGCGGAGCTGCTGGATAGATTTATACTCCCTTACATTGGCACAATTAAGCTCAAACGTGTGAGTATTCATGCATTCACTTTGTAGATTTTGCAAATAATGTTTTAATCGTTAAATTATTGTGCCCCCAGGCATCAACCTAATAATGTCGTTTCTAAATAGTTTTGATTTTTAAATGTTTATTGTTCCCCTACAGGTCACTGCAAGACTTGGCAAAGCAGACAGACTTGCCATACGGCACGGTTCTGGACTCCTCCGTCTACGACCAGGTCCGCAGTAAAGGCATGAACCCTTTCGAGAGGGACCCGATGTACTCACAGATGTGGAGGATGATCAACCGGACAGGAGGAGCTGAAAACAATGTGGAGGAATCAAAAGAAGGCATCCGGAAGGTAGGATGCTCGAGGCGCTGTGACTACCGCCACCATTTATCTAATTGCAGTGCTTAACTAAGCGACGGTTTGTGAAGATAGCGCTAATGTTCTCTGAATAGAGATATCAAAGCAAAAATGCGCTAATGTGAGTTAATGGTGCTTGAGTTATGAGTGATTTAACTCTGAGAATTCCCCCACTGAATTCCCATACTAATTAGATGCGGGTTAATGCCTTATTTGTTAACCCGCAATTTTTTATTCCTCTCTTCCAAGCGTGTTTTCGTTTGGAATATTAAACGAGCTCGAGCACTGCAATTAAAAAGGCTGGTGGGCAAGTGAAGTATGAAGGCAGAGAAGCTGCGCCGCCTTCAGATCTTGAGAGAATACTAAAGAGTAAATGGCTGACTAGAGTGTTTTGTTAATATGATATCATCTCACAGGTGTTCGGTTAAATATTGTATGACAAGGTGACACCTCGGTCTTGCCAGAGGCATCACCCTCCTTCAGCCTCTCCTTCCTTTGCCTCTTCTGTTCCGCCTGCCTGTCTCCCTCAGTAGCGTGTAGGCTTCAGAGCGCCCCCTAGTGACCTGCTTCTGGAGTTTCTCTCGTTATTTATGACCATGACATGATTTACATTTGGACCATTTAACAGATGCTTTTACCCAAAGCCATTTACAAAAAGTGCTTCAGCTTTTACATATGATGCCGTTTAGATTATTGTCAACAGATTGTTGCCGTACAAATCCCGTAACTAATAAACAAGCAACCATATCATTTTTTTCCCAAGTATACTTTTGCAAGCAACAATGCACGGAAATTTTGTATTTTAAATGTAAAATGCTAATGTTGAGCTGCCATTAATTTGTGAATACATTGGGTATTCCATCACTTGTCATCAATGCAATAATATTAAAACTCCAACAGCATTTAAAATAGGATGTAGGTGTACAATTATGCAAAAATGCCTCAAAACAACTCTATTCTCTACAGAGACGATTTTGACTTTTTTGTGATCAGAACAGTGATCTTAATATAAATCATGAACTGGCTTTTGACAAATAGAGGTACATATTGTACTCTACAACAATAATGTGTTTAAGAATACACAACAAAGGACAAAATATTTATTTTCCATATCTAAAGAAAAAAGTGGCGGTTTCTTGGTAACAGAAGCCTCTCTGGCTCTCTGACATTTCTTCTTCTCATTTATTACATAAATAGCCTCGCAGACTTTTCGCAGGCACAAGCAAATGTTCTTCATAGAATTTTCAGACAAAAATTTAAGTTGTCATCATTTAGTTATTGACTTTCTTCCATGAAACAACAAAGAAATTCAGGAAAATGTCAGCGCTTCTGCATACAGTGATTGAGGAACAGGGTCTGTCGAGCTAAAAAAAAAATCACCATAAAAGTAGCCCATATAATTTATTTGTCTTCTATAACCATACAGAAATACTTTGTTTACATGTAGAAAAAAAGCTAAAATTAAATAAATGTTTGGAACAATGTGACAGATTAAATTATATTTGTATTTTATAATACAAATATAGTAATATATTTGGTTATAAATGTTTTTCGCATAATGCTTGATGAGTTTGATTGACAGCTGTGTTAGGCTATTATGTGTCAGGCTGTCTCAGGCTGGTTTCACACTTCACGCGGTAGCAGAGCGTAAGCAGCGCAGATTTTTTTCACCGCCCATGTTAACAGATTAGAGCATTCAGACCGCACGCAGAGGCGTCGCGGCAGCGCGTCGCAGAGCAGAAGCAGCAGTGCCACGACCGTTTTGCCGCAAAGTCAATTCTTACCACGCTGAATTAAAGCCACAGTTTATTGTTCTGACCAAACTTGACCCAATTAACATGAAAACTAACAAATTTCACCATGAAATCATGTTGTGAAGTGTTCCCTGTGTTTTACAATCACCATATAACATCCAGCGCTGTGAAAATAATTAATAAAATACACAAAAACACATCACTGCCTGAAGTTTTTGCCCAAACTTCAGAGCCCCGTTTAAATTATTAAAACTAGAGGCTTATCTTAACTTTAAGGTTACTTTTATCATGTAAGCTACCTATATACAGCATGTTATATGCATATGTGTTTGGGACAGAGGGGATCATGGTCGCCATTTGCAGCGGATATGCTGCCCATCATTAATCAAACACGAGACAGACGGGTCGGAGAAGATCACCGGAAAAAGTGACCAAATAGACAATATTCGTCTTTATTTGCAATTTCAGCTGCCATTGTGAAAGCACAATGGGCACGCGCTGCTCCTGCTCTCCATACGCACTGCTTCTGCGCTGCCACTGCACTGCTTGCGCGGTTAGAGGTAAGACTTTTCAATTCCAAGCGTAAACACGGGAACACACTATCAGGAACTGTCAGTAGTGATAGTGTAGGGGTAAGGTGCGTGGCATTAAGTTTTGACACCATCCGCCTTTTGCCGAACTCGCTCTTCTTCTTTTTCCCATCACATATCAGATCGGAAAGGCGTTTATTTTCAATAAAAATAAAGAAAATATTTTTCAAGTGAGGTTGTAGCTACAGTTTTGTGTTATGTTGATAGCGACACTGACTGGGCACATTCGTGACTGAGACGTGGTAGTTTTATTTATTTATTTTTTATTTCGTTGTTTTTTTTTTCAATGGGATAAAAAAAAATACAATTAAAATGACCTGAATATTTAGTCCGTCCGTTATTTTACCTGATAGCACAGGTGTAATTTGCGGGTAATTTGCATGTATGTCCCCACCACTGCACAACACTGTAAAAAAATCCAACTTTTGTTTTGTATGACAAATTCAGCTTTTAAAGTTTATTCAACTATTTAACATGAAAAAAGTTGAGCTAACTCAAACAAATAAGTTGAGAAAACTCAAAAATGTTCTGCAGCTTTTTGCCATAAACTTTTAAGTTTTCTCAACTTTTTTTTATTTTTACATTGAATCTACTCTCATTCCCACCAACCCATGTGTGAAAGCGCCCGCTCACTTTTTCCTAGGCCCGTCCAAAAATAAAATTATGCCTACGCCACTGGGGTGAACTATCCCTTTAAAGAATCAAAGAACAGCCGCAGAATTTGTTGAGTAACAGCAGGACTTGTCGCAGCTCGTGGGATTGATAATAAAGGAGTGTCTGCACACTGGACAAACATCTGCTCTGATTTCCCCAGCAAATATTTACGATGTTTATTCTCAATTGTATTCATCTCTTCTCTGAGCTAGTCATGTGCTAATGCTGAAAGCCCCTGTTTGTCTCATTTTTCAATAATAGGAGCAGACTGGGAGTTTCAGTTCTGTGCTAAGGAAGATACTTTCATAATTCATGAGCGGAGCATACAAGATTTCTATTTTTATGGCACATTTTCACCCACATTGCAAAACATTAATACTTTCACTCAAGATGAATGTGTTTCATGAATTTTCATAGGTTTTATAAAGTGTAAAAAATGAGCTGTCCCTGGACTGAAGATGAAAAAACGAAGGCAACAGTTTGCATGTCTTTTTTTATTTAATTTGTTTCCTTTATTGTTTTAAGTTCATCACTTGACTAAACTTAGAATATGTAGTTGCCATGACTCAAAATCTATCATGTAACAATTATCTTTTTATATTGAGTGACTATAAGGAGAACTTTTATTAAGTTATAACTAAAATATGTCTCTTATGCTAATTGTTTATTTTTCATTATTGTTTTAATTTGTTCAATATTAGCGAATTTGACTGAACCACAAAGTGCTATAATCAAGTATATGGTTGTAACCAGGGCTTGACATTAACTTTTTTGCTCACCAGCCACTGTGGCTTCCAAAGTTACTAGCTACTCAGCATTTTCACTGGCCACAATTTTGCTGTTTGGAAATTACATTTTATATGATTTAAGTTGACTTTGGCATTATTAAATTACTTGATTTTGAGTCATTTTACTTTTTAAGATTTAAAACCCTTTCAAACTTTCAAATGTAGAGTGACCACTAAATCAAGACTACATTGTATATCAGCTCAGCTGGTATGAGCGTGTGGGCAATAAGAGCATAGGCTAATATGAGAAATTTAATATGAGATGAGTTATTTTTGTTAGGCTAAAGAAGCAAATTACAAAAACAATATTACATTTTTCAGATACAGTAGATTTATTTAATATGTATACATTTATTTAACATCTGTAGTTGTTTGATTAACAAGGTATTTAACTGGGCTGCTGAATGCATGGACGTAATATTCTGACACGTATCCAGTTATTACCCACCTGTTTGCGTACACTTAAGCCATAACTGACTGTGTTCACGCGAGATACTCCACGGACATTTTGACATCAGTGTGTGCATGTATTTGACTATTCAGGCGCAAGGAGAGAGAGAGCGCTTCTGTTGTGTGTCATTCTGTGCGATTCCGCCTATCCCGCTTTCACTAACGGCAAGTTAATCGATAAAGAATTGTATTTGAATTGTAATTTTGTGATACGACAGTCTTGGCATTTAATTTGGCTGTAGGCTGAAATTATATTCAGCCCGCCAATGTGGCTAGTGGGAGTGGCTGCCTACCCGCTGAAATCTACCCGCATTTGGCGGGTTGGCGGGTGTTAATGTCAAGCCCTGGTTGTAACCTTTCAGAATATTTTCCAGTGACATTGTATCCTTAAAGGGATAGTTTAAAATAACCCTATGATTTACTCACCCTCAAGTCATTCTAGGTGCATATGGCATTATTCTTTCTGGCAAATACATTCAGAGTTATATTAAAATATGTCCTGGCTCCACCAAGCATTGTAATGGCAGTAAATGATAGCCCACAACATGAAGCCATTCATCCATTATAAAAAATTATTGTAACTGCTGTGATTATGACGCCAGACATACCGTTCTAAACCGCAAGAGGCGTTACACTTTCTTCATAAGTTGAATACAGAAGGCGGTCCACCGGAAGTTAGATATTTTACTTTGTAACGTGTTAAATATGGATATTTTTCTTACAAAAACCAGTCAATTCGCTTCAGAGGGCCTTTATTAACCCCTTGAAGCCGTTGATTACTTTTATAATGGATGGATACACTTTGTTGGTCTTCAAATTTTGGGCTGCCATTTACTCCCATTATAAAGCTTGGAAGAGCCTGGACAATTTTTTGTATAACTCTGATTGTATTCGTCTGAAAGAAGAATGTCACATACACCTAGGATGGCTTGAGGGTAAGTCAATTATGGGATAATTTATTGAGTGAACTATCCCTTTAAATTAATCTTAAACTACATCATATTACAACAATAGTCCACGACTAGGAAATCAAATGTGGATGTATGAAGGAGGCTTTGGCCTGGAAACTGTAGCACTAGGAGAAGGACGTGAGAAGGTCTGCGTCCTAGGAAGACATTTTTCAGGTCATAAGCTGAGATATCCCCATTATGTCTAGCTCAGTCCCCATCGGAGGAGAATTTTGTACATAGACCATTAGTTGACATCAAAACATGATGGAAAGAGGGGAGCGGGAGGGGGTGTGGGGAAGGAGAGAGAGAGAGAGAGGTGCCTTTGACTGCAAACAAGACAGTCGATATAAGCCAGCACTAAAAGGATTTCAATCATATTTCACCATACACAGACTTCATTATCTAAGGCTCATATGGCCAGCATGGCCATTGCCTGAGAGAGAGAAGAAGACTCAGGCACAGAGGGAGGTGGGAGGAAGATGGAGGTAGATGGGAAGAAAGACAGATGAAAGAAGGAGTTTGCCCAAAAATGAAAGTTCTTTCATCGTTGTGTCATTCCAATGTATGACTTTTGTATGCACTGACAATGAATTGCTACTGAAGATTTGAAGCACTAAAAAGGACACAAAGTATCTTAAAATCTCACATATGGCTCAATATAATACTGTTCAAAAGTTTGGGGAGGGTAATCTTTTTATAAACAAAAATAAAATAAAATAAATATTCTTGTAAAATATTATTACACTTTAAAATAACAGGTTGTTTTATTTATTTATTTAAATACATTTTAACATGTTATTTAATTATTCAGCATTTATTTATTCAGTAAATATCTTTACTGTCACTTTTGATAAATTTAGTATATCATTGCCATATATATATATTCTGAATTCATGTGAAGGTTTACAGTATTTTAACTATTCACTACTGTTGTGACTGGATCATTGAATCAGTGAATTGAACTACCCAGTGATTCATAAACGAATCATTCAGATCGTATAGCTTCAGATGATTTTAAATATTTAGCATGAGGACCCCTTTTATGGAGTCTAAAGCTTTGGTTTCTTTTCATTGTAAAGTAATTGAATGGAAAACAGCAACCACGACTTGTTTTTCCACAGAAGAAATAAAGCCGTATGGATTTGAAACGATCAGAGGGTGAGTCATTGATGACAAAATATTCAAGTGAATTCTCATTATAGAGGGCATCTAATGATCTTTGTTTCGTTCATTCTCCATTCCCCAGATTCACACAAACACGCAATACAAAGAGCTGCGCTCTTCTCATTACACGAACACTTATTTATCATTTCATTCTCAGCTTGATCATTAGCACGTTGTCACACCGAACAGCACAAAACAGTGCAGTGCATGTGGGAAGTCGGACGGTGATTGTTTAAAAAGCGTAATGATGAGATTTGAGTCATCACCAGCTGAGGCAACGTGAGCGCATGAGGAGGCCTGCTCTTTGGGAAAGATTAAAACTCTTTAACACCTGCTTGGTGCGTTTGAGAAATTTCCACAAAGATCAAAGTGAGCCGCTGTGTTTGCGTAGAACTGTGTTTAGAGTCACAACGCTCATTGTGTGCACCTGCTCACCACTTATTACGAGAAACTGCTGTTGTCGATTTGCAAATATTTAGACCTTTGTTAATAGAGGTGTGAATTACTTTGTGTTAATCTCATCTTAATAAGAAACTGAGAGTGTTATGTTAGTGGTATTAAACTCTGATTTGAATCTAAGAGACAGTATTGTGAATGAGCAGTAAGAGAATTTGTTAAAGGGGCTTTCAAACTGACAGTGATTACATTACTACATTACATTCAGTGATTGCATTAAATGAATGCAAATTAATTAACAGCGATTAAAAAGGCCACCGAATATCTGTGCTTTTGGTAGTTGCTGTTTCCAGTTCAGCCACTGTATCCAACTATCAGGTGTTTCATTCAGACTAAAAAAATGACATCTTTTTAAAATGACACATAAATGCTTTTGTCAAGAATGTTTTAATGAATATCTAAAAATAAAAAAACTGCTTTATTTTTGCTTAATGCATTCTGTGAGTGTTTCATTAAAAAAAAAAAAAACATTTTGAGCAAAAAGTGGAGAAAATCATGTTTTTATCAAAGCTTGCACAATCCTATACCTCGTCATGGGCCAGCATTTCATTCAGTAACATTAGTCAGTTTTGCTTTGTTTAATGTTGGTGATTGCATTATTTTCCATATGCATCTGCTTACGTATGCCATCGCTTGTTTCTGCTTCTTCTTCACATGTCTTTTGATCAGGAGATTCAGTACTCTTTCAGAAGATCATAGGGCCCCCCACCGTATGACAGTGAAAACAAAGAAAGCCAGAAATTTTCGTCAATGGCAGGGAAAGAGTTAAGAGTCTAATTGCAAGCACAATCTGTGTATTTTTACAGCCTGTGAACAGGTCAATCCCAGAACACATGATGTGTTTATCATTAATTTGTTGTTTTGTAGGGCAAAAGGGTTATATTCAGGCCCACACAGAACACCATAAGACAACTTGGTAGATTTCCTCAGAATTGGAATGTCTAGCTTTCACAGACTTTCACATTCTCATGTGTTTGATTATTAAATTACTTGACTGTTTTCCTTATGCTTTCATTTACTAATGTTAGTGTATTTTAACACAGTTTAACACGTTTTACCAAGTTTAATTCCGTATATTTTCCTCCAAAATCAGTGCAGAAAAAGCAAAAAGGGCCTGTCTAGGCCTGGAGACAATTTTTTTATCGGAAAAGCGGGAAATGGTAACGAAAATAGATTTTTGCCTTTAGCAATTCTTCATTAACAATGAATGATGCATGAATTCATTAACAACATGAATTAAATTTAATGTAAGTTTTTTGTGTAAACTTTTTACATATAAAATAATTTATAGCATTTTAAATGTTTTACTGTCACTTTTACTCAATTTAGTGTCCTTTAAAATAAATCTTACTGACTTCGAACAACAAGTATAGCCTATTATATTTTCTGTAACTCTTGTTTGAATTAAACTTAAATTAAATTAAATATATAAATACATTAAATATTCTTTATATCAGTCCTTATACTGCATCGACTCTCTGAAACCTATTCCACTCACAACGCTCATAGAGAGAGAGAGAGCATGGGAAAAAACTGATAAAAATAAAGGAACTTTGTACGTCAAAAGGGAGAGAGAGAGAGAGAGTGTGTGTAGAAAATGTGGAAGGGGAAGATAATTGAGACCGGACATCACAGGTAAGATTCAAATAAAGGAGAAGGAGAGGTAGAATGGAAATGCTGCTTTAACTGGAATTAGCCTAGACTTATCTTCTTCCTCCTGATAGATTTAGTGGAGCATTGTTGCTATAGGCATCTGATGAAATGAGCTGGTGTTAGAGCTTCAAGAGAAGGGGTGGACCAGAGAAAGACCCAGAGAGAGAAGATACGAGTTCAGAAAAGATAAGAGGATTGCAACAAAAAGAGAGAGAGAGAAAAAAAAAATTGGCGCTAATTGTGAAGCTGTATTTGATAGGTCTGATACGTATATGACATTAAATGCACCTGTATTCATATACAGCAATTTATTGAGCAACATAGAGAAAGATCCAATTGAGGAGGGTTGATCTAAAAGGAAATTAGGCCCCATTATCTGTCTGAACTTCGGGAAAGGCTAAGCTCAGAGTGCTGAATCTACTTGGCAGGACATCTGTCTGCTTGGAGAATATATTTTTTTACGAAACTCTTTACTCATCACTTGCTATCTCTGTCTCTCTTCACTCCCATCCTATGAGGGAAACTAGATTCTATTAGCGGTAATAAAACTGGAACATCATCGGCATACAGTGATGTAGTGCAGTCAAGTGCTTTTGCATGTCCGTACATGTTCCATGCTGCAAGTTATTAATTAAAGTGCTTTGAATTGCACACCTTATAACCGCATTATTATTTTACTCTAGCTCGTTGGTGACTGAGACACCGCTGCCTCCGCTTAGCTTTTCATTTTCACCACACCTCCATATATGCGCACGTCTTCTGTATCATTACAATGTGATTGGCAAGTTTCAAGACAGAGTATTGGAGCAATGGAAGTGATTATCAGCTGGTTTCTGATCAGATTGTTTGAAACCTTGATAGAAACTCAAGGTTTTTTGCATGCATATTTGACCACAAAGCATATAAGACCCCAGGTTGGAAACCAGTGTACTGACACTAAAGGCCCCGATAAAAGCGAAATTAAAGAACGACCTGATGTGGTCATTTCGTACAAAATCAAGCCTAAACGAAGTTCGTTTGGAGGTCGTTTTGGGAGTTCGAAACAGTTTGCCAAAGCGAACTTTCTGGAAAAGTTTGCTACATCTGGGAAACACCTTTGTACTACCAACGGTCCGTGGCGTTTACGTAATAGGTGGGTGTGCGCAGCGGCTCTGCTTTCTTTCACATGGAAATCTTTTCCTGTTCACTTGGCTTGTTCAGTCCGTCGAGTGAAAACAAGAACACACTGGAGAGCTGCTTTTATAGTAGAAAATGAAGTTGTACTTCTGATGAAACTAGACACTTGCACTGTTTACTTTTATGCTTTAGTAAAATCCTTATAGTTTTCACAAATTTGTTGTCTGTTTATGTTGTTATTAAGAGGAAAGCGTGCTGCAGATATTTACATGTTCTGAATTTCTGACGTTGGATTTTCGCTAACAGTATATCGAAGGTCACGTCTTTTGAACTTTGTTTTACCCCTAAGCGAAGAAAGAAAAATTACTTTATTGTGAGTAAAGGGATAGTTCACCCAAAAATGAAAATTATATGTTTATCTGCTTACCCCCCAGGGCATCCAAGATATAAGTGTCTTTGTTTCTTCAGTAGAACACAAATTAATATTTTTAACTCCAACCGTTGCAGTCTGTCAGTCCAGAGTCAGATTAAAAAAACATGCACAGACAAATCCATGTTAAACACTGCGGCTTGTGACAGCACATTGATGTCTTAAGACACGAAACGATCAGTTTGTGCGAGAAACCGAACCGTATTTATATAATTTTTTTACAACAGCCCTCTAATACAACAGCCTTCAGCGCTCGATCACTTCTGGTGATGTGGTTGAAATGGGTACTGCAGTCCAAATTCAAAACATTGTTTGCCCCGCCCCCTCCTCCTCCTCACACTGGATGCTCATGCGGGTTGCCAGTTTGAGGACAGGCAGCAGGAACGAGTGCAATTAACAAAGGAAGGTGAGGAGTCTTACACACTGTAAGCTGATGAGTTGTTTTATCCGCGTTTTAATGTGCTTCTGTTCATAGAAATTTTTAGATGGATGCCGAGGCTTTTTAGGTAGGGTAGAATCTGTGATCTGTGACCCAGTTGTTATGGCTGCAATACGCTGTGTTTAACTTGTGGTGTCGAAATACCATTGGGTAAATTGGCAACGTGCAAAAATTTTAAATGCGCCTATTTCAAAGTAAAATAAATGTTTTTTGGAGAAACAAGTATGTGAACTCAACATGTTTCCTAAATATCTGTAAATATATTATGGTATTTTGCTTCAGTACAACTTATACTTACAGTAAAAACTCCAAAATCACTTTCTACGCACATCAGAATTACGAACATGTAGCAACTTCCCAGGAGGACTTGGAAGACAGCGTTTTATCTGAGGCTTATTTCTGGTGTGACTTAAAAAAAAAAGGATTATGACAGGGTTAAATTGTTGCGAAGGCTGAAATTCCTTTTTTAAAGTAGAAGCAGCTGACTTAAAAGTAAATTCTGCAGCTCGCATTGCCAGTTCTCTGAGCGATGTTTCTCCTTCATGCAGATAAACATTCTCAATCAGATTCTTAACGAGTCACTCCAGTGAATCTTAATGACAAATGTGCTATATTACCAGGGAAATGGAAAGCCCACACAACAGCACTTCCACGTGGGGAAAAAAAAAATTGGGGGAGCGTTACTAATGCAGAGGGCATAAATTTGCAGGGAGAAACATCAGTGTGAGAAAAAGCAAAAGACAAACAGCCTTTAAAGGATGAGTTTAATCTCCAGCTCAACAACCCTCCGGTCTGCCAGCAAGATGACCCAAATTGGATCATTAAATTTCACTTCTGTATTCCTGCGGAGACGTGAGAAGGAGAATGGCCCCTCCACCCACCATTCTTTTGAGTTTGTTTTTAGCAGACAAAGTTCAATTATTGAATTGTAAATGAATTAAAAGGACAGGGTGGCAGTGTCAGCAGCAGAATACATTTTGTAGCGACTGTTTGCAGAGCAAGAGGTGAGTGAGTGTGTGCGTGTATTTTCTTGAGGTAAACTCCAGCGATGGTCTGCTCATTCTCATTCTGTTTGTCCCTGCATCCCTCCACCACATCTTTATCTTTGTCTGCGGGAGACAAGATGGCCCACCGCCAGGCCTTAATGGACTTTTGGAAAGCAAAGAAAATAATACATCACAGGTCGAGAAAGGAGAGGTAGAAAAGGGGTAGTGGTCCTAAATATTTCTTTCTTGCCAGCACATATTTGAGAAAATGACCACAGCCATTCATAGAAATACTACCTGGGCCTCACCCAGACTCCTATGCAATGAAACCACAAACCATTTGTTATTACCTAAAAAACATAAGCATTCATGTGTGTATTAGCAGTTATGAAAAAATGACAGTAACGTCATTGTCACGGTGTGTAGCACAGGAACAAACTGAAGAATCAGAAGATCTCAACTGAACATAAACTTTAATGTGAACTCTAAGGAACAAGACTGAACGAAAAGAAAAACACACTCGACAGGGAAACCAAGGAAACTGACATGTGGCAGGAAACTAAGACAAAGTAACATGTGACAGAATCAAAACACAACTGAAAGAGCAAATGGTAGGCGCATCCTCACGCCATAGAAAGACCAACCGGGGAGGACGGGCACCCTGGAGTCCTTGAGGACCAAGACAGGTGATCCAGAGGTTGCCGACTGGCTGGTAAACCTCCAGAGTGGTGCCAGTGTGGCTCTGGCTGCACTGGGACCACGGAGGCGCCGGAAGCTCAGGAGGCCAGAGGCTCGGGCAGTTCAGGGAGCCATGGCGGCTCGGGCAGTTCAGGGGGCCATGGCAGCTTGGGTAGTTCAGGGGGACATAGCGGCTCGGGCAGTTCACGGGGAAATGGCGGCACGGGCAGTTCAGGGGGACAGGAGATGGAGTCCCCTCTGGACGTGGACAGGAGACGTCGTGGGGCTCTGGACGTGGACAGGAGACATCACAGGACTAAGGACGGGAACTGGACAAGTCACAGGTGCCAACCAAAAGTCCGTTAGCCAATTTTCCATCTGCTGGTTCTGGTGATGTTGCCACGGGAATGGCGGCGGCCATCTTGGCTGGAGTGGAGTGTGCTGTGGCTGTGCGGCCTCACCAAAAGTAAGGGAAGAACCACTCAGCCACAGGACATAATCAAGATTTTGGGCCAGGGAGCATGTGGTCGCTGCTGGTACCTGGCAAAAGAAATGGTCATTCAGTCCAGTCCAAAAGATGTCCTTCAGAGTCCCAGCACCCCATGGCACCAGGTGGGCTAGGTCAAGGAACTCCTCAACATGCTCCCCGATGGACCGGCCATCTTGTGCTATTTCAATAAGCAGGTCAGCCAGGTCACTGGAGTGAGCAGAATTCCCATCTTGCTGCGTTCTTTCTGTCTTGGTCCGTAATATGTCACGGTGAACAAACTGAAGAATCAGAAGATCTCAATAGAACATAAACTTTAATGTGAACTCTCAGGAACAAGGCTGAATGACAAGAAAAACACACTCGACCATAACAGTTACCGGACAAAATTGTACAGGGAAGAACTTAAATAGCAAACAGAAACAAGATAATTAACTAAATACAGCTGAACATAATTTAACTAAGAGGGTAACCAAGGAAACTGACAAGTGGCAGGAAACTAAGACAAAGTAACACCTGACAGAGTCAAAACACAACTGAAAGAGCAAACAAACAGACATGTGACAGTCATGGCTTGAATCAAAAATGACACCGTGAAACCTTTTCCCACTGTCTCATATTGTAAATGCTGCTGTGTTACGCACATTATTGCTTTTTTCTGTCATTGTAAGTGTCGGTCGGATTCCATTTTTCCAAATCTGACATCTATGACTTTGCTTAACTGCACAGCGCACTTATGCACTTCATATTTTTTTTTAATTTCGAGTTGTTTCATTTAAGTTTTTATAAGATCAGATGTCTCACACAGGAGGATTCTTGAAAATCTCTGGAGCTCTGACAGCATGTTGCTAAGCAAACAGCAAAAGAGTCAATTTGTTTATAATAATCTACACACTTATAGATGATTATTATAAGTACACACTGCAGTTATGTCGTTTGCCACTCAAAATGCTCCTGATTCTGACTGGCTACCAATGTGTTTAGCGTTCCTATGATTTGTTAAGTTATAGCTGTGTTGCTCTAGAATTAGACCACTTACTAAAACGTTATAGATATTGTTAGAGTTAATGTCCTTGGTGTGAATAGCCCATTTACACAAACTAGGCGACAGATGGGATTAGAGAAATTAAGATCATAAATAAGCTTGTATTTCTTTCAAAACTAAAATGGATTGGCAAATATAATTCATTGTAATTGCAGGTTTTTTCTTTTATGTTTTTGTATGCTTCAGGTGTGGTCACATTTAATGTTGTTTTTTGCTCATTTTAATAGGAATTCATGCAATCATGAATTTCACCATGAGCGCAAAATATTTTCCTGCTGATTCCGCATAATGGGTTCAAGCTTTTCATGGATTCACCAGGTTTACCTTGAAAGTGACTTCTTTGCTTCATGCATCGGTACAATTTTGACAATATACAATGAAAAAATGTTTGCCTCTAAAATTTTGCTAATTGACCTTTAGCCTAGGGACGTGCTATCAGCCATCTGGAGTGTGCCTGTTATGCCTTAAGAAACTGCCCGGAGGAAGCTCCCTAGGTTTTGGAACGGAGCCAGAGTGTGCAACCTTAAATTATTCTGAAGTCGGAAGAAAGTGTGCTGTCAGTTGTGAAAGGACAGGCTTGCTGGAACTCTATATCTTTGTCATCTCAGCATGAGTAAAAAGCATAAAATGTCACATCACAGCCGCTCCTGATGCAGAGGACAGGGGCTTCATGAAGTGTGTATGTCGCAACTGTGAGGTGGACCAGAGATGGAGCACTGCAAATGACAGCCACATGAGCGATGGGGAGCACTCTGATTATACAGCAGGGTGTGTGAGCATGCATGCGTTCAAAGACGTGCATGTGTGCACTCATATCAGTGAGTGCTAAGAATGTCAGGATGTCTGTGTCCTAGGGACTTTTGACAGCTTTTTCTTGCCATCTCTGCAGGGATTTAGTGAAGCCTGTATTTTCCTGCTCCATGGACAAGACACATCCACTGATCCATGCTGTCATCACAAATAGACTGAGAGAATCTGAGGGAAAACAGAAGAACCATTACTTTCTGTACTTTTTCAATATCACACACCAACAAATGGTGTTCCAAGGCTAGGTAGAGACTGTGATTCGGAGTGGTGGGTGACCTGAAAGTCTCCCATTTGTCTTTGTATTTTTGCAAGGAGTTAAAGGGATAGATCACCCAAAAATGAAAATTCAGTCATCATTTACTCACCCTCATGTCGTTCCAAACCCATATAAAGCAATTGTTTCTCTTCATAAGAATCGGATTAAACTTTAATTCATGAAGATTCATTTTCTGAGGCCTTTATGACCTTTTTGGATCTTCTAAGTTTTGGTTATAGACTTTCAAATGAGGGACAGAAACCTCTCATATTTCATTGAAAATATCTTAATTTGTGTTTCGACGTTTAACCAAATTCTTATGGGTTTGAACTGACATAAGGGTGTAAAAGTTCCTTCCTTAAAAAACTAATTATTGCTCAAATAATCTGTTAAATATTTGTTTTAAGAGAGGAGAAGTGTTGTTGCAGAGAGGTTAGACGACTTTCTTTGCAATCTATCTCTATATTCTCTGAGGCTAAACTTGCAGTCTCATGGCTGTCTTAGCTGCTTTATCTTTCGCCCTTTGTGTGGGAAGCTCAAAAGGATATGCACAGACCTTCTTCTCTTTTCTTTTGAAGGCTATGTCTAACCCTGGTGTGTTTGAGTAAATGATCAAAAGAACAGTTCAGCTTATACATAGCCTCAAATTCAGTGTTAAATTAACCATTGTATTTTAGCTTTGTATGTGCAAACATTCATAGCACTTGGAGAGGTGGAAGCTTTGTCCTTGTCCTTGAATCTGTTTGGTCAAACAATGCTGAAAATTATGAAGAAATGGGACTTTCACAAACTGTCACTCAGTATTTTAGAGTGTGTTCATGCTTGTAGTTTGGTTCCGCACTTTTATAACATATTGCCTATTTTGTGATGGAACATCCAAAACAATGCTGTGTGCTAGGTTAAATATGATTTGAATATTTTGATATGAATATTTTGACCAGTTGAGAACTTGTGAAGAGCTTATAAAATGTCTAAAGTAGTCAAAACAGTGGCAAGAATTCCTCCTTCAAACACACCTGATGCCTGTACCAAATTGTGAAGGCAACATTACGACTATGACAAGAAAAAACAGCGCAAGCATTCTGTTCTTTTTAGGGTCGTATCTTCCTGTTTTGGTTTCGTTTACATGTCTTTAGTCCATGTTGCATTCATATATTGTTCGAGCCGCATCAGAGTTTGTTTGGAAGTGGACCGAAACCCATGTTTTCAGCTCGGTACGCTTGTTTGGTGCGCACCGGGGTTCAGATGGCAGCATTCACACTTATTCAAATGAACCGCACTAAAAGAGCAATCGCACCAGAGTTTTAATCGAACCGAACATGCCAAGTGAACATGCCGAACATGCCACCCTTAAGTGGTGAGGATATTTTTAGCGTTTCTTTCTTCAGGTTAAATTGTTACCTGAGTAGGTGGTGACAAGTGACGGTCTTTATGAGTGAGTCATTGACTCATTCAGGAATGAAACAAGTGATGTTATTTATGAATAAATCATTGAATTATTAACTGAAGCAATTTGTTTAAAAACTCTGATTCATTCAGGAACAAAACCAATGAGAGTGAGTCACTGATTTTTTCACTCAACCAATTCATTCAAAAATGCTGATTTATTCGTGAACAAAACAAGTATGAGTGACTCATTGAATCACCTACTCAAACGATTCGTTCAAAAAACTGATTAATTCAGGAGCAATTATGTGTTGCTCGGAGACAGAAGCAGACAGCTTGATTCAGCTATCTTTGTTTGGAATTATTTTTGTTGGCAGATCAACAAATATTTTATCTAAAATTTAAGTTATTCAATATTAACTTTACTATTTTGGCTCATTTTTCCCTGCTTTGTGTCAACGACTTTCTTGTCAAAGCTAAGTTGAAAAGTAAAAACAATTGAGAAATGAAAGTATGTATCGCCAGATTTTTATAGCTTATATCGTCATAAACAGTGCACAACAGACATGTCCCTCTCACTTATACTTCCTGTCAGCCATTGAGTGATGTTTGAGTAATTTTAGAGCAATTTGCAATCATTTTAGCTTGTATCTGAAAGACCCATGACTTTAATTAATTTATAATGTTATTCCCGGTTCAGTTTATTTTCACTTTTTGTGAACATATGCATATATCCATATATAATTGTCCATTACAGTTTATCTGTTTGCGAAAAGGGAATGTACTTCTTGCTGTCACCATCTATCAAACAAATGCAAATGTAAATATTTGATCCACGACTAGTCAACACAAACTGCCAACTAGTCTCAAAACGGATCGAAAAGTCAATAGTCATGAAAGACAATCAGAGAGAAAGCAGTGTTAAGGATAAAGAGATAGGAAACATTGATGAGAACTGGCACACTATACTAGTCGGATTTAGCGTGGGCGACTCCTGTCAAGAAATCTTTTTATTATTCTTTTTTCTAAAATAGATACTCACTTAACAAAGTTGGGTTAAAAATGACCCAACAGATAACCCATTGGTGGGTTGATAAAGCACCGACCTATTGTTGGGATATTTTAACCCAATTCATTGGGTAGTAAGTTTTAACCCAATAAATTGGGTTACAAAATAACTAATTTGTTGGGTCATTTGGCCAAAATGTTGCTTTAACCAACCTAGTATTATAATTATTATTACTATTATTACTGTTATTATTATTGCCATGCAAATAAATAACCAACAACTTTAATATATTGACAATGCTTTATTTACATTCAATTGGAAGTTATAACCGTTTTACATTTACATTTAGTCATTTAGCAGATGCTTTTATCCAAAGCAACTTACAAATGAGGAAAGCAATAGAAGTAACTAAACAAACAAGGGGCAGTGCTGTAACAAGTCTCAGTTAATCTAGCCAAGTACACATATACACTTTTAAAAACAAACAAACAAACAAACAGGAATGTGAATAGAATAGATAAGTGCTAGTCTTTATTGGTCAGGTGCTGCTGGAAAAGATGCGTCTTAAGATGTTTTATTGAAAATGGCTACAGACCCAGCTGCTCAAACTGAGATAGGCAGGTCGTTCCTCCAGGTGGGAACGGTCCGGGAAAAGGTCCGTGAGAGTGAGTTCATGCCCCTTTGGGATGGCACCACAAGGTTTCACTACAGCATTGTTTCAGCAATGGTTCTTCTGTCTATATGTGAAGAGAAGACATTTTTGTATTTAATTACAGTTTCAGTATAAAAAATAAAATAACACAGCTCCTGTAGATTATCAACCTAACAAATGCCTTGATTAATGCACCACAACAATAATTGGCCTTTTATTCCAATAACTAGTGTTGTTAAAACTACCGACCGCGATACCAAATCGGTACTGAAATTTTCAAAATGTGCCGCTTTGAGCGCTGTTGAGCTGTAATCGTAAACACCTCTGACTGGCCATTGTGCTCACGCGCTCATCGGGTGTGCCCGTGATTGGCTACAATGATCAACGCACGGCAGCGCCTGAAAGCACACGGAAGTGTTTGAAAATGTTTTGAAAGCAGGATTTGACGTTTATTTATAACATTTTTGTGAAGCGCTGATCATTGTAGCCAATCACAGACATGTTTGATGAGCGCGGGAGCTCGATGGCCAGTCAAAGGTGTTTATGATAACACTCAACAGCGCTCAAAGCGTCACAAATTTAAAATTTCAGTAGCGATTTGGTATGAATTCACAGAGACAGCCTCGAAAGCGTCATCAGAGCGGACACCGCGTAAGTTATGCAAAGTAATGGCGATCAAAACCCACATATTGTATAGAATACTGTCTTAAGTCATAGCTTCATACTTTTTATCTTTAGAGTTTTCTTGACAAAATATGTAATATTTTTTGTCGTAGGCTATTTAATGTTACACTGTATTTGAGGTTTGTAGACATTGGAGCTATAACGTTACATGTATAATGCTGCATAGCTTCATCAATGACTGGACACCGGACGGACGAGGCTTCCGCTGGTTCCCGAAGCAGAGCTCGTTGGTTAAATATCTGAAAACATGAATAACTTACCAAAAATGATTGGAAAGAACAGAAAAAAGTGAGAAGGGGGATCACAAGCGAGTATTTTTTATTTTTTAAAATAAAGAAATGGGCTTGTGCTGGCTATAAAATTAAAGCTTCAGATCGTTAGTCAAAGATACAGCGTGACAGCGTACAAAAAGCACTCGCCTGGGGGAGATATAAACATATTTTGGGGGAAAAGCGGCAATAGTGGTATGTATAAGGAGCTTAAAGTCACTTTATAACGGAAAACAAATTAAATATAGTCCAATATTAGGCTAACTTACCCGTGTATCTTCTGTCACAGTTGCAGCGGGCAGCCGTTGAAATTTGAATTTTAACCCAACTGGCTGAGTTGTTATAGAAACAACCCAATAAATGTTCGGAATAACCCAACAGAAAGACCCAATATTTTTAACCCAGCTATTGGGTAAAAAAAATAACCCAACGTTTTTTAGAGTGTAGAAATGTTCTACATGAGTTGATGCTTTTCTTTTAAGAAATGAAAACATAAAATGAGAATTGCACTTTTTTTGTGGTTCACCATTCCTTCTAAATGTCAGAGGCATAATTCATCTGTTTTAGCAATCAATAGCCTACACGTCGTATTCTCCCTCAAATGTTCACTCCCTGCTGAACGCACTGCTGTTTGCCATTTTCATGCTGGAGCCTTATGGAAAATTGACAAGTATGACTGCAAAATGCTACAACTGTGTCTTTGACATTTTTTTCTCTTTTTTTTTTCTTTTTTTCATGTTGGAAAAGGAATTGTGAGACGCTATTATATTTATTGAATGGTACTTTGTAGTTTTTGGAATTATCCATTATATTAGTTTTTTAAAGGGATAGTTCACTCCAAAAATTTAAACTGACATTTACTTACCCTCGTTTCATTTATTTCTTCTGGAGAACACAGAAGATGATGATATGAAGTTTTTTGTCCATACCTTGGGTTGAGTAAATTATGCTGGAAGTTTCATTTTTTGGTGAACCATCCCTTTAAGAAATAATAAGTGGTATGGAAGACGGGTGATCGCTACAAGCTTGTTTTGGTTTTCAAAGAGGTAACTCTTCATGCTACTGAGATGAATAAACTGTAAATTGTAATTTTAAAAATATATATATATATATATATATATATATATAGAGAGAGAGAGAGAGAGAGAGAAAATGTTCCATTATTCTTCACATTTGAACAGTCTGTAAGAAGTAATATTTGTAATATTGCAAAACAACAGATTGAAAAAGAGGAGTAAAAAAAATGTAAGATTCATGCCATATCCCATTAGCAGCAGTATTTCAGTTCTAGCTCAGTGAGCTGTCCTGGACTGTTTCTCAAACATCTGTGCCTAATTATTCCTCACTCCCTTATAGATCCTGTCTTTGGGAAAGAGGTACGTCCTTTTGCATATGGTCTGTGATGGACTATTAATTGCTTTTCCTTCATTTTCTGTAGGATAGAGAGTACTAATGACAGCTCAAAGCCAATTAGAGAGGAGAGGAAACATGGGAGAGGAAGTTGTCTCATATTGGTGTCTCTCCATGTTGTCTCCATCGAGTACAGATTCGAGCACAGGCCACCTGGGTGTGTGATTTCAGTGTACCCTGCGTGAGAGCTTGTAAAGACCGTTGCTCAGCTGTACCTCTCAAAATATGGATAATTAATGATGTCCTCAAAAATTGCCAGAAGACAGTATGTGCAGATTTTGGAAAACAGTTATTTTGTCTTAAAGGGATAGTTTCTATTTGGTATTTTGCACAAAAAAGCTACATGCATGTAAATAATTTCCATAATATCCATCCATCCATTGAAAGTTGTTTCCTGAAAAGTTTTTTGTCTTTTAAGGGTATAGTGTCCAATATATATATATATATATATATATATATATATATATATATATATATATATATATACATACAGTATATAAGGTGTGTAATGGCACATGTATTCGTACCGAACCGTTTCAGTACAGAACTTCCGGTACGGTGTACATGTGTGCCGAATGCAGTCTTTGACAGTTAACAGTTGGCTTGTTTTACACACAGAACATATTTCAAATCTGAGTTCCCACATGAACATATTAAGTAGTCCATTTTATCACCAAATTCGAATGATTAATGCCATTTTGACGCTCAACGGTGCAGTGTGTGATTTTTAACAGCATCTAGCGGTGAGGTTGTGAATTGCACCTATATACTGCAATAGCAGTATTGGTATCGGTGATACTGGTCTTCTTTCATTAAAAGATACCATTAAACAAATATTTTTTTAACTTAAATGTTAGGTGTGATTAACACTTAATTACAGAAAAATATGTGATTAATTCGTTTTTTTTGGTTGATTGACAGCACTAATGTGTGTGTATATATCTGTTAGCATGGGGTTGTGGCAAGCACACAAAGATGAAGATAAATGCAAGTAGTCTTTTGATAAGATTAGAACAGGTAAACAATAAAAACGCTTGGTTACTAACGTAACCTCGGTTCCCTGAGAAGAGGGAACGAGTATTGCGTTTGCTAACGCTCTGAAATTCCTTTCCTCGAGATATTGAAGCAAAATTTTTATCCTAAAAATTACCATATAACACGCAGTGCAGCTGCACAGCTCTCAGCAGGAAGCTGCTGCGTGCTGATTGGCTGTGCCGCTGCAACTGCAGCAACCTATGGCGAGACCGCTGGGCGGGACGGACCAATCGGGTCCCTCTATATTCCCGCCACAAGGGGCAACAGAATTTGCATAGCCAAGGGTACATAAGTCCCTGTCTCGCTAGGTTAGTCAGGTTAATCGACTGAAGCGACTCCTGAGAAAGCAAAGCCGCGGCAAGCAAGCGCAATACTCGTTCCCTCTTCTCAGGGAACCGAGGTTACGTTAGTAACGGCGTTCCCTTTCGAGAGTACTCTCGTATTGCGTTTGCTAACGCTACGGGGAACCAATGCAAAACGCCGTGCTTGCTTAACGGCTCTGAAGCCCGGAGACACCATACCCCAGCCGACCTAAGTGGGCGTAACATGGTATCATGAAGTCCAATATAAGCCAGACCTGAGTCGGGCCATTTAATGAAGTAACACATAAGATACAATATATATTTATGCCATGAATAGTGAATGACCAGATAACTGAGTCATATAAGGAGTTATGACTTATACAAATACTTTACCCAGGCCAGAATACCGAGCCTTAATGGGTCAGATGTATTTACACAGCAAGAAGCCCAGCCTGTAGGGCAGGAACCTCTAAATTATAAAACCTGATAAAAGTGGACGGTGAGGCCCAGCCTGCCGCCGCACAGATATCATTCAAAGAAATGCCAGTAGACCAAGCCCACGAAGAGGCCATGCCTCTAGTCGAATGGGCTTTGACGCCTAAAGGGCAGCTGAGATTTTTAGACTCATAAGCCAGTTAGATAGCATCCACTATCCAACGTGACAAGGTCTGCTTTGAAACCGCGCACCGCGGTGCCGCCAAAGCACACAAAGAGCTGTTCAGTGTGCCTGAAAACAGCAGAACGCTCTATGTAAATTCTCAGCGCTCTGACAGGACAGAGCAAATTAGCATCCTCTTCATCTAACGATGATGAAAGTGCTGAAAGTGAAATGACCTGTGCTCTGAACGGAGTTGAAAGCACTTTAGGTACGTATCCATGCCTTGGTTTGAGGACGACTTTAGAATCGTTTGGCCCAAATTCCAGACAAGAGGCGCTCACAGAGAGCGCGTGCAGATCACCCACCGCTTAACTGATGCAATCGCCAGCAGAAAAGCGGTCTTTAGTGACAGGAGCTTTAAGCTCACCGAATGCAGAGGCTCGAATTTAGAACCTTTCATGGCATCCAGGACTGTAGACAAGTCCCATATAGGAACTGAAGGGGCGAGGTGGGTGAAGCCTTCTAGCCCCTTTAAGGAAGCGCACGATAAGATCGTTCTTTCCCAGTGACAGTCCGTTCACTTGAATGTGGTGCGCTGCTATAGCGGCCACATAAACTTTGAGCGTGGAGGGGGCGACCGCGTCCAACAGCTCTTGTAAAAAATGAGCACCTCTGACACTTCACAATTGTGTGGGGTCAGGGTCCGTGTTTTACACCAGTCTGAAAAGACTGCCCATTTGCCTGAATAGAGCCGCCTGGTCGCGGGGCTCTAGCTTCAGCAATAGTGTTTAATACATTTTCAGAGAGGTTCTCATGTACCCGTTGATGGGCCAGACATGAAGCGCCCATAGATCGGGACGGGATGCCAGATCTGCCGTTTCGCCTGCGTGAGGAGGTCTCTCCTCAGCGGAATCGCCACGGAGCAGTATCTGACATCTGACTTAGCAGTGAGAACCATGGTTGATTTCTCCAAAGCGGGGCTATTAAAAGCACAGCGCAGTTGCTCTCCCAGATCCTCTCTATAACCTGAGGTAACATTGAGACTGGGGGAAAAGCATAAAGAGGAAGATTGGGCCATTCGTGGGCCAACGCATCCTTGTGCTTGGAGAAATATGTTAGGCATTGAGCATTGTCTTGTGAGGCGAAAAGATCCACTTTTGCCTCTCCAAACCTGCCCCAAATTGTCTGAATTGTGTGTGGGTGAAGAGACCACTCTGCTGGGGACACTTTGTCCCTGGACAGCATGTCCGGACCCAAATTCAGAATGCCTGGCACATGAGTCGCCTCAGCGAACTCAGGTTGCGCTCTGCCCATATTAGGAGTTTTCCGCCATTGCGTGCAGATTGAAAGATCTTAGACCGCCCTGGCGATTTATATAAGCTACCACTGACCTGCTGTCCGTTCGGACTAGGCGTGGTGGTGCTTTATGTACGGAAGGAAAGCTCTTAGCGATAACGTGACCGCTTTCATCTCTAGACAGTTTATGTGAAGGCTCTTTTCCGAGTCTGACCAGAGACCGGAGACTGGCCTGCCCTCGTGAAGGGCTCCCCAACCTAGGTTGGATGCATCTGTCGAGATAACCTTCCACTTCGTAACAGTGCCCAAGCTCACTCCGTCTGATACCAGACAGGATTTTCCAAGGAGCCAGAGCCAAAACACAGCTGTGATCTACCTTGATTCGTAATTGGCCCGAGAGCCATGCGTGAGCTGGAGCAGCGATTCAGCCAGCGCTGTAATGGGCGCAAGTGTAACAGACCAAGTCTGAGAACTGGGGCCGCCGAGGCCATGAGACCCAACATCCTCTGAAAGTGTTTGAGAGGGGTGAGTGCACCGGACCTGAGGGAAACCACTCGGTTCTGAACAGAGAGCGCTGGCCAGACGCCAGCCGCGCTCATCTGCAGTGAGTCCAATACTGTTCCCAGAAACGAAATGTTCTGTGTGGGAGACAATGAGCTCTTTGCCACGTTGATTCTGAGGCCCAAACATTTCAAATGGTTGAGAAGCCAAGATCTGTGGTTTAATAACTGTATCTCTGACTGAGCTATTATGAGCCAGTCGTCGAGATAGTTGAGAATTCTCATTCCCGAAGCCTCAGCGGGTTAGCGCCGCTTCCATGCACTTTGTAAACGTGCGGGGGGCCAGAGATAGACCAAAGGGTAGCACCCTGTATTGGTATACTTTCCTCGAAGGCGAATCTCAAGAATGGCCTGTGATGAGGGGCTATCTGTATGTGGAAATAGGCATCCTCTAGATCCACAGTGAAAACCAATCTCCCGGCGAACGTGCGCGAGGATTTGTTTTGTTCTCAACATTCTGAACGGGCGCTCATAAGGGCTTTGTTCAGGTGTCTGAGGTCTAGGATGGGTCTGAGACCACCGTCCTTTTTGGTACAAGGAAGTAGCGACTGTAAAAGCCCGACTCGCTCTGTGAGGGTGCACGGCTTCCACCGCCCCTTTTATTAACAGTTTTGATATCTCGGTTCAAGCACGTGACTTGTGTCGCTTCACCGTTGTCTCTCCACGGCGCGAAGCGGTGGTCTGCGCAGCAAACTGTAGCGAGTAACCTTGTTTTATTATGTTCAACACCCATTTTGAAATGCCGGGATGGCCTGCCAGGCCTCGCCTTCAAGCCAGGGGCTGGATTAATTTGTGGGTCGAGTCGCTGAGTAAGAGGGACTCGTGGCCCGATAATGTTGCGTTAGAGTGGCACTTATGAGGGAATTGTTTCCGCCGCCTGAGTACAGGGGCTGGGGACATAGAATATAGGTGCTTGTGTACAGGCGAGCGCTTTGAGCACGGGCTCGTTGTCTGTGGGGAGCTGGGGAACATGGGGAGTGATTGAGTGTAAGGGTACATGCTTTTTGCTGGCACACTGCCTACAGAGAAAAACTCTTTCGTGACCCATGTGGGTCGCCGTAAAAACGGCGTTTGTGTACAGGCGGCGCGTTTGCTTGCGGGCTCGTTGACTGTGTATGTGATGTTCCCAGCCACCTGATTGAAGGGAGCTAGGGAACGCTTTTTGAAGAGAGCGAGGTGGTAAACCGCCGAAGCGGGCATTATCCAACCTCTCTTCGTGCCTCTGGCTAGGACGGCTTCGCGGCTCAGGTTTCGGCACATTGCTGGGTCGGGACCTCGACGCCCGGAGGTTTGCTGCGGCTCGTAGAGCGGAGCGCTGTCCGGCTTGAAGCCCGCGAGGCTGTTGAGCTGGCTGCGCCGCTTGGTGGGCTGGGCCGGTCCAGCTTTAGCATGGCGGCTAGTAGAGGAGCTGGAACGCTTGGGCAGGAAATGTCGCATTGCCTGTGAAGCCTTTTGTGCCTCAGTGAAGCGCCCGTGAATCCAACCACGGAGGGACCGAATAGTCCTGAAGGCGACATGGGCGCGCCCAGGAAAGCAGTCTTGTCCGAGTCCTTCATCTCGGTTAGGTTAAGCCACAAATGGCGCCCAATACCGCTGTTGGCCATACATCTGCCGATCGCCTGGGCGTTGGCCTTTGTGGCACGCAGGGCCAAGTCAGTGGCGCCGCAGATCCTCAGAACCTCGTTATCCGGGACAGACTCATCCAAGGAACGGAGGAGTTTGGCCTGGAAGACTTGAAGCACCGCCATAGAGTGAAGCGCTGGCGCCTGGCCGGGCGGAGGCGTATGCTCGACCGGCGAGGTTGGAAGTAGTGCGGCAGGCTTTGGAAGGGTGCACAGCCTTAGACTGCCATCCTCTGGCGGAGGGCGGGCAAAGGTGTGCGGCGGCGGCTTCCTCGAGGGGAGGAAGGGCTTGATATCCTCTTTCTGAGCGCCATCGACCACCGAGAGCGCTGAAGAAAAGGAGGACTTGGCGCGAGATGAAAATGGCGCCTTCCACGACTTGGTTAGTTCCTCGTGGACTTCCGGAAAGAAGGGAGCGGGTTTTTGAGCGGTTGGTTGGCGACGGTTCTCAAAAACCACTCGTCAAGTCTGCTTCTCGTGGGCTCTCGGTTGAGACCAGTCAATGCCGAGGTCGCCCACGGCCTTGGTGAGCAGGCGTATGAGCTCAGCGCCCACCGAGGTTTTGCGCCGCTGGCAGTCCGCGTCGAAGTGGCGTGCTCGAGACGGTATCCGACCACCCGCTGGATGCAGCAAGAGAAAGGCTGTCATCCTCCTCTTCCTCCTCCGGTCCGCCGAAGGAAACAGCAGCCGCCAAAGCTGTGCTGTTCCTCGAAACATGACAGGCGATGGCGAGGCACGCGGGAAATGACCGGCGTGTGCTCGCCAGAGCGCTCCGGGGCCTCTGGTCGCGACGCTTTTTCCGTGGCTCGAGAGGCTGAGAGCAAGGGACGGATTCGGTCGAAACTGGCGAGCCGAGCCCGAAGGGTCTGCAGCGCCAGTTCGCCGACTCCGGGCAGCCGCCCTGGTTGAGTGCAGCCTGCGCGTGGTCTCGTCCGAGACATGATGCGCAGATGATGTGTCGATCCTCGTCCGCAAGAAAACCTCTGCACGAGGCACAAGAATGAGACATAGTAATGGTAAAAGGATATATGCCGGATGGCGCAGCTGGAAGGCAGGCTGAAGGCGGAGATTCCGACGCCTCAGGCTGCAGAGTTCCGCTGGGTGCGTGTCGACGGCAGGCTTCGATCCAGAGCTCAGCGAGGTGAGTCGCTGAAGAAGAATTAATCTGACTAACCTAGCGAGACAGGGACTTATGTACCCTTGGCTATGCAAATTCTGTTGCCCCTTGTGGCGGGAATATAGAGGGACCCGATTGGTCCGTCCCGCCCAGCGGTCTCGCCATAGGTTGCTGCAGTTGCAGCGGCACAGCCAATCAGCACGCAGCAGCTTCCTGCTGAGAGCTGTGCAGCTGCACTGTGTGTATATGGTAATTTTTAGGATAAAAATTTTGCTTCAATATCTCGAGGAAAGGAATTCCCCGTAGCGTTAGCAAACGCAATACGAGAGTACTCTCGAAAGGGAACAACCTACACAGTGCATAACTTAAACAAGACTGGACAACTGAACACTGAAACACAAGAACTTAAATAGTTAATCAAATTAGATTTTTAATGACTCACAGCTAAAGAAAATAACTAATCGTATTTGTAACCATGGTAACCAAGGCAAGTAGGGAAAACTGAATAAAGGATTTCAAGAACTAATGAATACAAAATAAAAAGTCCCATAATAATGACACTAACTAAATGACACTAATATACACTGATCCTAATATTGTGTAAGTCCCCTTTTTGCTGCCAAATCAGCCCTGACCCATCGAGGCATGAACTCCTCAAGGTGTGCTGTGGTATCTGGCACCAAGATGTTAGCAACAGATCCTTTAAGTCCTGTAAGTTGCGAGGTGGGGCGTCCATGGATCGGACTTGTTTGTTCAGCACATTCCACAAATGCTCAATTGGATTGAAATCTGGGGAATTTGGTGGCCCAGTCAACACCGCAAACTAGTTGTTGTGCTCCTCAAACCATTCCTGAAACATTTTTGCTTTGTGGCAGGGCACATTATCCTGCTGAAAGAGTATACCATTTCCATTAAAAGGGTGTTGTCTGCAACAATGTTTAGGTAGGTGGTACGTGTCAAAGTAACATCAACATGGATGGCAGGACCCAAGGTTTCCCAGCAGAACATTGCCCAAAGCATCACATTGCCCAAAGCATCATAGTGCATCCTGGTGCCATGTGTTCGATGGGTAAGCAACGCACATGCACCTGGCCATCCACGTGATGTAAAAGAAAATGTGATTCATCAGACCAGGCCACCTTCTTCCATTGCTCTGTGGTCCAGTTCTGATGCTCATGCCCACTGTTTGGCGGTGGACAGGGGTCAGCATGGGCACCCTGACTGGTCTGCATCTATCCAGCCTATACGCAACAACCTATTCTGAAACCTTTCTATCAGAACCAGCATTAACTTCTTGAGCAATTTGAGCTACAGTAGCTCGCCTGTTTGACTGAACCACACGGGCCAGCCTTCACTCCCCACATGCATCAATGAGCCTTGGCCACCCATGACCCTGTAGCCGGTTCACCACTTTTGATAGAGACTGACCACTGTACAAGAGCTGCAGTTTTGGAGATGCTCTGACCCAGTCATCTAGCCATTACAATTTGGTCCTTGTCAAATTCGCTCAAATCCTTACACTTTCTCATTTTTCCTGCTTTGAACTTTGAGGACAAGAGGTTCACTTGCTGCCCAATATATCCCACCCACTAACAGGTACTGTGATGAAGAGATTATCAGTTTTATTCACTTCACTGGTCATAATGTAATGCTTGATTGGTTTATATATATGATGACTATGAACTATCCTTTTAACCTGCACATTGTTTAAAGCAGACCCTAAAATTACTGCTAACAACTTTGCATTCCTAAATAAAAGAAAAATGGTGTCTCATTTTCTTGACTTTTGCTTGTGTTGAATACAGCTCGGTTACAATTTTTTATTTATTTATTTTTTTTTCAGTTGAGACAAGTAGCAATTATACAAACATTCAGATTTTTCATTTTATTTTAGAATTGCTTGGAAATGGAGCCTGTTTCAATAAAGGTGCAATCATCCCATGGATTATAATCAGAAATAATATGGATCTTTTAAACATAAATGGATCTAATGAAAAAGTGCTTTGGATAGAAATGAAAGAGAGCCCACTTTGTCGCTGGGGACCAATTCTCGAAACAGAACGAAGCCGACCTTAATAGAGGTCAGTCTGTTCCATGTACAAAATCTTGCGGCTGGCACAATGGCCTCTGGGACCTTGAGCCCAGGCCTTTGAAGAAGTCGCAGCAGGAAATCCGAGGACAAAGCTGATTGGCTCTCAGTAATGTCGTCCTGGGAGAAGATCACTCAGCAGGAATGTCCTCTTAATGAAATGAAGCAGGCCTCTCTCCACACTTCCTCGGGTTCTCTGCAGCATGGTTTCTGCGTCTTATGCTTTTGACCTTTTAGAGTTGGAACCTAGAAAATGGTTCTGAGATTTTTCCTTACGGTTGATTTAAGCTTCCGAGTAGAAACTTGACACGGTACTTTTCATGTAGAGGAAAATATATTATGCCGTGCAACTCAAAACCAGTCGGATGAATGCTACAACCGAAAACTGTTAGCATTAAACCCTTCAATGACTTCAATGTTTAACTATGTTTCCAAGTTGTAAATTTAATTATGAATATCGCATAAACTCTTTGTGATAGGCAGCATTTCTATTCCACGTATTCAATAAAACACGACCATCAGTTTCAGGGAAATTTGCTCAAAATGAAAAAGGATTTTTTTTTCACCGGGCAATCCATTGTGGTTCTTTTAGTAATAAATTACTTTAGATTCATCTGCCAGACTTTGTGTCTGCTAGCTATCGCCAGAAGATGTCTTATGTTTGAGCAGCAAATAAGCTGATCATCTGAGTGTATTTTTTTTATGTGCATGTAAGTCATTTGGCTAATAGTTTATGCACATTGTATGCACAATTGTGTTTTTTAATGCATGTTTGATCATTTTATTCTCATCTTGCTGTTTCTAGCCAGCATTATTTTAATATCATATCTCAAAATTCTCAAAAATATGTGGCTGAAAACCCAGCATATGATGACCAGCACGCAAACTCATTTGGAAAATATCTGAAATTACGCCTACAATGCTTTTACACCTTTAGAAATGTGGGCGAAAGAAGTCAAATTATGATTCTTTTTGGGAAAATATATGTTGTGCCTTAGATAATGTTGGAGCATTATCTATATATCCTTTTAAGCACTTTCATCTACTGCTGTTCTGAGGAAGATTTATATAATATTTATCTGGGCTGTTCTTTCCAAATTAAATATGTGTTTGTAATAAACGTGTAGAAATACATAATTCACTTGGGTAACTTTGAATGAACTAGGTTTTTAAAACAAGACAGTAAAAGCAACCTCTGCACCTTGTGAAAATTATGCAGCTGTGTCCTTTTGGAAGTTATTGATTTCATAAAAGCTTTGATTCGTTTCATACTATAGGGCTTACTTCTCACCAAATATGAGAGGAATCCTGCTGTTTTTATAGAGTGTTGTCATTTTCCCAAGCCATTGAAACCATCAGCGTGTTGCAAGCACAACATTTCCATTATAGTCGCATCCAATGTGTGCCTTTACTTTAACTCGGTGCCCTGTTGTTAGGAGAAAACGTTGAATATGTATGGGTGAATATGAATCTAATGAGGGCGTGTGCTTGATGCCTCCTTTAAAAACAATGTACTGATTAGGATTCACTGAGCATTGTTTCCTTTAGGGAAAATGGCTTGAAATAATTACCTTGGCACAATTAAAATCACAGCCCCTATGATTGCTATGGCTGGAGGGCTGCAGGACATGCTTCACTTTTCTCTCTGTAATGTGCTCCGGGTCAAAAAGTTTCTCTTTCTCTAACCTTTTTTGCCACTTTCAGCCTGTGGTATATTTCTTTGCTGTTTGCAGGCCTTGTCTCTGTCACATGTCCATTATAATGCGGCTCTGGCAATTTTATCACCTGCAATTGTACCACAGGCCATTTTTTTCTCTGCTGCCTGAGTTCAATTGAATTAGAATCAATAGAAAAGGCCTCCGGTATTACAAAACAATCTCTATTCTGCTTCTCAATTTAATGTTCTTATGTTGTGGTGAGATCTTTTGTGAGGTGTGTGTAAGATGAATATATGCTCCTACCGAAATGCAGAGAGTACACATTTGTATAAAAAATATATATATATTATTATCAATCAAATTGTACATGTAACGGGTTAGTTCACCCAAAAATGAAATTTATGTCATTAATGACTCACCCTAATGTCGTCCCGTTCATCTTCGAAACACAGTTTAAGATATTTTATATTTAGTCCGAGAGCTTTCTGTTCTTCCATTGAATGTATGCACAGTATACAGTCCCTTTCCAGAAAGGTAATAAAAACATCATCAAAGTAGCCCATGTGACATCAGTTGGTTAGTTAGAATCTCTTGAAGCATCGCAAATACATTTTGGTCCAAAAATAACAAAACTATGATTTTGTTCAGCATTGTCAAAGATAATTTTTTTCATTTCTAAATATTGCTGAAATTGCAATAGGCTAATTTCTAAAGCTCTATGCAATCTTTTAAACAAGCACCTAAGCATATTGAACACTTCTGAAGGGAGTCTGAATGAGGGGGAGAGTTATCGGTCGAAGCCTGTGGAGCAGCTTCATCTGTAAGCAGAGAAGTTGCATCTTCATTCGTTGCAGTGAAATAACTGCTGCTCTTATCTAAATAAGCTCTCGATGTGAGAATATCCTCAGTGTTTTCGGAAGCCAGGAGCCACTTGCAGCCCATTTTAGTTCTTAGCAGACTGACCTGTAGTTACACGCTACGTCTGGTAAGCCGTTTGGGGTAAATAAGATGTTTACTCATTTAATAGCGATTTTCTCTGAAGGCAGTCTCTCTGATCTAGCTCTGTCCTGTTGCAGACTGTTTTGAAATGCCTGAAAAATTTATGAGAAGGCTATTAAAATGTTTCTGCCTAAAAGTCAGCCTTGTCTACCACAAAAAAAACCAATGCAAATGTGTGTACATATCAACAGTTAACGGTATCTTAGCATGAGGTCGCTTTAAAATATATCCTTGGATGTTTAACTGCAGATAGACTGGAATTGAAATAGAAAGCTCTCTGGTTTTCATTAAAAGCACATTGATTTTTTTTTTTTTCACAAGACTTTCGTAACCTTGAAATGTTCTCTCAGAGGATAGAAGCCATCTTACCCTTGACTTGTTCAAGGATCTTCAGTATCAAAAATGAATACCTCTTTTGTCTTTAGATGTTGAATAAACATACCTTTTTTAGAATTGAATTATTTCGTAGAGCTGAAGATTTAAGTCTGGAGCCTTTGAAAAGTGTATTTTCACTCATAGAGATTTTGAGTATTTAGAGGTCTATATTACACTTTTAACCTGAACAAGTTGTCAAAACTGAAAAAAGAAAAAAAAAATGTAGGCAAGTTTTCAAGTTAAGAAATTTTACATTTAAAGGACACTTATTAGGCCCCTTTTTACAAGACGTAATATAAGCCTCAGGTGTCCCCAGAGTGTGCCTGTGAAGTTTAAGATTAAAATTCTGAAAACTGAAACATGATAACTGTTTGTTTTAAATGATCATCTCTATCGCAGACACGTTCATGTGACATTGCAGTTCCCTTTCAGTCGGTCACGTTCGATGTACGTCGGAACTGACCGACGAATTGGGATCTGTTTTCAGAGACCGACCTACTTTGAGTGATTAAAAACGAGCCAATGGACATTGGCATGCGGTTCACGCATTCCACGCACCGCCCAACTGCGCGGGTATAAATAACGGAAGTGGAATACCACATCTTTGCTTTTTATTTCGGAGCCGAATAGTTTGCTGTACCAAGCTGTTTCTACGGAGAGTGCTTAGACGAGTCTCAAGGAGGATCGCTCTCTTACCTGGGTGCTGGGTGACGGCGCGAGTCAGCGAGTCAGCGAGTGGCCGCTGCAACATACACTTGTTCCTGTGTTGGTTGGCTGGGCTTTTCCGTTCTTGAGTGCTCACACGCAGGCTTGCCATTGGACTGCTGTGAGCCGCGGTCATCTCCCTGAGTGCTTCAGCACTTCTGAAAGAGCGTTTCCTTCTAAAAGAGCTACACGGTTTGACCCTGCGTCTTTTTCAAGATGTCATTCAAACTGTGTGATTCTGGATGCGGTTGTTTCCTGTCCTCATTTGACGGCCACGATCTCTCTCACATGTAAACAGGTGAGATTGCTTTCGTGGGTGATCCATGCTCTCTCAGGAGAGCATGATCACGTCGGCGCGTTGTTCGTCTCACCTTTCTCGTAAGGGCTTGAGCGTTCAGTGCAACCCAGCGTGTCAGTCGGCACTCTAGATGCGCGGTCTAGACTATGAAACCTCAAACGGGGTTGAGTCCCTTTGCTTATTCCCCGATCTAGTTTCTTTTCTGGTGCACCAGAAAGGGGCTACTTTGGCTAATAAGCCTGGGTGACCTGAGGATTACAGTAGGGCATCCCCGCCGGGTACGTCCCCACGGGCCCCCACTCCTCTATCGCATCATGGGCATGCTGAGACTTTGTTCGTGGGTGGTTCATGTGCTCTCATGAGAACATGGCCACGTCGGCGCGTTGTTCGTCCTGCCCCTTGTGGAGGGGTTTTTAACGTTCAGCGCACCGTGTGCCGTCGAGTCTGGCGGCCACGCCCACTGTCTCTCATGCCTGCTGGCAGCTCAGATGGGACTGCTGGTCCTTTTTTGAAAAAAGAGGGGACCTAATGTCTCATTTGTGGCTCTGGCAGAGGACAGATGTCAACCGCTGCATCGGAGAGAGGGCTGTTATGCGCTGGAGATGATCATGCTGAGTTTCCCACTATAATAGTGGGTGCTCGTGCTGAATCAGATTCAGGGTTGACAGTCATGCTTTCCCGGGTGGCTGCCGGGATGTGCATCGGTAAAATTTAGCAGTGTGGAACTATTTGGTGCCAAAATATGGAACGCCAAAGGGCCATAATCTGTATAAGTTTTCCTCTCTCACTGCCCTCTGTCCTGCATGCACGGGGTAGTCCCGACTCAGGGTTATGCAGGAACTGCGTGTGGTGATGGACCTTGCTCTCTGAGTGAGGAAGTCGCTGCTGCGCGCCCTGGGTCAGGCGATGTCCACATTAGTGGTCCAGGAACCTGAGGTTAACTTGGCAGATATGCGTGAGCCCGACAAAGTTCGGTTCCTCAACGCCCTGTCTGTCAGGCTAGCCTCTTCGGCGGCGCTGTCGAGAACTCGCCCAGCAGTTCTCGGTGGCCCGGAAGCAGATGGAGGCAAAACGTCCTGCCCCGGACGACTAGCTGCAGTGCCTCCGTCTGCTTGTTGCCGAGGTGCCCCGTCGTCCGCCTCCGCCCCTGCTAAGCAGCAGCCTCCAAGCAGCAGCCTCCACCGGACAGCAGGTGGCCGGGCGCGGGGATGCGCCCAACCCGCCCAGGGTCCCGCAAGTCCGCTAGCAAGCCCAAGGGCAAGCGGCCCTGGGAGGTAGCCCAGCGAGATGGGAACTGCTCGGGGGCGGTGTCCGCACCCCTCCCTCCCGGGAGAATATTTTCGGTTTCCGGTCCTGCCGCTGGCTCTCCGGAGTCCAGGGGCAGCACCGTGGGCACCGAAGCGGCAACAGGCCTTCTCACCCATGGTCTGCCCCACCCTGGAATATTCGGTCAACACTCCGGGCCGCCCACGGGCCTCCCGGTCGGGGCTGAATATTCCACCTCTCTGCTTCCGAGCAGTGGGCAGCAGAGTGGGCACTGGGGACGCCACCAGGCCTTCCCACCCACCCTCTGTCCAAACCAGGAGTGCTCAGGCAACACTCCGGGCCACCCTCGGCCCTCCCGAGTCAGGCCGAGCACTCTGCCTTGCTGCCCCACCCCGGGTATGTCTGTGTTGCCGTTGATCCCGCTTGTTCGGTCCCTGGGGGCCTGGCTAGGTCTCCCCAGGCCGTCTCGCTGGCTCATCCGTACCATCAGACTCGGCTACGTGATTCAGTTCACTCACCGGCCTCCCAAGTACAGGGGCATCCTCTTCACCACAGTGTGGAGCAGCGATGCCCATGTCTTGCGGTCAGAGATCGATGTCCTACTGGCGAAGGACGCGGTCGAGCCGGTTCCTCCAGCCGATATGAGGTCAGGGTTTTACAGCCCTTACTTCATTGTGCCCAAGAAAGGTGGTGGGTTAGGACCAGTCTTGGACCTGCGTGTTCTGAATCGGGCCCTACACAAGCCCCCTTCAGGATGTTGACGCAAAAATGCATCCTCGAGGGCATCCGTCCCCAAGACTGGTTCGCAGCGATCGACCTGAAGGACGCGTACTTTCATGTTCCATTCTCCCGAGCAAGGGGAAGGCATATCAGTACAAGTCCCTGCCCTTCGGCTGTCCCTGTCGCCCTGTCGGCTTCACGAAGGTCGCGGAGGCAGCCATTGTTCCGCTCAGAGAACGTGGCGTTCGGATTCTCAACTACCTCGACGGCTGGCTGGTACTGGTCCAGTCTCGGGAGCAGTTGTTCGAACGCAGGGACATGGTGCTCCGTCACCTCAGCCTGTTGGGCCTTCGGGTCAACCGAGAGAAGAGCAGACTCTGTCCCACACAGAGGATCTCTTATCTCGGTACGGAGTTGGATTCGGTCAACCGGACTGCTCGCCTCACAGAAGGGCAAGTCCAGGCTGTGCTGAACTGCTTGAATATGTTCAAGGGCAGGACGGCGGTCCCACTGAAAATTTTTCAGAGGCTCCTGGGCATATGGCATCTGCAGCCGCGTAACGCCGCTCAGATTGCTACATATGAGACCGCTTCAGCACTGGCTTCATGGCGAGTCCCGAGATGGGCGTGGCAGAGCGGCAGGTACCGGGTCCCAGTCACCCCGTACTGCCGCCAAACCTTCAGCCCGTGGCCTCGTCCACGGGGTGGAGGGCCACGTACAATGGGCACACAGTTTTGGGTCTGTGGACGGGGCCCCAACTGCGTTGGCATATCAATTGCCTAGAGTTACTGGCAGTACGTCTCGCCCTGGCCCGGTTCAAGAAGCCGCTTCGGGGCAAGCACGTACTGGTCCGTTCGGACAGCACTGCGGCCGTTGCGTACACCAACCGACAGGGTAGTCTACACTTCCGTTGCATGCTCCGGCTCGCCCGCCATCTCCTCCCTGTGGAGTCAGAAGTTTGTGAGGTCACTTCATGCCATGCACATCCCAGGTGCGCTGAACCAGACAGCCAACGAGCTCTCTCGCCAGTCGACACCTCCGGGCGAATGGCGACTCCACCCCCGGAGCGTCCAGCTGATATGGGACCACTTCGGGGAGGCACAGGTAGTCCTGTTCGCCTCCCCGGACTCGGCCCATTGCCAGGGGTACTACTCCCTGAACGGAGGTACCTTAGGCATAGATGCACTGGCGCACAGCTGGCCCCGGGACCTACGCAAGTATGCGTTCCCCCAGTGAGCCTTCTCACACAGACACTGTGCAAGGTCAGGGAGGACGAGGAACAGGTCTTGTTAGTTGCTCTACTGGCCCAAACGGACCTGGTTCCCAGAACTCTCACTCCTCGCAACAGCCCCTCCTTGGCGATTCCCTGAGGTGGGACCTTCTTTCTCAGGGGCGGCACTCTATGGCACCCGCGTCCAGACCGCTGGAAACTCCATGTCTGGTCCCTGGGCGGGACGTGGAGGTTCTAGGTGGCCTACCACAAGCAGTGGTAGACACCATCGCTTCAGCTAGAGCCCCCTCTACTCTCTGAAGTGGAACCTGTTCGTCGAGTGGTGCTCTTCCCGCCGGGAAAACCCCCGAAGGTGTTCAATTAACGTTGTGCTTTCCTTCCTGCAGGATGGGTTGGATCGTAGGCTGTCTCCATCCACCCTCAAGGTATACGTCGCAGCAATAGTGGCGTATCACGATGCAGTAGACAGTAAATCCTTAGGTAAGCACGACTTAATCGTCAGGTTCCTCAGAGGTGCGAGGAGACTGAATCCTCCCCGTTCTACCTCATTACCCTCTTGGGACTTAGCCCTGGTGCTCAGAGCACTTCAGGGTCCTCCATTTGAGCCTTTGCAGTCCGTTGAGTTTAAAATTCTGTCCATGAAGACAGTTCTCCTGATTGCATTGGCTTCAATCAAGAGGGTAGGGGACCTGCATGCACTCTCGGTCGACGAGTCGTGCCTAGAGTTCGGGCCGGCCAACTCTCACGTTGTCCTGAGACCCCGACCTGGATACGTGCCCAAGGTTCCCACCACTCCCTTTCGGGACCAGGTGGTGAACCTGCAAGCGCTGCCTTCGGAGGAGGCAGACCCAGCCTAGCTTTGTTATGTTCCGTCCGCTCTTCACGCTTCGTTGACCGGACTCAGAGCTTCAGATCCTCACAGCAGCTCTTCATCTGTTACGGAGGCCAGCAGAAGGGAAAGGCTGTCTCCAAGCAGAGGTTAGCCCACTGGATAGTGGATGCTATCGTCTTGGCCTACCAGTCCCAAGACGTGCCTTGCCCGTTTGGGTTGCGAGCTCACTCAACAAGGAGTGTTGCCTCCTCCTGGGCATTGGCTCAAGGCGCCTCGCTGACAGATATATGTAGAGCTGCGGGCTGGGCGACACACCTAACACGTTCGCTAGATTCTATAGCCTCCGTGTAGAGCCGGTATCTTCCTGTGTACTCGCCCCCAGTGGCCAGTAGCGCTAGGTGCCCGTTCTAGTGTCGGCTTGTATACGCCACTCCCGCCCTCGGGGCCGGATACGTCGTCTATTCTGCTCCAGTTGTGTTCCCGGAATCGGCTAACCCTGTGAGTTCCTCTGTCACCTCTTTGGTGTCAGTCGTGGCGGCTCTGACGCCAGGCCTGCACCCGTATGCTTGTGGAAGCGTGTGTGTTGGCTGGGTATCCATATGTAGCGGTCCCCTCACGGCTACCCCATATGTGTATTCTCCACGGTACCAGCTACCCTAATTGGCTAGCCCCGTGTCTTTCCCTCGACAGAGCTCCCTCTGTCGTTCCTGGAGGTGCTCTTCCCCCCTGGAACCAGGCTGGAACCACCCCAGGGACTGCCATATGTTGCACTCCCCTGCTAGGTTAGTCCGTATGTGTATTCACCACCTCTCCTTCCATTGAAGGACGTGGCTCCGCAGTGTGCCATCTACCTGAGACGGGCATGCTTTCCCAGCGTTATCCAATAGTCACGCTGAGTGGGTCTTGCAGGAACAGCAGTGACTGTCCTTCCCTGCTGGGAGCCCTGACTTCCACTCCAACATAGGAGTGGTCCAGCGAGCTCAGGCAGGGCGCTGGAAGGGCCAGCATCCCTGGCGTGTTGGTAGGGATCCCAATTTGTCGGTCAGTTCCGTATGTCGTATGTTGAACGTAACGACTGAAAGGGAACGTCTCAGTTACGTATGTAACTCTCGTTCCCTGAAGGAGGGAACGGAGACGTACGTCCCGTCGCCAGGTGCTGTGCTTCGGCTCCTCAGTTGAAAAGCAAAGATGCGGTATTCCACTTCCGTATTTATACCTGCGCATTGGGGCGGTGCGTGGAATGCGTGAACCGCATGCCAATGTCCATTGGCTCGTTTTAAATCACTCGAAGTAGGTCGGTCTCTGAAAACAGATCCCAATTCGTCGGTCAGTTCCGACGGACGTCTCCGTTCCCTCCTTCAGGGAACAAGGGTTACATACGTAACCGAGATGTTCCCTTTCAGTCGGTCACGTTCGACGTACGTCGGAACTGACCGACGAATTGGGAGCCCTACCAACACGTTCTTCATCATCATGACATATTATCATCTGCAAGTGTTTTAAAGCCTTGTTGCTCTCAGCTTAAACACACACACATGCTCCTGTCGCATGCGCACAGAGCTGAATGGCAGCACATCCATGAGTAGTCTATTAAACTAGACTAGTTCTCTATCAAACAACAGAAGTTTAACAGAAATTCACTCACTGCTCTTGACTGACTGAACTTTAGTAGCTTTAATAAGAACACATTTCTTACTTGAATGCTGCTGTTAATGCTCTGGAGGAGATAATCATGGCAGAGCGTACAGCTCAACTACAGCTCTCTGAGGGACGCATCTGTGCTAGTATGTCAGTGTCCATCAACACGTGTGGACGGGGCCTCTGCAGTGTGACGTCACAATCTGGAAACGTCTTGTTCTGAGACACTGCTTATGATTTATGGGGATAAAAAAAGGAGTGGGTGGATTTTTACCATTATAGGGTGGTTGCGTACACACACTGCCAGCACACATTTATTATCAGACACCTTATAAAAGTGAATTTTGCTAAATAAGTGCCTTTTAAGTAAGCAGAACTTGCAGATTTTTATCTTGTACTTATACATTTTAATGGCTCTTAACTTAAAATATGTGAGTAAACTAATTAATTCATGCATTTAAATTAAAATGATCAACGTAAATATTTTTGGTTCAGTCAGGACCACTTTGAGAATGAAATTTATTGACAATCTTTGATTTGGCGAAAGGCTTAGGCTCAAAGATGCTCGAGCTGCTGTACCAGACAGCTTGAGATACATCCTTGAAACATAATCCCCCAGCCTTCATAATAACCAACAGTTTCTTAGCACATATTACAGCAAGATATACAATGATAACAATAGAGTTCTACACAGAATCCAATACTCTATAATGAAAATACTAGGAGGTGAAGGGTAGGAGGTGGGTGTAAATGTCTGTGCGACATACTGAGGAAGATGAGTTTGAATGAGCTTAAATACTATAGTTGATTAGAGTAGGTGGAGTAACAAATCAGCTGAGCGTCAGCTGATATTGTTTAGCGATCAGTGGTCTGCCTGAACTATCCTTGAATTTCATTCGATCACTCAAGCTCCATTTGTGGAAACTAGCTAATTCATGCTACCTTGCTAATTGGTAACAAAATGCTTTGATAGCATTAGCATAGCATAGCACTTGCTAAATGAGTACAGCAATGTAGAACATTTAACGTACTGTATATCTGATCTCATACTAAGCTCATGCTCCACTTGTCATGGGGGTTGTCCCATGATGGTAACTCCCACACCTCCCAAAAAACTCTTCTAAACTAGCATAACAGAACATTAAACAATACTAATTCTCCACCTTAACATTAATCTTGCACAAAACAAAAACATAACACTTATTTTAGCATTTACTCTCCCTTTTGAATGTCATAGCAAAATCCCAGCCCAGTTTCAGTTAAATTTAAGTCTGTCTAAATGAAAACAAACAAGTTCATAAAACTCAAAACAATAAAAGAATTCAGATTACTTATTATTCAGATTACAATTAATTGTTTTGAGCATTAGGGTTTCTTTTCTGCTGAACTTGTTTTGGTAGAAATACAATTTAAAAACAATGATCCTGCAAACTAGATTTGAAGATCTAAAACCTCCTTGTGCGTCGCTTCTCAGCCATACTTAATAAACAATTAATGGTAAAAGAGTAGCGAGGTCCTGCTGTGATTTAATTAAGGCTTGATTGTTCTTTAGCAATGGTGCTTTATGTGGACTAGGCACTTTTGATAAATGTTCAGCACCTGGTTGCGTTATTTATGGATAGTCGGTTCCCACCTGATTTGGTTTTGAATTCGTCCTCATGTGCCTCCCTGTTTTTCTTTGAATGTGATTTCCATTGCGTCTCTCTTAACTCTCCTGTTCTTTTGTGTACATATGTGTGTCTTTTTTCTCACCCTCTTAGGTGAAGTACGGACGTTTTGCATTTGTGTGGGATGCAGCTGTCCTGGAGTATGTGGCCATTAACGATGAGGACTGCTCGCTGTACACCGTGAGCAACAATGTGGCTGACAGGGGCTACGGCATCGCGATGCAGCATGGCAGTCCCTACAGGGACGTTTTCTCTCAGAGGTACTGTATGATGAGATTCTTATTATCCACATGTAGCTGTTCGTCTCTGGGGCCCTGCTGTTATACGAGAAGTGATTTTTTTTTTTTAAAGGGAATTCAATTTAAATTTGGCATTTAAAGTCTGAGTTTGTGCTTTAAAATCAATTGCTCAAAGAAGGAAGCGTGGGAATGGTTGTAACACAGCCTGAGTTGTAACACAGTCAGTTTTAACCGCTTAGAAAGTAGGTACAGGGTTGAAATCACTATTATACACGAGTGCCACCCTCAGTAACAGTACAAGTTGCAAGTCTCTGAGTAAAAATTACAGTACAAAAAACAGTTTTGAGGTAGAATTTGGTCATATTAAATCACAGATCTCATTCTCCTATTTGATTTATTGTAACATTTAACCAAACATGTAACAAACTTTCACCTAAATGTGAATACAAAGCTAGAAATATCATGTCCGAACAAGACAGAACAAAATAGGAATGTGTGAGAGTGACTGTCATGCAACACTGTAAGATTGTTGTAATTGTTAACCCATGTACATTATTTCCTTTAGGAATAGTTGGAGATTTTGAAATAACTCATTTTTATATCTAATTTAGTCATTAAACTCTAGAGGGCGCAGGCTGATTGGTCCTTTACATGCAATCTGCAAGCAATAAAATCATTACACAAGGTGATGGCACAAGCTGATTGGCCTCTGCTGATCCTGCAGCCAATGAGATTACTTGCTCAACATTTAAATAGTCTGGTTAAGTGTTTGCTGTAAGCTAGTCCTCTAGCATGCTATCAGAGTTCCTCTGAAACCCTCCACCTCCCACAGCTCCACCTGCCTAGATCTGCTACAGGAGTTAAGTGTCTATTTATGCATCAGCTTATCTTACACGCTCATAGCAGATGTAGGGTATATTTACACCACATTGTTTTCATCTGAAAACTGCGTTTTGGCCGTTCATTTACATGACGCCGATGTTCTGGGGGCCTGAAAATGCACACTTTTGAAAACGGGTTTCAAAGTGAAAGGTTTTGAAAATGATGACTTTATCGTAATCGTAAACAACAAAAACATGAATTTTTGAAAATAGTGACGTCATCCGCATGCATATTACATGTTTACAGGCCGTTACAACGTTTGGTTGTCTGGTTTTAATACATTTGTGGTGTAAACAAACCCATAGTCTGCCAAGACCAAATACATTAACATTGCCCTATTCAATTAAATGCTAAAACTATTCTGAGATTTGTCATTATTGAAATAATATTATTATTATTATTATTATTATTATAAAGCATCACTGTTCTCTCGTCTCTGAAGCTGGGCTGGGAAAATGGGCCTCACAATGTGTGTTTAACAGGCTATTCATTGACATGCGTATTTAATTTTTCATTGTTGTGGTCTTGGACAGCCATCCACTCTTATTTTAATAGAGTCATTTTAAAAGTTTTCCTGTGGTTCCTGAAACAATGGCGAGGAAATTTCACTGCCAAATTATATGAGAGCGTTTTATAAAAGGCTTTCAGATTTAGCCAGTCGTAGAGCTCAATTCTTAAAGTGAAAAGATGAACTCTTTTGCCTCACCTAAGAGGAAGTGCTTCTGCGCAGTAGATATAGCACCAATGTACATCAGACATATCAACATACGATGTTTAATGGAAGGAACATGTTTTTCTGCTCCTCTGCTTCAATACATGGAGCTGAATAGAGATCCATGCGGTGTTAAATCGGTCACTTTGAGTGAAATTGCTATATTGAAATACCAGAATAGTGACAGACTGAGAAAAATATGACAGCATTGAGTGATGGCCCCATTGTTGATGTAAAAGTCGATACATGCTCTGCGTTTACTCATCACCGGGAGTCTAAAGAGAGAACATGCGAGTGCATTAGCTGAACACAGCTGCTATAGTGCATAAGTAAAGTGCCCAAGAGAGAAGAGATAGAGTGGAAAACTTGACTTAACTCTAAAATTATACGTAAGGTACCAAAAAGATTACGCATAGTGAAAGTGCCCCAATACTCACTTACATTGTTCTATTGTGCTTGGAGCTCTTACCGTTCCAAGCCACAAATCACCATCTTCCATCTGTTTCCATGGGACTAAATGCATAGGTTTTTGTCTGGAAAGTTAACAGGAAGCACAAATTCACCAAACTGTGACAATATGTTAAAATATCTTTATACAAATAATCTGTATACTTTGCAAGTACATGTCAAATTATTCTACTAACCCTAACAGTATAGTAATTCTCTAATGAGGGTAAGTTGACATGTAGTTGCAGTTTTACTTAGCTATAGTTAGTGGAATGTCTAAAGTGGACTCGAAATAAAGTGTAACCAATTTCAATATTTTATAGTATTCAATATTTTAAGTTATTAATTAATACAGCTAAATTAATTGACCAAAATTATTTAACTGACCAAGAGGTAAACACAGCATTTTGGGTTCAGCCTGTTGCTGTGATTCAGTGGAGGTCTATAAGAGTAGTGGGAGTGTTAGGTGTATTAGATTAACTACAATTTGTATTAGGGCTGCATGAAATATCAAAATAAAATCAATATAGCAATATGGCTTAGTGCTCATGATACGGTGTTCAGCATCTCATAGCAGCTCGGTTCATATACACTCATATTCTGTGTATCAGTGTGGTGCTTCACTTTGAAAACTGGAAAACTTTTGCAACATACAAAATAAAAGCTTAATAACATTTATATAAAATATTAAATAATATTATATAATAAAATATTAAAAAACACTGTCCAAATGACACCCAAAGTTAAAGTTAAAGCGGGAGTCCATGTCTCTCATGCCTCCTCTGAGCCTATTGACTTTTAATAGACCCCCTAAAGTGTGCGGCAGGTTTGACGGAGGGGTAATTGAGAATGAACAGGGGAAAGTCACATGAGAGGAGGCAATGACTCCATTGCGCTATGATTGGATATGATCGGTTATGATTAGATATGATTGGTTTATGCAATAAATCCCGCCTCTTGTTTTTGTGCGCATTCCCGAGAAGTAATTAAACAACCTAACTACTTAGATATCACCGCTTTGCCATGTCAAAATCAAATTTGAATTGGCCTAAAAAAATGAAAACTGTGGGAGTTTTAGTGAGCTTGGGGAAATTAAAGGTAGGCTACGTCTTTTGTCTATAGCCAGTGTTTACCAGCTTGATGACTCTTTAAAATTGACTATTAAAAAGACAATTAATAAAACATAATAATAAAATAATTATTCGAAACCATCGATTCGCTTCAGAAGGCCTTTATTAACCCCCTGGAGCCATGTGAATTTTATAATGGATGGATGCACTTTTTTAGGCTTCAAATTTTGGGTAGCCATTCACTGCCATAATAATGCTTTGAAGAGCCTGGACATATTTTAATATTACTCTGATTGTATTGGTCTGAAAGAAGAATTTCATATACAGCTAGGATGGCTTGAGGGTGAGTAAATCATGGGGTAATTTTCATTTTTGGGTGAACTATCCCTATAATAAATAGAACAGTTAAACGTAGAATTTTATTTAGTCTTTCTTTTTTATGTAATGTTTATTTAACCAGGAAAATTAAGTGTAGTAGGGACATATATACAATGTGAGGACTTTTTAAAACACCACTGCACACCATTGACATATAATAAAATGAGGAGTCGTCATACCTGTTCACTTTCATGTTTACTGAAAGGTCTCAGTTGGTTCATGGAAAAAGTATATAAACACCCAAGTTTTTCAAGTTTTTTAATCTCTAAATGGATGGTTCACAGTCAAAAAATAAATAAATAAAAAATCATTCTAGTGAATATTTCGCAATATATTGTGGAAAACTAAAATATCACAATGAATACGTTTACATGCTCCCTCATAATGCAATTATAATGGGATTTTAAAAATATTACGATTAAACTTTACCTAATGTAAACTCAATACTTCTATCAAACTAATGCGATTAAGCTCCTAATCGTAATAACCATAATCGCATTATTACTGCTCTGACCAAAGTGCGCATGTGCTCGGTTCTACACTGATGCCGTGTGTTGTTCAGGTTTCTCTTCTCCCAATAGCTCTCGCTGCGCAGTCTCTGCACTGTATCTTCAGACGAATGTAACGAGAGCATGGGTAAAGCCGGCATTGCAATGTTCATCACTGCGCCGAATAATATCCAGTACGTCCATAAAAATGTATTTTGAATTTGATGTGAGTAATTTAAATATTGGCTATGCATCCTGTATGCCTATATAAGTGTGGTATAACCATACTTATTAGCGAATAATCAGAATAATGAAAATGTGCTTGTAAACTGGAGTTCTGCTCATGTCTTGTAAACATATGCGATCAAGAGCTTACCCTGATTATTAGAAATAGTCACATTATTGGTGCACATGTAAACGTAGTCAGTAATATTTCCAATATCGTGCAGCCCTCTTTCAAACAATGTATTTTTGGGCAATACTTATGCGGCGGAAGTATTACCACATATAGTTCAGCGTTCATGTTTTTTTGTTTGTTTTGCACAATCGTATTTGTAAAAAATTGCTGGTTTATTATTTTTAAGTCATTTATTTAGATATATTGAAAAGCACCAGTCGCTGCTATTTTGTGTGTTTAAGTATTCTCAGATGTGTACGTGTTTAGATTGATGTAGTCTGCTACCATTCTGATAATATATCAGGGGGTTTATTTCTACATGTGGAGTACATGTGGTTTATAATCTAGCATATAGGCAATTTCAAAATCATTATTTCTAAGGTTGAGATCTAAATGACACATTATTGATTGGTGTGCTGGTTCACACTGGAGGCATGTGAGAGAAAGAGAGGTAAAGAGTGTGAAATAAAGAGCAACAGAGAGAGGTATTTTAGGTGCTTGGCATTGTGAGTCTTTCAGGTTGTATGTGATTGTGTCTTTAGATGGTTAAACAGATGGTATGTTATCGAAACAGGTGTGTCTTTGTGCACCATCCAATACTGACATAAATTTGGCTTGACTTTAGACATTCAATATTAGCAAAATGCTATTGAGCTTTAAATTATTTTGTTTATGAGCCCATTTGGTAGTGAAATAATTAGGTATTTTTACACATGATTTGACTGTTGATTTTATTAAATAAAAACCTAAACCATTTCTGAGAACCAGAATATGAACGAGAGAGGCTGTTTTGATTTGGACCAGTTAGCAATGTGCAATGACATAGCAACGTGCTAAAGACCAGTTAAAAAACTAACAACCAGTGGCCGGTTGCATCCTTTTTTTTTTCTTCAATACTAGTCATAAATCTATTACATAAAAAAGGTAGATTGGTCTAATTTGAATCTGAAAAGTATGACAGATTAGCCCTAATTAACTGCTAGTTGGTCGTACTAGTTCTTAAGACATAGTCTTATCTTAGCAGCAATGTTTATGCAACTGGTCCCAGAATATCTTAGAAACAGCCTGGCATCGATTCCCTGCATCATGGCTGTGCATTTTGTGCAGGCAACCGCCACTCGCATTTCCTTCATAAACTGTAAAAATCTAGTTGCATCTTGCTGTTTTCATCAGCAGGGTTATTAGAGGAGTGAAGACCAAGAGTGAAGACCAATTACCCTATTAAAATGGCACACTCTAGAGCGATCGCCACGTATACCTGACATTTTCCAGCCCACAGTGCCAGTCAATTTCCAGGACAGATGTGAGCTTGCTTACACTCCTCAGGGCAGATACCCATGTCTGCCTAGTTATGGCCACATGTCGCCTGTTTACACGAAGTCAGTCCCTTAGCAAATGGTGCTGGGAACACATGACATTTTGGACTCATTGTCCAGCTGATAGAAAATTGTTTAATACAGAGCTGCACTACACTTCTGCCATTGAAAGCACTGAGCTTGGTAAATGCTTACAGTGTTAACACTGCAGATTTCTACCTCACATGTATGTTGGTTTTATTTATTGTATTTTGTGTGGTTTAGTACTAGTTCCTGTTTCCTTTGTTCTCATTTTCCCGCCACTAGTTTCCATGGTTTCTAATTAGTTCACACCTGTTTCCTGATCTGTTGATTAGCTTCCCTTGTGTATTTAACGTAGTGTTCGAGTGTGTAGTGCTTAGTTTCCCTCTGTGTTCATTAAAAGTCAGTTTAATCATCTTTCTGCTTGATCTTCTGGATTGCTACAACTTTACATGAGTGATTCAACATAAACAGAGCCAGGAGAATTAAACACATCACATATCCTATACTCTTTAAAAATCCTAATTATCCTAATTATCTAAGCTCAGGAGTATTCTGGGTTCTGTACCAGTTTTGCTCAATTGACAGTGTTTGTGGAAAAAAGAATTTCAACTCGCCCCTCATTTACTTTTTCTTTTTTAGAGCAAAAATGGAGGTTAAAATGAGATGTTTACAATGGAAGTGAATGGGGCTGATATTTGGTGGATATAGAAGCAATGTGAAGCTTATCATTTTATAAAAGCGCCACCTTATTTTGAAACAACTTTGATACACTTGAAATAGTTAACCCTCGTTCTAAGTTTTCATAGAGGCTTTAGCTTAGGGGTGTCCAATCCTGCTTCTCGAGGACCAATGCCCATTTCTCAATATGTGTTCTTGTCTGTACTTGTGTTCTAATGGATCGCCATCAGTCGCTGCCCAAGTACTGTTCCAATTCAAAGTTTACATCTTGCCAAGTACAGTTCAAATCCCCGGATGTGTTCTCGAGCCACTTTTATCGAGGATGCATCAAGAGGAGACTTGTGTGGACTTCAAACAGACCGGTATCCCAGAATGCATCTCACACAAGCGAGTAGTGGATGAGAAAACCCACGTAATTTAATAACACTACTGTTATTGTGTCACGAAATGTAGTTCAGGCGAAAATGTACTTGTTTAAAGCTCAAATCTGAGTTTTATTTATAAAGAGAGTGCCTTTTTGAAATTTTGATCTGCCGTTTTTGGAGTTGTGAGATCCAGTCGACCACAGGGCACTCATTGCTCATTAACCCCGGGGAGAGCAGCTTTTCCTCGGCTAGACCTTCTGATGTTTGCCGCTGACTCTGATGTCTCTGTAGTGGTTAAACATGAGATATAATTTGTCTTGTGTATATCTAACGGGCAATCTTTGGTCTCATGAATCTATAATTTGTTCCCTGGCTATTCGTTTTGGCTGAAGGCAGAGTGAAGTTTCATTTATTTCTTTGATCATTAAAACTGACATTTAACAAAAAGAGACTGTTGTGTCATATTTAATTTTATTACAGTGAAGATAATCATATTTGCACACTTATTGCATGAACACACATTAATATGTTTAAGTTTTGTTTTTTTTTAAGTTTTTTTATGAAAACGAAGAGAGGCAGAGCTGTGTTTTAATAACATTTCATTTTAGTATTGTAGCCTCAAATATACATACAGAGATAACCGGGGTAGTCAGAGCGAGCTGAGTGACGCTATCATGAACGCTGCTGTTCCGTTTGCAGAATGATCAGACTTCCTCTGGAGTTCGTTCTCCTGAGTCAAACTTGGCAAGTCTGAACTAACCAGGATGGAAGTCTGAAGTTTGCATACTTTTTGAGAGTCAGCAAATGTCCTGCAGACTTTAGCATCATCCCCAATTAGACACACCTGAATCAGCTAATCAAGGTCTTACTAGGCATAGGAATGTGTTAGAAATCACTATTCCCTACATATTCATCCACTAATATAATCTATTTGAAGGAGGGAATGAAAAAAGAGTGAGTGAATTCGGGCACTGAGTGAATGCCGGCATTCCGGTGAATGGCTGCCGCTTTTGCATAGTTTGTGCTTGCCGTTAAATAATAATTACAAACTTAGCAAACTGCCAGCTCCAATAGTAATGAAAAGATTTATCTCAAACTATGTCATGGAAACTACCATGTATAAACTATAATTAAACAATTAAATTATCAAATTAAAATGTATTTATACCTGCATGGTATTATGCTGTACCCTCATTGGACCAGCAGTTCGAAACATAAATGGATGGATGATGGAGGATGGAGGCACCATCTTCTGGTAAGACACAGGAATTAATTTGGCATGACCCTCACAGTACATTATGGGTATTCCCCACAAATAGTGCCCTATGTTGGGGTAATGGGCGGGGGCATTTTGGAAACAGCCCTTGAAACATCCATGCAGGTTGTAATGAAAACGAGTGAGTGAATTCAGACACTGAGTACGTCGGAAGGGCTGCCGCTTTTGTATAGTTTATATATAATTAATTATAATAATTATAATAATTATTTGAAAAGCGTAACATCGATTTCCCTACAATAATAGACTGTGTGTAAAGCTTAGTACATTAGTCTATGCAGTGAAATTTACTTCACATACTTTTGAAAATCAAGCATTTTGTTGATCCTGATAAGTCACAGTTGTAAACGCGACAACATTCTTTTTCCATGAGGGGGTTTGCCATCACGTCATCACGACACACATCTCCCAGACATCCTGTAGAAATCAGATATCGACTTCAAAAATCCTGAAGTGTTTCCAGATAAGTGTGCCATATACATAGGACGTTCAGCCAGCGGTGCATGAGTGGGATGTCTAACGCTGAGATTGCCCCTGTCCTAGCATTTCGCATTCTCATATTATATATTGCTGACTGTACTGTCAAGTTTATTTTGAATTGACTTTTCGGGCTATAAAGGTAATTAAATGGTCTCCTCTTTACTCCAATTGTTACCTTTTTCCCCTCAAATGCTAAAACACACTGTTTCCGTGACTGTTCAAAGCACACGAATATGAGGCACAGGAGTGGGTGCATATTGTTATGTCTTATGGCTGTACTATTATTGCACTGCATTATTTTAAAGGAAATAAGGGAAAAGTGGAATTTAATTGTTGTGGTTGTCAATCTTGTTTAACTTGTACTGAACCCAGAATATTCTTTCTGCAAGAACATCTGACCAGCTATACAAAAGAGCTCACATGATCAGTTAGTGACCTGGAAATATTATAGAATATTTATTTGTATATAGAGGAGGTTTGTATAGAGAGATTGAAATCTATGGCTATTTTACTGATATGAGTGTCTTTCACAATCTTCAATGTTCTGATTCATATTGATAAGCTGAGAAGAAATTCCATCTGTATTTCCGAGGCAAAAAAAACTGCTTGCCTTTGTCTTTTCGTTGCTTTTCTCATCGTGTTTTCCCAGCTCTTATCAAGTATTTTGTCTCCCCGCAGACAGAGACATCTAATAACGTGATCATTTCTGCCGCAGCTGGTTGCCATAGCAACAGCTCTAGCAGTCCACCCTCGATTCAGTGCACAGGGCCCGAGAGGCAAGCGAGGAGACTACATGACAGACAGACCTGAGGAGAGAACCGCAAATCCCCACCCGCATTATCCCCAAAGAACAGAAAAGGGAGTTTGAAGTGCTACCGCAACAAGGTGCACTGAAAGACAGAGATTCAAGCTCAGTGTCATTCTGGGGTCTTAAAGAAAGCTTGTTGCAGTTACCAGATCACCCAGTTGTCATGGAGAATCAGGTTGATCTGGACTTGTGCTGTTAACAGGGCCAGGTGTTTGTGTTTAGCCCCCGATATTGAACATGGACACAGCCAGCTGAACTCCCTTGACTGTGTGCAATTCAAAGACAAAAACACAGAGCGAGTGGGTGAATTTGTTGCTTGCGTTTTGCCCTGGTCTGTCAGTCGAGCACAACTTGTTCCTCACACACACTGCTTATCTCCCTCTCTTCGTCCACACTCACCTTTCTCTCCATTTATCACTCCATTTTGGGAGGAGAGGGAATAAAGAACAAATAAAATGTCTGCTGTTATGAAGCCGCTGTTTTTCTGTAAGTGCCTGAAGGGAAAGCAGCAGGTTTGAGTCCGTTTTTAAGTAGTAAAAACACATTTTTGAAGTCCTCATAAAATGTAAAATTGAATTTTGTTTGTAGCATATGTTTGTTAACTTCTACGTAGCATATAGATTACCTCTATGCTAATGCAGGGGTATTTATTAGTAATAGTAATTCAAGCTTATTTGTAAAATGCTTCTCAAAGCAAATATAGTTTCAGTGCTATTTTTTTGGCTATGGCCAAACATCCGGATTCAGTAGGAAACATGTCAGTGTGAGAAAGAAACCCATGCTCATCAAGTGATTTGTTTCCGTGAGTTTTTCTTATAAGAATAAAAAAGGACATTTAGTGTGTTCAAGTCTCAAAAACTTTTTTAGAGAAGTTTAGTAAAAGTGAGCAGGCTAAAAAAAACCTTTCAGCATATGGCCATCAGTGGGCTTATCTTCTCAACAAACAAGGTAAAATCTGGTCTCCTCTGAGATGTCTACTGTCATGTCTCTCCTGAGACTTCTGAAGACAAACATGCGGTGTTTCCTCAAGGGCAAAACTGGACAGTTGATTCTCACAGGAAAAGTGCCTGGTGTTAATTCCTGTGGCTCACACCACTCCTCATTTGTTAAAAACGCCAGGGTGTTAATTCATTAGGCAGCGAGACTGTTAATTTTTCCATTACCAGCTGCTGGAAAACCACAAGGTCAGAAACGGTCTTTCTAACAAGTCCTTGAAGGTTGACAATTGTATTAGACTTGGGTTAAAAAGTGAAGCAGAATGAATAGAATAGAATAGAATAGAATAGAATAGAATAGAATAGAATAGAATAGAATAGAATAGAATAGAATAGAATAGAATAGAATAGAAGAGACCCTTAAGAATAGTTACACAAGGCATTCTTTCAAATTCGTGCATTCCTCCTCGCCATCCCACCAGTGTGTTCGGATGTAACCTATTATCTCAGCCCTAAAGCAGCGCACAGCATGTTGACCCACCCAGTGTTGAAACATCCATCATGGCAACGCTCATAAATGTCACAGACTAATTTTTCAAGGGTAGGCCGTTCCATATGCCTGTGATAGGAGTTGTTGTGTGGTGACCTCCAGTGGGAATGAGGTCTTGAAGGAATAGCTGTGTTACGGAAGACCAAGCCATCTCATCTCAGAACTCATTCATCACGGTTGTTTAATACCATGGAAAATGAAAACATAAATTGGAATATGCACCAATGTTAAAATAGCTAAATGTACATACAGTATCTGACACCGCGATGGGGAATCATTTATCTAACCTCCCTCGAAAACAGTTGTTATTGATAACTAAAGCTCTTAAAATAAAATAAATAATAATTTTTTTACTTTGGCAAGCTGAAGTACTAAAATTACACAAAAAAATAAAATGAAAGCTAAAATAAAATATAAAAATAAACAATTATTCAAAATATTAATAAATACTGTTCATAGTATTTAAATAATACTAAAATACACTTATTCTTCCTATTACATTAAAGCAGTCATGATATACTTTTTTAAAAATATTTTAATGTTCCTTGAGGTTCATTCATAATGTACGTTATATTATAAATGTATTTGCTAGTGCTGTCAAACGATTAATCGCATCCAAAATAAAAGTGTGTGTGTACTGGGTATTATTGTTATGTATATATAAATACACACACATGCATGTATATATTTAAGAAAAATATATATACATTTATACGCAAAATATTCATATTTATATATAATATAAATAGTATAAATATATATACAGTATAGAATTGCAAATATTTCTTAAATATACACATGTACTGTATGTGTGTGTATTAAAATATACGTAATTATACACAGTGCACACACATATGTTATGTACGCAAACTTTTATTGTGGATGTGATTAATCGTTTGACAGCCCTAGTATTTGCAAAACATGGTTTTATGCATTTTGGCAACGCAAAGAAATTGTGTGGATTCTCAAGACCTGGAATATACTGCATTAGTCATAGTGCTTTTTCATAGTGCTATGACTTGAGGGAGAGTATAATAACAATGTTCATTTTTGATTTTGAGTGAACTAATTCCTTCACTTCCAACAATTCCATCAGTGGGACATTGATTACATCGTTGCTTGTTCAGTCACAGTACTTGGCATTTTAATGGCACTGGATCACAGCTCCCTAGGTATGTTTTGTGCTGTTCTCTTGAATTGTCCTCATTGTGGTTTCAGGTCTCTGCTATCACACTCTGAATCCTCTGATGCAACATATGTGGGTGGTGTTGCATAGCTAAATGTTGTTGGCACGTTTAAAAAGTGATCTATAAAGCAAATCGTTCTACATTAGCCCACCTTGTTGTTGGTCCTGTTAGCTGTGTCCATAGCACAATGTGGATGGGTCATTCTCCATCTGTTGTGTGCAATAGGACATTTTCTTACTCCTGTATTATATTGTTATGAGACCGGGATGTCGATATAAAAATGAAGGGTAGCTTTTTGAATAAATGTTAAACGGGATTTTAGACAGCATTGTGTGTTACTGTGAATACTGAACATTTTCATTGCATGTGTGGCTGTTTGGATAAGTGTTTGCAGCAGCTGCAGTTTGGATGTGAATATGGGCTTTTGGAAGCTCGCTAGTCTCCTCCTCTGAGGCTAAATGTGCACTGACTCCTGACTGCAGACAATCAGGCTTGAGAGAGACTGCCACGCAATACAGATCAGCCAATCAATGAGGCAAATTCTCCTAAACCTTTGTGTCCTGTATTCATTATCATTCATTTGCAGCCGCTGGACTGGCATTAGTACAAACTGCCATCACTACATCAGAACACACTCATTCTTTATGGTGAGGAAGAAGCTGTAGCCAGCGATTATTGCTGAGGAGACACTGCCCCCTGGTGTTGGGGAAAAAAAGTGAATCACTGCAGCAACAGATGCCATCGAACAGACTGGGACCATTCCGAGTTATTTATAGGGCGTTACACAGATCTCAGTGGTTCAATTAATGTGTAAGAATGAAGCAATCTGACATTAAATTTCAATCCATAACACAGTCCATTTCTGTAATGCGACACACAATAAAATTGTGTGTAATCGTGCGTATATTTAGGCCAGTAGTAAATGTCCAGGCATGGAGTGCAGCACTTCAGTTATCTAAAAAGGCTTCATATTTGTCTTACTTTAGCTGACTTGAAGCAGTGAAGTTATTTCTAAACAAATGGATAATTCTTCAGTTAGGGGAACTTTTCTGTCTACTGTAATCTTGAATAAAAATTCGCTACTTTTAGATGGTTGATTATAGTGGCTGGTGTCTCTTACTTTTCCTCTTCTTTTTTTTAAAGTGCAGAAATGGCCTGAATTGTTATTTTGAGCATGTCACACCAGACGTTTTACCTTCATACTCTATAATTTCAAATTCAGCTTTGCACATAATTATTTTGAAAATCATATTTTCAGTCCATTTTTATATTAATATGCATTGCCAAAGTTTTTTTGTTTTTAATAAATTACTATCCTTAATGCTACTGCAATCAATCATTTGGAATTTAAATATAATTCCATATATAATATTTATCATCCACACCATCACACTTCCAGCTAAAATCCTCTTCAAATACAGTTTGGCCTAATATGTGATGGTATGGATTCTTCATGACCTTTATTCCAGGATAATTGTTGTAACATAGGCATCATTTGAAGTAATCTGAAAAGTGCCTTCATGTGTGTCTGTTTTCTTGCTGTGTCCAGGATCTTAGAGCTTCAGCAGAATGGGGATATGGACATCTTGAAGCTGAAGTGGTGGCCACGGGACAGTCCGTGTGACCTGTACTCTCCAGTGGGCACTCGGAAGAGTGGCAGCGCCTTGGACATCCACAGCTTTGCTGGGGTCTTCTTTGTATTAGCAGCCGGTGTGGTGCTCTCCTGCCTTATTGCCACGGTGGAAACCTGGTGGACGCGAAGGAAAGGGTCCAGAGTGCCATCGAAGGAGGTAAGAGTCACAAGGGTTGGATGTAGGGGTGAGGTTGATCCTTAACATTTATCATAAACAGAAGAGTGTGGAACAGGTTTAAATGTAATAACTATGACCAGATGGGATCTAATAGTTACAGAACTTCAAGTTCAGCAACATCGCTCCTAAATTTCCCCTTAAAGGGGTAGCTAATCCTACAATTAAAATTAAGTCATCCTTTAGTCACCCTGGTGTTGTTCTAATGCAGTATGCCAGTCTTCCGTACTTCACCCGACTCGGCCCAAAAAATTGCATTGTGAAATACAACACTTCGAAATCCCAAAAAAGTATTCATGTACATACTTCACTGAGTTGAACATTTCTGTTGTTGACAGCCGGAATGACAGTTGACAGATATGAATGCGATAACTTTTTGCTTTTTGTTGTGGCAAACACAGCAAATATATTCACATGAGAGAAGAAAGTACATGATTGTATTTCTTTTGGTGTTTTTATTCATCTTGATTTCTCACAACTTTCTGGGTGAGCAGGAGTGAACTGCAGCGCTAATAGAGTCGCAATGAACACAGAGAAGACCAACAGCCAAGCTCAGGATTTCATGTTAAATAATTCATTGAATTTGTATTTGTTTTTTACCAAACCCTATCGTATACCCTCAGAAGTCTTGGTATATACGACACGTGTCACATGGGTTCATTCTGTGATGCTTTAACATATTTTTTTTTAAATCATGATGATGGTCGCTATTCACTGGCATTATATGGATGAACGTGAGCGGGCATTTTTTTTTTTATTATTCTCCTTTTGTGGTCCGAACAACACCAGGATGAGTAAATAAGGACTTCATTGTAATTTTCGGGTGAACTAACCCTTTAATGCAAGACAGCGAAAACTGAAAGATTGTAAAACTGGGCGGTACGAAAGTCTTATGACGGTAGGAGTTTATATCATATTTTACCAGATTTTATGAAAAATTTATAGGAAATAGACCTAGTAATGAAAATGTAATTATTTAAATTAAATTAATATAAAATATTAATATAAATATTCATTAAATAACCATGTGGCTATACCAATTTTTGGATAATGCACTGGATTTTATGCTTAACAAATACTCATTTGCTTATAACTTAATGGTTGCAAATTAATAAGCTAATTATCACATTTTAAGTTTTTAAGCCATTATACAGCTCTGTGACCTCAAATTAATCTGAAATAAATGCAACAAGTTGCAACGTTGCTCAGTAACCATAACCAATTTTAAACTTCGTTTCACATTTTACCCAACATACACCCCTTAATATCACACTATCCTTCTAGACTTATTTGGGACACGTCGCACTCTGCATTTTGTTTGTTCAACTGTAAATAACATAAATCCTGTGGACTGATCTGCCATGCAAAAAAACAGTGAAGCAGAATCTCTACCGCTCGTATGCCATCTTACCGCCCAGCCATTAGAGGATATTAGTAACATTAACAGAAAAAAGACAAGCGCTTGAAATGAGAAATTGTCGACATTACAAGAAGTAGACTTTTTTTACAAATAATTTTTTTCTGATAGCACACTTAAACAAACCTCTCCAAAAAGAACACAATGTTGTTCGGTTGCCTGTCTAGCTCATTAACTGTAATAGAGCTCTGTTGAGAAAAAGTAAGTAAACAGGTGCTAGAAAATATATGTGCTGATAAAAGCTGCATATATCTAGATAATTACTTTAAGACAAGGCTCTAATTTGTCTTCAATATCTCATGGTTCATTTCGTGAAGATCGCTTTTGATTAATGTGTTTGCACATATTGTTTTCTTGTTCTTACAACTGTTTGCCTATTGTTAGTGGAATCCAGTTAACATTAACAAACGAGCTCATTGCTTGCATTTCACATGAAACACAGACGTAGCAGTGACAGCACATTCATATGGCTGTGAATGAACCTTTGTGATGTTGCTCTTGATGCATTTCTTTGATTTGATGAGTTTATAGCTCCTTGTTATCTTCTGCAGCTGTCATATTGTGGGTGTTTCCTGTCCTGATATTACATCCCCCATCTCCCGCATTACTCCTATCGAGTCCCATCACCCACCTCCCAACATACACACCTGACCTCTCCTCACACCCCTCCGGTCTGAGTCATCAGACTCTCCACGGGCCAAAAAACACAGCATTTCATCTCCAGCGTTCCACCTGAAAAGCAAACTAGTTCTTTTGATCAGCGGTCAGGGGCTTTTTCTTGTCTTCTGTCCTCCCGCCATGAAGCAGCTTTTATCTGTCGGGGCAGCAGCAGGCCGCTCATGACCCCACAGAGAGAGCGGCTCTCCTTCATCCCTGCTCCTCTCTAGGCCGTCGTCCACTTCACCGGTCACCATAATGTTCAGACATTTATGTGTAAAAAATTAGTGTAGTGCATCTGTTCCTTGCAATGGCAAATTAGCTTTTTTCAACCTGTTAGCATCCCACAATTAGCATATTTAAGTCATGTTAAGTTGAATGCTCATTTGTATTTGTTTATAAGCAGGGTCCAAATTAACACTGAATTAAAATGGCCGGGATCTTTATTGGGAACTGTGACATTACATGGTTTTAATGGGATTGTAATAACAATAGTCTGACCTCACTTTGTGAGGGATTTGAAGCAAAGATTAACTGTCTACTAAAGAAATCATCTATCTTTTCTCACATGAACATTTTAAGATGCCTTTTTAAGATACAAGTGTTTTTCCTCTTATTAAATAATATACAGAGTTTGGGGTCGTAAGATTTTTCAAATGTTTTTGAAAGAAGTCTCTTATGCTCACCAATGCTGCATGTTTCATCACAGTAAAAACAGTAATATTGTATACAATTTTAAATAACTTTTCTATTTTAATATATTCCGAAATGTAATTTATTCTTATGGCAAAGCTGAATTTTCAGCATCATTGCTCCAGTCTTCAGTGTCACATGATCCTTCTAATATGTCGGAGCTAAACAAACATTTCTTATTAGTATCAATATTAAAAACTGTTGTTCTGCTTAATACTTTTTCTTGAAATAGAAATCTTTTGTTACATAATAAATATACTTTTGAACAATTTCATGCATCTTAGCTAAGTAATAATTTCTTTCAAAAAAATCTTACTGACCTTAATTCTTTGAGCAGTTCTATATATTATATAATAATCTTTTTGTATGATGCTGAACAATACATTGCACTTTGTCACAAATGAGCAGTCCTATTACAAAAATATATATATATATATATTTATTATAAAAAGAATACAATCTCATTTGATCTGATAAATTCACCTACCATTGGGCAGAATGTTAACATTGGACCTTCTGCTGTATATAAGCATGCTAAGTCATTAATTCTAGCTGATGTAGTGGTGTAGTTGAAGATATAACACTAAGCACAGAGATGATTTTTCAAATAGGGTGGAGCGCTTTGGCAGTCACACTTGAACCCCGCTCCTTTCTGCCCCAGTGGTTGGATCATGCTGAGTTGGGCTCATTCCTCGAAGCACTCTTCCAGACGGTTCCATCAGAGTAGAAGCTTGGCAGAGCTTTGCACAAATATTCACACAGACATGCTGATAAGCACGCATTTTAACACACATGGTTCAGTGAGCGAGAAGTGTTAATGCCAAAAGCGGCCAAGACAAGACAAACGCTAAAAATGAGCACATATCACACTCATCATGTCACAGATGTTTTTGGTCCTAGAATTAAAGCTCTTTAGTTTATAGCAGAGTTTAATTTACATTCCTTTACTGCAAAATTACTGTATTTTTGACTTGTTTTCCAGTAAAATTATTTATGCTTTCAAAGAAAGCACAGAATTTTTCTCACCTCCTTTAGCAAATTGCTACACTATGTTTAGAGACTATTATAACAGCAAAAACAATTTGTGGTAATAAAATAAACTTACATCGAACAAGGCAAAAATACTGAATAAGATAATGATTTTTGCAGTATTTATTGTCATTTTGTCTTTCCTAAATGTCATTTTGGCACATCCTAAAAACCATTCTTCCATCTTTCAGCATGATACAACTTTCTGTTTGGTGTGTCCCAGTGTCTTGGTACATCCGTAATTCTTCCTAACTGCTTCCTCTTTTCTTTGTGATATTTCTTGACACCTGGCTTACACTGAGTTCATTGCACTTCAGTACAATAGAGTGGCTTTGTGCTTGTGTCTGTGTCTGAAACACACACGTGTGCATACACACACAAACACACACACACACGTTGCATATGCCATGGTGTTAGTTTGTCCCTGTTTCCTCTCTCTGTTTCTCTGTGATCTCGCCGTCACGGCTCCTTCTGTGGTGTCGCAATTGGTCTGAAATGATTCGATATGACAAGTCGTCAAAACGAGTTCCACCTCATAGTGATGAATTACGGTTTGCCACCCAAATCAAATGTTTTTAAAGCGCACCACCTGCCAATCCAGAGAGGACAAGCAGGCGGTCCAGAGAACTGGAGGTTTTGCTTTGTGAATAAGTCATTTCACATACAAAGCTTTGTGTCCTAATCATTCCTGAAAAACCAAATGATGAAAAGTTCTTCACCTCAGATGTCTGCTGTGTCATTGATATTGTGGCTGTCTGGAGTCCAGCGGTGCCTCTACATTTCTAGGCCACAGTATGAGGTCTGCATTGAAATAACCAACTGTTTTTCAGTCTTAGAAGAAAAGAAAAAAGGAAAAAATATATTTTGCCATCTTTTATTCCTGTTATATTGGCAGTGGCTATAGTAGTATTGGGCATTTGAAAGTCAGACCTCATGTGGCCGCATAATTAACAGAGGCCGCCGAACGCCAAACAGCACTATGTGTCAGTCATTACTCTGAAAATGTCTGATTATTTGTCAGAAAAGACCATAAAAATCATGTTATTCTGTTGTCAAAGCCTGAAACAACTTTTATTTTGTTGATTTTGTTTTATAGATAAGTACTCTGTGTTGAGGGGTTAAAGCGGGCGTGGGAGAGAAATGCAAAATGCCATTTTTACCATCTCACACTTCCAGGTATCTGGCTCCTTGGACATAAAAAAAAGAAAAAAAACAACGTCTGTGTGCTGACTGTTTGTTTGTTGTCTTTTTCTACTCATTCCCCCACCTCTCTGAAAACAACCTCTTCCCCATCCTCTCATCTGCCTGCTTTATCTGTTCGGTCATACCTCTGTCCTTTCACGCGTGCGCTCACACACACACGCACACACACACACACATGCACGCACAGACACAAGCAGACGGACCGTCTGTGAGGCAAGACGAGCCGTGTCATGAGCCGCAGACTGACATCATGCTCACGCTCAGGCCTTCCTCCAATCATTTGTCACCTGCATGCTGCGCCACACCCCTCGACTCCAAGCTGAGGCACACGTTCGCCATCCCATCGCGAACTGTCTTCTGCCAGCACTGAGCTACACTCTTTCCACACTTCTCAAGCCTCGAGCCCACGTAGGTTATGAAATGCGCAAAGATAAGTTTTGTACAGACTTAAGCAATCGCACATTTGTTGCTGGGAGAGAATCCACTCGGCTGCTACAAGGAAGGTCATTACCATTTATTTCCCGAAAATCAATAATACAGGCAGTTTTCAATAATAATCTTTTTCAAACCCCAAAGAGATCAATCCATTAGTGCCAATGTAGAGACTAGACAAAATTGGCTAAAAGAATACAACAATGGTTGCAGTGCAAACATGACAGAAAGTTATTTGAGCTGTGTAGCTTTGGAGGGAAGCAGCCCAGTAAGCTGGCATTTGCAAAACTTGTACAATATTTAGATTGGTGCTACACACAGAGACTAAGTGCCTAATTCAGTATTCATTCCCAATACAATTATTCCAACACAGGGGGCCTGAAGCAGAAAAAGGTCTATAATATAATATGGTAACACTGTACAATAAGGTCCATTAGTTAACATTAGTTAACATGAACTGCACTTATAATGCATTTATTATCTTTGTTAATGTTAATTTCAACATTTACTAATGCATTATTAAAATCTTTTTAACATAAGTTAATGCACTGTGAACTAACATGAACAAACCATGAACAGCTGTATTATTATTAACTAACATTAACAAAGATTAACTAATGCTGAACAGAGGTGTTGTTCATGGTTAGTTCATGTTAACTAATGTTAACTAATACAACCTTATTGTAAAGTGTTACCTATAATATAATATAATTAATATAATATAATAATAGTTGCATTGCATCGGGTAGAATGTTTTTTTAAGCAGTGGTTCTTAATCAGGCGACCTGGGGCCCACTGAGGGCCTCAGCAAACTTCCAATGGCATTTTATATCAAATATAATAATGCAATATTGTGTGTTTTAAACTCTTGATTAATAATTAAATTGTCGAAAAATTTAAAAATAATTTTCGAAAAATTCACGAAATTGATAATATTCATAAATTAAGATTTTGTTGTAGTTTATGCATTGATTGGTTTCTGTGGACCATATATAATGCATTAACTTCCACAAAATCTTCTTCATTAATAATGAATGTATTCTGTTAATAATTTTTTTTTTTTTTTTTAAACAAGCACGTGTCAAATTTTTACTTACACTTTAAAAGTTTGATTTGAGTCAGATTAGAACTAAATTTGTCTTTTAAAATGTACTGTTAACACTTAACTCTGACTGAATCATACTAGTCAGGCTTTTGTGAAATCGGACCGGCAGACCTAGGTTATGTGATTGTAGCTCGGCTACATGTTATAGATAACTATTTGCCTTTGCATTGTGCTCATGCATGCTCCGAAAGACAGAGATGACGTGCACATGTATTTAATCCTTCAGATTGAGATTCGATTACACATTGTGTCATGTATACTTGGACAGATGCCGACTAGCTGCTGTAGCTCCGTTATAACTGTTAAGAACCACTGGTTTAAAGATTGCACACTAGTGTTACATCAATCTGCACACTCAGAAAAAAAAAGACAAAACCTATAGGGGCACAACAGCTTGTCACTTGGGCAATAGTTTATTTACCTATAAAAGTTAATAGTAATATTGGTAATGTAATCTAATTTCAAAACGTGTTTCTCAGGATGAATTTTGAGTGTTTAAGCTTTCGGATGATACCTAACTTATGATGAATACTAAAAATATGTGATTGGAAAAAAATAGGCAATAAAAAAGTACACAAACTGGGAGTTTACAGGCTATAGATAAGCCTATGATCTAAGTTACTAAACTGCACCTTTTAGGGGATAAAATACCAAGTTGTTCCTTTAAGAGTACTGCAGTGACAAGCTATTGTATCCCTAAATATGCTTTTTTTCTCACATTGTATAATCTTAAGATAAGGTGCATAGGTTTAGACTCATAATGCAATCTCACCGTGCCCCAAAAAGAAAAGTCTAAGTTGCATTTATTATCTTAAAAACACACCAAATAATTTTGAGAAGCACAAGGTCCCTGTTTAGGTCAATAAAACACCTCAAATGTCATGTAACAGCCTTCCCACAATCCCTCTTCCCTTCACTCTTGCACCCCTATTATACCGCCTTCCTCCACTGTGGTGGTAGGACAGGTACCTACGAACTGCCCCCTTGACCTCCCACCCCCCTCGGCCCGACCAGGTTTCCCCTCCGCCCCTCTTTACTCAGGGCCACGCTGCCTGCCGCTGGTGGCTGGAATCAACAAAGTGCTTTATGCTGGTCCAAACCAGAGGCCATTTTATCTCTGAGCTCCCTGCAACCACAATGCCAACCCACGTAACCTCGTGAGTTTTTTGGTTTGTTTTAAGCAATCCACATATTTTATAGTAGTTATGTTAGTTCAACTTACTGTTTTCTAGATAAGCTTCAGTTTTGTCACGACTGTGGTTTCAGATGGCTTGAAAGTGGAAAGGTTTTGTAGACTGTATCTACATATACAAAGATCCATGTGTCACGCGACATTAATGTTGTTAATAGTCCAAGGAGAGTACTACGTAGTTAGGACTGTGTTTTCATTACCATAGCTCAGTATGTTTCCCTTTTTGTACCTCCCCCCCTCTTTCTCTGTCTTGCTAACCATGCAAACACTAAAACCTCATTGGGCCTGCTAAATTTTCATCAATACCCGCCCTCAACCTTCTTCCAAATGTTCTTTTTCTTACCCTCCATTCCCTACCGCATCCAAACACTTCCTTCCCATCTTATTTGCTCACCAACTCCCTCCTTTTCTTTGCCTCCTTCACCGCACATCCGTTTCCCTGTTAACCACCTCGTGCTGTCCCGCTTCACTAAACCATCCCGCTCTGTATCTGCTCTTATGATTACACACCCCTTCTCTTCACTTTACACCTCTTTGCTCCTCTGATCCTGTAACAACCTTCGCTCCTCCTCCTGTTCTTCTCTCCTTCCTTATTTTCCCCACTCCACTTTCCTCCTCCCGTTTTCCCCTCCTTTAGGACGATAAGGAGATCGACCTGGAGCACCTTCATCACCGGGTTAACAGCTTGTGCACGGATGACGAGAGCCCCCACAAACAGTTCTCCACCTCCTCCATCGACCTGACGCCCCTGGATATGGACTCCCTCCCGGCCGCCCGGCAGGCTCTGGAGCAGATCAGCGACTTCCGCAACACGCACATCACCACCACCACCTTCATCCCCGAGCAGATCCAGACTCTCAGCCGCAGCCTTTCGGCCAAAGCGGCAGCCGGCTTCGCCTTTGGGGCCGTGCAGGACCACCGGACTGGGGGGCCCTTCCGGCAGCGAGCCCCCAACGGCGGCTTCTTTCGCAGCCCCGTCAAGACAATGTCCAGCATCCCGTATCAGCCCACCCCGGGCCCCAACTTTAGCTATGGCAACGACCCAGACAGGGGCACCTCCATATAGACTGCAGGGGTTCCTGGGCCTGCGAGTTCGAAACAAAAAAGAGATATATGTAAATACAAATGTTCCTTTTGGGTTGTCGTTTTCTCTTCGCAATGGAGCTTGCTTGTCCCGACCGAACTCGTCGACAGGACGAGGATGGAATAAAATGATCATTATTGTCATTGTGGTTTGTCGGGAGATTTTCTCTGTGAACTAAATGAATTTGCCTTTTGTTTGACACATTCGATTTCGTTGGGAAAGAAAAAAAAACTATCAAATGTTGCAAAGATGGGTTTGTTTGTTTTTTTGTTTTTTGGAAAAAAAAGACTCTGCCAAGTGTTTCCCAGATCTGCAATAACTCAGTTTAGAAGAATCTTGTCAACTCATCGACTGAATTGTGCTTCATCTCAGCGCTGTGTTAACGTTCAGTGCTCCCTCTAGCTGAAGCATCCGACAAGACGCTGCTAAACTGAGAGAAAATAACCTGCTTTTCTCGGAAGCCTCACAGTGAGTGACTGTGTTTCTAAGGACCTCTCATCCTCTCTGCCTTCTCCCTGAAGTCGAGATCTACTTTTGAGTCTTTAAACGGACACTCTGTGGAAAAGACTCAATTGAACTTTAAATTAAAAAATAATAAACGTTATTATACCGTAGGGAGGGATGAAACAAATGCTACTAAATGTCTCCTACTGACTTTAAGTATAACAAATCTTTAATGCGTGGAATGTGTCTGGTCAGAGAGTTTTAACAACAAAATAAATGTTCAGAGCTGTCTGTAGTTTTAGTTTTCTCTTTTTTTTTATGATTAGTTTTGAGATTGCTTCAGTGCCATCATATTTCATTGATTTGCACCATTAAACCATCAAGAGTTTGTATTCACTTCTGTAGAAAAAAACATTCTGTAGAATAGCTTCATTGTATATGCCACAATCTCGCGGCTGTGCGTCATAGATTTTGGAAATTAAAGAGCGAGAGAGTTTTTAAAAGGAATTCTTAACACAAGCCTTAGGAGACGGGGCTTTTTTTACTTTTCAAGTGTCAGTCCTCAACCTATTACTACGCCATTTGAAGACGCTGACGCAGTGGCGACTTTTGAGGGGTTATTTGAAATATCTTTCTATTTCATTCCGTAAATGTTAAGGGGTAATATTTATCTAACTTTTTTTTAAAGTGCTAATTGTTTAAACAAGGCCATTGAGGTGTGGTAAGAGTTTTAAAAAAAATACACATTTTGAGGACAAAAAACAAACCAATCCTTTTCACTAACATAAACTGTATTAATATTTACTAATGTTAGTTGTTTAGAATGAGCTTTCAGTTTGTTATCCTCTGACTAATTCGCAAATGTTGTGTGTAGAGAACAGCAACAGTGTTTTGACGCAAGCATTCTAGATGTACTTTTCTTAAGATATGATTAATGAAAGACTATAGGAGCAATTTTATTTAGTATCAGTTTAAAGATTTTTATTTAGAGTAAATGAAGAGACATTAAAGTGTATATTTTACATGCAGATAATTTTTTTTGTTGGATTTAAAGAAGATATAGAGTATAATATCTGAGTCTGTAAAGCTCAGTTAGCCACTATCACATTACAAGAAGTTCTCCACGGACGGTAAGACATTCTCATTCGACTTCATTTCATGTTGATTTCCGAATCTGTCAAAAAGGAGGCAAGGTTTTTTTCCCGTAAAAGAAGCATGCAAACCTGCTATGCCTGTAACATTTTTAATTTCATACATAGAATTGTACAGGATTACATCATTTTCAACTGATTATAATGTACAGTATTTAATATAGGCCTATTTTGTTGTATGTGTTGCATATTATTCAAATGGAACAAACTGAGGCCTCTGTTACAAGTGGCAAAGCTTTCTGTGTATAATTTGTCTAATAAACATGTTTTCTACAGTGGTTTTTGTTGTGTTGTCTGTATCATCAAAAATGCCGGACAGATTTGAATAATGTCTTGAAATGCTGTACATGTGAAGACTAACGCTGTTCTGCTTTATCCCTTCCACCTCAGCTCATCAACATGAAGTGAAGTGCTTTGAACACAAAGAAAGTCGTGGTCAAAGGTTAGCCACATTTGGCTTTTGAACCAGATTCATGCACTACAGGTCAAAGTGAAAGGCACAACAGCATCTCAAGTCATGCTCTAGTGCTTGGAGAGTTTGCCGCCGCAAGTCTGACCCTGAACCTGTCATGTTCCAGATATAGTAGGCCATGTTATTTATTCGTATGTATTGTTTAGACATTGGTTTCAATACTATACCAACATCATCTTATTATGATAAAAAAAAAGGTTTACACTTACAGCACATAGCATTTGTGAAGGCTGACATGGAGTTGAGATCTGCAGCTCATGTACAAGGAGTTATGTGCAATTCCATTTTCCATGGCAGAAATTTTCTGCTGCATGTACACTCTTAAAAATAATGGATTTTCATTGGCATTAATGGTTCAATTAAGAGCCTTTATCATCTATGGAATATTTTCAATACACAAAGGTTCTTTAGATTATTCAAATGTTCTTTGGAACGAGTAAAAGGTTCTTTGGGGAACCAGAAATTGTTATTTTATGGAATTATTGTGATAACACCCATTTAGAACCTTTATGTTTAAGAGTGTAGGCCTAAAAGAGGATCATTTGTGGTTAATCAAATTAGAAGTTACATTCTTTCACTCAAATTCAAGATATCGAATGTTGTTGTTGTTTGCATGACGAATTGTAGTAAAATTGTATTTGTATTTTGACAATCGAGGTGAAATCCATCTTGAAATTCATTCTTAAAAATGACCGCTTGATCTATGGTAAGTGCATTGTATGTCCACTAGATGTCGCCTTTGAGGCCTTTTCAGTAGATTTTATTTCCCACAGTTGAAAAGAGATGCATAAAGCGTGCAATGCACCTGTTCTGATATTTAGAAAATCAGAAGTCTTATTTGTTTCAGGATTCATGCATGGGATACACATCAAATGAAACGCTTGTGGATACAGTATCTAACTTTGAAATGTTGCATCAGGGGTTTAATTAGGCCTGCTGAACAATGACAGTCCCTTAAGTCTGAATTTAATCCAAATTATTACATTTTATCTTGGTAACATTATTTGTTATAACACATTTTAAACAATTATTTTAGTAGCTGTGGCTTAAATTAATTTATAATAATATGAATTATTATTATACGTGTTGGAACCCTATGATGTCTTTTATCAAGCACGCGATATCTCTGGGTTTCCCGGGAGACAGGAATGAAGAAAGCAGCACGCAGACTCGATCGCGGTGGAAGCCCCCATCGAGACACATTTTGTGCCCTTTTTCCAAAGAGTTCTTCAGGCGTGTCGAATGGAACATTGAGTCGCTATTGTCCCTGAGACACTTTAATAATCGACGGCAGCAATCCCAACCTGTTGTTTGCTTTAGGACCTATTCCAAGACACACAAGCCGCCTGGATGAGGCTCCAGTTGGGGTGAGCTCAGGCGCCAGTCCGCAAGCCTCTGCACTCTTATGAATTCATGAATAAATGTAAAAAGATGAATGTGAAGTTTTTAATGCCAGAAAACAGGAATTATAAGGCCCTGTGCATCACTGCGTTACATACTTGTTTCGGTGACTAACCAGGGAATGCAGCTGTAGCCTTGGCCTATGTCACCAAGTTTAACAATGCACGTTAACTGCATGGTTTCACTCCTAGTAATTACTTCTTTTTTTAGTTTTACTATATTTATATAGTTATAATTCAATTATTTTATTATTGGCTTTTGTAGGTTTTTAAAGTAGTCAAGCCTACAATTATTAATATGTCTGTCATCAACAATTAGAAAATTACATTTTTTTTCTAATTATTATTATTATTATTATAATTATTATTATTATCTTACTGCCCTTCTGCGTTTGCTCTCTTTCTGAAGCTCGTGACAGCAATAGACTGTCGCGCCTCCAGATCAAGTTTCTGATCTTTGGGAAGCTCTTTTGCTGAAAGGGCGTTCCTTAAATCGGATCAAAAGGTTTTGAACTTGTTAAAAAAGGAGAAGAAACTCAATCTGGTATAACACTCATTGTTCGAATGTGTTTAAATGTGCACCAATAGACGAACGAATTATTGCAATTTATTTAGGCCTAATGTTTATGTTGCACAATGATTTTTCTCCCTATTTAGTGTAGGCCTACGTATTATTTATTAATTTATATAGGCTAAATATTATAGGCTATGTAGGATTTTAAGCCCGATTGTAGCCTGTTACATGCTAAACTATTCCTTAAACTAATGAATAAATATCTAAATTAGAAAAACATTTGAAATTACTTTTTCTAATTGGCCAATACTATTACATTTCGTTGACAAAAAGATGCGAAACAAAAAAACAAAATGATGCGTATTACTTTAATTCCATGCAGCAATGCACGAAGATGGACAGACAGACAAATGCCTGTCAATGCAATGTAGGTCATCGAGTTTTTTTGTTTGTTTGTTTGTTTTCTTATTGAAAGCTACATAAGGCGTAAGAAAACAGGCCTAAATTCAGTTGACCATGTTCACGACAATTTAATGAACTCTTTCTCTTCATCTCAGACTGTCGAAACAACTTTTTTATTTTTTTCTTGTTTTTTTTATTTTTTATTTTTATTAAAGGTATCTAGGCCTACTATCTAATTTCCTAAAGATATCGTGTGAGGAGGCTCGCCAAATAACTTTATTCAGTCCCTAAGTCTCTGAGTATACTTGGTTCGTCCTGTGGGACGACCCATTGTGATAATAATTCTGTAGTTAAACAGGTTAGAAGCGCTACATTATCAAAAAAAAAAAAGTTTGGCCATAATAACCTCTCTCGGGTTTACTACGACTTCTCATTGGTCGCCTACACGCGCCTGCCCCGCGTGCTCTTATTGGTCAAAGCGCCACGCGACCAGCTTGAGAAGGGGGGCTCCCCGGCGCGTGCCGCTTTTAAAACCGACGAGTCGCCCTGAGACATCAGTAAAGAAATCCTCTTCACCACAGGTGTAAGAAGAGAGATCCTCCACGGCAAAATCCCGTTCCCATATCCATAGCCACCCACTTTCCTCCAAATATCACAAAACAACAGAATGGATGGAATGAGCTCGGACACAAGGGAGGTGGTTGAACTCGACGTCCAGCATCCGAGCTTGGGGCGGGGGGAGCAGCACGAGTACCCACCAGCTTTGGCACTCATGGCCAGCAGTGACCCACGCGCCTGGCTGGCTCCCGTGCAGGCTGGCACCTGCGCGGCACACGCCGAATACCTGCTGCACTCGCCCGGCTCGAGCACGGAAGGCGTGTCCTCTGCTTCCAACTTCAGGAAGAGCAGCAAGAGTCCTGTCAAAGTACGCGAGCTCTGCCGGCTTAAAGGAGCTGTGGGGGCAGATGAGGGCAGACAGCGGGCGCCATCCAGCAAAACGACCAACGTCGTGCAGAAACAGAGGCGAATGGCTGCCAATGCCCGGGAGAGGCGAAGGATGCACGGATTGAACCATGCGTTTGACGAGCTGCGCAGTGTCATCCCAGCCTTCGACGACGACAAGAAGCTCTCCAAATACGAAACCCTACAGATGGCCCAAATCTACATCAACGCCCTGTCCGACTTGCTTCAGGGCCCTGGTGCTAAAGCCGACCCGCCAAAATGCGACTTGCTGCCTGCCAAGGTGTTCGAGGAGGACCGCTCTCCCAGAGGATCGCCGAGCGTCTGTCGGAGAGGCACGGGCGCGGGTTACCCGTACCAGTACGATGATGGAACATTCGCCTCTTTCATGGAGCAAGAGCTCCAGTCGCCCTCTGGAACGAGCAAGTCCGGTTCAGAGGCCAGCAAGGACTCGCCTCGGTCGAACCGGAGCGACGGAGAGTTCTCCCCTCACTCGCACTTCAGTGACTCTGACGAAACGCACTTGGAGTTGCAGAGCGAGGACGAGCTCTCGGAACTGAAACTGCCCAAGCACCGCGCTTTTTAGAAAACACACTCCTGGACTGTCCATCAATCGTGTCAATCGCATATTTGGGCTTTGTAATGGGTTGCTTTATTTATCCATTTGTTGTATGATCTTTTGACAATGATGTTGTTGTGTCTGACGCCAATAGATTTAGTTGCCTTCTCGTGACATTGACCAGACCCCTACGCCATGTGAACTGCCGCGTGCAGCAGTGCCATGGGCTCGAGTGTCATGCATAAAACTGTCTTCCGTGAAAGTTTTGACACTGTTTATTCAGACATGATTGTCATGGGCCTATTTCATAGATACGATTGAGTTTGAACCCTGTAAGAATTTGCAACTTCTAAAGTTTACGTGCACTTTAAAACGGGCCATAGGCTTGAGAAACATTCTTTTGTCATGGAACAAGATATTTTGTGTTTATGTAGAAGTAATGCCAATTTGATGAATATATTTAATATAGCCATTAGATTTTGTACATCCGTTCTTTTGTAATATTTGTTTTCAATGCAAAGTTGTGTTCTGCTTCTGTAGCTGAAGTAAGCTATTTATTTTCGTTTGCCTTGTCAATTTTTGCGTTACATTGGAATTTTGCTACTCGTTTTGTTTTATTCTAGAAATAAAAAGGCAAAATTAACATGATTATGTCTCATGTCTCTGAGTGATCGCTAATATTTATATCTGTGTTATATTCGTTAGATCAGTTTTTCATTATGCCTCAAAATATCGTTGAAATAATTTCCATTCCATTGCTGTTGCAACAAAAGGGCACAGCTTTATCTAATTTAACGTTAATTTAGTTCAGCAATGAGGTTTGAAATACTGTAGTTGGAAGTGATGTGTGACAGGATAACATTTAATCATTACAACTATCAAAAAAAATAAACCTTTATTTTAAGTGTATATATATTGGTAAGTTCAGTGGTTCTGAACTGGTGAAAGAACCCCTTCCTTATCAAGAAATATTAGTCTCTTTCTCAAGTTGGTTATTTGTTTCTTTAGAGAAAGTTCTTTATTTGACATGTTTATCAGATCAGTGCATTGATTTCTTCTTTTAAGCGCAACATAAAGTTATTAATGGAACTTAAAAGGGTTCTATATGGCATCAGGCATTGAAGTGTTATTTACACGAAATCATTATCATTAGAGCTGTACACTAGAACTCAATGCAGTGACACCTAAAGAAAAAACGAATTGAACTGATAATGACATTAACTCGTAATGTCAGTTCATCTTTTCATTCTTTAGAATTCTGATTTTTTATAATTATACTCAAAATATGTGTCAAAAAAACGTATGCGTCCTCTTTACATTAATAGGCAGCTAACCCGAACTTATGAGAAAAAGGTTTTCGATATCGTATAAATTAGTATGATTTAATTCGTACAAAACGTACAATTTTTAAGGGGGAAAAATGTAAGCATGAACAACCTGCTCTCATGGGAAAGCGTAACTATATTAGCCACATGAGCTGTCTTTGTGCTGTCACTCAAATATTACCAACAATTAGAATTTATATTCTGACATCTTCAAACAGTCCATCTTTTCATTTGGTCAGAGTGTGGAAGCACTTCTCTAAAGACGTTTAAAGAGGTTTTCTTAATGCGGGTCACATGTATGCTGGTATGTTGCCAACTGCCCCGTGCCAACTGTCAGCTTCTCTACCCTCGAGCCATGACAAACATCATTTATAATTTGATTTTGCGTATGAAAGGGTTCTTAATAGTCTTCTTATCTATGACAGCCTAACCTCATGTTTATCGAAGAAAGTGTTTTAACTGTAATTGAAGCGTTTTATTATTTTGTACAAAATTGCTGGCCGACCCGTGGCAAGTGGTGTTGGGTGTCCTCCTGGAAGCACGCGCTGTCAGCTGGTGAGCGCAATGAGTGGAGTCCCATAGGACCTGACTCGAGAGACTATACACTCGCTCGGTGAGTCTGCCACACACGCGCTCACACGCCCGCCGGCACGCACCAAAGTACACATGCTGACGTAGGCCATACACACACAAACACGCGGACTCCTATAATTATCTTAAACTAAATGGGGACTTAAAAGTATCCCTCTTTTGTTGTTGTCGTTGTTGTTTTTTAATAAAACAAAAAATGCTACAGACCTCTAAAATATGCCACGTTTGACAAACGCCTTTTTGCACATTATTTATGAACAGCTTTTCTTTTTCAAAACCTCTCCCCCCAAAAAAGCGTTATCATTTTAAAACCTCATTTACCCTATAAGTGAATTAAGCTATTATTACAAAAGCTCATTCATTTGGCCACATTATGCTCTTTCAACATTCTTTCAACATTATTACACTCACGAGTCACGCATAGCCTATTTTCAATTAGATATAGGCTATATTGACAGAGTTCCTATAGGAATAGAAGGGATAAGTTATTTTCCAAAACTTTTTTTGTCCGTTCCCTTGAAAGACTTAACTGGAATTGCTCAGGAATTATTAATGAAAGTGGGCGCTGTGTACCTGGTTTTTTATGTCTCCACCCCTGCGTTTAACCAATCACTTGAGCCGTGTGTCTGCGATCCCTATCCAGATTAACATCGAGAATAATAGGGAATATCATGCACACGCTCAGAACTCTAAATTATTCACAACCTTATCCATAATACCTTTATCTTCTAGTGAACCGCGCGACCATCTGTGCCGTCCTGTTACATGCGTCCCTTAAACGACAGACGCGCTCAAATTTCGCGACCACGCGCCTGTAAATTGGGAGTAGCCTCTGACGCTTACCAATAGGTGAAAAGTTGATCACCTGCATTTAGTAGGTGCATGTTATTATCCTAAGCATAAAATTGGCTGTTTACATATATCTACATCATCACATATGTTCATCGCCTTATATAACGTGGTAGGCTACGGTAGCTTAGTCTATATGACGTGTCTGTTTTTTTCTTAAAGTAGCCTATTATGTTATTAACAAGTAAAGTAGCCTAGCCTATACATCGTTACAGGACCTATCAGGTTCAGTCGTGTTGAACTTTTGAACTAATGCCAAGCTTTCGCTTTCGTTTTTTTCCTCAACACAAAAAAAAAAAAAACGTGGAAAATGCTGACATGGAATTGTTCGTAATTTTGACGATACGCTTAAGAGTAAGCCTATAAAACATGTTTCGCTTTTAAAGTGCTCTGCAGTTATGTTGTTAGTTATGGTTGTCAAGTTGTGCTCCTTTAAGAAACTTAGGCTATATGCATAGGTAGAACTGACAGGTGCACTGTGCACTTGCATGCAACATTCAATGTGACTGCTATGACGCGGACAATAAGAGCAGATTTAAACGAGCCACTGGAAAATTAGGAAGAGAGCACTATTAATAGTCTAATCTAATTTATTTATTTCCAGTTTATAGGATAATTAGTTATTACATTTGTTACCTTTATACCAGGTCTCCAAGGCAATATATATTAGGCTAGCCTATAGCCTAATTGTATCACTTTTTTATTTTTCCCCCACTGACGTTACAACGATCAAAATCCACTGATTTAATTTTTGGACCTGACGAATGGTCAAGTGTTCTAATTTATTTATTTGTATATTTATTATTATTATTATTATTATTATTATTATTATTATTATTATTATTATTATTATTATTATTATTATTATTGCAATATACATAACAAGACAGGGAACAACCAACAAATCTATGACTCCAGTGTTCTCATTATTTACGAACGTTAGCCTCTTGGTGCGGAAAACCATGTCTGAATCGTATTATCTCATTAAAATTTATAAAATTATTTTATTTCGTTACTATGTTGGCCTAGAGGCATAAGGGATTGGTTTAAAAGAGAAAGATGCTTATGCAATATCAGGCTATGCAATAATTTTATAGTAGCCTACCTATAGCCCTATCCTATATGGTCTAAAACTTTTGCTTGTTTTAATTCAGAAATAATAGATAAAAGGGAAAACACTGTTATGCTACAGAGACGAAAGGGGAGTTGTTGTTTTTATAACTTCATTTGAAATGACCGAACACCGATCTTTAAGTTTGTTGTGGATATTTACTGTAGGCTATAACTGTCAGTTGAACCTCGCGTGCCCTTATATCACCCCATCGGTGACACCAACGTCTTTTTTCGTTTTACTCATGGAGTACCTATTCCTGACAACAGCTGGGAGACTGCCTGAGTTGAGGTTTCACATCTCATTAAATATTGAGGTAGAGCGTTGAAGGAAAAACATAAACAAATACCCCCCCTCCACATTGGTTCTGTCGTGTTGCTTTTCATTTTCCTTTAAACCTTCGTATGAACAAATATAACATATAAGCTATATGCTATGGGAATTTTAAGAAAGTTATGGTAACTATGGCAACATACTGTTTCTTAATATGTTATGTAAACAGAAAAGGCAGGATATTTCTCAACTTCACACTATAGGCTCTAACCCGCTGCATACACATTTGGCTGTTATTGTTTGGCAATGACAAAAAATGTGGGAAGATTATAGTGAGGTGAATCTTTCTGCTTTATGCACACCCCTAGTGTGTTTGTGTGAGGTGCTGGGGAATTGTTTGCTTTTATTCTCCTAGTTCCGCAACCATTCTTGAAAATGATGGGTGGGTTTTAAGGAACCTCCACCATGAAGATCAACCTCCACTTCATTCAGGGCTAGACGTAGGCTACTTACATATTTCAGAACACCGGGCATGCACAATGAACAGGTTAGTTAAAGTGTTGAAAAGTGAGTACAACAATGTAAACTGGAAGCAGCAAACATGCTCATTCCTATGCTTAGTTGAAAAGTGCGGTTCCTAAAGTTCACTGGAGATAAGAGGAGTAGGAGGAGCCAAGGAAAGGGCTCGGACTCTCTGGGGACATTGAAACAAAAGCTAAAACTGGGCCGTACTCTCCATCTGCTTCGAGACTGGAGTAACAACCAAAGAGCAAGACAGAAAAAGAGAGAAGAGGGCATGTGGGGGTGAGGTGAACAAGGCATTCATAAGAGAGGAAAAAAGACAACTTTTGATGCAAGCGCAGAACGTGAATGAGAAACAGAGAAAAGATTCACTAACATGTTATAGTGCAGAGAGAGAATCATTCTCCGACTAAACACTGATCTGACCGACTTGTGCCAGGTAACTGTTACCATTTGGATGTCAGTTTATGGAGGCAACTCTATAAAATATTAATCTCAAGTAATGTATTAGAGGCCTTTGTTGACAGATACACATACACCTGGATGTACCACAACTACATGGTTAAAAAAGCTTTGTGGCCTTTAAAAAAAAAAGATTGTTATCTAAGCAAGGGGAGAAAATAATAGAAAACGTCACATGAGCCGCTGAATAAGAGGTATGAATAATGCATAGGCTTCCTGTGAACACTAGTCTGCAGTCTCTGATGATGCGTATCAATGTAACCTAGATAGCCAGGATTATTCTTGTGGAATCATAGATAATGTTATTCATGAATGCTCTTAACTTGCTAAACTAACTGCTCACACAGCTGGGAAAAAGTTTTTGGGAACATTGATAGAAGTATGCTGAACATATGAAACAGATATTAGTGCACTTAACGGAATATTCCAGGTTAAACCTTAATCAACAGCATTTGTTGCATAATGTTGATAATCACACACAAAAAAAAAAATCTGACTTAAAGTTAAGGTGAAGCACTTACAATGGGAGTGAATGCGTCCCATTTAAAAATGGGAAGTGTATAATTGTATAAAATCACCCAGATTCATTCTTCTGCTCAAATTTGTTAAATTATTTAAACTGCAGCTGTTTTCATTTTTATGTCCCTTTTAAGGAAACAAAATTGTGAAATTGAATATAATTTTACACAGCAGCTTTTTTTTTTTTTTTTTTTGCACTAAAATTATGTTAACACACTTTTTGCTTCTGTTTTGTATCTATACTATTGAAATTGTGTATAGAACAGTGGGTTGCACTTTATTTTGCAGTATGTGTACTTATACTAAACTTTATTTTAAGGTGTCATTAAAATTGAAATGAAAAGAAAAGTGTAATTATATAATACTGAGTAATATTAATTAACTACATGTACGAACTATAGGGTTAGGGTAGCTGGGTAGGATTAGGATTTGATTGAGGATTAGTTGCATGTAATTGCAATGCAATGTATATATTTACTGTTATTACTATGGTAAGTACATGTAACATATGTAACAAGGACATTGTAAAATAAAGTATTACCAAAAGTAGGTAGTATAAGGTAATAAAATTGGTTAAGGTTAGGTTTAAGGGTAGGTTCAGGGTTAGTACCTAGTTATTACTCAAGCAGTTATTGTAGTTACTATACAACCCCAAATAAGAAAAAGTTGGGACAGTATGGAAAACGCAAATAAAAAAAAGAAAGAAGTGATTTCTAAATTTACTTTGACTTGTATTTCATTGCAGACAATATGAACAAAAAATATTTCATGTCATTTGTAAATATGCATCCTTTCCTGTCATTCAGACCTGCAACACATTTAAAAAAAAAGTTGGGACAGGAGCAATTTAGGGCTAGTAATGAGTAAAATGGTTAAATAATGATGTGATTTGAAACAGGTGATGTCAACAGGTGATTGATTATGATTTGGTACAAAAGCAGCATCCAAGAAAGGTCTAATCCTGTAGGAGCAAAGATGGGCCGAGCATCACCAGTTTGCCAACAAATACGTAAGAAAATTATTTAAATGTTTAAAAACAATGTTCCTCAAAGAAAGATAGGAAGAGATTTGGATATTTCACATTCAACAGTATACATAATTAAAAGATTCAAGGAATCTGGAGGAATTTCAGTGCGTAAAGGACAAGGGCGCAAGCCTAAGCTGAACAACCGTGATCTCCGATCCCTCAGGCGGCACTGCATCAAGAATCGTCATTCATCTATAAGCGATATCACCACATGGGCCTATGTTGTCCAGAAGCGCCGTCGACTTCTCTGGGCTCGGAGGCATCTGGGATGGACCATCACACAGTGGAAACGTGTACTGTGGTCAGATGAATCAGTATTTCAGTTATTTTTTGGGAGGAATGGTGGCCGTGTGCTCCGGACCAAAGAAGAAAAGGATCATCCAGACTGTTACCAGCAACAAGTCCAAAATCCAGGGTCTGTCATGGTGTGGGGTTGTGTCAGTGCCCTTGGCAAAGGTAACTTGCACTTCTGTGAAGGCACCATTAATGCTGAAAAGTACATAGAGATTTTGGAGCATAATATGCTGCCTTCAAGAAGACATCTTTTCCAGGGACGTCCATGCATATTTCAACAAGACAATGCAAAACCACATTCTACACACATTACAAAGTCCTGGCTGCGGAGGAAGAGGGTACGGGTACTTGACTGGCCTGCCTGCAGTCCCGACCTGTCTCCAATAGAGAATGTGACAACGAAGACCCCGTACTGTTGCCCACCTTAAGACTTGTTTGCAGCAAGAATGGGACAAACACCTGAAACACTTCATCACTTGGTGTCTTCAGTCCCTAAACGTCTTTTAAGTGTTGTGAAAAGGAATGGCAACATTGATAAATGCTTTACTGTCCCAACTTTTTTTGAAATGTGTTGCAGGTCTGAATGACAGGAAAGGATGCATATTTACAAATGACATGAAGTTGACCAGACAAAACATGAAATATTTTGTGTTCATATTGTCTGCAATGAAATACAAGTCAAAGTAAATTTAGAAATCAATTCTTTTTTTTTTTTTTTGCGTTTTCAATACTGTCCCAACTTTTTCTGATTTGGGGTTGTACATGTACATAGGGAACAGGACTGTAAAATAAAGTGCTACCAAACAGTGTTTAAGGACTTGCCCCATTCACTTGTTTTATAAGTGCCTCACTGTAACCCAGTTTTTTGTTTGGAATTCATTTTTGTGGTATCAACATTCGTTAATGTAACTTTTATTGAACCTGGAATATTGCTTTTTGAAACATATTTAAAGGAATAGTTCACCCAAAATATGAAAATTCTGTCATCATTTACTCACACTCGAGTTTTTCCAAACTTGTATGAATTTCTTTGTTCTGCTGAACACAGAAGAAAATATTTTGAAGAATATGGGGAACTAAACAGTTGATGGACCCCATTGACTTCCATAGTAGGGAAAAAAAATACTATGGAAGTCAATGGGGTCCATCAACAGTTTGGTTACTGACATTCTTCAAAATATCTTCTTTTGTGTTCAGCAGAACAAAGAAATTCATACAAGTTTGGAAAAACTCGAGTGTGAGTAAATGATGACAGAATTTTCCTTTTTGGGTGAACTATCCCTTTGATGCTTTATCATTTTAATTACAAATAATCTGCAGAAAAAAACTATGGATTAGCCATTTGTTAGCTAACCTTGTCTACCTACTCTCAATGTCTTTCAGCATGCCGTAAAAAGAAACTGAAAGGGCAGTTGTGATTCTTCACATCTTTGTTTCTCCTGTGGCTGCCCTTTTGTGTCTGCAAAATGTTCAAAGTGGACGGACCTACACCAACATGAGGCTTCTTGGGTAACCGTCCCATTCAAAGGTACACAATGGTGAGGCCAATGATATTGACGTTCAATGCCCTTTGAGCATCAGTTACATTCATTGTGAGGATATAGATGTGTGTGCATATGTATAGGAAACACCTAAACTGTAGGGGCATTTATCCTTTTTGTCGACTTCCTCATGGGTTGGGTTACGTCCAGCGTGCCGTTCCCCTTCCGATGAACGAGAGGCTGTGGTAGTAAATGGTTGAGGTAAAAAAATTGTCTCTCGCAGTGCTGGAGGCCATTTTCCAGTCACACCTCAGAACACGAGGGGCAATTCTTTCTTTAAAACTAGTGGTGAATGCTTTGACTTATATATATTACAAAGGGAGACAGAGAATGATTGGATTTGTGGTGTAAACCACATCTAAGACCCTGCTGTGTGGGTGCAGAATTGATATGCAATCATGAAGTTCATGATCATAGGAAGCCTATAAAGTATTATTATACACCCATAAGATAAATGCTCATACACTGTAAAAAAATTGGAGTAGGCCTATGTTTTGCAAGAAAATGTATTTCAGTCTTTCTGCTTCAAAATTTTTGCAGTTTCTTTGTAATTATTTGCAGTTTCAGAGTGAAAATTGTTAAATCCTACACCATTTATTTTGTGTGATCTAATAATTATTTGCAGATGTTTATAGTTTGACCATTCTCTGTTATCCACAAAAGCCAAAGGTTCAAATTACTGTGATTTCTATCAGAAAAAAATATTTTAATTTATTTAGCATCAAATGCTATTTTCATGGCAAGAACAAAAAAATTAAGTAAAAAATCAGAAACAGCTTTAAAAGGAGACAAGGGATAGACAAACAGGATAAATAATCTATAAACAGAAGTTATAAGCAATTAAGTGTCATGACATCTGTAATTCTTCCTAAAGGAAAGCATCAGGACCTCTCTTGCCCCTCTCGTCCCTCTCAATGCCTTGAACTCATTTAACTTGGAGAGCACTGGCTGTCCCACCCACTCACCTGTGAAGGCCACGCATCTATTAAAGGACTCTTGCCCCCATTGTACAGTGGCTGCACAGATAGTGTTTCAGCTGTGAGCCATGCTCTAGGGAGGGATACTGTATATTGTCAGGAGTTTTCTTGTGTTTTATTCCGCTCTCCTTTCATGGCCACTGAAAGCCTCCCCTAGTCCAGTTCCCCAGAGACCCTCACTCTCAGGTATCCTGTGGGTGGAGCAGAGGGGAGTGGGGCAAGCTAGGGGAGACAAGGATATCGCTTTCAGCTGTACGCAGAGACAACCATGCCCCCCGCCCACCTTTTCTCCCTCCCACTCCCAATTAGGGATACATGTCCGACCCCTTTTCTTTTTTTCCTCCCCATTTCCATTCATCTATTCAGCACCCGGAGAGGAGCCTCTGACAATGGAGAGTTGTGGAAAGCAACTTTCCAAATCGAACAGTGTCAGGCAGGGCAAAGAGATGGAAAAGATTGATAGATAGATAGATAGATAGATAGATAGATAGATAGATAGATAGATAGATAGATAGATAGATAGATAGATAGATAGATAGATAGATAGATAGATAGATAGATAGATAGATAGATAGATAGATAGATAGATAGATAGATAGATAGATAGATAGATAGATAGATAGATAGATAGACAGACAGACAGACAGACAGATAGATAGATAGATAGATAGACGGAGAGATAGATAGACGGATGGACAGACTGACAGACAGACAGACAGACAGATAGATAGATAGATAGATAGATAGATAGATAGATAGATAGATAGATAGATAGATAGATAGATAGATAGATAGACAGACAGACAGACAGACAGATAGATAGATAGATAGATAGATAGACGGAGAGATAGATAGACGGATGGACAGACTGACAGACAGACAGACAGACAGATAGATAGATAGATAGATAGATAGATAGATAGATAGATAGATAGATAGATAGATAGATAGATAGATAGACGGATGGACAGACTGACTGACAGACAGACAGACAGATAGATAGATAGATAGATAGATAGATAGATAGACAGACAGACAGACAGACAGACAGACAGACAGACAGATAGACAGATAGACAGATAGACAGATAGATAGATAGATAGATAGATAGATAGATAGATAGATAGATAGATAGATAGATAGATAGATAGATAGATAGATAGATAGATAGATAGATAGATAGATAGATGCTGAGTAATGGCCAATGAGTTTGTGTATTATTTTCGTGGAGAAAAAGAGATGTCTGAATCACTGATGAGTCACCAGACACATGGTTTCGGGCTGTCATTATAAGAAAAAGAGAATGAAACCTGAGCGGAATTACTGAAGCGCTCGTGAAAACCACTGTATTTTATGTAGCCATGTAGTTTAACATGCAGACCTTGTTTGAAATGTATAGTTTGTTCCAGTTTCACAGGTCAATCTGCTAAAGTAAAACACTGGGATATACAGTCCCGTTCCTTATTTCCTCAGTGGCATAGCTACACTCACTGTGTCGATATTTTGTGAGCATCTCTGCAATATGAGTGTGAGCCATGGGAGTGGAGAGGAGGGAGTCATGCCTGCAGGGTATACTTAGAAAACGTGACCTCTTTCTAAGTAGTTTGTACCCAACACTTACAGAGTGACTTCCATGTTGCATTAATAAAGCCCAGATTCACTCTAGATACAAAAGAGCTAAGTAATTAGTTAACCAGCCAGCAGGCGCCTTAGCAACTCAAGCCTCTCAGCACTATCACACCCCTTTCCCCTCTTCCAAAACATTACTCAGCAACTGTTATTTTTAGCCACTATAGAGCAAAGACTGCTGCTATTTACTCACCCTCATTCCAAACATATATTTTTTGTGTGTGAATTTATAAAAGAAGTATATATATGTGGGAAAAAATAAAAACCTCCCAGAAGCTCCGGTACCAAAAGACCGACCCATAGCACTGATTTAAAAACAGCTGTCTGTGAATCCTCAGGGGACCTCAAGGGGGTGCTATGGCTTCTGTGGAAAAATTTTGAAAATATTTAAATACTTTACAAAATGTAAAACAGTAATGAATCAATAACAATAACACAAATCTAAATAGAATAGCTTTGTGATTTTTTAAAAGTGTTTATCGCATCATACATTCATAGATAGATAGTTTGTAAAAGTGTATCACTTTCTCCTCACAGCTTGCTCTGATTGACACTAGTTTTTTTTTAAAAACACTTCATTAAAACAATATTTATGGTGGAATGCACTACACTGATAAAAATGGTCTGCTTGATTTACTTAAAAAAATAGATTAATTTCTCTGCATTTTTTTGTTACGTAGATCAAACAAGACTAGTCTTTGTACAAACTATTTCATTTTTCTGTCTGTTGAAATCAAATTTCAACTCAGGCGCATTGGGAATACTGGACTCTACCTACGAAATTTACACATACTCTTAATTTTACCATTTCTCTAGTCCATTTTTGTTGAAGTTTCCTTTGCAACTCAACTTTTTACTCAAACAATATAACACTGAATTAAACCACACTTCTAAAGTGTATGCTTTACTTAGAAACATTTCAAAAAGTAAATAATACAAAAGATATTGTAACACTATATCTACAAAAAAAAGTAATGTGGCACTTGAATACAGAGACCTCAATACTTGGTACACAATATGAATATGAATCTGAGTATGAATGTGACTTTTTTTTAGTAGAAAATGAACTCCATATGTCACAAAATGGCAAGTTACTATCAAAAAGTACAGGTGGAAAACAGTGAAAACTCAACCTTATTAATTATTCATGCCCCAGTTCATGATGGGAACACCAGTATCAGAAAAGTTGAGTAGGTTTTACTTAATTGTATAACATTGATATGTATGCTTTAATTTCTACAAGCTTGAACTGAGTACTAATATATTCTAATAGTACTTTTTCATGTAGAATTTACATTTGTTTTTTCTGTAGTATTTACTTCACCACAGAACATTTTTATCGATAAATTTGACAGTTATAACATTGGGTAATAAACAAATGTTCATAATTTATGACATTTCCCAATCAAATCCTATTTTGATTATTTTGGACACCTTTAAAGATGTTTTTGTCCTTTTTGGAGTTTGACTGATCTTTGCAAGAGCTCCGTGAAGATTCTTCAAAAATGATTCTATTTGCACCTTATCACATATTGTGTGTGTATGTGTTCATGTTTTTCTATGCCGGTGGGGACTTCAACCTGAATGCACACTGACTCATGGGGACTTGTGTCAACGTGGGGACCTAAATTGAGGTCTCCGTGGGGAAACAAGCTTATAATAATGCAGAATGAGTTTTTTTGAAAATTTAAAAAAGTTGTGTGTGACGGGTAAGTTTAGGGGTATAGGGTTAGTTTCGGAGATAATATATACAGTTTTTACAGTAAAAAAAAAACATCATGTCTATGGAGAGTCCCCACAAAGATAGCAAACCAGTGTGTGTGTGTATTAGTTAAAATATATTCTGTTTATCAACATATTTTTTCTTTGACATATAAGACATGCATAATACAATTACACATTTCTATATGCCACAGTCCTGGAGAAGTGAAGATGAAGTGGATACAGAGGGTGCAGTTTCATGTGGATCTGTGTTGATTGTTGTGGAGCTGTTTGTTCAGGTAAGCATGGGAAAGCTCTCGTGTCTCCCATACTTGAGCTCATCTTCCCTCCCTGCAGATTATCCCTGCATCCCTCGTTTTCACATCATAAGACTCAATCCACATCCTCTTGCTCTTCTCCTGAGGGATGCTTCCCCCCTCTACAGATCAGTGCTGCTTCACTGCACCTGTCAATCAGTGTCTCTTTTCCCCTCTCTCTCCCTCTCTTCACCTTCCCACCCTAGTTCATGTTTCTGCACAAGATATGTGACACTCTAAAATTAAATTTGCTACAAAATTCCTAATTCTGGATCACCATGCATGCAACGAAAGCCAATACAAACAGCCCCTAAAACATTATTAAACAACTGACATGCAGGAAAAAAGTTTTTTGCCACATGATGTGAAAATGCGAATGACGTTTACAGGCAACTAAGATCGTTTGCTGTAGATGTTGGATGAACTGGCCATTGTAGCTTCCTTCATGAGGTGATGAACAACGTGTCAAAACTTTACCAGCGGCATTGCTCTTCTGTCTTTTCTTTTCTTGATGTACAGACAACCAGTCTAGCTCTTCCCCCTCCTGCCCCCACTCCAAAAGTGTGTACTTTGGGGAAGAGCATGAGATGTGAAGGCTCTGCCCTGCCAGGGAGACAGGGGAGAAAACAAAATGGCACGGCTAACAAAAGGGCCTGTATCCAGGCCGAGGCTAGCCATTGTCCTGTGCAGAGCCTGTCGTCGAACGTGAGACGAGCGGGTCCCCCCTCCGCTGCAGGAACCTAATAGGAAATCAAAGTTCTCACGGAGAATGGGCCGGGCTCAGAGTTACCCTCCCTTGGGTCTTGCTGAAAGAAGAGTGCAGAAAGAGTTCTGGCAGGACCAGAGAAGGTTAATGCAGTGGATAGTCTTTCTGCTTCTTGCATATGGCCCACACTAAACTCTCTGTCTGTCTGTCTGTCTGTCTGTCTGTCTGTCTGTCTGTCTGTCTGGAAAGATACCTTCACTGCCCAGCTTATAAGCTCTAATTGGAAACCTACTTGCTCCCAAAACTCAATTGTGCAATTCTTATCATTGATAAATCAGTTATAGGGCCCAGTCACTCACCACACAATGTTTTTCATAAGGACTACATTGAGATCCGAAAATTCCAAGATCTCTGTGAAAACCAGGTCATTTATCAACAAAAAAAAATTAAAACAGGAAATATCAAAATTTGAGGATATTGAAAAAGTAAAACAATTGAATAAATTATAGATGTTAAAGAAAAGAATACTATTTTTTAAATAAATGTTTAAGATTTTTTTTCATTTACATTTTTAAGAATTTGTTGCATTGACTTCACACACAGTCAGACGTTTCATTGCAGCACATGATGTTCTTTGAATCATTTAAAATCATGGTTTTACACAAACTTGTGGAGTTTGAGTGGCGCTGTCATTAAAGCACATGGAAGAATAAACCAAATACTAAGACATATTTGAAAATGTATATTTTTCTGAAAAGTTCTGAAAATAAAAACCATTTCCACTATAGTGTCAGAAAATTGGATGTCTATTTAAAGGTTAGTTCACCCAAAAATGAAAATTCTGTTATCATTTACTCACCCTTGTGTTATTCCAAACCTGTATTACTTCTGCAGAACTCAAAAAGAGATGAATATTTGAAGAATATTGGTAACTAAACAGTTTTTATAACCATTGATTTCTATTGTTTGGACAAAAAAACAGAGACAATATCTTATTTTACTTTCCACAGAAGAAAGAAAAAGTCCTACAGGTTTGAATGAAATGAGGGTGAGTAAATGATTCCCTTTAAGTTGGTTTATGTCCATTTGCGTTCGGGTCCTCAGATGTATATCAGAGGTCAAGAAGAAGGCTTGAGTGGGACGTGTGAAACAGCAAGCACTTCTTCTCATAGATAGAGGTGTTAAGCAACTGTGTTAAGCTGCTTAAACACCTCAGAAGCCCTGGAGGCAGGAACAGGGGAAGGAAGATCACCTGAGGGAAGCTTTTTACTGTGACACAGCACAGCACAGCTTTTGGCCCCCCGGGTCTGTTTCTGGGTTACCTGCCAGAGAACAAGAGCTTTTTGCGGTTCAGATTCTTGGTAGGTGTTGGATGTCTGCAGTGTCACAACTAACAAAACCATTTGAAAACAAAGTGGCCCACTGAATGCAGTGCTGCAATGTGATCCCCGTCCCTTTGTGTCGCAGTAGAAAATGTCCCCTCAGAAGCAAGGGGGAGACACACCATTTAATTCCTCTGATTTTCCCCTTTTAAGTGTATTCTTCAAAGGTGAACATGTTAACTATAAAAGAGCTATGTTATACCTCTCGGGCAGAGGCAAACCCTCCCTCGGTTGTTAGATGTAAAGATGATAGACAGACTGCATTCTAGTCTAATGTCACAAATTAACTTGCACTGTTGTTAGTTGCACTCAAATCATACTTGTTCACATTACTTAAAAAACAAATGAATAAGTGTTTGTTTGGTCAACTTAACATTGCTGAGTGAAACTAACAAACTGGGCAGTGGATCTGTAGTTCCCAGCATGCTATGCAAGGGTCTGCATTAGGAGAGTAAATTTACGGATTAAAGTGTTATTTTATGTGTTTTTCAGTAAAAGGAAAGATGTTGTTAGTTTATTTTAGTGTTTAATGTTCAGTTATGTTGGACATTTAGAGGAGTTTCTGTAATTCTGCAGAAGAGTGGTGCCTGTGTTTAGGCTGTGGGCACTCATATAAACACATTTATTGCATGGGCGTCCTGCCCTCAATTAAGTTATTTTTGAATTTTGTTTTAAACTTCACCTGTAGAAAAAGTAGTTAATTTAATAAGGTAAATTAAATCGATAAATGTGTTCACCTGACATAATAAACTTTGATAAATATAACATAACATTATTAAGTAAACTATTATGTAACAGTGACAAATTCAAATGGTTTGTATTACTTAAAGACATTTTGTCAGCTTTACTTAACTTACTCAATATAGTTGTGTGTAACCACTTGACGCTGCTTTTTTTAAGTAAATTCAACAAATACATTTTTTGAGTGTATAAACCAGACAGCAAGTGCATTAACTACGCAAATTTCACAATTAAAAATATAATTTAAAAAATATATAATCCGAAAAGAACATGTACGTTAATATTGTATATATTACATTATTATATTATTTCATTTATCCTTTTATGTATGCATTTTATAAAATATTAAATGTATTTATTTATTTATTCATTAATTTATGCATTTATTTATTATGCATTAAAGGGATAGTTCACCGAAACATTGTCATCATTTACTCACCCTCATGTTGTTCCGAACCTATATGAATTCTTTCTTCTGCTGAACACAAAAGAAGATATTTTGAAGATTATGGGTAATCCATCCAAACAATTGATGGACCTCATTGATTTCCATGGTATGGGAGTAATTTTGGGGTGAACGATCCTTTTAAAAGTGCAGTGTGTGATATTTAGGAGAATCTATTGACAGAAATGCAATATAATACACATAACTATGTTTTCCTTGGTGTATAAAGACCTTACATAATGAACTGATATGTTTTTATTACCTTAGAATGAGCCATTTCTATCTCCATACACCGCGGGTCCCCTTAAAGTGAAGTCACAATTTTGCACCGCCATGTTTCTACAGTAGCCCTAAAAGGACAAACTGCTCACTGATGCGGATTCATTTTAATTTGTAGTTGCGATTCATGACAGAGGGTCAGAATCCAGAGGGTCACTCTTGTCCACAGCGAAACTAAGGCCTTCCAACTGTCTGTCTGTCGTGTTTGGCAGCGGTGCGACGGCTTATTCTCCTTTCCCTGTTGCTGTCATACTCTTGTCAATCAGCTAGTTAATTACAGCCTGTGTCCACTGTGTGAAAACCTATGTCAAGAACTTTGACCTCATGGGTTGTAGCCCCCTCCATTCCTGTCTACAGCGTCATGACCGGAGAGGTGCTGCCACAGTGCATGTACCCACTGACCACCTGACAGAACGCACTGTCCAGCAACCCATGGCGGCCTTAATGGGCAAACGTCCACCTACGTGTGTATAAGAGAATATGTTATGCAAGCGCAGAGGCAATGCATGTCAGCAAGGTCAAGAGATAAATGTATGATTGTGCATGTGTGTGTGTGAAAACCCTTTCTGTGTTGACAGTGACGGATGGAGATGAAGAGGAGCAGGACTCCTGGGACTTAAAGCTAATCCAGCATCCTAACAATGGGCTTTCCTGGCGGGAGGGCTTTGACTCGCTGTGACTAAGGCAGGAGGCGGAAAATAACACACTGACATGTTTCATTAAGCTTGTTAATGCCGTCTCTGCCCCCGTCTCTCCTCCCAGATCCCACAGGCTATACGCCAGACATCCATGTTGGGGAATGCAGCTGAAGGAAGATCTGATCAATCATTGTTTACCTAAGATTGAATAAGTAGACTGACTGGCATGGGAATAATGACTAAGCTGGTATGAGCATTTATGAAAACCTTTTAAATATGGGGGACATGAGCACAGTTTTTAGAAATTATTTAATCGATAAACCTGCAGAAGCAAATGCCACTTTCAATGTTTTGTAGAAACATATTGTAGTCTTAATATATGGGTTATTATCACACATAGCAATAGCATTTATTTGAAAATCCCAAAGCTTAGTCACATTATGCAATGATTTTTTTTTGGATGAAACAAGAGAAAATGAAAGTCTTTTTTAAAACCAAGCAACTTCACTTTCAATAAAATAACAAAAAATAATCAAACATGCTCAAATAAAACCCACAGATTTATTTTCTCTTGTGTAAAAATGCTTGTCTCCATTAAAGAATAAACTGCTAGAATACAGTTACACCCTGAAAATAACAGACAAATTCTACTTCTGCGTTAAAATTATTGTACACCACAAGCACTCATGAAACAACATTGCACACAGTCAATATCACATATTGAAGCATTCTCACATCCATAAACACTTATTACCAGCTTGTCTTTTCTTCACCACAGCCCAGATTAACCAGAGACGTATCTGCCTTAAAAGAATCTCAAAGAAAAACATACTCTCCACAATTCCTTTGAGGAAAATAATTTCATTTGCAGTGATCAATACCAACCTGGATCTGTGTGGAAGGCGAGAAAAAAACAGCCCGCTAAATAAATAAAGTGTAACACGAGAATGAAAATTAAAATGCCATCGCTTTGTGGCAAGATGAAAGGGAGAGTGTAAAAGAAAGGCTCTGGAAGCAGATTGGGTTAGGGTGCCCGAAATCACATCACTAAAGACTTGCCCTCTCTCCACAAATTCGATCGTGAGCAATAACCGACGATTAAGAGCGCACTCCATGGGTATAAAGAGAAAATTCAAAAGTCCACTGTGACTATGGGGACTTGGCAGGATTGGATTAAGGGCCAGAGAAGGAAAGTGACCACAGGGGAGGCATACTGATCAGAAAGGAGGTGAAAGGTATAAAAAAAAACACATCCAGCAAGCTATAGAACAATCATTACTGCATTTTAAAGATTTTTCTATGCATTATAGGTTTTACCCATATATGTTTTACCTTATTTACTCCTGAAAGGTCCATATTAGTACCATAGAGAGTTCAGCCAAAAATGACAGTCCTGTCATCTCCCCATGTCATTCCAAACCTGATTGAGCTTCTTTCTTCTGTGCAACACAAAATAAGATATGTTGAGTAATGGCTCAGTGTTTTTCTTTTCTTTTCTTTTTTGTCCATAAAATGGAAATCAATGGTCACCAAATAATCTTTCAAAATATCTCCTTTTTGTGTTCTGCAAACGAAAGAAATTCATAGAGGTTTGTAATGACATTGTCATTTTTGGGTCTCTTTAAAGTCCCAATGAAATCAAAATTAAGTTTTTTTGGCTTTTAGCATGAATATGTTAGTCTTATTATTATCCATGAGCTAGTGTGAAAGCAATGACAGCATTCGCATTTAGATGAAATATAAGCAACTTTCAGTCTCTCACTTCTGCCAATATAGATAATTGATTTTCATGACATCACGCTGCACTTCAGCCTCTCATAAAATGTTCTGTCCAATCAAATGCTCTCTAGAATCTACAGCGTCCTGCCCCCAAAAAGACGCTGAAGCTGCAGCTTAAATTGGTCACGTTTACTATTTTATATAGGGGATATGTTTCAGACAAATATGCTGTAAATATCCTTTCCATTGGGGCGAATGAAGTCTGGATTCACGTTAGTGTCACTGCTATTGGCTATAGGAGAAGAGCAAGCAATTAATATATATATATATATATATATATATATATATATATATATATATATATATATATATATACACTCACCTAAAGTATTATTAGGAACACCCGTTCAATTTTTCAATAATGCAATTATCTAATCAACCAATCACATGGCAGTTGCTTCAATGCATTTAGGGGTGTGGTCCTGGTCAAGACAATCTCCTGAACTCCAAACTGAATGTCAGAATGGGAAAGATGGTGATTTAAGCAATTTTGAGCATGGCATGGTTGTTGGTGCCAGACGGGCCGGTCTGAGTATTTCACAATCTGCTCAGGTACTGGGATTTTCACGCACAACCATTTCTAGGGTTTACAAAGAATGGTGTGAAAAGGGAAAAACATCCAGTATGTGGCAGTCCTGTTGACCCTTGTTGATGCTAGAGGTCAGAGGAGAATGGGCCGACTGATTCAAGCCGATAGAAGAGCAACTTTGACTGAAATAACCACTCGTTACAACCGAGGTATGCAGCAAAGCATTTGTGAAGCCACAACACGCACAACCTTGAGGAGGATGGGCTATAACAGCAAAAGACCCCAGCGGGTACCACTCATCTACACTACAAATATGAAAAAGAGGCTACAATTTGCACAAGCTCATCAAAATTGGACAGTTGAAGATTGGAAAAATGTTGCCTGGTCTGATGAGTCTCGATTTCTGTTGAGACATTCAGATGGTAGAGTCAGAATTTGGCGTAAACAGAATGAGAACATGGATCCATCATGCTTTGTTACCACTGTGCAGACTGGTGGTGGTGGTGTAATGGTGTGGGGGATGTTTTGTTGGCACACTTTAGGCCTCTTAGTGCCAATTGGGCATTGTTTAAAATGCCACATCCTACCTGAGCATTGTTTCTGACCAAGTCCATCCCTTTATGACCACCATGTACCCATCCTCTGATGGCTACTTCCAGCAGGATAATGCACCATGTCACAAAGCTTGAATCATTTCAAATTGGTTTCTTGAACATGACAATGAGTTCACAGTACTAAAATGGCCCCCACAGTCACCAGATCTCAACCCAGTAGAGCATCTTTGGGATGTGGTGGAACGGGAGCTTCGTGCCCTGGATGTGCATCCCACAAATCTCCATCAGCTATATGAGACTTAAAAGCTGAGGTAACCCAAACTTTATTGTCTTTATGTTTGGGGTTCGGAGACCCCAATGCTTTTCTGAGGTAATAAAAGTCCTTTTGACAGATATTTCTGACTTTATCACAAAGTAGTCACTTACTCACTTAGACATGTCACTTGTATACAATATTTTAATGCTTTTAATATAATAATTGCCTTTGTTTGGGGTAATTTTGAGTAATAATAGCTTATTTTCAGAAAGTAAATTGAAATAAACAACTTGTAGAACTGTGTATACCTGTATGTGTTTCAACAGGTTTTTTTTTTTTCTTCTACACAATCAAAGTCAGTGGAGTCTACAACAACGCTGGATCCTATTGCCTTTCATTGAAAAAACAACAACAACCATGACAACCATTTCAAAATATCTTCTTTTGTGTGCTGCAGGAGAAAGAAAGTCAAACAGGTATGGAACGACGTGAGGGTGAGTAAAAGATTTTCATTTTTTGAGCATACTATCTCTTAAATAATTTTTCTTAATCATTACAGTATTCCTGGCGTCACCGAGACCCCAAGTAGAACTTGAGTGTTAATACAAATCAGCTAAAATGAAGGAAAATAAAGGCACAATGTCTAAGCGACCAAAATAACCTATGAACTCCGTGACCCAAAGTAGCCTACTCAAAATGCAAGAGTGAATAGCAAGAGGAGAAATACGAGGTGTGGTACCTCTCCTCTCCTTCATCTCACGGTGAACTTTAATGGCTAAAGCCCCCTTCTCTGATTACTTTCTGACAAATTGTCTTATCAGTCCTGAGGCCGATTGGGCGAATGAAAACATGACCCTGACCTGAATCTCACCGACATTCATGCAGACATCTCGGGTACAACCGATGGGGCAGATAAGCCGGATCAGTGCAGCCACTGGAGTGGCTAACAAGCGGCCATTAGACTTTCTTTTCATGCATGCTGCTGGAAGGGGCCGGCGACCGGAGAGGAGGCAGGGGGAGGATGATGGTGCTGGAGAGGGGGAACAGAGCAAAGTAACCTTTTAGATCAGCATCATTGTGCGCTGTTAAGAGGCACAGCCTTTGTGCCTGAGAGGCAGGGGTAGTGGGGGGTGAGGTGGAGGGGGGCAGGCTGGAGATAAGTGGCTCCTCCTTTCTGATTCACGCTCTGCTACTCCCACAGTAGTGGATGGGGACACGGGGAGAGAGGCTGCCGGTGACACAGTGGAGGCTTTGTGGGAGCAGCCCAGACGGCCCCCTGGTTTAGAAACAGAGTGGAAAAGAGAAAGGTATGGAAAGAGCAGGAGAGAAAAGCAGAGTCACTTAGAAAGGTCAAGAGGAAGATGAGGAGGAAGAAGGGAATCCGAGGTGGACGTACTCATGGAGAATCGTAACACACCTTGAGATTGACCAGATCACTGACAGGGAGGAGGGTTAATGGGATGAAGGTAAAGGAGGTGGGGTTTAAGCTTAGGTTACACAAGTGCACGCCTGTCATGTCCGTCAATTTCTTTTTCCGCTCAGTGCCATTGAGAGATAAAAGAAAGAATGGGTCTGGACTACTTCCTCTCCCAGGTTTGTGGGCAGGACTAAATATCACACCTCAAAACCAGGGAAACATCACAGAGCTACAACACAATACACATGTTCAGGACACATGGAGGACCATATACATACTTAGGCAGATAGATCACTGCCTAATCACTGTTTTTATGTGAAATTGTTTAATTTCTTAATTCAATAGTAAATAGCAGCTAGCATGCTATGTCGTGCTCATTCCTATCAGTGGTATAAACTAAACCTTGTAGAAAACAAGTTTTCTCTTAATTTTGAAAATAATTATTGATAAGTGTTGGATAATTGGGAGGAAAAATAACATTCTAGCTCTTGATACAGCTGCACCAATTAACTGATACCAACAAATATTCTGTAAGTATGCATGTTTATGAATGATTTTTGTGTCAATCCCCATTTGCTCGTTCATATTTTGAATTTGATTTTTAATGTGAAATTAATTGCCACGTTATGACTTTTTTTTTTTTTTTTTGATATTGAGAGAAAATCATGGTAACATGGTAAATTGTGTTAGCTGAGAGTTGCTCATAGCATTAGCAAATAGCTAAGAAACAAACAGGCTCACTCTTTGATTTAAACGTTCCAAAAGGGGGGTTTCACAGTGGGGCCATAACCATTTTGTGTTTCTTAGTACCTTTCAGTTAACAATTCTTAAAATAATCACTTTTGTCTTCATGTGAAGAACATTTTAATAAACTAAAGAACCTTTCTCCACTATAAAGAACTTTTTGGTTTTTTCCTTGTGGAACCAGAAACCAATAAAGAACCTTTATTTTAAGAAGTGTATAGGAGTGAGGGATGTGTACAACTTTGTGAACAACTGATGTTCCAATCCATGTAAGTTTGACAAGCTGAGAATGATGATGATGACTATTATTATCTTGAAAGCAATTATTTCAATTCAAAATAAGTCTCGCTCACCTTTCATTTCTTGGTAATTCTCACAGTATATAATATGTGGACACAGACAGTGGGTGCACATTCCTAAAATTAATTGTATTGAATATTTAATCATAATTACAAAAACAGTGGAATGATCTTGGTCCAGGGTTTGGATACTGATCAAATTGGCTTGGTGCCCATTAAACTCAACACAACATCAGAAACGTAGTAGCTGTTGAAGTCCACTAGCAAAATGGATGAACAAAGGCAGAACTCATAGCAATAGGAGTGAGAATCATGACGACCGGTCCAGAGCCTGATGATGGCCTCTTGAGACCTTGCAGAGGCCACGCTGGGAAGGGTCATGTCAGACATCGACTCCCATGGAGGGGCCCTTCTTCCTTACTCCTCCTCCACTGTGACTGTCACCACCACCCCACTGGGCCCGTCCCAGCTCAGACTGACCCCACCAGTCCGAACCAGCAGGGGTGTGTTCCATGCGTCACAGTCCCAGTCGAGCTATCACAGCGTCTCTCCGGTGGGAAATAATGAGAGCGAGGGCCTTGATGCTTTGTATGTCATCATTATTTTTCCAAGAGCTTTTGGTGTTTTTAAAATTTACATAAAAGGACAAGAGATATTACAAGTATGTATAAGAGAATATGGAGACAAAAAATGTTGGTGGTGGTGTTTATCTTACCATATGTTTGTTCTTTATTACTACACGTCTGTCACGGTGATGATGGAGCACCAACAAAACAATATTTTTTTTTTTTTCATATTAGGTAATCTAGCAACACTTTACAATAAGGTTCCATTTGTTAACATTAGTTAAGTGCATTAGTTAATATGAGCTAGCGATGAACAATATTTCTACAGCGTTAGTTCATTTCGGTATTAACTAATGCACTTTTAAAATCAAAAGTTGTATTTGTTCAAATTGATTAACGCACTGTGAACTATCAAGAACTATTATATTTTATAAACTGTAATTAACATATAGAAAAATGCTTTAAAATGGGACATTGTTGTAAAGTTTTATCAGTAATTTTATAAAATAGAATAAATTGAATAAAAATGTAGATGCATCTTCTGAAAAAAAAAACTGTTTATAGAAATTCTTAGAAAAAAATTATTAGAAATTATTAGAAATTCTATATTGCATCAAATAAAATAATTTCTAAAACCACTTTTTAATGTGTATTTTTCTCATTTAACACAATAATGACTTTAAATTATCCTTTGGGAGTCATTTCTTAACCAAATTTTATGTGCGATTAATTAGATTAAGTAATCTATACATCATGTAAAGTTGAAATGCTTGACAGCCCTAATATATATATAATTGCCAAAAAGCCATTGCTGCCCCAGAAAAACATCAAAGACAGAATGAAGTTGTGTGTGGAATGATGAACCACAATGAAACATGAGTATGGTGATGCTCCAGATGTCTACGAAAATCTGCTGAGAAACATAATAATAAACAGAATCTCTCCCACAGTGGAGCATGGAGGAAGAGGTGTTATTGTGGTGAGCCTTTTTCAGCTGCTGGTATTGGTGAGCTACTTTACTGTAAAAAGTCATTTAACACGTTGGAGTAGCCTATAGGCAAAAAATGGTCTGCTTCCCACAATTGAAAAGTTATCTAAAGAGGAATGATCATATGTTATTTTTCAATAAGACAATGCCCCTGCCCAAATTGCAAAGATAACCAAGAAGTGGATTGAGAACAAGCCCGGATTTGAACCTTAGTGGATATTTGGTCTCACATTAAACTCAAACTGACTGGGAGACATTTTTTAATGAACAGTTTGAAGCCATCAGCATTGAGTGGCACAACACTGACTCTTCTTACTGTAAAAAGCTGTCGTCAAGTTTACCCTGGCTTAAAAATTTAAAGAAAAAAATTACTTATATATTTGTGCCAGTGATTTGTTGTTAAAATAGTTAAGACCATTGAAAAACCGCTAAATATTTAGCCATTTTTGGATTTGTCCCCTTTTCTGACTAGGAGTCTAAACAAATTCCGATAAAATATAACTGGTCAAACTAAATCACTAGTCATAAATTACTGCCATTCTAGCTGTCACTAATTATGTTTTTGTCACTCAATAATTATTATCATATAATATTGCTCTTATGTGCATTACAATTTTGATTCAAGTCAAGTGTGTCTCTCACCTCTCATTCCTTGGGAATTCCCACAGTATATAAGAAGTGGCGGGACACAAAGAGAAGACACAGCAAGGAGGTGCACATTCTCTTCCCACACTGCCTTTACCCTGGAGATGGTCAGATCCCCCTCACTAACCCCAGCTCCCCCTCCTTCCCAACTTCCCTCCACTTCCATCTTCCTCATTGTAGACTGATTTAATTAAAAAATACCCAGCAGCACCACCCTGGACCTCGCCCGCCAGGGTGGGACCTCTAGCTGTGGTGCAGGGAGACATTGTCATTTACTGCTTGCAGACACACACACACACAGACACATTCTTGTACATCTAAAGATTAAAGATAATGAGGACATTCATTGACACAATGCAATCGGATGGTCTAAAACTCAAACAGGTCCACACAAACATAGTTGTACAAGTACACACACACACACAGGTTTTCATGTTTTATGGGGACTTCCCATAGATGTAATGGTTTGTATACTGTACAAATACAAATCTCCTTGCTTACACTAACCCCCCATCACATTAAACTTTCTGCAATTTTAGATTTTCAAAACAATTCATTAAGAATAATTTATACACTTATTTTCGTCATGGGGACTTGGGGAAGTTCAAAATGTACTGGTATTATTAGTATCCTTGTGGGGACATTTGGTCCTCATAATTTAGAGAACACCAGGTGCGCACACACACACACACACACACATACTTGGTATCCCCATCTTTGTGGGGACTTTCCATTTGGTACAAACTCTATATTCTATCCCCTAATCCTACCCCTAAACCTACCCATCTTTCTGCATTTTTTTATTTAAAAAAAAAACATAATTTAATATGTTTATTAAATTGCTGCTAGCTGGTTCCCACAAAGTAGGTGATTTCAGGTTTTACTTGTACCACAATGTAATATAAACCTGTATACACACACACACACACGTTCAAGCCTAAATTTAAAGGAATCCATTCCTTACAAACATGATATACTGACCTAAGAGGTTGGCATTTTAAACTTTGCTACTCTATGACTTTGCTGTTTAGAGGTCCCACTCAAATAGTTAATATAGTCAAAACTGTTCTGAATAACTTTTTTAGTAAGCCAACAAAGCTTTCCTTTTCTTTCCTTTTCTTTTTTTACATTTTATTGCCCACACACTCTTCTCCAGAAACAATTTTCTTTTTTTTGATCAATTAAACATAACATTATAGTGATACTTTTTTCTGTTGATTATGGTGGCTACCGTATACATTATGTCTAAGACAACCGTCATGCTATCCAAACATAAATCAACATAATTAATCTGAACATTTCGTCCATCCTAGAATTGCAAGCCTTGTTTGACACCTCCTGGATAATGTCTAATGAATGTGGAATGAGACAATGGCAAATAATTTTGTGATGATCTTGCCATTTGGAATGGGCGGGTACTTTGTTTTAGGGGGTGGGAAGGAGCCAAATCGCAGACATGTTGCCAGGGTGATAAGGTACTCCCTGCCGCCGTCGGGTCTCGGACAAGAAGGGAGCCATGGCGACTGGATAGTGACAGACAAAGTGACAAGTCCGCAAGGATGGTAGGTCAACCTTGAGCACAATTCCTCAAACTTCCATAGGGATCTCATACACTTATGTAAGCCACTGACACAGTAAACTGATGAGAATGAGCATGGATGGAGTCTGGCCAGCACTAAATTCAAATCTGCAGAGCTTTTGATGTATGCAAGTTTGCAGAAACATTGCTGGCACACGCACATTATCACCGTCATAATGTTTCAAAACATTTTCATTGTAATGCATTGGCTAATGTTGCAACTATCTTTAGTTTGCTAATGTTGTGATGGGGTTTATGCCAATGAGACTGCAGTAAAACTAACTGGGGTCCCTGATTCAGTTCCCTGCTGTTCAGGGTCAGGAGTCTGATCAAACTCAATGTCAGTGTGCCCATTGTGTGCATGGCACTAGTGTAAGTTATAGGAATCTCCATAGTGACCAGGAAAGGGAGACAGAGTGGCGGCATGGAATACTCAGCACAATTCAGGACTGCATACTGCGTACATGTACTTTTGACATTGATTCTACAGTAGTATGTGGATAGCTGCCAACTGTTCTTATAATTATTACTGTCTTTACATAATAATTCCCTCAGTAAATTCACTATCAGTCCAATTGAAAAGCTAGCATCTTGCTTAAAATCAAGTGGGTATATTAAAAATGATCAAAATTATAAGTTAAATCTGTGCATCCACTGCTGTATATAACTTTAAAACATTTGTCTATGATCTCAGCAACCCAAATTATACCAATGTTAAATTAACCAATTACATTGTGGAAATGAAGAATGAAATATGATATTGACATGATATGTAAAATTATCTCTGTTTAAAATCTCACATAAAGCTTTGTAAGTGTCCCAGTGACAGGGTTTTTGTCGGACCTGTTGCCAGTCAGGCATTCTTATAAGCTCTCTGACAGAAACAGACACACTGTCGCCCCCTTACGGACACGTAGGACATGCAGCTTTGTAATCAAAGTGTGTCACCTAGTGGATGGTAGAGTGATATATAAATGTAAAATGTATGTATCTTAAGGTAACGTTTATTTAGTACATTTTCTCAATATATTTTATATAGTTATACATTAAAAAAAGTATACATTTTCCATTGTATTTTCCATTACTGGACCTCTGTAAAATATCGTTAAGTTGAATGTTTATAATCCTGGCTGAAAATTTAAAGGGGCAAACGCTGCTATATTTCTATTGGATCTAAAACGGAAATGACGCATGTCAGCCGGTGGCGGGAACGTGGTATTTGCTGTATTCATTACATACCGCTCTGGTATGCACCAATACTAAAGAATTTAAGTATTCGGTATTTCACAGAATTCATATTTTACGTTGTATCTATATTATATCGATGAGACTGTCCTTAATATTTAATCACCGAACAGAATAAAGCGCACGAGCGTCACCGGTGGGTGAAAGGTTGCGCGTGACAGGCGGTTCTCATAACGGAAAATAGTGATATTACAATGAGCTTTTTTAACCTAGACCGGTTCCGTTTCCAAAGGGAAGTCAACAGTCATGGTAAATCATTGGATGAATCCAGCTCGGATAAGGAGAACCAACGTGGTAAGAACAAAAAGCGTTTTCCCGTTGGGGGCTTTGTTCAGCATAGATGATAATGGCAATCGTTATGCTCAGCCTAGTGAGCTTCCTACATACAGCATATCTGGCATCACAAACAAATTTCCTTCTATGTGTGATCGTGTTGATAAGAGCTGGAAATGCGAGTTTATATTGTGCTGTGGCTGTAATGCAAATCTCAGTAGCTGCCATTCATGTGGGGTCTCCATTTTTTATTACTGATCAGTAGGTTGTATCTAATACCTTTGTTTTGGGGTTGACGCTGGCCTGCCATCCATTTATTGTTTACCACCAGTGTATCAGATCTTATATTTATGAGTTGTGACTGCATCTTTGTAGCATGACAGGGTGGTGAATTCAACCTAAATGTTGTCTTAATTCAGTCTTGAAAATACAATTCTATTTTCCAGCCCACCAAAGAAAGACAGATGGTCGATGTGCATCAGGCAAGGCATCAAGGCACACTTTGGAAGATGTATTAAGCAAGTAAGCAAGACTACAAGTTTGTCATTAGTGAGCCTGTAAAATGTCTTCTCAGCTGCTTCACACCTTAGAACTGAAGCTTATTGGCTATATCACAGGGGGTGTTAATTATTGGAACATTATCTTGAAACCCATCTAGTCTGTAATAAGTGCAATTAACATACAATTACTTAACAGGGATTCAACGTCAGAGTCCAATCAGCAGATGAACAAGGACATGGAGGACCGAGTCATCAAACTACTGGAGATCTTTCCTCAGAAGACTAAGAAAGATCTACTAGAGGTAACAAGTACCTCTTTGGTGTATTAGTACTTAAAGCAGGTGAATTTTATACAGTTAGCATTGTGAATTTTTATACTGTTATGTAAACTTTGTTGTGACAGGTGGTTGAGAGCACCAGCACACTGGAGGGAGCTATAGCACATTGTTTGATGGTTTATGGGGATGAAGGTAAAGGTGTTTTTATATATATATCTATTGGTGTTGTCAAATTGATTAATAGCATTTAACATAAGTTATATTCTAATTATTATATTTATTATAATATTATAAACCCTGCAGTTTTTAAGTAAAAAGTTTTTAGCTTTTTGTGCTATTAGAATTATAAATTTTAGTTTTAAAAATATTATTTTATATATATATATATATATATATATATATATATATATATATATATATATATATATATATATATATATATATATATATAAAATACTATTTTTAAAACTAAAATTCTTTAAAATATATATATATATATATATATATATATATATATATATATATATATATATATATATATATATATATATATATATATATATATATATATATATATATATATATATATATATATATATATATATAAAATTCTATAATTCTAATAGCACAAAAAGCACAAAATGCTCTGCGGTTTGCCTTCTTCCCATAGTGCATCCTGGTGCCATGTGTTCCCCAGGTAACCTCGTATGTGTCCATCCATTTGATGCAAAAGAAAACGTGATTTATCAGACCAGGTCTCCTTCTTCCATTGTTCCGTGGTCCAGTTCTGACGATCACGTGCCCACTGTTGGTGCTTTCGGTGGTGGACAAGGGGTCTGCATGGGCACCCTGACTGGTCTGTGGCTATGCAGCCCAATGCTCAACAAAATGCAATGCATTGTGTATTCTGATACTTTTCTATCAGAACGAGCATTAACTTCTTGAGCAATTTGAGCTACAGTAGCTCGTCTGTTTGATCGGACCATACGGGCCAGCCTTCGCTCCCCACTTGCATCAATGAGCCTCCTCGCCCATGACACTGTCGCCGGTTCACCACTGTTCTTTTCTTTGAAGCACTTTTGATAAACGCTGACCACTGCAGACCGGGAAAACCCCACAAGAGCTGCAGTTTTGGAGATGCTCTGATGCTCTATCGTCTAGCCATTGTAATTAAAATACACTTGCCCACTTTTGCACTGTTTCTATCACATTAACTTTGAGGACAAAATGTTCACTTCCTGCCTAATATAGCCCACCCACTAACAGGTGTTATTCACTTCACCTGTCAGTGGTCATAATGTTATGTCTGATCGGTATATATGTATATGTGTTTTTATATTTGGATGAAAATGTTCACTTCCTGCCTAATATAGCCCACCCACTAACAGGTGTTATTCACTTCACCTGTCAGTGGTCATAATGTTATGTCTGATCGGTATATATGTATATGTGTTTTTATATTTGGATGAAAATGTTATTTCACTTCCTGCCCAATGATGACCTACAAACAATGTTCATATTGAAGAATATGTGAACAAATATAGTGAATGTAATGTAGGCTATTCTATATATTATAGGCGAAAAAGGGGTTAAAATCACATACAATCACAAAATACATTCTAACTTTGTGATATTACAGTCTAAAAACTTTTTAAATTTACTAAACTAAAAATGTATAGCATAAACTAAAAATAAAAACAAAAGCACAGATTGATTATATTAGCCCACTTTTGATTACCCCATATTTTGAATATATTTAAAATAAAGCTGTTTTTTTATGCAGATTCAGGCAGACGGAAAGGCAAAGCGGGACATAGTGAAGATGATGATAATCAGCCAGAGAAGAGGAGAAAAGTTGTGGTGAGATCTTTTAAATCATATGTTTTAAACCTGACATCTCATTTGGTTAACATGAGAACTTCCTTTTAAAATGGCTGTTGACTCTGAATTAGCCATCAGATTCGGAATCGGATGAGGATGAGGATGAAGATTCTGAGGATGAGGAGAGTCAAGAGCCAAGCAGAGAGAGGCAGGAGGCTTTGTTGAAGAAGATGAAGAAGAAACTGCCTGATATCGAAAAAGAGGTAGGCTAGAGGTTTGAAACCACACTGAAGTCATGACTCAAGACCACTGGAATGTTCTGAAAAGTTTGTCTTGAATTTCTCCAACAGGTCCTAAGGGATGTCCTGAGAGAGCACGACTGGGACTATGACAATGCCTTGGGATCACTGCTTGTGTTTTCATCAACAGGTGATTTGTTACAGAATTCCAGCTATATTTGAAAATTTAATTTTAGTCTAAATGGAAATTTTTATTTGTGGGATTTATTAGATTGAATTGACTAAAAGCCATCCATAATTTGTCACTTTAAGATTCAAGTTCACCAGAAGATCAGAAAAAACAAAAGTCAAAATCATCTCACTCTAGGGAAAAAAATGACAAGACCCTACAAAAGCCAGACAGCTCGTCTAGTCTGTCAAGATGGCTGACAGCAGTACCATCTCCCATGTCAAAAGTCTCTAGTGTGTCTACTCCAAAAACACAAACTTCTGCAGTCAGCAAAAGCACGACTAAGAACGCATCCTTTAAACGTAAGAGGGGTGATGATATGCCTCTAAATGACATCAGTGCATCTGAGGACGAAGAGGAGATTGATAGTGATGTTGAGAGTATCTCTGATGATCTGGACTCTGATGATGAGGACAGCGTCTTTGGCAGTCTTCAGGACAAGATCATTCAGTTTCTCCAAGAGGCTTCCCTAGATGAGCTTGCTCTCATATCTGGCTGTTCGATCAAAAAAGCACAGAAGATCATTTCGCTGAGGCCGTTCAACACTTGGAAAGATGTGGTAAGAATTTAATGTGTATTCTTTACTGCCATGTTAATTGCCACTCTTAATTATATTATTGTGGTAGAATTCATTCATTAAATGTCCTCAAAGGGCATTAGATATTTTGGCTGCTTAGGCAGTTATTCATATTCAAAGATTCATTACACTTGGGTAAAATCAATTTTTTTGCTGTTTTTATTTTATTCTGAGCGGCAGGTTTGTATTTTTGTCTGGGGGAAACCCTGCTGCCATTTTTGAAGTGCGTTCCACTTCGTGAGATGGACAAGGGAAGTTTATATAGAAAGACCCTCTCTCCCTCGGTTAAGTCTCCCACAATCATAAGTCTACTTCATATGTACACTTCAGGCAACTTCATATACCACAATGCAACACGAATGTGACGTCACCGCATATCACGTTTAATTTACCCCACCACAAACAACTCTGGGTTGTTTTAAATGTTTTAAATTAAAAAAATTTTTTAAAAAACACACCTATATACATATACTATAATTCTGCATTAAACAATTTCATAAAGAAAAATAGTGGATTTCAAGTTATCATGGGCTTAGGACATTCCAGTTTAGTCCATTGCAAAGTTTCTGCCAGTTGTGGGCACTCAAGCAAAGTAAGCAATGACGCACATCCGATTGAACAAGATGGAGAGAAGTTAGCAAGTGAAGAGCAAAACTCTGCTGGACTGTGTTTCTCCTGGACCGGAGTTCACCACCTAGACAGCATGTTAGAACGTAGAACGTAGAACCGTAGAACCACTATAGAACGTCACTATTAAGTTACATTAACCACTTGACCCAATGGTGGAAAATATCTAATAGCGTTTCTCTTCCTTTTAGAAAGAGCAGTTCTATAAGGACAATGGGCTGTCTATAGAGCTGGTACATGGCTGCAAGGTGGTGCTCAAGGAGAGGCAAGTGGTTCGAGACCTTATGGGAAGATGTGAGAAGATTGCACAGAAAATGACTAAAGATGTCACCCAGGTCATAGAAGCAGGCATGGGCTCCATCAAGCAACCCAAAGTCCTGAACAGCCAGTGAGCTCATTATCTGTTTTCCTTATCACACTTAAGATATCAGGTTATTTCATTCTTAATGGAAAACTTTTTTTTTTAGATTCAAACTACAGCCTTATCAGCTGATTGGCTTGAAGTGGCTGATTCTTCTACACCAGCACAAGCTTAGTGGCATCCTGGCAGATGAAATGGTGGGTCACTGTCATCTTCAGTTCATACAGTGGTGTGAAATGATCCAAGGAGATTACTAATACCTTTTAAGCAAAGGACGATTACCATTGATATTGGTTATAAATAATTAGATCTTTCCACAGGGGCTGGGTAAAACCATTCAGGCCATCGCTTTCCTGGCTCATTTGTATGAAAAAGGAATCAAGGGCCCTCATCTTATTACAGTCCCCTCATCCACACTGGGTAAGTGACAGTTATTTCAGTGGAAGTGTAGCATTCTGCTCTGCATAAAATGATAATTTTCACTCTCTTTGCAGATAACTGGGTTCGTGAGCTGGGTCTTTGGTGTCCCAGTCTGAAAGTTCTTATTTACTATGGTGAGTTAGTTATATATGTTCTAGTTTTGTCATTTAAAGTTTTTAAATAATTATAAAAAAAGGTTTTGACATAAATATATTTGTATATTTATACATTTTCAAGGAATAAATTGGATTTTGAATCTTAGATTTTCAGTGTGGTCTCAGACCTCACCACAAAATAATACACATTAATACATAATTCTTTTGCCTCGCTTTATTCTTTTGTGTTTAAACTTGTAGGGTCTGTGGAAGACCGTAGATATTTGCGACAAGACATCCTCAGTGGCTTGGTTGAATTCAACATCATAGTTTCTACGTAAGTATAAGATTGCTCCTCATATTGTGATAGTCCTTATGTATTGTTGCCCTGAGTAAAAAAACACCACACTTTGTATTTATGAAACACTTGCCTGTCTTTTTTTTTTTTTTTTTCTATATTAGATACAATCTCACAATAGGGAATGACCATGACCGCAGTCTGTTCCGAAAGCTAAGGCTGAATTATGCAGTGTTTGATGAAGGCCACATGCTGAAAAATATGAACTCGCTGCGCTACCGCCACCTCATGGGCATCAATGTCAGTACAAGCAGTCTTCTGTGCTGTAAACGTTATTGTCAAGACATTTGAAAGACATGCTGTTCCCTGCCATTCTCTCCCTTTAGGGTAGTTTGGCAAGTGCTTAATGAAGAGGAGGGTAGAGGAGCTCTGTGTATCTCTTGGTTGTACATGGTCATTTGTGTCTGTCGTCTACAGGCTGAGCACAGATTGCTGCTGACTGGAACACCTTTACAAAACAACCTGCTAGAGCTCATGTCCCTGCTGAACTTCATCATGCCCTCCATGTTCTCCAGCAGCACCTCACAGATCTCCAAAATGTTCTCTACGGTATAGACACTACACAAATTACATCTAAGTAATACTATATGTGCCATCTCTTTCAAAAATTAATCTAAATGCTGCCCAGTTTGAGGAAAAAGTAATTATATGCCCAGACAGAATGCCATCTCATTTGAAGACGATCTGCTTTGTTTCAGAGGTCATCGGAAGATGAAAGCAGTTTTCACAAGGAGAGAATCGCACAGGCCAAACTTATCATGAAGCCATTCATTCTGAGACGAGTCAAGCGTGAGGTAAATTTATTATTATTTTTCCCATTGTGATTCTAATCAGATCTTTGATATCTATTAATAAGTTACTATATCTTGGCACAGGGTGATATGCATTGCAGGATTTATTGCAAGTATTAAATTTTTTATATGAACAGTGCATTTATTTTTTGCCCTCTCTGATTGTCATTCTAGGTGTTGAAACAGCTTCCACCAAAAGTAGAGAATATTGAAATGTGTCCCATGAGTGATGCCCAGCAGAAGCTGTATGACAAACTTTTCAAAAGACTCAAGAAGACTCCAAATGGAGACAGTATGTACTATTCAGATTTTATGCCAACATGCTGTCTAGAAGCAATGCACATTATTTTAGATATATTGTATTTTAGATATATTGGCTATATTGTATTCAGATCTGATAAATTATACACAGGTTGCCAAGAAGATGCAATGATTCCTCTCAGCTGAAGGATCTGTAAAACAAAATGGCGATGTTGAAAATTGTTTTTTCTGTCTTGGAGTCCCTGTTTTAAACTTTCCCTCATCATTTTGTCCTCAGAGCGGGAGCTTTGCAATGTGATGATGCAGCTGAGAAAGATGGCTAATCATCCATTGCTGCACCGCCAGTACTACACCAGTGACAAATTGGCTGCCATGAGTAAAGCCATGCTTAAGGTGAGGACTGGGAGATGTGTAAGGGAGGCTAAATAATAAAGATTGTACTGTGCATTTTAAAACAAAATATTTAATGGATTCAGCTCTGGGAGTTAATTTCTTTAGTGTAGCAAATAGCTGTAGTGTAGTGGTTCTCAACCTGAAGGGGGGCCCTCAGGAAATGTCCAAGGGGGCAACAAGATGATTTAAAATTATTTAAAACCTGACATTGAACATTGGACACATGGACATTATTATAATTAATATTATAATGTCAAAACCACATATTTTTTCTTTTTTTAATCACTCTCAACAGCAGTTTTTTTTCTCCCTCAAAGAACCAAGATTCCCACTGTATTGGGGAAACTGAAGAGGGACACTGAAAAAAATACATGTTTTCTAGATATATTAAGCTATAAAATATTTACTTAGCTAGAAAGTGAGTAAAACATTTGTAAAAATCCTTATCCATTAAATCACAAACATCTAATAAGGCCTTTGAGTCAGAGGTTGATAAACACTGTTGTATTGCTGACGTGGTTCTGCTTATGTTAGGAGCCATCACATTTTGATGCCAACCCTGCGCTGATCCAGGAGGACATGGAAGTGATGTCTGATTTTGAGCTGCATACTTTATGTAAGCAGTACAGCTCCATTAGCAGTTTTCAGCTGGATAAAAAGCTCCTCTTAGACTCTGGGAAGTTTGCGCTGTTAACCGAGACACTCGCCGAACTCAAAGAGAAGGTTTGTCTTGATGCGGTTTAAAAGTCTCACAATTCACTTAGGTGTCACCGAATGTAGTTTGTGTTTTATTGCTGCTGTGTAAAAATAACTTTCTTTTTACCCCAAGGGTGATCGGGTTGTGCTTTTCAGTCAATTCACCATGATGCTGGACATTGTGGAGATTCTGCTCAAAAACCTTGATCACCAGTTTGTTCGACTGGATGGTTCTACTCCCATGGCGGAGAGGTGGGCTTTATTACCTCATGACACTTTGTTTACACTGCACTCAATTTAGATTTGATCTTCACGACTGACCATCCTCAATTGGCGAGTAATAAAATGTTCTTTCAGACAGCCAATTTTCATTAATGTTGTATGTAGATTTACTGTGGAAATCATAAATTGGTCATGTGAAATAGAGAATCAAAAAGTGAATGTTTACTCACTTTTTTTTACTCACCAGTCAGTTCACAGTGAAGGCAGCGTGAGCATAAATCTATGTATTCAGACACAGTTGTACGTGCTACTGTGCTTTGTGTGTGATGTCCCAAAAAGTTAAAAACAAAATAATTTAATACAACTAAACAGATTTGAGTAGAATGCGCTATAAATTTGTGATTTTGCTGCCCTTCTGAACAAATATTAAATCTAATTTTAATCCTCTGTTTCTCTAGGATTGGTCTCATTGACAAATACAATACTAGTCCTGAGATCTTTGTGTTCCTTCTGTCGACCCGTGCTGGTGGCCAGGGAATCAACCTTGCCTCGGCTAACACGGTCATACTGCATGACATTGATTGCAATCCATTTAATGATAAGCAAGCAGAGGACCGCTGTCACCGAATGGGGCAGACCAGGTTAGTCAACACAATACAATGAAATGGGGATCACCATGAACAAAGAAGGAAATGTAGTTCATGTGAATATGTTTTTGCATTGCAGAGCAGTGCAGGTGATCAAGCTCATTAGCAGGGACTCGATTGAGGCCAGCATGCTCCGCGTTGGACAGGAGAAGCTAAAATTGGAACAGGACATGACCACTGATGAAGGTGAGTGTCTGCACACAACGTGTGTGTGTGTGTGTGTGTGTGTGTGTTAGGTATTACTATATTTTGATAGGTATTAGTATATCAGTTGTGGTATTATCTGTTTTTTCGCTATGGATTAATGGCTCTTAAATAAACTTTTCAGGTGAGGATAGTGCTATGACTGAACAAATGGCAGAGCTGCTCAAAGTCTCACTTGGCCTTTGAACCTAAAAAACATGGAGCGCTTTCTGCTTGTGGATTTGCCTCCACTCATCAAGTGCAAACAGCAACCTGAAACCATAAACCTGACCTTTTGATTACCAGCTTACTTTGTGGGGGGGTTGGTGAAGACTAGCACTTTTCCCAATGTTCAAATATTTGAGGGCATTTATGAAATCCACACAAATGTTCTGGCCATAGAGGAGACCGTATTACTCAGGGATCACCTGAAATTCTTCCACACAATGTCTTATGTGCCATCTGAATGACTGTACTTCACTTACCAGACGAGTTTAGCAACCAAATGACTGGTGAGTTAGTTCCAGATTGAAGACCTACTGGAAGGCACTGCTGTAAATAACATTTCTGTTCAACTGTTTATACTTTTACCTTTATCAGATTTATGTGTGTGTCCTTGTATTATGTTTTTCTAAATAAATATTTCAGTTTACTTTCAGTTTGTTTAAAAAAGAAAATGGATTCTTTAACATCAAAAATACCTGCATATGTATCAATAAAACTACATTTAAAAAGTAATAAAAGCTTTGATCAGAAATTGAGATCACTTAAATTAAAAGCATAAGTATCACTAGTATTAGTAAAAAAAAATTACATTTACATAAATTGATCACTTAAATCAAAACTGTTTTCAGAAATTATTTTTACCCTCTTGGTTTTTTTTTTTTTTTTTGTAGTGTAAATATACCTAATTCAATCACTTTGATATAAAAACTCAATGTTTTAAGACTTTTAAAGTTTATTTTGTATGCATTGTTACAAAGCAGCTTCACAATATTAACAAATTCAGTGTTGATTCAGTTAAATAACTGTAAAGTTTATAAATTGTGCATACTTTATATACAGTGTATTTGTGAAAGGAGCCAAAGTTTCAGAAATGTAAGCATTTAAAACAAAAGTCTGGACTCCATTACAGCTTTCGCATGAGGCCAGGACTAATATGACCCCAATCGACGTTCCTTAGTAAAAAAAAAAGGTTCCCTTGATCTCAGTGGAATAAGATTTTGTGGCTTTTCCTATATTATGCGCACACAAAAAATTGCTTCATTCAGTTGTTCTGAATGTATGTAAAACAATTTTTACAAATCTGGTCTTTGAGGTCAAAATGACTCCGCATTGAAAATGAAAGGGTAAAGTTAAATATAATTTTTTTTTTCTCATTTGTCAAAACCAATCAGATCTAGCATAAATCTGAATTTCCACACCACAATGAAGACCTGATACACGTGCAATGAGCACAAATGAAATGTGGAACGAACATAATCTCACACACATGCACAAAAGAGATGTGAATGCAATAGAGAGCATTTATAGAAATTGGCAAATTAAATAATACCTGCATGAATCAAAACTTTTTCACACATAAGCGAAGGCCTGATAAAAATTTAATATTCCATATGCATGCTAATGGTGTAGCATTTGCAGTAAATAGGTGAAGCAATACTCTATATTCCCCACTTTCCAAAACACAGCATAGATAAGAAATGAAAAATATATATGAATTGTAGTATTAAAATGTATATTTTTTATAATCACTCAATAAATGTTTGACCCCAAAGTTAACTGAATTATCGTACAAATTTGTTAAAAAATTGGACATGAACGCACTCTTAAAGGGCACCTATTATGCCACGTTTTACAGTATGTAATATAACTCAGGTGTCCCCTGAGTTCCCCTGAGTGAACTTGCAGGTCAAATTCCTAACAGATCATTTAATATACCATGTTGAAAGTGCCAATTTTGGGGTTGAAGAAAAATGAGCTGTTCAGTGTGTGTGTCTCCCTTTAAATGCAAATGAGCTGCTGCTCCTTATCCAGAGGGCGGAGCCTACACAGCTCGTGAACACCAGAACACGTGAATGAAAACTGAAACATTATATCTGTGTGTTTTGATGACCATATCTATCGCAGACACGTTCATGTGACATAGCATTTCTTCGTCATCATGAAAAATCATCTGCATGCATTTTAAAGCCTTATCGCTATCAACTTAAACACACACATGCTCCTGTCATATGCGCACAGAGCTGGATGTCAGCACATCCGTGAGTAGTCATTAAACTAGTTCTCTTGCATATGTTATTGCGATTAAACTGCCAAATGCTCAAAATGTGCCTGTGCACATATGCAGTTACAGAAATCTTGTGTGTATATTAGATCCATCTGTCATTACTAAAGTTAAAGCAGTTTAATACAGTATGTATTGCTCTATCTGCTGTTAATATATCCCGAACAACAGAAAATCACTTACTGCTCTTGACTAACTGAACTTTAGTTGCTTTAAAGAGAACACATCTCTTACTTGAATGCTGCTGTTAATGCTCTGGTGAGGAGATAAACATGGAAGACTGTGTACAGCTCTCTGAGGGCGGGGTCTACGCTAAAACGGCAGTGTCCATCAACACTCGCGGGCAGGGCCTTTGCAGTGTGACGTCACACTGCAGGAATCTGGAAACAGCTTGTGCTGAGACACTGCTTATGATTTATGGGGATTCAATAAAAAATGAGTAGGCTGGTTGTGTACACACACTGCCAACACACATTTATGTTCAGACACCTTATAAAAGTGAATTTTGCATAATAGGTGCCCTCTTAAGTCAAAATTTGAATGCGATGAGCTTGTAATCACGACTTCAAAAGGAAAATTTCCAATAGCACACAAAGGCAGCACAACATCACTGAAGTTCATCATCCTTCACTCAGTTTCACCACTATCGAACTGAACCATCAACATTCTTCTGAGGCTGCATATCCAGACAGTTCAATGGTTAAAGTATTGCAAGTATAGCCTAGTGCATTCAACTACACAGAAGTTTAGTACAAGAAGCTTGTATAACCTCTTGTTACCAAGGTGCTGATGGTTCTGTTCAGGTGGTTAACTAACTCTGTTTCTGTTATATTCATTCACTTTCACTCTCCATTTACCCAATGTATATGTGATTGTGTGTATGTGAATTCGTAGACTATATCTTTGTGTTCATGATTTAGGTTAGTAAAACTTTTGTGCACATGAGTATTGATTCTGTGGTGACTGCTTGCAAAACAAAGTCCCTTTAACAATGCGATCAAAGCTACATGCTGTATTGGAAAAGAGTTGTTTATCAGTGGCCACAAAAAAAATATCCTTTCTGAAAATTGATAGACAAACAGGTTAATTGATTGTAATATTTATTCAGCTACATCAAGTTAATTCTATTAACTGATCCAAATATCTTTAATTAATTAGAACAATTTATAATTACTTATTCATATTTCCCTTTTAAGCTAATCTGCTCATGAAAAACAAACAAGACCTAATAAAAAAACAAAGGAGCTGAAACAGGAACTAAAACAATGCAAAATAGGAACATACACACTAAAATTTCATAGAAATCTAAACAGAAACTGAACTAGCTTTGAATAAAAGCATATGCTAAAGAAATCAAATATGTAATAGTTTTTGTTCTTTCCGACTCTTTACTCTCAACTGACTGCAACTCTCAAGCTAGGCCACACTTTAAAACACATCTCAAATTAAGAACATCTTATTTTAATAAAGAGTTCCTGACACCACAAGAGCAATCAAAGCAATCAGACCATAGGTTACACCAGCCTGTTCTCCTCCAGACTTCTCAAACATTTGATTAATTTCGACAGGATTTGCCAATTGCCAAGACTTTGTTTGTCCAACTTTCACCCAGGAAAGATTACCTTCTGTCATTACAGCTACAGAGTTTGTCGCAGTCGTGCCAACAAGTGGTGGACTTGTGAATGGTGGGAGGCGGACAGGTTTTAGCTGACCACCACTGAACACACTGGACTGGACACAGTACAGTATCTGACAGCCATCACTAATGGCAGCAAGATGTTGGCTGAACTGAGGTGGACAACGAGATTGGCCCATTGCAAAAGGATTGCCAGACTGGCAGCTAAAGAAACCACCAAAAGGCACAGAGGATTTTGTTGCTGTCACATAGTCAGTGCTCAGACAAACCGTCATGCCACTAGCCAAAAATATGTGGACAAGGAAATTTGGAGGACAGCTGTAAGATTTGGTAAATGGGTTTTGCAAAGATGGTCCGTATAGACCTCCAAAGAGGTATCCAGAGTTCAAAGGTGTTTTCTGAGTTGTGGGACACCAGTAGGTGTCCACTCTCGCACGACTAACATAATAAACATCACTACATGTTGTGTCACAACAAGTAGACAACCATAAGAAACCACATGAACGACAGGACTTTTGGCACTCATTACGAGTATTCCCTCTTTCTACTGTCTCGGAGCGTAATAAGGTGGTGTTGTACTGTGGTGGGCAAGAATAATCACCAGTGGCTGGGTTTTTCACTGCCGTCTCAACACAGATGGCATTTCCATCTGATGTCAATGGAGTGCATCGTTGGTAAATGCCGCCAAAGCTCATATTGGTGACTGGACCTTCACAGGAAGCATCATCTACATTTGCCTGGAAGTTGAAGTTTTTGGATTCTGGATTTATACACCCTGGAATGGTATTTACTTTATAGTATTGCTCTGCAGCCTGAGAAACTAACAATGCTAATTGATTTAAAGTTGGAAATGTCTGGAAATGTTGATGGATTAAGAAAATAGTGCAGCGGTAGCCCAGAGCGGTCAATAGCCACCAGATTATTGAGTGTACTCTCTTGCCACTTCTGCAGAGTGATGCCTGGGTAAAATAAAGCTCCACCATGGCTCTGCATTAAAGAATATGTGATGTTACCCTGATAACCACTGGTTTTAGAGGTTCCCTGGGATGTATTGGCACCAATATCAAATTTAACTTTTTCGAAGAAGGAACCGCCTGCTGATGCAGAAATAGAAGACAGTTCTAACTGATTCTTCTGGATATAAGATGTTTTTAAATAGTCTTCTTGCACTAAAGTAGCACCAGCATCAACACTTGTGATGACATGAGTACCATAATCAAGGATGAGTTTCTCTGATAGGTAAGTTGATAGACGTGTTTGATTGTTCTTAATAGCATTTGCGATGTCCTCTACCTGTTGAGCAAATCGGGAGTCCAAAGTGAAGTCGGGATACGCCTTTACTGAGTACAGATGGTTACGGACCTGATGAAAAATAAACAAGAGAAAAGACAGACTGACTAAATAAAGGGTTTATTTCAAAAGCTTTTACACCTTTACAAATTAATTTACATTTCATGGCATTTATTTAAATAAATGCTGATATTAAATGATCAATCATAATGAAAAATTTAAATAGTTTAAATCTTTATTTTCTGTAAAGTCATAATAAGAGAAAAATGGGTAATATTGAAAAAAAAAACTGTTAAACTGTTGTTTTGACTTACTTGAACTCGTGCAGTTACAGAACTCTCTTTCACTTGGTGGGTTTTCATACGCTGGTTTTCTTTAGAGAATTTTCCATTGAGCACTGAAAGAAAATAAGCTTCTGCATTGATGGAATTTGAAGTGGTGCTAGTCTGGTCCAGCCATGACGTGATGATCTCAGAGTTTGTTTCCACTCGACTCACTTTCTGTGGAATGACGAAGACTTCATCTGGAATGAGATAGACACCATCTTCTGTGGTCTGACACTGGGAATAGCTCAGATTCATCACCCGGCCCATGTCTATGTTGCGCAGGTTATCCCAGCCTCCCCCTGGTAGAACCTCCAGCGCTATTGAAGGTGTGTTTTTCAGGCATGCATTGAGTCCATTACTAGGATGAATGAGTGGATAAAGGTTGCAGATATTGATGCAACAGCAGAGGATCAGCAGACAGAAGGCTCTTGGCTCCATCTTTGTCCGGTTTGCGGTGTAAAAATAATTTGAATTGCTTCTTTTATAGTAAGGGAGCATATCAGGGGCGTAATCTTCACTGAACCAGTTTAGGCAGTCTGGTTTATGATGGAATGATTTAATGACTTTCCTTTTGACTTTCCAGAATCAGACAATGGAATATGAAACTATTTGCTGCTCAAACATATTTTACTAGAAAATAATGGTGATCATTGTACCTCCACCCAAAGTAGAACTTTTAAATAATATTCCCATATTTCTCTGATTCAAATGAAAGTAAACTTCAACACAACACCTTCACAACACAAAACAGCACAAATTAATTGAATAAAAATAGTTTTATATATAAATGCACTTTTTAAAAATGCACTGTGTAATAATGTAATGTAAATAATTAAGTTTTACTTGAAGTACACTTTCATGACAATATTTCTAATCACTTAAGTGCACTTTTTAAAAATGCACTTTGTAATCATGAGTTTTACTTAAACATATTTTAAATATGATTTTATGTTTTAAATAAGTAAACAATGTTGATGTATTGACTAATATACTAAAGCACATGGAAAATAATTTATTTTAATTTCAACTTAAGTGTGTTGTCCAAAATTACATTTGTTAATGTATTTTAAATGTGTTTAATCTATTATATATACTGGGTGCATTAAAGGGATACTTCACTTTGAAATTAAATTTTGATATGTTTTAGCTTACCTAATGGGCATCCGAGATGTAGGAGTATTTGTTTCCCCAGTATTTTAAATTTTGATCATTTTAGGTCAAACCGTTCTTGTCTGTGCCAAACATAATGCAGGTCTATGGTCACCACCTCAAAGAGCTTACACAGAGAAGTCCAAATTAAACAATCCCCCACCGTAAGTACACACTGATGGCCTAAGTCTTGAAATGAGCGGTTTCTTGCGCAGACTAAAGCCAGAACGCGCCCTCGGATCAGTCTGACGTAGTGGTGTACAAGAGGTAAAAACGATATAAATACTGTTAGTTTTCTCACACAAACCGCTCGTTTCGTGTCTTAGGCCATCAGTGTGTACCTAAGGTGGGGGATTGTTTAATTTGGACTTCTCTGTGTATGCTCTTTGAGGTGGTGACCATAGACCTGCATTATGTGAGGCACAGACAAGAACGGTTTGACCTAAAATGATCAAAATTGAAACTACTGGGGAAACAAATACTCCTACATCTCGGATGCCCATGAGGTAAGCTAAAACATATAAAAATGTAATTTCAAAGTGAACTATCGCTTTAATACAAATTAAATATATATTTTCGTTCTAAACTTCAATACACTTGCTTATACTCAGTAGGACTTTTATTGTTGAAATTTTTATCACCAGCTCCTGAACTCAAATACAAGTTCAAGTGTCAGTTTTCTACATAATATTTGACAGTGTCATTTATGAGAGGAGTACTGTATTTGTACATAATGTAATAGTTATGTTGCTACTGTACTTTATATCTGTATACAGAATACTTTCAATATCATTATGTCGTTCTATGTCCATTAAACACATATTCAATTGCGTTAATTGCAAGCAAAAGTTTAACAAAGCTAAACAATTAATTTGCATTTAAATTTAGTTCAAATGCATTTAATTTTAATCAGAGAGAGCCTTAGCTACTACACCACACTGTAAAAATGATTAACTTTTAGTTAGGTGAATGCCAGAATGACTTACAGTGATTTTGTTTAGGAAGAGACCTTAGAGTGTCACCTTTCAAAAGAGACCAAAACCATGCATATGCTTCAAATGGTTCAAGAACCGCATGCAGTTTACTTTGGGTAAAGCCTTTTTCTATAGGCGTTTTAGGAATTTTAAGAGGTTAAATCTTTGGCTCCAATGATTCGTTCAAAATTCTGAATCATTTAGTAATGAAGCACGGTTGAGTGTTTCTGTGAGATATGGTTCTGCTGTGATCTTTGTTTGCAACTATTTTTGCCGCTGAAACAGAACAATCCACGGCAACTGGCTGTCGTGTGGCAAAGTAGTGTTGTTATTAAATATTCAGTTTGTGTGAACCTTGTTACAGTCAGTAACATTATCCACCATCAATCGCCACTTACACTTAATGAAATAATCAGAATCATTCTCGCGTTTTGGTGATTCCCTATAGATATTTTTTGTTATTGACCTTAAGTTTCAAGGTCAGGCTACTTGTCCGGTCGACTACATGTTCTCTTTCACTTGCCCCTTGAAAAAATCATCCTCTTTACATGTTGTTTTGGCTCGTTAGATCCCTGTCATGTGACAGTGGTGATTGATGGCTAATATTAACCAACCTAAAGTCTGCTTTAAAGTTAAGAGCATAAAGATGAAGTTTAATTTGTTATTTTTTGTAGAACGGTAAGCACATACTGTGCAGTAACTAGCAAACATTTTGTAGAGAAATGAAAACCGGTCACACCTCAACAATTTGCACTTGCACAAATGCTCCCAAATATTATTTGAGATCGCACAGATGCGTCGCACAGACGCATATGCGTCCAAAATGGTCGCAATATTGAGCCTGGCTCTTTTGTAGTTTTGAGTTTCTCACTTCTCAATTTATGAACAGTGGCTATCAGTCTGCATATCCGCCTCCCTTGCACCTGTCAAGTTCCTTTGATTACTGATAACATGTTCATCAAATGACCTTTGACACCTGTATGCTGGAACATTGACCGTTAAATGTCAATCAGACACACAGCAGACACAACGATGTCCATTCCATATAAACATTAAGATCAAACATTTAGATCAAACTCGATGCAGTAAAAATGGTATATATGTATATACGTATGTGTGTGTGTGTGTGTGTGTGTTTCTCTCAAGTGGCCAAGACTGCAAGTATTTGGACATTCTCAATTTCTTCTCACCAAACCTAATATAGATATTGCGTTTGTTTTTATTTTACTTTTTTATGTCTTTATATATTTTATTTTATTTCAGTTAACAAATGATCCTAACTATCAATATGAAGTTTCAAACGTTGTAGAGTAAATTAATGAAGTATTGTATAGTGAAATGTAGTGCCCTTTTATTTTCAATGTGGTAAATCCAAACATCTATTTTTAGCACCACTTCTGCTGTTACAATTACATTTTTGTCATAATTACAAAGTGGAAACATTCGAGTTAAGGCCACTGATCAATAAACCAGTAGAAATTCAACAGACAAAATAGACTCTTAACCCCATGATCACTTGCATTTGTTTTTATAAATGTTTTCCATTACAGAAAACTTCACTTTCCTATTCTGTCATGTAAATAGTTTGTATGTATGTTTTGCAAGCCATTGCTTTCTTTGTTTTCTTACATTTCCTCATATTTCTGTGACATCCAATTGATCCATAGCTGGCAAATCATGAGAGCATGAGACTCGCGCAAGTGTAACTTTTCTAATGCTCTCAAGCTACACATTCTTTTTCTCACGCAGTGAAATCGACACCAACAGACGAGACAGACCAGGTTATTTTGATATGGAAAAAAACGTAGTCTTTACTATTAGTTAATAGTGAACAAACACAAATTAACATCAGAAGGTATGTTAAAAGATACAGTACAACTTAGAAAAATGTATGATGTCTCATGTAATCTCTCAATTAGTGTTTCAACTGCGTAAAGAGGTCAATAATACAGCTTGTAAACAATGTCACACGTTAAATTTAGGGGAGACAGGGCAATCGTAAAAATATTTTTTACATTTTCCTTCAAAACTCACAGACTACTTAAAATACAATAGTCATATTTTGATACAAGAACAAAGGGAACGAAATGCAAGAAGTCAAAGTGTTACCAAAGTTTCCATGTCCCTTTAGGGGCTCCATAGTTTGTTCACCTTATAAAGTAAACAATTCTTCAAAAATAAATATTTACTCATGTAAGCATTTGAGGTCAAACTTAAATCAGTCACCTGGTAATGTTAATCCCATTCATCGCGTCATTATTTTTACTATAACAGACTTGTCTTTTCTTTTGTGTGCTGTGTGTGTACCTAAGTAATATTAAAACCATTCATCCTCTTTTTTTTTCATTTGAAGTTCTGTCCTTTTGTGTATTGTTTGTTTACCTGTTAATAGTTTAACAATAGTTTACCTGTAAATATGTTTTCAAGTTAAGTTTCTGTCTTAGGTTAGGGTCACAGAGAGATAAGGTTCTATGTATGATTTTTTGGCATACTTGTCACAGGCATTCCTGGCATACCGGAGAATATTGTGTGGTCTATGATGTACTGTACTTAAGCTGGCTTTTGGAAAATACAATAAAGTAAATATTTTTAAAAATACAACTTTATGTTATATAAGACATTGTGCATTGTTTAATAAGTGCGTGTTCCCTGGGAAATGAACCAGTGACCTTGGGGTGGTAAACACAGTACAGAATTGCATGTCTTATTTATTGTAAAGTCATTGTGTACGGTCTTCATTGAACCAATATGCAGTCATGTTTAATTGAATGATCTCTTACAGAACATGAAAAGATCTCATATTTCACTTTGTGTTACATTACAACCTCAAACACGCAATCAGACCATCGAAAGTGATCTGTGTATAATATGACCAAACATCATAAAGGGTTAGGTCACCCAAAAATGAAAATTCTGTCATGAATTACTTACCCTCATGTCGTTCGACACCCCTAAGACCTCCATTGAAAGCAATGTCATTTCCTCTCTCAAGACCCATAAAAGGTACTAAAGACGTCGTTACAAAGTCCATCTCACAAGTGGTTCTACAATCATTATATGAAGCGACGAGAATAGTTTTCTGAAGCTTCGAAGCATTATGAATCAGCGTGTCAAACTGCAGAAATCACATGACTTTGGCGATCCGAACCGCTGATTCGATGCACTGATTCATAACGCTCTGAAGCTTCAGGAAGCAGTGTTTTGAAATCGGCCATCACTATAAGTCTTTTTTTTTTTTTTTTGTGCACAAAAACTTTTCTTGCCGCTTTTTTTAGTGCCAATCTGAGAACCACTAAAGTGAGATGATTGTAACGACGTCTTTAGTACCTTTTATGGGTCTTGAGAGAGGAAATGTCATTGCTGCCAATGGAGGCCTTTTTGAGGCATCGGATTTCAACAAAAATATCTTATACTGTGTTCCGGAGATGAACGGAGGTCTTACAAACGACATGAGGGTAAGTAATAAATGACAGAATTTTCATTTTTTTCAGACTTTATTCAGCATTGTATTCTCTTCCGTGTTTGTTTGAATCCGCGTTCATGAGTCCACAGTGATGCTGCTGACGTAAGACACACAGCGTGTGTCTCTCTCAGACTACATGGAAGCTCTGGCGCACCAGATAACACGTCAGCAGCGGAATTCAAACAAACGCGGAAGAGAATACAATGCTGGAAGTCGTAGTTTTTGTTATTTTTGGACCAAAATGTATTGTCGATGCTTCAAAAGAGTCTAACTAACCCACTGATGTCACATGGACCACTTTGATGATGTTTTTCATACCTTTCTGTATACCTCTGGACACGGACTGTACACTGTGCATACACTTTCGATGGAGGGACAGAAAGCTCTCGAACTAAATCTAAAATATCTTTAACTGTGTTCCGGAGATGAAAGGAGGTCTTGGGTTTGGAACGACATTAGGGTAAGACATTAATAATTATAAATTAGATCTTATGTTTTTGGCGAATATCTGCTACACCTGGGTCCAGTCAGGTGAGCATCACAAGAAGCGTTGTATGTGAAATAAAGGATGCCACGCTTTAATTTACAGCTGTGTGAGTAAGTCCCACGTTCAGGTCTGACCACGCATCTCCCCACCATGTCATTATAAATGACATCACTGTCCCACACCTCAAATATGAGTTCATGACCAAACTCAATTGATCCAAAATCATAGCTGATGTTCCATTCAGGATCATTATTGTTCATAACCACTTCGGTCTCCTCATACATAAGGTTGTACCAAACTTTGACATAACCGTCGGTGCGTGTGAAGAGATCTGCTCTCAGGCCTGCTGCTCTCTGCACCAACACTGCCAACCTGCCACGGCTGGCTCGCATAGGGCAGCAGTTGTGGTCCAGATTTGGTGTCTGAGAACAACCTTGATTTCCCTTGTGATCTACAGTAAGCATGTTCTCTTCAATATACTCTGTTACTGCACTTTTCAGATTGGCACTAACCTCAGGATCAGCCACCAGATGATGCAGGGGGAATATTGCATAGGATATAACATCAGGGTTGTCATGCAAGCTCATCATCCAGTTTGAGTACGCTTCAACTGGGCTTTGGTTTAAAACAAGGTCTGGAAAGTATTTCTCACCTCCCAGCACCTCGATCTTGTGTGTCATGAAGCCCTGGTAGAATCCCGTGCTCAAGTTATCTTTAAGGATTTGAGAGCATTTGTTAGAAAGAGAGGCATTAGCTGGCAGGAATCCTAAAGTCATCTTTAACTCAATATTCAGACAGTTCTTGATATCAGTCTCAGAGAAGCCCCTCAGGGTTGCAAGACAAGTTCGAAAAGCTGTGACCCGTCTCACTCGCCCTCCCAGATGGACTTGACGTATGTAGTGAGTGCCATATGTATCTATAGTCCTTCGGTATAGGGGTTTTGTTTCGTCATCATACTTTGTCGGAAGCCGCAGGAGATGATTAGAAAATTCAGTGCTGATCTCTGGATGATCTGTAACTCTGTAACTGTAAATTAACAACAAAATAAGTCATCTGTCAGCAGGTTCTGGGTGTATTTTCTAAATAAAACTGTAATTTGCTTGATGTTGCTTTTCAGTGTTTTTTGAGTTATTTGGTCAAGGAACTTGATAAGAAAGTACATAGCAAAGCATGTTCAGGGTTGGTTTGTTGTTCAGATAAAACCGTGATTTGGCTGACTTTTTGGTTTTCAAGAGTTTTAGCACTAAATTGTTCATGTCAGATGAGGCATTACATGCTAATCAGATGAGGTATTACATGCTTAGCATTTTTTTAGATAATGCCTTGTAGCAACTCATCATGTAATAACTGCACATAATGTAAAACTTCATATTATGTAATAAGTATTACATTATTATTGATGAAACATATTATAATGTAGTAATTTTCTCAAAACGTAATGAAATCTTGAGCTCATAATGTATTTATTTAATTTTTACATTATGAGAAATGTATTACATTATATACTCACCAAAAACATTGCCATGCATTTTGTCATAATTGTAATAGCGTTTAAAACATAACAAATATTAGTATTCCCTTACAATACATTTTTAAAAATCTAAATCCAGTCTTAAACTACCTGGGAAATGCAAATATTGATGCAATTATTATATTATATTTTTATTAAACATAAAAGATTGGTATTTCTTTACAGTACGTTTAAAAAAAAATCTAAATCCAGTCTTAACCTGCCTACAAAATCCACCAGATACTACTATAATTATAAATGTTTCATAATGTAAAAATTGTTATGAGCTCAAAATGTTATTACATTTTGAGAAAATTATAACATTATGAACATTTTATAACAATAGTAATAGTGATACCTACGTATTACATTATGTGCCGTTATTACATTACTTGAACTGCAGCTTGCTTTTAAAAGTGTTAACTAGGATCTTGTGAGCCTTGAAATAAGTGACTGTCTCTGAACAGTGAACAAGAATTAACTTAAAATACATTTTTAAAAAAATGTTTTTACTTAATATCAAGCTGGTATTCTCAAGTCACCTTCTCATGAACTATGAGAAAATGCAGGTAAACGGTAACTATCTATTTTGTAGCTGGCTTTAGAATGAACATGCATGAATATCAGTACATTAGAGAAGAAAATATCAAACCAAGTGATATTTATTTTAAAGGTAACACAAGCACATTTTTAAGCAAAACAAAAGGAACTGTTTTAACGGAACTGACTTATATCCACCATGTCGCCTTAAGAAATTATTCAGACCCACTTTATATTAGGTGTCCTTAACTACTATGTACTAAAATTTTAATTAATAATTTGATACATTGCACTTATTGTGTACATACATATTTTTACATTGTACCTACATTTTAAAAAATACCTGCATGTAATTACATCTGTAATTAATTTCTGTAGTTAAATTTGTAATTACACAGTTGACACTTCCCTTACCCCTAACCCTACCCTTAAACTTACCCATCCCACCACACCTGTCCCTAACCCTACCCGTATCCCACCTCACTATCAGCAAAGGTGTTTTGCAAGACAATATGAACACAGTAAGTACATTGTACTTATTTTTTATGTAAGTACATAGTAGTTAAGGCCACCTAATATAAAGTGGGGCCAATTATTCTTTTGAAAAGGTTTAGCATCAATTGATTGTAGTTGACCTGCTCTGATAATTTATCAATGCAATAATATTCAGACATTTAAATTGTCGCTTTAAAGCTGGACTAATTGCCCCCTAGCGGTTAAAAAGAAAACGGCATGTGTCTAGCGGAGAAACAGTGCGGAGGAATGTGGTCAGGGACATCGATTTACATGGATACAGGACATCTTATCAGATGGACAAATAAATAAATAAATTATTTTGTTTTGTTTTGTTTTGTTATTACAACCGGTGATTCACCAGAGGCTTGCCGTTTTGAATGATCCGTGACTCCGTGTTCAATTTTTCAAACAACAAACCTGCAGCAGCAAGCTACTCACAGCCGGAGCAATTTTTCTGTGTATGAATATGACGTGACACACACGGGCGAATGACGTATGTATGCAATTTCCACAGCACTCTTTATTTAATGAAATTGTTTAGTTTTTTTATCACAAGAAGGTACATAGCTAGTTTAGCTTTAGTCTAAGTGTTATAATTTTAATTTCTAAAGATGTATTGATGCAAAAAAAGAGAGAAGGTGTTAGGCTTAACCGTTTGATCGGGCCTCATTGGGCTTTCCTCTGAGCCAACAGCCAGAGGTTTCTGGCCTACCGAATACTTTGGTCCAAAGTGGGCCAACTGGGGCTTGAGGAGTGGTCATGAACAATTGAGGAGTTTTCCTGAGTCAGCAAAGGGTCAACACCTGATATAATAACATGAGAAATGAGCAGTGGTGTTCACCCTCTCCTCAAGCCCCCAATCACTTTTGGCTCCACAGTGGAAACCCTGCTATTAAGAAAGGCTCCAATTGTCATCTTTTTGTGACAAGTTAAACCAAAAAGCCAGTAGAAATACAATGTTTAATGAGTCAAACTCACATGGACTTACCTATAATATGAGCAGCTGATCTCATGTAGGGCAAATGTGGCCTTATCCATTGCATTCTGAGAATGGGCAAATTTAGCTATATCTGAACGGCTCCCTCCCAAAATCGCCTTTCCAATGTCATCAAGGCTAAGGTCCATTTTCCAGTTGTTGTTGATGAGTGATGTTGAACTCTTCATTAGGGAGTCAACAGAATGATGCAGAGCTGTAGAAAGCTGTTTGCTGCAGCGGCTGAAGGGACGCCAGTCCAACACGACTGAGGGAAGTTTCTGCATCTGCCCTCCCTGAAAGCGGTTCTTGCAGACTGTACAAGTGCCATTGTCCATGTGTGACTTGACATTGATCAAAAATGCACCTTTACGGAGCATCCTGACAACATCAAAGCCTTCACCCGCCAGGTTGTAACCAGGCACAAATGGGGCTTTCTCACATTCTGATTGAGAGCCTGTACGGCAAGCTGAGCTTGTGTCCCAGTGTGTCAAAATCAGAGAAATACAGAGAAACACATGGAAAACATAGTGATTTGTCTCCATGATAATGTCTACAGGGAAATACAGAGGGTTCACATATAATATTTTATTTCTTCAAAAATGGAAAAAAAACAGTAATAAAGCAATATGCATGCAAAATGAAAAGAGAAATACTGTACGACTATTATAAATGAAAGTATGGATTGCAGTGTTATTTATGCTGAAATGGCATTGAAATCTACTAAAATATCCAAACTGTAAGAAAAAATATCACCTCACCAAGTTCAAATTTATCCACAAAGTAGCTTTCATGCAACAGTCTGTTCCTGCTGTGTTACACCACCATATTGACCTACTTCAGAAAGGCCTTTTTCTGTGTTCTTCTTCGAAAATTGTTTCTTCGTAAAATGTTATTGCTGTAGAGTCACTTTCTGGAATGCTAATGTTAAAAAGGAGCACTGTGTGAAAGCTTGAGCCCGTGGCATTTGTGGAAGGGAGTGTCTTCCTTTCAGATCCTTTCTTCTGTGCTGGACAGATTTCATCCACTGACTGTTTAGATTTTTGTGAATACCAGCTGTGCAGTGGGGGAGGGTTCTCATGAGACTTCGCATAAGGGAATTGAGGATGAAGTGCAAGGTCAAGCTTAATCATGCAGGACATGTAGATGATGATATGTAGTATATATTTTCTTTAGGATATGTGACACTGAGTTATGTTTTGTTTTTGTCTATGTTGTAAAGAGGGCAAAAATACAAAATGTAACATTACAGCAGCCCATGTTATTGCCTGAAAAAATACTTTGCATTTACAAGCCAATTTAACTCAAAAATGAAAATGAATTTCACATCAAACAGAGGTGTTGTTAGATTGTATAATTCATGGTTAATAATGTTTAATATCCTCAAATTTGATTGGCCATTTTGATTTTTATCTCTCTATTTGTATGTGTTTTTATGTTTCAGACAGACTCAGTTTGTGCATTAGTTGTGGGGATTTTTCCAAGTGGTGCTCAATGCAGAGTCAAATGACGTCCAGCTCATAATGGGAGCTGGACATAATCGGAGGTGCTTGACCTAATTAGGGATAGGGCTATGGGTAGAGTTAGGGTGTGGATGGACCTTCAAGCTACATACATCCAGTGAGGGGAAGCTGAACATCACCCTCTACCCATTGGCAGTGAGCAGCCTCTCAGTTTTTTAGTAAGTTTCCTATTTCCGTCGGTGGAGCAAAAATAGACATGAAGTCCAAATTGTTACGCCCTTCCTCACCAACTTCCCTCCGTCTCGGTTACTTTGATGTACGTCATTACTTAGGCTTAATGAGTTCCCACTACTGGCGGAATACATGCAATGTGTTTAAATGGAACACCCTGAGCCCTTGATCACGGATTTATTAATTAAAATGTAAGGTTTCCTTTGTTTGATTATTTGATAATGCACAATTCTATAGGCTGTATATATTCTGTATGTATACTTGGGCTGGTAAAAACATAATTATAAACAAATATTCATAGATTTATATTAAATATAAAAAATACACAAACTGATTACAATACACTAAAACTGTTTAGTTAAAAAAATATATATATATATATATTGTGTTGTGTACCTAATTGTGTCGGATAGGGGTAAATTAAACGGGATCCGCTATGACATCACAATCTTGTTGCATTGTGGTCTATGGATCTGCCTGAAGTGTACATATTGAGTAGACTCACTCACTTCCTCGGTCAAAATCAAGAGGTTGAGGGTCTGTCCAAATAAACTTCCCTCGTCCAATTGATGAAGTTGATTGCATTTCAAAATGTCGGCGGGGATTCCCCTCAGGGGAAGTGCAGCCAAAGTAGCTGTCAATGTCTTTTCAATGTCTAACTTTTGCTTGACAACACGTGTTTGATTATAGCAGTTTTCCTGGGACTACAGAAAACTGATATTCAGCCTTGCTTGCTGTATACAAAATTAATTATTTAATTGTAAAACAAAATAAATTATATATAAGACAAAAAAAACACAGAGTTAGTGGAATAGTGACAGTTGGCCTTAACACCCCAAAACACACACATATGTTTTTAACTACTAACTTTGATTGTCACTATTTTGGCAAACTAATGTTTTCTGATTTACGAAAGATTATATAGTCAATACAGTAACTTTTTAAAGGGAAGCAATTATCTCAAGCTATATTAGGGGAACAGGTAGTTGATGAACAGGGCAGATGCCACATAAACTTATTTCCTGTTTTGTTTTACGTCTTTGAATAATGATCATTGTCCAGGCAAGTTTAACTGATGGCTCATCTGGTCAAAAAGCCTTATATAGTGCTGCTACTATGTTTTCTTGTCATGCAAATGCAAGTTAGAACAGATAACAGAATTCTTTGTCGGTTTGGGTCCGATCATCTGTTACAGTCGGCTCAGGCAGGAAGACAGGCAACTGTAGAACTCAAATGAAGTTTACCGATAAAGGTTTCAGAATTACAAGAAGAACTTCTGGAAATAACAGATAAACTCAACTCAGGGTACCATAACAGTGATCAGACAAAGACAGAGTGAACAAGAGGAACTTAAATACAAACACTGATGACTAGACTAACGAGGGGAACAGGTGACACAGATGACTAAACACAGCAGAACAGAACTAGACTAAGAAGGTAACTATGATAACCCCTCGGTGGCGGGAAACTAGACAAAGGAACATGTGACAAATGAAACCAGGAAGTACATAGAGCACAACACGACAGAAAGACAGATATGTAACACAGGGTTCGTTTTAATCGACCCAAACATGACAAGTGTGAACTTAAAGGTTTATTCTCTAATCACCCAATCCAATTTCATATACAAACCACCCTGCTAGAAGACAGAGGATCATAAAATTTCCCTCAAAAAGGAACAAATCCTTATCGGCTTATTCACCTCCCGAGTATGTGAAATCTTCATGCTTTAAAAGATCACTGATCACTAGATCAGGCCCTTCCCTTCTTCTTCCCCTTTGAGAATTCCGAGACACTCTGATGTGAAGATGATGCTTGAGCTAGAAGTCTTATAAGAACCCCTACGTTTGTGCCAGGCTGCAGCCTTGTCTTTCCAATGATCAAAGATCCTCTGACTCAAATTGATTCTCTCTAATCAAGACAACTTCAGCATAGATAAACTTTAGCCCCAACAAATTCCACCGAGACACTTTTATTAAAATGGGTAAGACATGCAAATATCAAACTTAGTCTCATTATTTGATACATTAAGTTTCCCTTGACTCTTTTAAAGATACATTAGAAACTCTGCTCAAGGCTGTTGATCTGCTGAATTTCAAACAATGTATTCTGTATTCTGCTTCAGCTCTCTTTCCATTGCTAAACTGTATGCATGTATGTGTGTGTATGTTAGATTAGTTTAAGTGTTTACAGTGGGTATGGAAAATATTCAGACCCTTACATTTTTCACTCTTTGTTATATTGCAGCCATTTGCTAAAATCATTTAAGTTAATTTTTTTCTCATTAATGTACACACAGCACCCCATATTGATAGAAAAACACAGAATTGTTGACATTTTTGCAGATTTATTAAAAAAAGAAACACTGAAATGGTCCTATCTCATGGTCCTAAGTATTCAGACCCTTTGCTGTGACACATGCTGGTTCTACAGCTTCATTTGAGTCCAGCTGTGTTTGATTATACTGATTGCACTTGATTAGGAAAGCCACAGAGCTGTCTATATAAGACCTTACAGCTCACAGTGCATGTCAGAGCAAATGAGAATCATGAGGTCAAAGGAACTGCCTGAAGAGCTCAGAGACAGAATTGTGGCAAGGCACAGATCTGGCAAGGTTCCACAAAAAAATTCTGCTGCACTTAAGGTTCCTAAGAGCACAACTCCATAATCCTTAAATGGAAGACGTTTGGGACGACCAGAACCCTTCCTAGAGCTGGCTGTCCGGCCAATCTGAGCTATCGGGGGAGAAGAGCCTTACTGAGAGAGGTGAAGAAGAACCCAAAGAACACTGTGGCTGAGCTCCAGAGATGCAGTCAGGAAATGGGAGAAAGTTGTAGAAAGTCAACCGTCACTGCAGCCCTCCACCAGTCACAGTGGCCCAACGGAAGCCTCTCCTCTGTGCAAGACACATGAAAGCCTGCATGGAGTTTGCTAAAAAAAAAACACCTGAAAGACTCCAAGACGGTGAGAAATAAGATTCTCTGGTCTGATAAGACCAAGATAAAACTTTTTGGCCTTAATTCTAAGCAGTATGTGTGGAGAAAACCAGGCACTGCTCATCACCTGTCCAATACAGTCCCAACAGTGAAGCATGGTGGTGGCAGCATCATGCTGTGGGGGTGTTTTTCAGCTGCAGGGACAGGATGACTGGTTGCATTCTAGGGAAAGCTGAATGTGGCCAAGTATAGGGATTTCCTGGACGAAAACCTTCCCCAGAAGGCTCAAGACCTCAGACTGGGCCAAAGGTTCATCTTCCAACAAGATGACGACCCTAAGCACACAGCTAAAATAATGAAGGAGTGGCTTCACAACAACTCTGTGACTGTTCTTGAATGTCCCAGCCAGAGCCCTTACTTAAACCCAATTGAGCATCTCTGGAGAGACGTGAAAATGGCTGTCCACCAACGTTTACTTGTTGCATCTTTCCCAAAAAAAAAAACTCATGGCTGTTTTAGATCAAATGGGATACTGAATACTTAGGACCATGTTATATTTCAGGTTTTCTTTTTTAATAAATCTGCAAAATTGTCAACAATTCTGTGGAGTTTTTTTTTTGTTGTTTTTTTTTTGTTGTCAATATGGGGTTAGGTACATTAATGAGAAAAAAATTAACTTAAATGATTTAAGAAAATGCTGCAATATAACAAAGAGTGACCAATTTAAGGGGGTCTGAATACTTTCTGTACTCTCTGTAGTCTATTAAAGTCTTGAATGTGTCACACGTGAAGTTGTTTGTGGTTCATATACTATCCACAATACCAACAGTCCATTATACAGTACAGTATGAAAGTTATATCTCATACCCTGGAAATAAAAATCTCTTAGAATTAATGAACAGTTAACAGTGAGTTTCTCATATGTTGCACATCACCACAATGTTCAATGATTCTCAAACTACTCGATGGATGAATCAGTCTCTCTAAATCCCTCCTTTCGGCAACCCTACTCTGCTCTGATTGGTCAGATGGCCTAGTTTGTTGTGATTGGTCTACCACAGCGCATATTTCGGAAACAAAGGTCCATTACCATAACTGAACTCTAGCTCCGTCCGGAGGCTTCCTAAAGCTCAGCAATTAACTAAAGACAGTAACGGTGACGTCTATTGTATACCAATCCCAGCGCGAGTCCAAATCAATGAAACATTGGAAGAGCTTGTTATCCAACCCGACCAGTCGGGTTTGAGCTGGACGTTTCTCAGTGATGCTACTCAGTTTGAGGTACATTATGAAATTTTAACTGTAATTCCTCACCATCAGCATTAACAAGTGTGCGTTCATTAACAATTGCGGTGCATAGGTGGGAACTGTATCAATAACAGCACATGTAAGCCGAGCACTAACGTGAATGACTGATGTAACATTAAAGTTTGCAAAACAAATCTTGCTCCATCCTTTATCTTTACCCAAAGTAGTAAGAATAATAGACAATCTGCATTAATAGGCTGTTTTAGGTAATACTGCAGCCCACAGCTGATTTACAGTAGTATTTCAGTAAGACAGTAATAAAGTAGGTTAGCTGAAGACCTGCACAATATAAAAAACAAACACATTGTAGACCACAACATCTTCTCCACATGATGCTATCCAGTATCCGCAGCGGTGTTTGAGGTGGTTTAAGTTTTCCCTGCGGGCAATATGTTTCGTCTTGACGTCACAACGAAACGGCTTTGACTCAGTGTCGACTCTTACTTTTGAGAGACAATAACTTTATATACGGTGCACTTTCATTCACTTAAATCTATGTTACACCACATAAAAAGTAATTTTCAAAAATCCATAATGGGGCACTTTAAAATAAAAAAAAATCATTAGGATGTGCTTATTTACAAGGTAAGTGTGAGGTTCCTGATCATGTTGCATGTCTAAGTTAATGACATTTGCTCTGCTTTTCTTTTAGAACTCTTTATTGAGTAAAAGGATAAAAACATAGAAATACACATATATCAATACACATAATAAATCAGTAGAAAATAGTTGTACATATAAAACCCATAATTCTGTTTTTCCTCCTCTAAACTAATTAATTTCACAACAATCATACACTAATGAAACATTTACTGTACAATAATTCCTTCCATTTAATATTTTAACATGAACAGAAACATTTTCTTTCAGATTTATTCTAATGCTTGTTAGTTGTAAAACAAATGTAAGTAATTTTTTTAGAGAATGGTTACTGACTGAGATCACAACTAATATAACTGCTATTCCTGTTACTGCTGCTGCATATTCATTATAACATAAAGCTTTACTGTAAATCTCTGAACAGTCATCTTAAAGAGATTGTTATGGAAGTAGGGGTTGAGTGGGGTTCTCATTTGCAATCTCATTCTGTTGTTCTCTATGAATCTCTATACTGCTCTCGCTTTGACTCTCACTATGAATCTCTTCATAGCTTTTGCTCAACCTGATGGCAGAAAACCTCTTTCTCCTTTTCATTATGAACACCATTCCTATGACCACAAGAGCAACCAGAACCATTACACCAATGGCTATTCCAGCCTTTTCTCCTCCGGATATCTGAGAAGAAGATGCATCAAACATTGATGCCATTTGGTTAATCTCACCAGGCTTTGCCAGTCGCCACATCTTAGATTGTCCAACTCTCACCCAAGAACGATCACCTTCTGTCATTACAGCTACAGTATTTGTGGCAACCATACTAACCATTGGTGGTCTTGTGAATGGTGGGAGGCGGATAGGCTTTAAATGACCACCAGTAAACACACTGGACTGGACACAGTACAGTACCTGACAGCCATCACTAATGGCAGCAAGATGTTGGCTGAACTGAGGTGGACAACGAGTTTGACCCTTTGCAAGAGGGTTTCCAGATTGGCAGCTGAAAAAACCAGCAAAAGGCACAGAGAATCTTGTTGCGGCCTCATAATCATTACTCAGACAAACCATCATGCCATTAGACAAAAAGTGTTGAGTAAAGTAGTTTGGCGGACAGCCATTAGATTTGGTCAATGGATTTTGCATGGCTGGTCCAAATAGACCTCCAAAGAGGTATCCAGAGTACTCAGGGGTTTTCTGAGTAGAGGAACACCAATAGGTTTCAACTTTTGCACGGCGGACACGGTAAGCATCACCACAAGTTTGGTCACAACAAGTAGACAACCATAAGAAACCACATTTGTGGCAGTGGTTTTGGCATTCATAATGATTATACCCTCTTTCTACTGTCTCGGAGCGTAATAAGGTGGTGTTGTACTGTGGTGGGCAAGAATAATCACCAGTGGCTGGGTTTTTCACTGCCGTCTCAACACAAATGGCATTTCCATCTGATGTCAATGGAGTGCATTTTTGGTAAATGCCTCCAAAGCTAAGATTTGTGACTGGACCTTGACAGGAAGCATCATCTACATTTGCCTGAAAGTTGAAATTTGGGGAATCTGGATTTATACAACCTGGAATTGTGTTTATTTTATAGTACTGCTCTGCAGCCTTACGAACTGATGAAGCCATTTTGTTTACTGTTGGTGTTGGGAGATCTGGGAATGTGGATGGATTAAGAAAATAGTGCAGCGGTAGCCCAGAGCGGTCAATAGCCACCAGATTATTGAGTGTACTCTCTTGCCACTTCTGCAGAGTGATGCCTGGGTAGAATAAAGCTCCACCATGGCTCTGCATTAAAGAATATGTGATGTTACCCTGATAACCACTGGTTTGAGAGGTTTGTTGGGATGTACTGGCACCAATATCAAATTTAACTTTGTCAAAGAAGTTAAAGCCTGCTGACGCAGAAACAGAAAACTTTTCTGATTGACTGTTAGAGACATAAGACATTTTTAAATAGTCCTCTTGCACTAAAGTAGCACCAGCATCAACACTTGTGATGACATGAGTACCATAATCAAGGATGAGTTTCTCTGATAGGTAAGTTGCTTGACGTGTTTGATTGTTCTCAATAGCGTCTGCAATTTCCTCTGCCTGCCGAGCAAAGCGGGAGTCCAAAGTGAAGTCGGGATACGCCTTTACTGAGTACAGATGGTTACGGACCTGAGAAACAAATATTTGATGTGAAAAAATGATGGATTGGCAGTAAGCTATTTGACTAAAGCTGCAATTGACTATATTTCATTATTTGTTTAAACCAATATTTTTTTTATTTGTAGGATATTTCATTTATTAGAATTGGAATTTATATTTTATGTTGCCATTGTGCAGGGTATTCAAAATAACTTTTCTCCTGGTTTATGTACTGTAGAGTTACTTCAAAATCTTCTGTATTTGTCCTGCTTATCAATACAGTCCATACAACTCTGAGTATGACGTTTTTTACTTTTACTTTACTTTTTGTACTTACTTGAACTCGTGCTGTTACAGAACTCTCTTTCACTTGGTGGGTTTTCATGCGTTGGTTTTCTGTGGAGAATTTTGCATTGAGCACCGAATAGAAGGAAACATCAGCATTAATGGAGCTTGAAGTGGAGCTTTTTTGTTCCAGCCATGACGTGATGATCTCAGAGTTTGTTTCCACTCCACTCACTTTCTGTGGAATGACAAAGACTTCATCTGGAATGAGATAGACACCATCTTCTGTGGTCTGACACTGGGAATAGCTCAGATTCATCACCCGGCCCATGTCTATGTTGCGCAGGTTATCCCAGCCTCCCCCTGGTAGAACCTCCAGCGCTGTCAAACTTGAGTTTTTGCGGCACAAACGAAGTCCGTTACTGGGACGAATGAGAGGATGAAGGCTGCAGACGTTGATAAAACAGCAGAGGATCAGCACACACAATGCTCTAGACTCCATTATCACCAGAGGCATGTTTCACACTACCTTGAAGTAATGTGACCTTGAATAAATATGTGGCAGATTTTTGCGAATTTGTTCTCACTTCTCAGTTTCACATCCGTCAGAAAGTCATGAGACCATGAGCTTCCTCTTCATTGATTGGCTACCTTAGAGACACAAACAGACAAAAAACCTTAAACCTGTGTTTAAACGTTTAGTTGAAGGACAGTTTTATAGGCTGAATGAAACAATTACTTTTGTTGTGAATTATGGCCTGTTCCTTGGTAAATGTTTCCATGCAGTTCTTCACATTTTTCAGGGTCATTAATGTCCAATACTTTTTTTTTTTTAACCATTAATTCCTTAAAAAGAGGAAGTGAGATTCTTTGCTGCTTCTTGTTTTTGAAGTGTATGGCATTAGTAGGCCGTTTCAAATCCTTTTCAATATAGGAAACATTAAAAAAGTGCTGTTTCACATTTGTTCATCTGTACTACAAGTGAACTTATAAATATACTAGTAGTTTACCATTTTAATTCTTGTAAATTTTTTTAGTTAATGAAAGTACACTTTGAAGTTTAATGTCAGTAATCTACTAGTTTTATATTGCAACTTGTAAGTTTTCTTTAAGTCAACAGCATCATACAGGAACATGTGTGCAAGCAATGCTTCTATCATTTGTTGCTTCTTCTTCACCCGTGTTTTAACCAGGAGATTCTGTACTAGAAGATGCGTAATAGTGCTTTCTGCCGTATAACATGGATAGCCGGAAAATACAGTCAGTGGTGGGGAAAGACATGTCCACTATCAGTGGACTAGCCTACACAAAAATTCAGATACTCAGAATTAGGAGCATGTCTGTTTTCTTTATAAATCAATATTTTTAAACAATCTAAGTTTATAAGACTGTATGTAAAACTATGTGACAAGTATTTAATAGGTTGCTCAACCAGAAGAGTAAACTACAAGTCAAGTATACTTTTACTTATTTAGCCTATACTTTTAAGTACTCTTCGATTAAATGATTGAGTATGTGTGTAGTCCAAATATACTCAGACCATTTTTGGCAGTATATGTCAAGTAAGTTCTACTGAGAAGTAGCCTACATGAAGCATATTTCTGAGAAGTACATAAAAAGTTGACTAAAGGTTTACTTTCTTATTTTTAGTTTAAAGGAAGTATACTAATAGCACACTTGAATAAACTTCTTTTTCGTAAGGCTTAGAGTTGCCTATTGGGCAGGTATGTGGGGTAAAATCATGACCTATTTAAACCTATTTAAAAATGATCTATAGACACACTAAATAATGTGGTGTATATTAGACTTAGAGTATATTATATTATAAGATAACCATGCTGGGTATAGTTGACAAATATTTGTATTGTAATTTATTTTTACCCATAGGAGAAAATGACCAGAGGCTTGCCAACGTTAATTTTCTTTTGAGTTAAATGGACATGCATGAATACATTTAGAAAATTACATGTAACTAAAATATAACTATTTACTCTTTTACATGCTTGCTTCTGTTTTTGTTGGGCTGTTTTTATTTTATTTTTTAATTATTTTATTATTTAGTATTATTAACTGTCTGTTATTGGGGATGGTGATTATTTTATTTATTTATTTATTTGTTCAAAATAGCATGTGCGTATATATTTAGTATATTATACTTTTTCTTAAATAAATGGAAGAAACACACTGTATTGAATGCAATTGAGTTTTTCTTCCCAGGCAGATGCTGTCTTGCCCAGCCACCTCATCACCTTTGGAGAATAAGTTACACCACAATACACACAGAGATGCAGTGCAGACACCTGGAAGTTGGAAGGATTTGTTTTCGAGATGAAAGAAAACTGCTCTTACCTCTCAGTGTAACAGTCAGGCTACTGTTTCTGTCTCAGAATCAATGTGAGGAGCAGTTCAGTCAGCACATTTGTAACCCTGGACCACAAAACCAAACATAAGTCGCAAAGGTATTTTCTCAATATTTAGGCTTTTTTTGCACTCTCCGATTTTCAGATAGTTGTATCTCGGCCAAATATTGTCCTATCATAACAAACCATACATCAACAGAAATTGTTATGTATGGAAAGATGTATAAATCTCAATTTTAAAAAAAATTACCCTTATGACTGGTTTTGTGGTTCAGGGTCACAATAATTGGAGACATTTAAAAAAAAAAAAGATACTGGTTAAAAAAACATGCTGTCTTACAGATCTTCTGAAGATTGTTGTGGTCGTTTTGGCTTAAGGTGCAGTCACACTACACTTTCCACTTTTGTTCACGCTTATACTTATACAAGCAAATTCAATCTTCCGCTTTGGGCCAAAGTTTGATGACCTGCGAGTCTGTATATCAAAAAGATAACCAATAGAATATGAAATGTCATCTCTTGACTCAAAAAGAATTTAAACTTCAAGGCTGCATGGTTTGTAATGTTGTGGTGAAATGTGAAATATGTATTATATTTAATACATTTTGAATGTATTATATCTAATATTCATAGCAAACATAATCTTTAGAATATGATATCTATCTTTATAATATGCCATTGTGTATTTATATTACACTTCCTCAAAGATTATTTTGCATAGTTCCTTTTATGAATGTTAACACAGGAGAGCACAATGCAAGCACGTGATGTTTTGGCAGCAAACTTTATTTGGATGGTTATGAAAACGTTATGTTTATTTACTCTAGTTTCTCTAATTCCTTTGCCAAAGTTTGATTGTATCATAAAGTATTAAATACCCTTCTTGTGAGTGTTTGGCTCGCTTTCACTTTTGATAAATTAAAATACAAGTCAGGGAGAACTGCACGTGACAGTTCAATTATGCAAGACGCAGCGCAACTGTGCAAAATAACTTGACATAAACCAAAAATCCATAGACACGGTGCAAACATGTGCGGTTTCAGAAAAGATAAACATGTTATAAACGTTTTTTAAACAAAGTCTTAACTATAGATTTTATTTTACCAATAAAACAAAAACGCATTACATAGGCTATAGCTATAAAAACCCATAGGAAATCCCCCATTGCTCAAAAATATTAACTCCCTTCCGTGTTGCACCACAGCAATACATTTTGCAAACTAATGATTAACTTATTTTACTGCTGTTTTACTGCTTGTTACTGTTTTTATAGGCCTACTGTTATTGTGTTTTTATTTTCACTTCCAATTATTGGTATTGATGTCTAAAGATAACCAGATGGGAGACATGATAGTCAATGAAATCCCTTTACAGACCAGGAACAAAGTAGCTCGGGTAAAACTCGGGTAATTTTAACTTGATTGGGAATTTACTTTACTTATTTTATCCATTTGGTAGACAATTTTATCCAATTCTTTTTTTACATATTATTTTATCTAATTTTAAATAGGCTATAATTGTATATATCAAATTGTATATTTAAGGTATAGGCTATAATGTTAGTTTTCCTGTTTGGTTTATATGATGAGGTGAACATGTTAACAAAAAGTAGGCTATTATTATTATTATTTAGCCTACTCTATTTTTCCAAATAATTAAATCTTTAATTTTATGCTTTACGTTACGATTTTTCAGTTTACCCTGTAACGCCGTCTAATGTCATTCATTCATTTCACACCAATATATTTGATTGAAGTTCAAATGTATTGATGATGAAGTTTTTTAATGCTTTATTTGAAAATTCAGTTTGCACTATGGTACAACAAAAATAGAACAAAACAATATCTTTTTTTAAATAAGTGACGTAATTACGCACGAGCCTTATACACGTTATTCCACTAGATGGTGTTCTCTGAAAAGCAATTCTAAACTGAGAGACGACTTACTGCTTTTCAGAGAACACCATCTAGTGGAATAACGTGTATAAAACTTACTTTTCACTACAATACTCTCCCAGTCATGTAAAAAAAAAAAAATATATATATATATATATATATATATATATATATATATATATATATATATATATATATATATATATATATATATATATATATATATATATATATATATATTTGCCCTTTTACATTTCTTGGTTGTTAAAAACAATAGCATAAATGCAATGCCTATATTAACTCTAATTACTGGTGTAGGCTTACTATTAAAAAAGTAATTAATAGCCCAATATGATTTAGACTAATTTGAACTTTGGTCTGTGCCTGGTCCACTGTAAAACCCTAAAGCTCAAAATCATTTAATAAACTTTTCTTTTAATTTCATTCTTAAATTTAACCGAAACTGGCCTGGGATTTCTATTTCCCAGTATGCTTTGCCTTGACACTTATAAGGGAGAGTAAATGCCAAAAGTTTTTTGTTTTGTTTTGTTTTGTTTGTTTTTTTGTGCAAGATGAACGTTAAGTGGGAGATGTAGTAGCCTAGTGATTAATGTTTTGTTATGCCAGTTTCTGTAATGTTTTAATGTTTTTTTTTTTTTTTTACCATCATGGTGAGGAGTGGATCATGAGGTAAGTTTGTGAACAGATATATGGTAAATGTATTGCTGTTCTCATTCAGCAAGTGCTATACTGCTACCATTATAATACTACAAAAAATATATTGAGATTATGATATTTTTAAGTTATTTATGAATTAGCCTGTACTCAAAAAGCCTATTTGAAGTTCAGAGCAGTTAAAATGTCTGATAACAAAATAAAAATCTGCGAGTTCTGCTTACTTAAACTTTAAACATAAACTAAATTTAAGGCAGCTGATTGCCTTATTTTTTTTTTAGTTTTGCCAACTTATTCGGTTCACACTACAGTGTGTAATTAATATAAAAAGAATATTAATAATAATTATCGTCATTATTATTATTATCATCATCATTATCAAAAAGCCAATTTCAGTGCAACAAGAGACTAAAAAGTTTTTTGTTAATTAAGAATTGTTTTATTTTTTACAAAGGATGCAACATCCTTTAAAAAGTATTAACAACAGCCATGATCCAAGAATCATTGTTATTTCTTGGCGGTTTTTGCTTTGCTTGATTTGGAAGCTCTTCGTTTGGCTCTCTTGGGTCTTGTGGTCTTCTTGACCGCAGCTGTCTCGCTGGCCTTTTCCGGGCTTCTTAAATTTCTCGTCCTCTTCTTAGGGGATTTTTTTGCCCCGGTAGGTTTCTTGGCAGTCTTTCTCTTTGCCCTCTTCGCCTTTGCCTTCTTGGGCTTTGTAGTAGCTTTCGAGCCGATCTTAAATGATCCAGATGCTCCGGTTCCTTTGGTCTGAATCAGGCGATCGCTGGCCACCAGTCGCAAGAGTGCCAGCTTGATGCGCGAGTTGTTTCTCACCACATCATAACCACTTGCAGCCAGCGCTTTCTTCAGAGCGACCAGAGAGACGCCACCACGCTCCTCTGAAGATGACAAGACCTTGAGGATCGAATCAGACACACTAGGTCCTGACTTCTTGGCCTTGGACCTTCGTTTTGGCGTTTTAGTTGCAGAAGATGGGGCTGGTGTGGCAGCTGACATGACTGACAGCTGGAACTGAAGATGTCTGATGAGAGCGAGTTGAAGGCGGGTGCGTGGCGTGCCAGTAAAATAGTCACCATGAGAACCGTGTAGACTCTAGTAGTCATGATTTCAGCGCCTTTTTATGAGCCGCAATAATTTGTGTTTTCAGACTAATAGAAAGAGTATGTTTTTTACTTTTTAAAATAATATAACGATCGGGATTGTCGATCAGAAAATCAGGAAAGGGACACAAGGACATTTAACTTGCACGGAGAATCCAAACAATACAGTAATATTTCGTTTTTTATTTGCAAATGTGAAGAAACGATCTGCCATGCCGTTTTAAGACTGAACAATTTCTGGACTTTGTATAATTACATGCTTTAAAACCATTTATATACTTATTATCTACCATTGTTCAGTGAGAGTGGATCTTACTTAATATTTTCATGAATTAATAAAGCGAATATTTTGCAGAGTTTTTGAACAAATAATACATTTTCTGTCTACTAAAACACATTTCTTTTTCTGTCAGTTTAAGTCAGTTATATATTATGGCCCTACATAAACATTGACGTTAAATTAAAATGTAATTAATACTGCAGTAACACTGATAAATTATTTTTAATATTTTCTTTTTTTATTAAGCTGCCAACACCTACGAATCTGTAAAGTGGGATCCTTTGAGATCTGAGGCTATTAGATGTCATCCATTAGGCCCTACGAGTACTTATTTGTCTGATATAGATTTATAGTGCTGAAATTATAGTAAGATGTTATGCTTTAATAAGTAGTTAAATTCTTTCAGTTTGATCTTCTGAAAGTATTACACTAGAAGGGTGTCTCCTAGACGCTGAAACCTTATCTTTGATGCCATGTCAGTTGGTAGATAAATGACCTAAAAGGACCCTTTTGGTTGTTTTGCTTGTTTTAAAGGTTTAATTTTCTGGCAGTTTATTAAAAGATTACATATGCATAGATGAGATTGCATACTGACTTTGTGAGCATTTCTTCAAAAACAATAGTTATGTATGATTTCAATTTACATCTTGATTTTATGTGTTTTTAGCCTTTTTTATATCAATAATTTATTAATTGAAATACCTTTATACATCCTGCAGCCCCCTTGGAAGTTTTCTAGAACCAATGTTGTAGAATGTAATGTAACCATCAAGAAAAAAGTAGCCTAAATAACTTTTTCTATAGGCCTACATAGGATACATAGGCCTATAATCATTGTTTTTAATAATTTTTTTAAATAAAAAGTTTTTCACGAATATCATGAAATTAATCATTTTTAATTAATTAAAAAATAGATATAATATGTTTTTTGGAGTCACCCCATACACCATTTAAAGTAATTTTACTTTTACTTTGAAATAAATATTCATACATTGTGAGAGATTTTGTAACCAACTAAAATTAAAACTGCTGTATTTGTGCTTTATCAAAATATTGATCAAGCCAATTCATTGTGTGTGGTTTTGGCAAAGTTCGACTGGGGCTTCCACTTTCACAAAGGTATTGAGCATTAAAGGTGGGTATAGGCAATTTCAGAGAGGCTAGCAATAGCAAGCTGCTGTGAAAGCATAAGACATAGTCATAATAAATACATAGGATTTGTCTGAAAACTGAAAAAAAGCTGTCTTCAGCATTCATTCCAATGTAGGAAGGCATCAAGGCACATCCGAATCCAAAGTTAGCTTCACTTCCTGTCTCATGATATACCTTCATCTGATGGATTTTTGAAGGCAGCATAGATGTATCCTTCGCTGCTGTTGATATCCCTCAATCCTGTTTGTTTCATTCTGTGACAGTTGAGCTAAAGAATAAAGTTGGCATCTGAAAGTTGCGGTTGGTGTACAGTTTGTGTGTAAATGTACACTTTTGACCACTGTTTTCCACTTTTGCTGTCATTTCTAGCTGGAAATTACTAATTACATATTCCTTTTTTTTTCACTAAAGCCTTTTGCTGTATCAATAAACCGTTATGCTGGAACTGTGAAAACTCAAGCTTGTCACGCATAGATTTGGTTTATTTTTCTAGGTTAATAATTGTGAAGACATCCCTAATGTAATATAATTTACATGAAATACGCACAATGGCTTTTTCTGTCTTCAACACGTCATTTTAGCCTTTTCTCTTGTGCCTTTAACCTTTTCTCTTGAATCACATGTCATAGGATGTCACAGGACCATTTCAAATGAATGTGAAGAGAATTTGCAGCTCAAAACCTTGAAGCGTTTATCTTAAGCATTTATCTAATTTATCTTATTTTTTCAATTGTATAATTTATTTCCATACGTGTTGTTTTCTAACCTTATGCCTGCAGTTAAACACACACGTGTTTGTTTTATTATTCATAACACAACAATAAATGTCTTTATAGAAATGATCTAATTGTAAAAAATACATAAAATTAACTCTTTGAATTCTTGGGTTTAGACAAGGCCATGAAAGATCCATCAGTTGTATCCTTCATTTCACGGGAAACGAAGGACGCATTTGGAGGAGCCTTCGAATTGGGACAGCTTTTGCGATGACACAAACAGCCTTCAAAGGCCGCCTTTGACGGATGCAGCCTCTGAATTGGGTTTACAGACTATCCTAAAATTCTGTGAAGTCTCTGAAGAAGGTCTTGATGGTTCCGTGAGTCAATGGTGTTGAAGTTGAAAACAATTTCTTCTGTGTTGAATGAAAGAATTATGATTAACTTAGTCAATGTTAGCTGGACTCTGTTTAAACATAGCCGGCTATGAGGCCTGCCAGCCCGTGACCTCGCGGTCGACCGGGCATTTCGGGTCTCTGAGGATGGTCTCTCCTGCCAGGATTCAGTGAGCCAAAATCATTTAGATCATCAAATTACAAATTCATACCAAACATGGTATAAGTGAGGTTAAATTAACTGTTGGTTCTATCATAAAGCATGCAAACAAAATAATACATAATACACAAGAAACATTATAAGACATAATGTCTTGGGATGCATGTTGCTTCATAATAAAAAATTTGTTTGCCCAAATAATCTTTAAGGTATTAGGTTAACTTATTTGGCTTGCTGTCCACTGATGAGGGGCTTGATGAAGCAGCTTCAGCTCAAGCTCTGATGTACCATCGCATTGAATAAATAAGCAGCTGCGTATATACTCTGGCTGTTTATTTGAAGATTAAATGGGCTCGCTCCTCCCTAAATTATGTTTAGGAACTTCACTTCAATAGAGGAATGGAGTGAGAGTTGACTCTTTCAATTTTTTTTGGCCATAAAACCATGGTAACCAGAGGCTTGGTTCTATTATTTTTTGGGGTTGTCACTGGCACCTTGTGCGAGAGAGATGCCGTTAAATTACCTCATGTCTTAAAGTACATAACTTTACAATAATAAAAAAAATACCTGTACAGCCTGACTGTACAACCTGACCTGATTCATTTCGGCATTGATAGTGTTGACATAGAAACACAAAACAGATTCTGAGGATGTTAACAGTATATATATATATATATATATATATATATATATATATATATATATATATATATATATATATATATATATATATATATATATACTGTTAACATCCTCAGAATCTGTTTTGTGTTTGTTTCCTATAAAGTCAATATAATACAAGTATACTAACTTAGTAAACTTCAATAAGCCCTTTATATGCCCCTATATATATATATATATATATATATATATATATATATATATATATATATATATATATATATATATATATGTAGGGAGCACAACCTAATGCGGGGTTAGTTGTAACAAGCATGGTTTAAAACTTTCCACACATGCCAGGATGATGAAACGTGTATTTACTAGTTGCCATATCAACATTATTTAGAGAACAAATTGCGGCAAAATTAAAAAAATCTTAGGAAGATATTACTAAACATTTAACCATAGCACAAGTACATTTCATAAGTTTATTTTTCATATGTTTTTTTGTGTTTATTTAAAAAAAGACAAATCTGATATTATTTTATTCTTATATAATAACAGTTGAGATCATTCTTTAATGCTGATCTAACAGCAGAAGACACTAGCCGGGTTTAAATCCCAGTTGCACAAGTGGGGTGTGTTGTACACTGTATGCGTTACAATGAGCCCCTATTAGAAATATGCTATTATATTCTATTATTTTATTAATTCTTTTGAGAAACAATGTGAAAAGGGTAAATAATGACTGAGAGTCAATGTTCAGAAATGATTCATAATTATTATGTTTTTTATCTATACTGTATAGCTGTATTTAGCAATGTGTTTGTTGTCACACATTTAAAAAAATGCCATTATTTTATTTAAAAAAGTTGTACTTTGTATTTTATTGACAAATTATTTTAGTTTGTCATGTATATATTTTTGATTATGTCAGGTAACATTTTAAGCTGTCATTTGGTTATGTTACAATGTTCCTCCTCACATTACAATGTACCCCACCTGAAAAAACAAACAAAAAAACAAAAACAAAAAACACAAAGACAGGGTAAGTGTGGCATGTGTGGGACGGCTGGGGATGGAGATGGATTTTGGGATCCTGGGCCCCGCTGCACCTCATCTTGATAGCCTGTTGCAATATGATGCTGGTCTATCCTATGCCATGGCCATGAGGGAGCTTTATAATACCTTTTTATTAATAGCTGTATCAATATTACCATTATTAATAATATTACTATTATTATTACTATTACAACTACTACTATTGTCATTACTACGAATGGCTGTATCAATATTACCATTATTAATATTATTATTATTGCTATTAGGCTACTACTATTATTTTTATTTGTCCTCTTCCTGATCCTTTAACCTCCCCCTCATTGTTGTCACCTTCCTCATACCCCATTTTCCAGTTGTTGTTGTTGTTTTTTTGTGATACTATTATTATCTTCATTATTATTATTGTCATTAAAACTATTATTAAATATTTAAAAAGTGTAAAGCGTTGTAGAATCATAAAAATAACTTAAAGGCTGAAAGTAAACAGCTTTTATCAGTCCACCATCACGAATCTATACTGTCCCAAATTCTCTGTATCGTCTCTAGTCACGTCACCTAGGCAACGCAGCACTAATTTCTGTCCATATGAACCAGAAAGATATAGTTTTTTTTTTTTTTTTTTGATATACGGTATTTAGGACCTGGGGGTTTCCGTTGTTGACGTAAGTTATAGCCTATGAGAGAGCATGTGACTGACTGAACTCTAAAAAAAACACGAGGATAAACGTCACAAACTCAAAAGAAAAAGAGCATCACAAACTATCCACAACATTCCCAGCTTCGACGCATCACTCAGCAGCAGACATGGACTGCGGAATTATAACATCCAAAAGCGTTCTTTTGCTTCTCAGTTTAATATTTTGGGTGAGTTTGGGTGTTCTGTTTAAACTCAAGTTCTGTTGTCATTGTGTTGCCTAATATAGCACATCGTCAGATGTAAAGCTCTTAATTTTTCATAGGTTTACAAACCTATGCAGTCCATGTTGGTTTTTCAGTTGTTTGATGACTATATTTGTAGGAAGAAGGTTTCTTGTGATAACTACATTTGTAGGTACATGGACCCACAATAGCACAAAAGCTTCACAATAGAATGTATTCTCCTCCTCCAGACCACTAAATGAACGTTTAGTCAGAGTAACTTGCTTCTGACAGCGAGCTCTTCTCTAGAATGTAATTTAATTTAGGGTGAGTCATTTGTTTGCTCTTTGTTTACATAAGACAATTATGAAAGGGCTTCAGTGCCTTTTGCTATGCAGCCTTTATTGTTTATTTCAGAGTTGATGTAACGCAGTGCTTCTAACTTGATTTCAATGGAAATAAAAAATGTTATGCCCATATTGTCTGTGCCATCATGTAGGCCTAGTCATCTGACTCGGCTTAATGTCACACGTACTTTTCTGGCTTCAGTGGGCACGAAGGGGAGTTCTGTAGAAAACCAACACTTCTAACTCTTCTGCACAGCCAATTTAATATGTTTATGCTCACAGAGACGCAGCTAAAATTCACAGAAACCAAGACGTAACTTTTTAGGGCTGAGACCCTCTGGGGCCCTGTTGTTCCACCCATTCCAGCCCTGTCTTGTCTGCATGTGAGTCAGGGCTATACAGTGCAATAAGTACCAAAATCTGGAAATCTAAGAACTGAAAGTTCTCGTTGAAGCATCTTTGACTTGAAAAGCTGATTTATTGCTGTTGTCATGTGTATTTTTCTACCTCAAGGGTTTCAGTTTTGCTTTTGCTGCTTCTGCTCAAGCTGAAGCACAAGACTAGAATTTCAGGAAAGATTAGGGGGCAGGAAAAGGTTCCTCATGGTCTCGTGACTGTGCATTGTGACTGACTACTGAAGAAACCGATCATGTGCTTGAGTCAGACAACCCAGAGTTCCAAAGTGTACTTGTTATGAAATGACACCTTGTGACTTCATGGGATATATGATGAATGTATACTTATGGAACTTGAACTCTGTTGTTACTGGGTAAATGACAAATAAGTGTCCAAGATAAAAAAAATAAATAAAAAAAAACATATTAATATATATAAATTTCTACCATTTCAACAGAAGTTTAAATATATATTATATATTTTATGCCATCTGGTCTATGGTTTTTAATTAAAAAAAATATGTATTTACCTTTTTCAACAGAAGTTTAAATATTATGCCATCTGATTTATGGTTTAGATTTTTTTTTTACAATTTTCAACAGAAGTTTTAATGTTTAATGATCATTTGTGAGTTGTAATATTAACCACTTTTTTACAGAAAAACATTTATGAGATTTCAGTCAACATCTTAATTTGTTAATTTTTTTATTGTAGCATTTTAATTTTAGATTTATTTATTTATTAATAACTGAAAAAAAGTTACCCCTTTGTGGGCCCCAGTTCCATGGTTGAAAACCACTGCTCAAAAATGTAATGTGGTGTAACCATTAAGTAAAAAGTAATAACCTATTTTTCTTACACCTTGAATGCATGTGAGTGTAAACACCTGAATCAATATTTAGTTAAATATATATATTTTTTGTACCGTAAATATCATGAAATATTCATTTTGGGGGAGTCCCACCACATGTCATTCTACCTAAACTATACTTGCCTTGTCATAAAAAGGAGTTATTTATCTAATTATCAAAGTTTTATTGACCTTGACACATAGTCATGAGAGTCTGCAGGGGTCCTCTCTATGATGTCATGTTTTTTTGTGCATTTTGGTTGCACCTTAAAACTGAAGTTACATGTCATTGACCCACCTGTTGTGTTCTTCATTTTCAGGGTGCTGGAGTGGCCCTTGCATATGTTGGTTCTTATGTGATAAAGAGCTACAGCAGCTTTGAAGACTTTGTGTCTGATAAGTACAGCATCATCCCAGCAGCCATTATAATCAGTGTGGCTGTGGTCATGTTTATCATCGGAACCGTTGGCTGCTGTGCAACTCTGAGAGAGTCCAAAGTCGGTTTAGGCTTTGTAAGTATGAGCCATCCATCTGTGTAACTTTTGTGCCTGAATCTTTTGTTTCAGTTTATTTAAAATAGAGAGTAGCGACCAGGTGGTGGTTTCTTTTCCTTTTTTAAAAGCTTTTTGTGTAATACTGTTTTCATCATGGTTTAGATTTTTTTGGGGGGGGGTTTAATATTTTATGCTTTTCTCTGAATTTTTCATTTAGTTTCTTATCATCATCCTGATAATCTTCGCAGCCGAGGTGACCGCTTTTGTGTTTGGCTTCATCTACAGGGGCAGAGTAAGTTATATTCATATAAATTATGAATCCCATTTTTTTAAAATAGGATAGAAATCTGAATAATTGGAAACTGTTTCCCGTGATGTTTACAGATTAAGGGTGACCTAGAAAAGTCAATGAAAGACGTCTTCCAAAAGTATGACGGTCTGAACACTGAAACACATGCTGTGGATTATTTGCAATCTCAAGTAAGGCTGAAATATTCCTTTATATCATTGCAATCATTTTTGGTTTCACAGGAAATGACAGACACTGGGTAGGAAATGGATGCATGAAAGAGTCTCATTCTCTTTATTCTCTCCCTGATCTCTCTGCTTTTACATTCCCAGTTGGAGTGCTGTGGGGTGAATAACTTCACAGACTGGACTGCAACACCATGGTTTGGTCAGCATAACAACTCTGTGCCACATTCCTGCTGTAAAGCAAACGCTACACAATGCACTGGTGGACTCACCCAACTAGATCTTCTGAATACACAGGTTTGAGTAGTGTGTCATTTAGTTTGATATTGTAAATTGTGTATTGTGTATTCAGTGAACAATGCTATTTTGTATTATTTTTTAGCCATTTTAGAGTTTATTAATATTATTATTATTATTATATATTTTTATTTCAGCTTTAGCAATTTTATTATTTCCTCAAACTTGTTTTAGTTTATAATTTGCATTTAGATGTTTCATATAATATTTATTTTATTCCATTTTAAAGGTGCAGTGTGTAATATGAAGATCTATTGACATAAATGCAATATAATATAATATACATAACTATGTTTTCACCTTACATAATAAACCGTTATGTTTTTATTACCTTAAAATGAGCCATTTCTATCTCCATACACCGTGGGTCCCCTTACAGTGAAGTCACCATTTTGCGCCATCATGTTTATACAATAGCCATAAATGGAAAAACTGTTCTAGAGAGCGCCAGCTACTTTCTGCTGTCTCAGACAAAGCCATATTTGTCCTGTGACGGCCACCGTAGCTTCTCTATGTCGAAGCACATAGAGAAGCTATGGTGGCAGTAAAAGAGCAGTGGGCAGTTGCAATTCGCAACATCACTGCTAGATGCCGCTAAAATGTACACAGTGCACCTTTTAAGTAACAACAATCAATTTTAATAGTTTTAGTTATTAACAATAACTATACTGGTATTTAGATCTGCATATTCCCAAAAGCGTATAATATATATATATATATATATATATATATATATATATATATATATTATACATATACTAGTGCTGTCTAATCAATTAATCGCATCTAACATAGAAGTTTGAGTTTATGTAATATATGTGTGTGTTTATATTTATATATGATATGTGTGCGTGTATGTATGTGTATATAAATAATACTATATGTAAATTTTAATAAATAAATATATATATATATATATATATATATATATATATATATATATATATATATATATATATATTATTTTATACTATTATTTTATTTTTATACAAATATTACAGTATATAAACAGAAACTGTTCTATGTGATTAATCAATTTGACAGCACTAATATATACATATAAACTAATTTCTTTGGGGAAAAAACATCCTCTGTTGTTCCTACAGGGATGTGAAGCTAAACTGGAGCAGCTGCTTCAGGATGTGCTTAGTTATGCAATGTTGGTCATCCTGGGATTTGCCATCATAAAGGTACATCAGCTCATTTTAGCCTCATCGTTATACTTGTTTATCAGACAATGAATTTTCAGCAACTTGTTTTGTGTTTCTCTCTTTTTCAGTTTTTTGGAATGCTCAGCATTTGTGTCATCACCTGCAAAAGCAAGAAGAATGACTATCAGCCTCTGTATGCATGATTGTAAAATCTCCTGAATCCCTCTCTCGGGACAGTCTCTGTTCTCAATACTGTGCAGCTAAACACAGCCTCACTGGCATCATAAAGAACAGATGTTTGAAGGAGTGCCAGTATTCCAAACATTCAAGAAAAAGTTCATTATAATACATTTTGGTTTGAACAAGAAATACTGAAAGGAACCACAGAGGTGTGTGGCCAAAAAACACTCAACATTATCAGATTATCACAGAGGGCTTGAAAAAACCACGTGACATTTTGAAGTAGATTTGACGGTTAATGTTTTCCTGCCAAATAGGTTTAAACACACACCCAACTCCACAACGTTTTAGGAAATGTTACTATAGCAGCGCTTTACCAAGTGTGTATAAGTTTAGGTCAGACTTTAGAGTTAATAGATGCACTTCATTTTTAAGGATTTTATGTTTCTGTGTGCTTTAGTTACTACATTGTCACATTCAGTGTTTTGTTTTTTGCTGCTATCCATATTATGTCTTTATAGTCTTCTATGTATATTACATCTGTTAAAATGATTTAACTCAACAGAAGGATATTAAATTTTGGAAATAAATCGGTCTGGTGTGTGTATTTCTGAAATTTTTAATATTACAAAAGTACGTGTTAATAATTATCCTCAAATGACTGTTGTTTATCAACACCATTTCTGAGGAAATACACATGTGACTTAAGATAAATTGTAGGCGTTGACTTGAGTTATCTGTCTTGTGCTGACACATTTGTGAAGATACTTCTCATGAAAGTAAGCAGTGAACAGTCATTTTCAGAAATGCTCTGTTGGCCCACTTTTTGATGCTAATAACACTAAATGTACAGGCACATCACTGAAATGTGAAAACCATCTCTTGACTGCTTTAAACACAAACTGTCACTTACTGTGTGCTGATAAACAGCGTTTTCAAATATGCAACATGTTTTTAAGTTGAATGTAAAATGTTCTGGATGTATGCTTTGCGAGAAAAATATCAGTTAACACCAAATAATTAAAGCGCTAATTTGAGCTTTGTCATTTTTCTTAACCAGAGAAAACCCCAAAAGAACGAGACATGACCCATCTAGTGCTTCAAAAAAATAAATACTAAGAAAAACGATTTGTATATATCATGCCATTATGTCTGATTCTAGGTCATTCGCAATTTTATCCATTAGAGGTCGCTGCAAGCTAAAAAACAAAACTTCTAAATGTATATATAAATGGTGATTGAGAGCATTTTACTTCATAAAAGCATTTGAATAATCTAGCTATTAGCAATGATAATAAGCATATCATAATTTGACTTGAGTGCAGAAGTAACTAAAACAAAACACACTGCTTTGGTTATCATCTTGCACTGCTACATGTGTATCTATACTCTGGTTTTTTTGACCTCTCACTGGAGCTGACTCTGGTGTTTGGACAGAGGAAATGTAGACGAGCTCTTCATTTATCTAATTTCCTCCTTTCACCACTGACTCCTCGGTGCAGTAACCTGACCTCAGTCGGGATGAAGCATTTGGAAGGCAGCCAAACACTTTCTCTCCTGCTGAGGAATCCAAAGATACTGCATCTCGGCACTGCCGGAACCGATGTGCTCATATTGTTTCCAGGAACTGCTGTACTTGGTCTTTGGGCATTTATAAACTTTGAGTTGAAGGCACATAAACAGAATGAAGGCGAGAGGAACGAGAGTGCAAGTACAAAACAGAGAAGCAAAGCTCTGGGAGACCTAATCTTGACATCTCTGTTCATTTTCTCTTGTAAAAAAAGATGAGCATTGATCAGACTGCATGGAAAATATCATTGTTAGCAGACAATACTTGCTAGCTCAGAACTAGACAATAAGTAGTTGGATCATTCTCCGGAAATGGTGGCATCAGTGTCACTATGATGTTATTTGATCAGTAGGAAATAACAGTTTACATTTCCAAACTTTCCATTTGCCATTAATTGTAATAATCCAGTGACATTTTTGTAAGCATAAGTAGTCTGACAACAGCCGGTATGCTCCACACAGCATTCCCAAATCCATGTGGGATTACATGAAGAAACAGAAAAAACTGAGACAGACTAAATCCAGAAGAACTGCGGCAACGACTCCAAGACCCTTGAAGAAACCAACCTGCAAAACTACAGCACTGTGAAAGTTTTAGGCACTTGTGTATAAATTAATGCTTTCAAAAATAATGTCATAAATTGATTTTCTCAATTAACTTTTATTAACTAAATCAAGTCAATATTTGGTGTGTACACCATTTGCGTTTAAAAGCTTAAAAGTAAAATTTTCAGGCAGCTTTGTATGTTCCTTCAAGTGTGGTTAGATCTCCATGTGGAGGATTACCGGCTGTTGTTAAACTCCTTGTGCATACAAACATCTCACTGGATTATTACAATTAATGGCAAAAGGAATGTTTGGAAATGTAAAGTGATATTTCTTACTGACACACAGCAAAATGTATAAATAACTGGCTTAAAACCATTCTCTTCTGTGAAAATACTAGACTGTGTGTGTGTGTGTGTGTGTGTGTGTGTGTGTGTGTGTGTGTGTGTGTGTGTGTGTGTGTGTGTGTGTGTGTGTGTGTGTGTGTGTGTGTGTGTGTGTGTGTGTGTGTGTGTGTGTGTGTAGACATTACCACAAAAAACTTAATCTATTAGTATTTTTAATAGTCAATAAATTAACTTTGTAAAACAGTGAGAGTCAGTAGAGGAGCACTTTACATGTCAAAAACAGATGTCCTGACCACTGACCAGTCAAGACCACATCATTTAAGTAGGCTACAGGATGTGTTTGTCCTGAACAAGCGCGCAGGTGTCAGGATCACCGTCTGATGGACGGGGAGGGCGTGACGTCATCAAGGGGGCACCGACGAGTTTTGCCAAAGAAAAGCTTGTAGATCCACACAGTTGAAGAGGAGGGACACCGGGAGTCGAACAAATGCAGCGTATCTCAAACGAAAGCTCTCTCAGCGGATTCTCCTGGTGACACTATCGCGGGTAAGATCTTATATTATTCTATGATAGCACACACGGGAAATTCCTCACGGCAGCGGCAGCAGCAAACTGACAGACTAAAACCTCCATCTACCGGACTGCACCAGTGCCAAGAACCAATAACAAACTATGAACTACGAAAACATCACTTTCCCGGTGGAAAAGTATGTTCATTTGTGTTTTTTCCAACACAAATAGAGCAAACCCATGGAGCAGCTGCGAATGCAGGCGATGGCAAGAGATCCAGGAGCATCGCTGCCTTTGTAGTTTTCTCCGCGGATGGGCCGGAAGATAAGAAGATAGTGTTGTCAAAATCTGATTTTATACTCTTATTCCTTACGCTTATAGGCTCTTTTGTCTCTTCGGAGTAGAAACTGCTCTTGTTCTGTATAACGCACGGGTTTGTGCATGTATCCGTTCAATTTCAGAACCAAATACAGGCGTTACTGTTGTCACACAAAGGCGAATGAATGCAGCGCTGTCTATTGTGTGTTCAGCTGGACCCACAGCTTCATTTGTGCTTTATTTACAGGCTTAACAAGTTACTCCGTTTTTATTATTTTTCATTACCAAACGCTGTGCGTAAATATTGAACAACAAAAATAATTCAGCGTAATAAATGTGTACATTTAGTTTTAACGTTCCACAACAAATTGCATCCGCTTGCACGGTCAGCGCCATAGTCATATGCATTATTTATAAAGTTTGGCTCACCCACTAGTCTGGTCCTATTGGCTTGTACTTGATTCTAATGTGCACGCAGTATTTTTTGTTTTGTTTCGTTTGTTTATTCAGAAAGTTTTACACAGAAAGGAACCGCAAATATCAATAAAAATGTCAGTGTTCTAAAAGCTGTTCTTCTATTCTATTCTAAAAACGGTCCGGCTCCTTATGGGTGCAGCCATGTTGACATCACATGACCTGTGGTGTTGCGCTATTGATGAGTTACTACTACTTCTAATAATAAAAGTTAATTAACTTTTTATCTATTACTCAAGACACCTCCTAATGACAACACATAAACAATAGAAGTACCAATGTCAATTAAATGGATGTGTGTAGTATGAGATACTGCTTGAGAAAAAACATACAAAACAACAGATAAACAGCGTCGTTGTGGAGTAGCTTAATTTGGTTAACAAAAACGTCATTCCCATTATTTTTCTCCATAGGGGGATTGCTTTTTAACAATAACTTATAAAATCTTTAAATACTTATAAAAGTATTGTCAATGGTAGGCTAAATGTTTTTGTTAAAGCCGTCTGTCAGCATATTTTCAAAATATTATTTTAAATAATCATTTTTAACAGCAGAATTACTGGTGTAAAAACCACCCATGATTCTGTGGAGAAATGGTCACCAATCAGAAAACAAAACATGCAAAAAGATCACCGAAAAATAATTTTTGAGCCTGCTTTAAAATACTTTACTTTCACAAACAAAGCAGCTGAAAAAGTGGATGGACACTGTTGCACTCTATTGAGGTGAATAAGAGCCAGCTAAAAACTTCTAGTTCATCTTTAAGAACTGAGTTGGAAAACAAGAAATAGTATTGTAGTGATATCAGACTAAATCTAGTGGAAAAACACTAGATGCTTTCTTGCTCATTATTTATATAATAATGTAGGAAAGCACCAAGCTGAAATATTATAAACTATGAACTGTAAAAATGTTCATTTTGGTCATATTTCTAAACCGTACTTGTCCATATGTTGTAATTGTGAACAGTATCTAAATATATTCTCTCTCTCTCTCTCTCTCTCTCTCTCTCTCTCTCTCTCTCTCTCTCTCTCTCTCTCTTCCTTCCTCCACTGAAGGCAATGAATGAGGAGCATGACACATAGCTGTGTGAGGAGCATGGAGGGTACAGGACAGCCTGGAGCCCGAGACGGCAAGTAAAAGCTCTTAGATTATGGATGAAACTCACCCACGATTTAAATACCTACTGCTGCGGCTAATGTTAAAGTCAAACATCACAGAGAACCTCCAACTCCAGTGCAGGAGTGTAATTCAGTTTGAATATAACATGGAGTGTTTTTGGGGTAGAGACGAATCCTGGGAGACTGCGTCTCAGAGCGTTTTCTGTGTGCAGCAGGCACTGGCTGACTGTGGGATGTTGCTATGGAAACACTTGCCCTGTACTAGGGTGTTGAGTTGTATTCCACCCAGTACTGTGCCCCCATTGCTTTGATAGTATGCAACTGTGATTTAGGCTTTCTCTCTCGCTTCAAGAAGAAGTGATAGTTTTTAGTTTAGTTATATATTGTAAAAAAAATATTACATTAGTGATCATTACACTACATTAGTTATTTATCATTCTCCTCACTCTGTCCAGCCTCTCACAGGCAATGCCCAATTGCTCCTCTCTAAGCAATGGCCTGGCAAAATACATCCCCATTCCGGTATGGCTTCGACCTCGGGGGACATTACCAGGATCTGCGTCCTCTGGGCATGGGAGCATCAGGCCTCGTGCTCTCTGCGGTGGACAGACGCAGCGGCCTGCGAGTGGCAGTGAAGAAGCTGGTAATGCGAGATGCTGTCAGCGCAAAACACGCTCTGAGGGAGGTGAAGATTACCCGCCGCCTTCAGCATGAGAACGTGGTCAGGGTGTATGACGTGTTAGGGCCGTCCGGTCACCCTTTACCCCGTGACCTGACCCATGTGCCGGCAATATACATTGTGCAAGAGTGTATGGAAACTGACCTGGCACGGTTACTCGAGCAAGGGCCGTTGCCAGCAGAGCACGCCACCCTTCTCTTTTATCAGCTGCTTCGCGGGCTCAAGTTCATCCACTCGGCCAATGTGCTGCACCGTGACCTCAAGCCAGCGAACATCTTTATCAACACGGAGCAAATGTTGCTAAAGATTGGAGACTTCGGCCTGGCACGCATTGTCGACCCACATTACTCGCACAAGGTAAGAGTCACAGCAGGGCAGGAATGAGTGCAGCACATACTGTTTCACTCACAAGAAAGGTCTTTGTTAGTAGAAATAGTACACTGGCTTCTAACATGGATATCTGAGTGATATTTCTTTATCCATATTCCAAGTTAAAGGTATGGTAGATCATTTTCAGAGAGGATAGCAATAGCGAGCTTCAGAGCGTCTCCAAAGCCACGCCTCAAAAACACATGAACGCGTACACCAGAGTTTGCATTAAATTACCTCATGTCTTAAAGCACATAACATTACTATGACTAGATAAAAAAAAGTTTGTAGACAAACTTTAAGTTGGCTTGAAAAAGCATAGCCAGAAAGTTTGAAATAGTTTGAAAAGCTTGACGATTAAAATTGTGATTAAAATAGATAGACAGATAGATAGATAGACAGATAGATAGATAGATAGATAGATAGATAGATAGATAGATAGATAGATAGATAGATAGATAGATAGATAGATAGATAGATAGATAGATAGATAGATAGATAGATAGATAGATAGATAGATAGATAGAAAGATAGATAGAAAGATAGAAAGATAGATGAGTCAGATGTGTACTCAGGAGGAACTGTAAAAAGTGGCTGCGGTTTTGGTTAGTGCTCAGTGACTGACGTCTGTCTAACTCTGCATAGCATGACGACGTGTGATGTCTGTGCAGAGGTATGGAAATACATATGCTGACAGGCAGGTAGGAATGCAATGATTGGACTAACATTTTATGGTCCTACGCCTTCCACAGACGATATACACACTCACCTAAAGGATTATTAGGAACACCATACTAATACCTTCAGAACTGCCTTAATTCTACGTGGCACTGATTCAACAAGGTGCTGAAAGCATTCTTTAGAAATGTTGGCCCATATTGATTGGATAGCATCTTGCAGTTGATCGAGATTTGTGGGATGCACATCCAGGGCACGAAGCTCCCGTTCCACAACATCCCAAAGATGCTCTATTGCAGAGCTATTCAAATCTTACCCTGGAGGGCATATGCACTGCAGAGTTTAGCTCCAACCCTAATCAAACTCACCTACCTGTCATTTTCTAATGAGCCTGAAGACATTGATTAGCATGTTCAGGTGTGTTTGATCAGGGTTTGAGCTAAAATCTGCAGTGCATTGGCCCTCCAGGGTAAGATTTGAATAGCCCTGCTCTATTGGGTTGAGATCTGGTGACTGTGGGGGCCATTTTAGTACAGTGAACTCATTGTCATGTTCAAGAAACCATTTTGATTCAAATGATTCAAGCTTTGTGACATGGTGCATTATCCTGCTGGAAGTAGCCATCAGATGATGGGTACATGGTGGTCATAAAGGGATGGACATGGTCAGAAACAATGCTCAGGTAGTAAATTATGCCCAATTGGCACTAAGGGGCCTAAAGTGTGGCAAGAAAACATCCCCCACACCATTACACCACCACCACCAGCCTGCACAGTGGTAACAAGGCATGATGGATCCATGTTCTCATTCTGTTTACGCCAAATTCTGACTCTAACATCTGAATATCTCAACAGAAATCGAGACTAGAACAGGCAACATTTTTCCAGTCTTCAACTGTCCAATTTTGGTGAGCTTGTGCAAATCGTAGCCTCTTTTTCCTATTTGTAGTGTAGATGAGTGATACCCGGTGGGGTCTTCTGCTGTTATAGCCCATCCTCCTCAAGGTTGTGCGTGTTGTGGCTTCACAAATGTTTTTCTGCATACCTCGGTTGTAACGAATGGTTATTTTAGTCAAAGTTGCTCTTCTATCAGCTCGAATCAGTCGGCCCATTCTCCTCTGACCTCTAGCATCAACAAGGCATTTTCGCCCACAGGACTGCCGCATACTGGATGTTTTTCCATTTTCACACCAAATCTTTGTAAACCTTAGAAATGGTTGTGCGTGGAAATCCCAGTAATTGAGCAGATTGTGAAATACTCAGACCGGCCCGTCTGGCACCAACAACCATGCCATGCTCAAAATTGCTTAAATCACCTTTCTTTCCCATTCTGACATTCAGTTTGGAGTTCAGGAGATTGTCTTGACCAGGACCACACCCCTAAATGCATTGAAGCAACTGCCATGTGATTGGTTGATTAGATAATTGCATTAATATATATATATATATAATGTATATATATATATATATATATATATATATATATATATATATATATATATATATATATATATATATATATATAATATATAATATATACATTTAGACCACTTAACTTAGTGATTGCTATCACGATGTGATGAGAATTTTAACCAGCATAACAAAAAATGTTTCTGGAACAAATCACCTTCCCGTAACTTTAATTTGTTATAAAATCGGTTTTGCATGTTGATTATTGGACATGGAAAATATGGAAATAATTTCTATTAGTATTTGTCATAAAAAGACAATATTGATTATATCAAAGCTCATCAAGATGTTTATCTAGTGTGAAGTCTTGGATTACACTACCTGTGGAGTTTTTATGTTTTTTGTTTGTTTTTGTATCATGTTATTTGTTCATGCACCAGGTTATTCTTTAGAGTACCATGTAAATACTTTGGTAATTATTATTAGTAATGTCATATATATATCAAAGCACTATTACAATATAATGCAGCTACTGTGGTACGGTGGGTGTGATAATGCTGAATAACACTGTGAAAAATAGTGGAACATATTGGTATGTTTTTGAGAAATTTTAGATGTTAGTAGTATTTACTGTCATACTGTTGGTTTGATCTGCCTTACAGGCTTTCATTGTGGTTCACCCTGCAGTTACAGTCTGGCCTTGATTAACAGAATCACATTTCCTATCAATTATCATGTGCTGCAGGCTATTAAGATATTGACACATTAATCCATTTACAGCTTTATCATCAACATAACCTCCTTAGGAAGAGACATACTTTAGATTATCTGCTTTCAATCAATCTTTTTGATGGTTCTAGACAGCTACAAATTAGATTTAAGCAGTATTTTCTACATACAAAAAGTTATGTTATTATGCATCTTTAAGTTGTTTTATAGTAGTCTTTTCCTGAAAGTTAGTTAAGAAAAGTTTTGAACATAAAATACCCATTGATTTAGATTATATCGTTTATTGAAGCATTTTCGAACACAGTGTTTTGTTTTATGGTGATAGTATTGCTTATTTTATGGATAAATTAACCTTAGTAATATAACAGCAACTAAAGTCTATCTATATTTCTGTGCATTTCACATAGATAGATGTTTTCAAACTTTAACATTATTCCCTATTGCATTACACAATAATTATAAACAATTACCTTGATGTTATGGGAGCTGAAAGATTAATGTGGCACTTTACTCATTGTCTCATTGTGCTTCTGTATTATTTAGCAGAGCTCACTATGTAACACTAGCAGACCAGGAGGACAATATGAATGAAGAGCTTTGTGTGAGACTGGGCAAGGTGGGGTGAATGATCAGGGAAGGGGGATAGTCACAGTTTGGGATGGAAAGAACAGCTAGAATAAAAACATCCTTAACCAGATTATAGAGCACGGTTTAAAATCCACTAATTATAAGATAGCTGAGATTGCTGACTCTATAAAAGCAGAATCCCTCTGCTCTCATGTCGCTCAACATATTCATTTATTATCAAAATGCCAAAGCTGCTCTGTCTTAAGTGGCTTCAAAAATTACTGCAGTGTTTCCAGATATTGCTATAAAAACATGTAATATAAGTCCAAAATAAGAACTCATTAACCACTTTACCCCTGTTTAACTGCTTGTTAAAAGGGGGGTGAAACACTCAGTTTCAGTCAATCTCATGCCAATCTTGAGTACCTATAGAGTAGTATAGCATCCTTTATATCTCCGAAAAGTTTTTAGTTTTATTATATTTATAAAAGAAAGATACGCTGTACAGAGTTTTTCCGAATAAAACAGAGAGGATGGAGGCGTATCCTGTGGGCAGAGCTAAAGAATCACGGGCGCAGGCAGCAGCTATTGCATTGAGAGCTTCTGTAAACTGTGACATCCTTAAACGTGGAAAAGAAAACACTATCCTAAATAAACCATGGCTATCAATCAGATTCAACCATGCATATATGATCCAGAATCTGATCCGGAGGCTGAAATTGAACAGGAGCAGCAGCAACAGCAGGACGTCTCTATGTGGTATGTACTGTAACTGTATTTGCTTAGCAGCTTGTCAACATTTGTGTGTGTTTACTCATGGTTTATGAGGACATGGTTTGGTTTATGGACTAAAAAAAAAAAAGAGAAAGCGGAGCGGTTTTGCATGTCAGACTAGTGTTTACATAGAAAAACAATGTGTGAACGTGACCTAGGTTTAATATACGAAATAATTAATTTAGTTCAACACCAGTGGACAGTTAAACAAATGTATTTAAACACACACCATACATCGCATGCTCCATTGACAAATTAAGTATTTACAATCATGTTGTTTACTGATGTGTACGCGACGATAGCCAACAACGTAGACATTTGAAGCAGTTTTACTTTGTATTGCTTTGTATTACTTTGTAAAAGTGCTTCCAATGCACGACCGTGATCCTTTATCGTTGGGACCACTCCATCAAAAACACACTTCTTTTGTGACATTGTTGATTTCGTGAAGTCCTGTGACTGCTGCAGTGCAGGCGCCTTTCTGAGCAAAGCGCTTTTATGGGCGTGCATTTGCTCTCTCTTCCGGGAGAAGTGCCCGTACAATGAAATTTCTCCCCATTTGACGTCACACAGACCCATACACGAAAAAAACTTTCCGAAACTTGTGAGAAAACGGAAGGAGTATTTTTGACACAGAAATACTTCATAAAACTTATGTTTTGAAACTTTGTCCATGTTTAGCATGGGAATCCAAGTCTTTAACAGTGTAAAAAACTCAGTATGCATGAAACAGCATTTCACCCCCTTTAATGCAAATATCTAATCAGCCAATCACATGGCAGCAGCTCAATGTATTTAGGCGTGTAGACATGGGCTGAATATGAAATCGCCCCCTAAACCCTAATTCACTATTACAGTTCACTTGGAGTGAATGAAACGAGTGTGGGAAGTCAGACAGCCGTTAAGTGTACATCGACTGTACACTCGTTATTGCAATTTGGGATTGAATGAATGCACTCAAACATGTCCACTATGGTTTCGGACAGCACTACAAATGGCTGTCGCCTCAAATAGTGCCCTATTTAAGGGTATAGGGGTGCGATTCCGGATTCAGCCATGGTCAAATCGATCTGCTGAAGTTCAAACTGTGCATTAGAAAGGGGAAGAAAGGTGATTTAAGTGACTTTGAACGTGGTATGGGTGTTGGTGTCAGACGGGCTGGTCTGAGTATTTCAGAAACCGCTGATCTACTGGGATTTTCAGGCATGACCATCTCTAGGGTTTACAGGGAATGGTCAGTGAAAGAGAAAATATCTAGTGAGCGTGTGGGGGAAAATTCCTTGGTGATGCCATAGGTCAGAGGAGAATGACCAGACTGGTTTGAGCTGATAGAAAGGCCACAATACTTCAAATAATCAGTCTTTACAACCGAGGTCTGCAGAAAATCATCTGTAAACGCACAACACATCGTGAAGCAGATGGACTACACCAGCAGAAGATCACACAGTGTGCCACTCCTGTTAGCTAACATCAGAAAATTGAGGCCACATTTCACACAGGCTCACCAAGAATATAGAAGATTGGAAAAATGTTGTCTGGTCTGATGTGTCTCTATTTCTTCTGCAACATTCAGATGGTATGGTCAGAATTTTGCGTAGACAACATGAAAGCACAGATCCACAGATGCTTTGTATCAATGATTCAGGCTGGTGTAATATTGTGGGGAATATATTCTTGGCACACGTTGGGCCCCTTGTTTAAATGCCACAACCTTGTTAGTATTGTTGCTTACCATGTCCATCCCTTTATGACCACAGTGTACCCATCTTCTGATGGTTGCTTCCAGCAAGATAATGGTCCTTTTCACAAAGCTCAAATCATCTCAAACTGGTTTCTTGAGCATGCCAATGAGTTCACTATAGACCATTTGTGAGCAGACGTCACAGTTACGTAATTTGCAGCAGTGCGCACAAAATCCATGGAATAATATAAAAAATGTCCTGTGCCATTGGATGTCAGAATCGGAATGCAAAAATAGATTGCCTTCATATTTATAGAATACCGTCGTCGAAGAAGCTTTGTGAAGCTAAATGCAGACATTTATGGTTGCAAGCCACAGACTGGACTGATGAAATCTGCGATGATCAGTCTAATGTTAAAGCATGGATTTGATGTAAACAATAGATCTACATAATATTCACATATGCAGTTCATAGGGGCATAAAAGATTTACAGTTACAGCATGAAGTAATATTTAAACCTATAATGTTTTATATAGGTAACATTTCATATTTCATTATCTCACAAGTCTGACTTTTTTCATGCAATTGTGAGTCGATATCATGATTCTGAGGGGGGGAAAGTCAGAATTGGGGATATAAACCTGTAATTCTGAGGGGAAAAAGACAGAATATTGAGTTTATATCTTGCTATTCTGATTTTTTTTTTCTTCGAATTGTGAGATATACCATTGGAAATGCAAAAAAAGGTAAAAATTCTAGAGATATAAACTCGAAATTACCTTTTTATTGTTTTATTACGTGGCTTTCTTAGAGTTCTACTGCAGAACTGTCATTTTCTGCCAACAGGAAGGCGCCGCCCACAAAACACCATCATCGATGTTAGCAAACACTCAGATGGTCTATACTCAAATGACCTCCTCAGTCACCAGATCTCAATCCAATAGAGCATATATATGGGTTGCGGCGGAAGGGGATATTTACATCACGGATGTGCAGCCGACAAATCTGCAGCAATCTGGGACTGCCACATGTGCCCCCCTCTAAAGTATATTTGCATGACACTGGTTGCATGGTTGTATTAGTCTAAAGAATCCTTAGTGTGTCATTGTACCTCTTAGTATGCAGTGAGCTTGAGTGAATTAAGGGCAGTAGTTCCCTTTGCCCGTTCACTGAGCGAGTGCCTGCAACTCTGACACAGTGCTGAGAGCGTCTGTTCCGCTCTCAGCATGGAGGGAACATTCAGTTCCCAAATCTAGAGGATCACAGATAAGTGGACTATGGATTCATAGCAGCATCTGGATCCACATATGCTAGCAGTGCAAGCAGGGGACTGATAGGCCCCCAGATGGTTATACTTATTCAATACGACATGAAGAATAAGGATGAGCGTGGACACTGAACTTCATCTATAATTTAAATAAGGAGCCAATGGGCCAATTCTCATTATCTGTTAGCTCATTTATGATGGCTTGACCAGCGATATGATCAATTTTATATAAATATGTGATAATATTTATATATTCTAAAAATATTTATCCTATTTGTGGATTTTTGGCCAGTGACACTGCTGGCAGCTGAACACGTCCTAAATGTCAAGTGTTTCTCAGTGTGTAAGTTGCACTGACAGTTCTTGACAGGTCAAAATCAGCCTCATCGACATTTGTTGGACAAGATGCCAGATTGCTGGCAGTTTTTCCTTATTTTTGCTCATTTTCAGTCTTTGTTGGCCTCACTTGTGTGTGGTTGTAAACAATTTCAAAGGTCTGAGTGAATCAGTTCCAGTCAGAAGACAAAGGCTCTCTGTTTAAGCAGGATATGTAAATATCATTGTCGATTGTGTCACCATCACCCTTCAGATCCACCCTACTGAGGCTGCCTGCTAAAATCTCACAAATAATTCATCACCTGAGCCCTGGGGGAGAGTGGGAGGTGAGAAAGAAGAGGGAAAGGATGAAGGAAGGCAGGAAGGATGAGCTGAAGGAGATTTATTGGGAGTCATAGGTTACTGTGTATCAGCTGCTTCAATCTCATTAGACTTTACACAGATGCTTTACATGGCATTTTTTTACACCCTTTATTTATATTATACTACACAAACACTGCAGTTTGTTTGAATAAATTAATACTTTTATTTAGCAAAGAAGCATTAAAGACGTTTATACAGTAATGTTATAATCTATTTCTATTTCAAATAAACATTATTTTTTGCTTACTATTTATCAAAGAGTATCTTAAAAATATAAAGCAGCAGAATTGTTGTCAGCATTGATAATAATAAGAAATGTTTCTTGAGTATCTAATCTGCATATTAGTATGATTTCTGAAAGATCTTTAAAATTAAGCTTTGCCAGCACAGGAATAAATAAAATATATATATATATATATATATATATATATATATATATATATATATATATATATATATATATATATATATATATATATATATATATATATATATATATATATATATATATATATATATATATATATATATATTAATAAAGAAAACCAATCTAAGTTTTGATCTGGATCAAATCAGCAGTTTGTGTTGTTCAAAATTTGACTGGGATACCTTTGATTCGAAAAATCTGGATTATATCCCAGCAGAAGAATGGATTTCAGGAACAAAAATGTAATAAAACTATAAAATTTTACCAGGTTTTTAAAGTTTTATTACATTTTTGTTCCTGAAATCCATTCTTCTGCTGGGATATAATCCAGATTTTTCGGATCAAAGGTATCCCAGTCAAATTTTTTTTAAATACAACATCTGTATCATGTATATAGGCTATACACACACTTTTTAATTTTGCTCTTGATTAGTTTCCATTTTTACATAATTTCAGTTTTGCATAAGTAGTTATTATTAGGCTATGAAGTCTTTTGGTAGTTTACAGTAAAGTAAAATAGATTTCGGCACCATAAAATCTTTTTTATCACCGTTTGTAAACTACATCTACAAGATATGAATCAGTCAAAGTTCTTTGTGAGTGAGCACAGTTTCTATGTGAAACTTTTCTAAGAGAACGCATTGAAATGTTGTGGTCCCCATCTCATATTTTTTCCATCACCATGTCCCTTTACGGGCTCTGTAGAGCACTAACTAGCCTAATCTAGATTTGGTCATCTGCAAAAAGTGTGTATCTGGATCAGGGTGATCCAATCCAATTTTGCTTTGAAAAACCGGATCATTCTGATCCAGATAAAACGTTTTGAACATCTGGCCCTTAGTGCACACATTTCTTTTTCAGCCGGTCAGCCTTCAAAATGACAATTATCATGTGAAGTAAAGTATTTAATTGTTGTTCATACGATGTGTGTATGTATGGACATTTTATCTCTGCTACGCAGGGATACCTGTCAGAGGGAATGGTCACTAAATGGTACCGTTCACCAAGACTGCTGCTCTCCCCAAATAACTACACTAAAGCAATCGACATGTGGGCCGCAGGCTGCATTCTGGCTGAGATGCTCACAGGACGCATGCTGTTTGCAGGTAACACTAGGAGAACACTCTGTAATGAGCAAGGGGCCGTCATTAGTGTTTCTTATTGGTTTTGTATAGATCGTGTAGTTCACTTGAGAAACGAGAACATCAATCTTCATTATCCGGACTTGGTGTTAGAGCGTCCTCTAGTGGCTGTATGTGGTATTTAAAAAAAGATGTTTAAAACTGACAAACCAATCGATTTCTGTTTCTATGATTTTCATTCCACAGTACTACATTGGCAAGATTGTTATAAATAAAGTATTGGCAAAGTATGAATACATGCAACAAAAGCAGTGACAAGAATAGAGAAAATGATAGTGTTAATGATAAAAAAATAAGGTAAAATAAATCAATACAATATTTTTTATATTGGCATGATTGTTATATATTTCATTTTGCCAAAGCATCAGTTCATGCTGCAAAAAATGAAAAAAACCTTTTTTGTTGCTTTTCTGTAAGAATTTACTACACTTGAACATATAGTTCTCTTTAAACTGTAAGATTTTAATTTATCAGAATGGGAATAGATTAGCAGTCCTAAGGCCTGTTGCATGAAGCTAGCTGAACAAACTCTGAGTTTCAGAATAGGTTTAGAGTTGACAAATCTAGATAAATCCAACCTGGTTTAGATCAAGCTCAAAGGTTTCTCAAAGCTTGGTGTAAACTTTCTCTGTCAACTCAGGTTTAATCCAGAGTTCGCGATTAACTCTGAAGCGCGTGCACCTGAAAGTGTGACACTGCGGCAAACAGCCAATCACAGTGTCCGTTTGATTCACTTCACGCAAGAGAGACTGCGCTATTAACTTCTCTTCTGAAGATTGAGAGATCGTTTTGAAAATGAGCATGAAATTAAATGCGTTTACAAGGCAGGAATAAACTGCTGCTGCAGCGACAGTTTAAGAAGGCTGCTGAAAGATTATCTGATTATATCAATGCACGATGTCAATCAAAGAAATATGCCTAATAATTATAGGTTCACAAAGAGCTCAAATCTATACACGTTGTTTAAAATAATTATGAATGCATGTTTTATATTTATATTAATATTTGGCTACTTGTCAATATGAATATATTATATAAATTAATTAAAAGTAATTATAATTCAAATAATATAATAAATAAGTAGCACCAAAGGATGAGCAATTTTGTCTCTAACGTTTTTTTCACTATAAACTGCAAATTTGGAACGAGATATACAGGGGGAGTGGCTTTATTGCGTCTTTACTTGCGTCTTTACTTGCAACTGATTGGTCCAGTTTGGGCTTGCTATCTCTAACCCAGAATAAAACCTGCTCCAGAGCAGGGTAGCCATGGTGATGAACACCGCTAAAAACCAACCCACCTTCTTGAGGCCAGAGTTTGCTCAAACTAATCTTGAACTTACCAGGATAGCAACTGAAACCAGCTTTGTGCAACAGGCCACTAATGAGATGAATTGTTTTGAAGTGATTGGTTGCACCCTGATGTAAATGGTGTTGGTGCAGTCAGACAAAGTTTGTTTCTCTTCTCTAAGGTGCTCATGAGCTGGAGCAGATGCAGCTGATTTTGGACACTGTGCCTGTTATTAGAGAGGAGGACAGACAGGAACTGCTGAAGGTCATGCCCTCTTTTGTAGGTCAAGGGTGGGAGGTTAAGAAGTCACTCAGAGAACTACTGCCAGAGGTGGAGGACAAAGGTAAGATATAAAAAATAAACAAAAGGTTTGCTAATGTGGTACATCACTCGTTTCAGTCACTGATTCTGCATTTCAGGCATTGATTTCCTGGAGTGTATCCTTACTTTTAATCCAATGGACCGGCTGACAGCAGAAGCAGCTTTGTCTCATCCATACCTGCAGAGATACTCGTGTCCTCAGGATGAGCCTGTCTCCCAGCAGCCTTTTCGCATAGAGGACGAGCTAGAGGACAGTGTGGTCACCGAGCACGGTCATGCGCTCAGCTCCCACTGGGACAGGTACACCGCTCGCATGTCACACATGAGGCACTCTGACTTATCAACACCCAGAGTTGTGTCATTAGTAACAGTTTTCCTGGCATTCGCAGTCCCACTGCTGCTGACACAGACCTACGACAATATAAAAACACTCTTGCTCTTTTATAAAGAATTTTGTTACATCTACATCAGTGAGAAAATAATTGTTTAGTTCATAAATTAAATTTAAAGTTTCAAATAAAGTAAATGGTAAATGGACTGCATTTATATAGCGCTTTTAACAGACCAATGGCCATCCAAAGCGCTTTACATCTTGCCTCACATTCACCCATTCACTCACTCATACACCGACGGCGGTGTCAGCCATGCAAGGCGCCATCCAGCTCGTCGGGAGCAGCTGGGGTTAGGTGTCTTGCTCATGGACACCTCGCCACTTGGTCAGGTGGAACCGGGATCGAACCACCAACCTTCCGGTTTGCAGACAATCTACATGAACCACTGCCCCCTGAGTACAATCCACATTCCTTGTAAAATCCACATTCCTTACAAATAAAAATAAATAAAGAAGTTAAATACAGGTCCTTCTCAAAAAATTAGCATATTGTGATAAAAGTTCATTATTTTCCATAATGTAATTATAAAAATTTAACTTTCATATATTTTAGATTCATTGCTCACCAACTGAAATATTTCAGGTCTTTTATTGTTTTAATACTGATGATTTTGGCATACAGCTCATGAAAAAAAATCTAAAAAAATTTGCATATTTCATCCGACCAATAAAAGAAAAGTGTTTTTAATACAAAAAAAGTCAACCTTCAAATAATTATGTTCAGTTATGCACTCAATACTTCGTGGGGAATCCTTTTGCAGAAATGACTGCTTCAATGCGGCGTGGCATGGAGGCAATCAGCCTGTGGCACTGCTGAGGTGTTATGGAGGCCCAGGATGCTTCGATAGCGCCCTTAAGCTCATCCAGAGTGTTGGGTCTTGCGTCTCTCAACTTTCTATTCACAATATCCCACAGATTCTCAATGGGGTTCAGGTCAGGAGAGTTGGCAGGCCAATTGAGCACAGTAATACCATGGTCTGTAAACCATTTACCAGTGGTTTTGGCACTGTGAGCAGGTGCCAGGTCGTGCAGAAAAACGAAATCTTCATCTCCATAAAGCTTTTCAGCAGATGGAAGCATGAAGTGCTCCAAAATCTCCTGATAGCTAGCTGCATTGACCCTGCCCTTGATAAAACACAGTGGACCAACACCAGCAGCTGACATGGCACCCCAGACCATCACTGACTGTGGTACTTGACACTGGACTTCAGGCATTTTGGCATTTCCTTCTCCCCAGTCTTCCTCCAGACTCTGGCACCTTGATTTCGAATGACATGCAAAATTTGGCGACAGTCCAGTGCTGCTTCTGCCGCTGTTTCTGGTTCAAAGGTGGCTTGACCTGGGGAATGCGGCACCTGTAGCCCATTTCCTGCACACGCCTGTGCACGGTGGCTCTGGATGTTTCTACTCCAGACTCAGTCCACTGCTTCCGCAGGTCCCCCAAGGTCTGGAATCAGTCCTTCTCCACAATCTTCCTCAGGGTTCGGTCACCTCTTCTCGTTGTGCAGCGTTTTTGCCACACTTTTCCTTCCCACAGACTTCCCACTGAGGTGCCTTGATACAGCACTCTGGGAACAGCCTATTCGCTCAGAAATTTCTTTCTGTGTCTTACCCTCTCGCTTGAGGGTGTCAATGATGGCCTTCTGGACAGCAGTCAGGTCGGTCTTACCCATGATTGCGGTTTTGAGTAATGAACCAGGCTGGGAGTTTTTAAAAGCCTCAGGAATCTTTTGCAGGTGTTTAGAGTTAATTAGTTGATTCAGATGATTAGGTTAATAGCTCGTTTAGAGAACCTTTTCATGATATGCACATTTTTTTGAGGAATTTTGTGTTTTCATGAGCTGTATGCCAAAATCATCAGTATTAAAACAATAAAAGACCTGACATATTTCAGTTGGTGTGCAATGAATCTAAAATATATGAAAGTTTAATTTTTATCATTACATTATGAAAAATAATGAACTTTTATCACAATATGCTAATTTTTTTAGAAGGACCTGTTGAGTAAATAATAAGGGATAATTTTAGGTATGTTGACTGTGACAATGGAAAGATATTAATCAATACTTGACGGATGTCAATATAATATAATATAATATAATATAATAAAAATAGTATATACTTAATTAATGGATAATACATTAATTAAGTATATATACAGATAATACAATATAAAATCATACTTCTTTTCAAAAGTAAGATTTTTTAATGTTTTAAAAGAAGTCTCTTATGCTTATGCTTTATTTGGTCAAAAATACAGTAAAACAGTATTATTGCTTATAAAATTTCAAATAAGTGTTTTCTGTTTTAATATATTTGATATTTGATATTGAATGGTCATTTGATGTAATTTATTCCTGTTATGACATGAACTGACTTCATGTGTATAACTGTAATCTATGCTCTGAAATGTCTGCATTCATTGCATTCATTTCACTGTTGCTTTATAGTGTTGTCAAAGATAGAGATATTTCGATATGTATTGATACTGAAATATCTGAAACGATTCCAATGCTCTTTTTCTGCAGTATCAATACACTGATACCACCTGCGCATTCTCGCTCTCTCTTCTCTCCGATGCGAATTGACAGTTTGTCACACACACGCATCCTGTCACTCGCTCCAGTTTAATAGTGTTGGAGTTACAGGTCCTAAATTTGGGTTGCGGGTGGCACACACATAAAGCTGCCACTCAAACATCTTGCGAGTACCAAATTTAGTCAACCAGCTTTCATAGCTTAAAGGAACACTCCACCGTTTTTAGAAATAGGGCTTATTCAACTTCTTTCCTACATTTAGATATGTGGGCAAATGCATTTTTGTCTCTGTGCATGCATTGATTTAGTTTGGGGTCGCTAGCTTAGCTTAGTATAATGAATGGAATCCTATGTTGCCAGCTAGCATGTGCGGAGTAAAAGTGATCAAAAAGTTTTTTAATTACTAACCTAATTACTTCTTGTGGCCTTCGTATTCACAAAAAAATACAAATAGTGATGCAGATTAAGACTAGGAGATTTCCTAGGCAGATATTGATTTGGGACTATATTATGGGGAAGCACAGGCGAAGCACTGCTACTTGGGCGCAGAGATATCACGCAACACATGAAATCCCCAAACATCCGTCAACATACCGGCGTATGTTGTGCATGTGTTGCGTCTTAATCTGCATCGCTATTTGTACTCGTTGTGAATACGCAGACCACAAGAAGTAATTGGTTGTTTTTTTTGTTTTTTTGGATCACTTTTACTCGGGACATGCTACCTGGCAACATAGGATTCCATTCATTATGCTAAGCTAAACTAGCGTCGACCCTGCCAAACTAAAACAATGCATGCACTGAGACAAAAATGCATTTGCCCACATATCTAAATGTAGGAAAGAAGTTGAATAAGCCCTTTTTCTACAAACGGTGGAGTGTTCCTTTAATGCATGTAAACGGTCAAATGCACACAAAATTATGTCAAAATGTCCATCCTGTTGAGTATTCAGGTAAACAGTCAGTTTTGGAATGTAAATAGTTCAGAATGAAAAGGCATGTTATGTAACAGTATATGAGATCTGTGCATAAGCTCTTAAAGTGACAGCAGCCTAATAAACCTGCTGCTGTCTGTCATGTTAATCAAAGAACAAATGACAAAAAGAAAGTCACTCTTTACTCTTGAGTGAATAATATAACGTTATTTGTAAGCAGTAATAATTGAATTTTCATAATGAAGACTATCCAGTGTTTTTTTTTTACATATGATTAATTTAATTTCTGGAGTATTTCTTTCTCAGATACTACTGTTAGACCCACCTGAAAGCCATGTTTATTTAATTTGTCTTTTTATTCTTATATTATTACTGACTGTTTACTTGTCTTTTTTAATTTTTTGCAAATTTAGTTCAGAGTTCCAAATAAAGCCTCCATGTGGTGTGTGTAAGCTATTGCAGCAAAATTACCCAAATTATCAAAAAAATTTGATAATAATAAAAATGTCTATATGGCAGTTTTCCCTGTGGTATCGATTATCGTACTGAATCATATTGAAGCTAGAAAATATATTTCTCATAACAAAAATGAAAATAAAAAATGAAAATATTTTTTGTAAATGTTAGTGTTTTGAAAATGTTTACTCACTAGTGAAAACAGTTTCTGTATCTTCCTTATCCTACTACTTATGTACAGTACAAAGCCAGATAGATATTTTAATATGACTACTAAGGACATAGTTTGACCAAGATAAAGCTTTTATTTGCAAAGCAAAAAAATGGGTTTGTTAACCCACGGGTTCATCATGCAAAAGAAGAAACATTATTTTAACAATAGTATGTAGCAAACAAATAGCAGTTTGAGCTGAGATTTGTGAACCCAATAAAGTGCAGTACTTGTTTTTCTAGAGCATAATGAAATTGAGAAAAAAACTAAACAGTTTTCAGTTTTGGAAGAGCTAATTAAAGTCTACGGTCGTTCTTGGATACTCTTTAATCATACAAGTTTGATTGTTAAAAGTTTGTGGGTACATGCACGCTGAGTGAAAACAAGGGTCACATAAAAGGCAATTTACACAGATGGGTACTGAAATGCCCAGAGGACCTTTCAGTGACGTAGAATGCTGTTCAAATAGAAACTTATTAAACCGCTGCATAATTAAATCTCACAGCGGACTCTGTGACAACTTTATAAGGACATTGTTGTCTTCTCTGTGGCCATATGGACACATCTGACACAAAGTCTTCCTTTACTGATCAGAGCCAACAGTGAGAGGTGAAAAGGCTTGTTAACCAAAGAGCAGGAACAGAAATGAACCTTTGAAACGTCATTATTTTAACAAAGTCTATAAATAATGCTGCTGTTTTAAAAGGAAATGGATGTGGCTGCCGCAGATGATCTCCATTACCACCACTTGACTCTTTTACTCTGTTTGCGAAAACAAAATTTGTGGTTAAAGTAATGCACTTACAATGGTCAATTATTTGACAGCACAGTCAAGTTTACTGATTGATTTGATCACACTAGTCAACCGTTAACATGTGTTAAGTGCAGATTAATGGCTATATTATAGACTTTTATTTTTGCACAAAACAGAAGTATAATTTTGTAAATACTAGCCTACCGTTCAAACGTTTTTTGTTTTTTTAAGGAAACAGACCAAGGCTGCATTTATGTGGTCAAAACTCCAGTAAAACAGTGATATTGTTACGATTTTATTTTATATTTTTATACATTTTAAAATGTCATGTATTCCTGTAACTGCAAAGCTGAATTTTCAGCATCATTACTTCAGTCTTCTGCGTCACATGATCCTTCAGAAATTCTAATTATAATAAGCTGATTAGGTGCTCAAGACACATTTCTTATAATTATCAATGTTGAAAACAGTTGTGCTGCTTATTTTTGTGGAAACTGATCTTTTTTTAAGATTCTTTGATTAGGATTTCCGTTTATGCTGGGTGCACAATGTCTCACCCTATAAACGTCCAAGTCCATTAATGTAATTTTAAAAATATTGTGGGAAAAGCGATTCAGGTGTTTTTAACCTAAAACATTCCTTTTCAATAATGCTGTGACTAACTGCTAATATGCACCACTTTATATTCTGTACACTGTGTTCAAATATTCATATGTAAGCTAAAACTGTACATGTTTTTTCCAGGTATGATGGGAGTCTGTCGTCAGATGTTTATTGGCGGCCGCAGGAGCAGTGTGGATGCATGCAGAGCGTCTCAGAGCTGGGAGAGGCAGACGACGACGAAGTGCAAAGAGATCCACGAGCGAGCTCGACGGCCCACGTCGAGGAGGCTCAGGTGGACCCTCGCAAATACTCCCACAGCAGCTCCGCAGAGCGCTTCCTGGAGCAGTCCCACTCGTCTCTGGAGCGGGTCTGCGGCCAGTTCACGGAGCTGGACTGCGACCGCTCCTGCGATTACAAGGTGGGCTCTCCGTCCTACCTGGATAAGATCGCGTGGCGAGAAGGGAAGCCGCAGCACTACTCTGAACCCAAGCTAATACTGGACCTGTCTCACTGGAGGCATAACAGCATGTCCGCTCCAAGAGGGGGCAGCGTGGAGAAGCTTCCCGCCGAGCCTGGAGATCTGTTTCAGGAGATCTCGCGCTGGGTGGAGAGCACACAGTCTGGACTCCACTCTCCCAGTTCACCTCAAGAACCTCTCACCTCCCCATGTTCCCCTCCTCAACCACTGTCTCCTACAATGCTGTGTCATTCTCGCACGCAAATCCCAGCGCCTTTGCAACTGTCCAGCCCTTACCAGCTCCACGAGGACAGAAGGAGGAGTCCTATCCCATTCTTCTCCTCTCCTCCATCTCTGCTGCCCTCATCTCCTTCCTCTCCTCATCATGGTTCATCTGATTATCCGTCTTCCTCCATTTGCTGTGAAATCGATGAAGAGCCCTCGCAGATGGATCCTTCTAGAGAGGAACATTTTGACCTAGATGTGTTTATCTCTCAAGCTCTGAGGCTTTGTAGTCAGAGCGAGGCACTCTCTGAGAACTCAGACGCTCCCAAACCAGGCAATGTTAGCCGTGTTCATAATATATCAGCTCACAGACCCTCCAGAACACAAACTCCAACCCCTGAGATTGTCAAGGCTCACGAGTGTCATAAAGAGCACTGGTAGAAGAGATCTGTGACTTTTTATTTAATTATTTTAATAATGTGTGATTAGTGCAGCTTATTTAAGGTGGCATGAATGAATGTAAATACTGAACACCTTTTGAGGACCAGAAGATTTTTGAGAATGTTGTTTCATTACCTTAAGATGAAAGTATTTACCTCTAGGAAGAGGATCACTTGGCAAAAACATCTGATCTCAGATAGGAGTTGAGTGGAGCCCTGAGGGCACATGGTGATGTGAACATTATTTGTTCCCCCTAGAAACTGTCCCCTCTCTCTCTCTCTCTCTCTCTCTCTCAAGAAAATTAGTTTTTTTGTAAGAGACATCCGTGTGCTCTCATCACTTCAATGCTCTGCATACGATTCCATCTTTTTATTGTTTTTGGTGAATTGATTTAAAACATTTGAAAACTAATTTTGTTGGAAATTTTGCAAGTTTCTTAGGAAATGAAAGTATTTTTCCCCCTTTCAACTAATTTCCCCCATAACTATTTCTCTTTGTCCGCTGTAAAATTTAATCTAAAATGTTTTATTGAATGTTACTAAAAGCATTGTGCAAGAGGGAAGGATTTGTCTGTTAATTCTGTTTAGCACAAACGTAGGTCTTCATCATTTTTAATTAGCACTTAAATGATTAAAATAAGTGCGTATATTAATGGAAGTAATTTTTTAACCAAGTTATCTAAAAAAATGGCACTTTTGATATTAAACATTTTCACAATGAAATAAAGACAGTGCCCTAGAAAAAGATGTTTGATTCTACATAAGGCATCCCCCATTATTGTCCACTATGTCTAGACAAAGACTATATATAGCAAAATGATTCACTCATACTATGATTACTACATTACTATGAATGGGAGAAACTGCTACACATATGGTAAAAGTGAAACAAGTATCTCTAAATAAAAGCTAATCTGTAAAGTCATTGCATCACTGGAACTGCACGTTGGCTGGACCAACTTGAATTTTTTCATACACTTTTTTTATGCTATTTGAATATTTATGGGACAGTTAATGTCAGATTTTGTTGCTGATTTGAAATCTGAAATCTTTTAAGTCTAACCCTTATAATGGGCGGTTAGAGAGTCTTGTAACCTGAAGGTTGGGGGTTTGAGTCTCAGTACCAGCAGGAAATGTAGGTGGGGGAAGTGAATGAACAGCGATTTCTTCCACTATCCTTACTCACAAACGAGGTGCCTTTGAGCAACGTACATAACCCACAATTGCTCCACGGGTGCCCCAGCAAAAATGTCTGCTCACTTTCCGTGTGTTCGTGTGTGTGCTTGGATGGGTGAAATTCAGAGCACAAATACTGAGCATGGGACACCATACTTGGCTACACGTCACATTCACTTTATTACTAACCACCAACCACTGGACACTTTTAATTGAAGATTTAATCATGACTATGCCTATGCGTAGGATGTTTATACAATACCAATGGTAAAAGAAAACATTGCCTCCACGGTGTTATTATAAATTTCAAGACTATTAAATGAGATGGGAAAAACAACTAAATTAAACTGATGCGTGTCATTTCTATGCCACTAGTGACACCAAACAGAATATTTTTTTATTTTTATAAATAGCTTTCCTGAACAATTCCCCATCTTCCAAATTCCCACCGTGTCAGGATGCTTAAATGTCTCATCATTAGACGTGTACTTGTGTGTGTGTGTGTCCACATTAAGCTGGGATGTGATGAAGCATTTTGACGTCACAAAAATTACACACATCTACTTTAAAACATCAATCAATAAATTAAAACAGGAGACCGACCAGCAGATTGTTACTCTTTGTAATTTTAATTCCCATAATTTAATTAGTTCAAATGCAGACAACTTTCACAAAAAAGTTCCAAAAAGAAAGAAAACAGCAATACAGTACATATGCAGATAAGGGGGTTTGTTAAATCTAAAGCCCTGTCTTCAGATGGTACCAGACAGTTAACAGCATAGCATTCACATCATGGAAATAGAGATGACACAGCAGGCCAGCAGAGGATTGGGCTACATTCTATTTTCAAGTGCAGATAAGAACATGGAACCTTAAATGATATTAGTACACTACGGGAGAATGTCACTATAGTCTGCCAAGAACAGTTATGAAACCTTTTGTCATCACACCGGTTGTGGATATAGATGATTTTATTTGCGGAGTGATTTCTTTGGATTTGTCCAATCAAAAAAAAGCACAAAACGGCACTGAAGTTTTTGATCTAGCATAGTAGTGGTTAACATGACATTCTTTGAATATGTCACTTTGGTGACCAAACTACTGCAGCCCAATGTTCGGTTACGCAAATACCTGAACGCAGACACAATTACGAAATTCAGCACGATTTAAAGTGCCCATCACATTCTCAGTGTTGCCACAAGGGGTGCTATAGTACGACCCTAAAAGGACATGGTGATGGGAAAAAACACGTGAATGCTTTTGCATTCTCTCGAGAAATTTTCCATTCGCTTGCGAAATGTTTGCGCTCCCCAAGAAACTTTGTATTCGCTGAGTTCTTTGTGAGCGAACGCAAAGTTCTTTGGGGAAACGCAAAAGAATATATATTGAAATATTTTTTCCATCACCATATCGCTTTAAGGGCTTAATACTATAGTGTGAATTAGCATACATTTCTTTCAAAGAAACTTATTTCTTGATATTTCTCAAAATAATTTAAAATGTTCCATTCTCAATAAAAATGAGAAATGTATTTAAAATCTATTGTTATAGCAATTTACTTGAATGAGAACACATTTGGTTTAATGTTTGATACATTTAAAAAGTAACTAAATTACCCTTTGAGGGCTGTGGGTTGATACCGCGAGACCAACACACGAGCGTGTTCATGTGCTGGTCAAACGCCGAGCATCTGCGTTTGTGTACTTGCGTAAATTTGTTTCTGGCCTTTGTTTTTGTTTTTTTTACCGCGCATGTGAATGTTTCGCTGCTGTGCCGCTATAAAACAAACCAAGTCATAGCAGAAAGGCTAATTATACCGCCAGTTTGATGCAAAATATCGGATGCAGGTTAGTAAAACATTTTACTGGGTTTTGCTGTGCCCCTGTCTGACTCTCAATGTTGGTAACGCCACTGCTGGTGAAGGTCTGATTGACCACAGTCTGGCAGCTCAATATTGCATTTCAGGGAAACAAAATTACAAAGTTATTTAACCTTACTTCTCAAAAAATAATCATGAAAAACTTGAATTTGAACAACTCACAACCACTCTCTCTCTTTCTCTCTCTCTCTCTCTCTCTCTCTCTCTCTACGCAAGGGAGAGGGACATCCCTGGGCAAGAAAAACAATGGCTATATGGAACTGATCCACATCATTAACCCCTGTCTGAACTCTTCGGACTCTTTTGTGATAAAATCATCTTTAAGAAAACGTTCAGTGGTATTCAGCACTGAATTTTCTTAGAATAGTTACTGGTACTTCAATATAATCGCTGCTCAGGAGCCCAGTTTACTCTCCATGTAAGGTAAAACTTATATATGTAGAAAAATATAGTTTAATGAAATTTATATATCTATTAATTTCTTTTTTTATTATTCTTTTTTTAATCATATCCACCATGTAAAGTTGAGTACTACATGTAGCAGTGTGCGTAACAGGATCATGATGGTTCACACTGCTGAAACACAAAATGACATGAAACACCTTCGCACAATGCCTGGTTATTTCATATTTAATTTGTGATTAATAGTTAGTTGATTGGCATTTTTAGGCAACTGCAATGAGTTATTCTACAATATGATTACAATGTAAACACCACAGTACTGAAGTTACCGTATCCAACAAACAGTAAAGCACAACATTACAAGGCAAATGGCCATTTAAGCATAGATTTGTTCTTGATGAAAAAATAAAAACAAAAGTAATACACACACACGCAAAAAAAAGAAAGAAAAGAAACAGCAACACTTTGCATTGGTTTCAAAGCCACACGTTTGTACAGTTTCCAAATCTGGTGACTATCTCGAGGCAGGACAAACATCTAAGCTCAGTTCACCTGATATCGCATGGTCGTTTTTGGATGGAAATCATGAGACTTTTTGGTTTCTTGTGGTATCAGGGCCACAAATAGGTCGTTACATATTGACCTTTCATTGTACGACACGTTTGTGTCTGAATCACATATTGACCTGATGTTAAACAAACTCCTCTTCTGATAAACCTCAACATTTTTGATATCAGTACTGAAGGCTTTATCAGTGAGGGTGAATCAAGAAGCCGGATGCTGATATGAGATTCAACGATAGCCAGATCCAGCATCTAATACTGCCTCTCAAAACATCATCTACGTTGTGCGTTTGTGCTGGTTTTATGGGTTCACCCAAGTGCCCGTTAGGGGATTTTGGCTGTTTCGGCACATACAGGTTTTTATATTGGCATCATCCATTGGGCTCGAAGAACAATATTTACTCGGGCTAGACTGAATCCTTAACATCCTTTATATAACTTTCCGCAATACAGAAACAAACTGATCTCTCCTCATTTAGATTGTAATTACAAACACTGTCAAAGAGTTTGGCAATTAAACTTGACCATCAGAATCTTTGGCTATTCTTTTTCCAAAAAGGGAATCAAATCAAATGGGTTCAAATCACCTATTGATATGTATGGTTAAAAGCTGAATAAAGAGTTTTAATATCTTCAAAATTATGGTGAATTCCTAATTCTTCACTGACATGGGAATCTTTTAGGTTAGTCGATTGGAGAAAAAGTGGTAAATAGTTTATTTGAAGTTATTCTTGATAATACCCTGACAGGATTATGTATGTAGCGTCTTGTCATGGGAAAGTAAATGTTTAATATTTGATCATTTTCATAAGCTTGGAAGAGCATACGTTTCATGCTAACTACCAAACCTGGTCTAAAGTCTCCTTAAATGTAACGATATAAGACCTCGAAATAAGACGTAACTAAAAATCCAAAGCTGAATATATACACAGTAGAAATTATAGTAGCATACATAGTTCAAAACATGATTTTGCCTTCACACCTTTGTTTTTTTGTTTTTAAAAAAAGGTCTGAATGCTAACGTATCTAAAAAATAAATACAACAATAAAAGAACAGGGAATTCTTGCACATTATCCACTAGAAAAATTATTCATCTTATAATATGTCATGTATTATGAGATAGCACAGTTTTGTCGCTTGTCTTTTATGTGGCATAGAGGGTTGACTGAGGTATGATTTTAGCGATGCAGCTAATGTAGGTTTCGAACAGCAGGATGCTTCTCAGTGTCATTTACGCAGAAGTTTGATGTTTCAGCGAATGGCAATAAAGGTGCGGTTACAACACACACCACACATGGCATATTTCAAAACATTACATTTAGAGGCCCAGGAGTAGTTAATAACTATTTTGTGCCAGTATACTGTGAATTGTGCCATAAGTTGCCATATATTCATCATATACTGATATTTTATGTGAGATTGGCAATTGTAACGGTAACGAATGCACTGAGTATGTGCACATCTGTCCAGTTCTGTCTACTCCTTTGAACATGTACGACCACAGATGTACGAGAACTATTTTTTGAAACTTTGAAAATGTACCATTTTCAAAGATCTTGCGGTTTATGGTAACTTTTCAACAAAACAATAGAAAAATGAAACGGAAATAAATACTCTTGACAAGATTAAGGATATTTAAGTCAAAGGATTCTGGATGCTTTTCCAGGCAGCATTTGAAGACTCTCCCTAACCCTCTGGCTGTCCCCTTATATCATGACATTACTTCTTTTTTTTCTGTCTCTGTTTTATTTTTTCATCATTACCCTCCTATACCTCCTCCTCTCTTCTCATTTCCCATCTCAGACGTAAGGCAGAATGCCGTAGACGAACAGGGCCATGACAGCAGCGCTGAAGAGGCCTGCTACAGGGACGGTGACAAACCAGGCCAGGAAGATGTTCCGGAAGAGATGCCAGTCCACAGCCTTCTTAGAGCGGATCCAGCCCACCGCCACCACTGAGCCCACCTGAACCCACAGCGAAGACAAAATCAGCAGTAGCACGATACACAAATATTTAATGAAAACAATAAAACATGGATTTCATCTTTCAGATGGGGAACTAGGGATACAATCTTTATGGAATGTATTTTGTTATTCCTCAAGGCTTTTTAAAAGACCCCATGAAATCACAATCATAGTTTTATGTCCTGTCTCCATCTTCTGTTGAAACAACATATATATGGTCAAAAGCACTAGGGGCAACATAGCTCAGAAATTGAGACACATCTTGTTGTTAACAGACTGAAATATATCCAGATATAACACATTACTATATTTAATATACTGAAACGATACTTAAAGGCAAAGTTTCCCCAAAACAGACAATTCTGTCATCATTTACTCACTCTCATGTCATTCCAAACCGTTAAGACTTTTGTTCATCTTTGGAACAAAAATGCAGATATTTTTAATATTCTCTTATCATGTTTGTCCCTCCAATCGCACATCAAAAAGTATACAAATACATCATAAAAGTAATCCATATGAATCAAGAGATTTAATCCAAGTCTTCTGAAGGTACATGTTTATATAATGAACAGATTAGGCTACATTTAGTTGTATTCATATATACATTTGATTTGCTCAATTCTATTTAAATTGGGTTTTATATATATAAAAGGTTTATATTTCAAAAGTTTTGTTCTCACACATCAAGCATGGTTGAGCTTTTATATGAATACATTTCTAATTAAATCTGATGATGACAGAATTTTCATTTTATAGGTGAACTATTGTTTTGATGCTCTCATTCACGCAAGTCACCTGAGAAAAAGAGATCATGGCAAAATCTCATAACAGTCTTTAGCAAACTGAATGTTAAAAAAGCCTGCTAAAATGATTACTATATCTCCACCACAAATATATGGGGAATATTTGATTATCACTAACTTATTCAAAAGCTCTCACTAGCAAATACATAGCTTTAAAGCTAACACAAAACTCCAATTGTGATTCCATGGCGTCATGTGCTATGAATGTGCATATGTCTCCTGAACGCACTGGAATAACAAAACACATGGATTTGATTAATTGTGGAAAGTCCTGGGAGACAGTGGTTAGAGTTAGAGGACACAAATTAAGCGTTCTTTTTCTTTATAAAATCTGGGTCATTCCTTACTGAATTACAATTAAGACCTAGTGTACAGTCCAATAAAGCCATTATCCTATGCTGCATCAGTCATGTTCTCCTTTTGCTTGAAAGGTAAAGTCATGTCACGTCCTGCCTACCACAGGGCAGCGGGAGGAGTAACATTTCCATACATGCTGTGTGACTCAGTGGTTCTGGTGACAGGTGTTGTGCTAGATACAAGAGCGATCTGGCTGTTCTTGTACTGTCAGTGTAACCGAAGCCTCCATCACAGGGGGGCTAAATCTGGAGCAAAAGTCAACCCAAAGTCAACAACAGAGAATAAAAGACTTCAGGCCTTTATTTCTCCCGTGACTTTCTTCTAGATTTAAACCCCTTGAACTACGCACGCAAACCTCATGTAAGATGCTTGACCTGTGGGCCATCCATGAATTCAAGACTATTTGTCAATTTGGTGGTATGATTTGTTTAGCAAATAAGCAACTCTTTTATTTTGTATATTGATTATTTTAATCAATATACACCTGCTGAAGATGAGACTCCTCCACAGCTGCCATGTGTTTGGTCCAGTTTCAAAATTATGCAATATAGGTGGCTTTACTGGACAAGACTCAACGTGAACGGCATAATTCATACTTTGGATGCTATGACACAAAAACATGACATGCTCCCAACAGAAATGCTGATAATTAGAATACCTAAAATAGGGCTGTCAATTAATAAAAACATTTTTTTTTAAGTATTAATATGCTGATATCCGGATTGTTTAATTAAATCAATATTTACTCAGAAAAGCCCTCAAATGAAAAACTGAAATGAAGAATTCAAAGAACTAACATTATTACAGCAGATGAAAACACTAAATGCAACTCTGTACATCAACATTTGGAACATTTTTAAATCTTGATTTGAAAGAAACAAAAACTTTATTAAAAATAAAACATTTTAAAAAATGTGCTAAACCCCACAATGGGTAACAGGGTTGAAACAACAGCTGTCAGTCAATAGCAGTGTTTGTTATTGTTAACTTTAAAACTAATTAATAAAAATTACAAAAGTATATAAATTACTAAAATATTATAAAACTTCAAATGAAAACTGAAAAAATACAAATAAAAGCTTCTAGCTTTTTATTATTATGTTATATTTTTTAAATTGCACAAAATGAACATGTTAAACTGACATCTATAACTCTTTCCCGCCACTGATGGAATTTTCAACCCAATGAAATATCGACCCAGGACAAAGTTGTGCAAGCACTGTTGATGTGTTGATGGACTTGATCCACTCCATCTATGTTTCGATCATAGTTCTGAGTACGATCTGGATGTAGTCTTTGACAAAAAGCTTTTTGTTCAAAATGTTTTTAAATGAAACTTACCCACATCCAAGTGTTGATAAAAAATAATGCATGCAGCTAGAATAAAATGTCTTTTTAGTCTGATAGTTTGTTGGTTTAAAAATAGAGCCTCTGTTCTTTCTTTGATATATTACATGTTCAGATATACATACAACAGAATATTGGGGGCCATGAAATTTTTGTGAAAATGATAAAAAATGCAGGAGGAGGCAGGCAGGCAACATTTTTCCAAAAACGCTGGCGGGAAAGAGTTAACATGTCAAATCGACAGCCCTAATCCAAACTGTTAACATATTAAATTGACAGCCCTAATCCAAATTAGCCTCAATCCAGGTTTTAAAGCACCAGAAAGATGTTTATAAATCTGAAAAGAGGTCATATAGTAAAATGAAGCCAAACATGCTTTAAGCCTTTGAATGCCCTTAAATCCCAAAACATCCCAAAACCCCTACAAAAAGCACATGCAAGAGAACACACAGAGGTCAGCTCATTTCCACTCCAGGGTATTTGTAGCAACAATAAGTAAATAGGTATTGATTTTCGACTATAGGTGAGATTGCTGGACTCATTTCTGTCAAGTATTAGCTGAATGTGAACAGTTCAGGCTGTTGACCTATGGTAATGAGAAATGAACTGCTTTTAAATGACATCACTGCAAGTGAGATGGAGTGGTTAACACATGGTGTTGTTAACACGTTTAGCTTCTCAACTACAATGTATGCACCTTTAAAATACACACAGACTTTGATTAAAAACTTTTCTTTAAAACAACTAAGTAGATGAAAAAAGAATGAATCAAAAAAGTGAATCAAAGCTGCAATCATGGATTGACATGTTTGCAGAGGTGAGCACTGATTGGCTGTTTGATGATTATGCTAGTGAAGCTATGGGGTGGAGTTTAGCACTACCAAAGCTTCACTACTATACCAATACCTTGCAGTGGGTGGAGCTTATAGGACAGCCAACATTTGAGGCAACAAGCACTGTTAGAGCGCTCATTACTTCAATGCAAAATCCACTGTGAACAGACGACATATGACAAGACAAAGACAAACAACAGACAAAACGTAAGAGACAGGCATAGCATGGAGAAAGACATCAGTGACCCTGAGTGGACAAATACACAGCAACGTGCCATGAAAGAGATGAGGAGGGGACAAAGAGATGACGTGGTGAAGCATCACTTGAACAAAAGTCTGTGAAGAGAAGAAGTTATTTCATTCTGTATGCACCAAGGCCACGTCTGAGAGAAGAGGGAGTACTCGTCTTCATTTCTAAAGGGTCTGAGAGAACAATTTTAGCCTTGATGAGAGGGTTCTTTGTCCAGGATTGACATCAGCGTTCAGTAAAGTTGATTTATCAGAAACAGTGACCAAGCCAATGACATCAGTAACTGGATGACTCAGAGAATCTAGAATGTCCGCCAGAGTAATCGTGATTAAAAATATATGCATCAAATGTCATTAAAAAGAGGTGCTTAACCTTCAGAAAATGTTGCTCATTCACTTCAGATGGTCAAACAACATATTACATGAGATGCTTTATTTTATATTTGTTATACAGAATTTGTTCAACCTGTTACTAAAACTTAATTTTGTCTAAATTATGTCTAACACTGCAGTCACAAACTTGATTTGTTATTTCATTATTTTCTAACAATACAAAATAATTGTAATAATATAAACTAATAATTATTTAACAACACAATATTTAGTCATTTAGAAAAGGCCTTAATGTTGGTAGTTATTGACAGTATTATTATACTATTATAGCATTTATTATTATTTCAAATTGGCAAAATAATTGTCAGACATTTGATGAATTTTGAAACTCCTACTGCTCATATCATGTTTATTTCATGTTATCTAATAGTTATTTTTCTAAGTACATGTGATTTGCGTGTTTATTGTAGCAAGAGAGCACCCTATTTCTGGACAGGGTATCAAGTGTGTCAGGTGTTGCTGTGCATCATTATTTGTGATTCACAACAGCATCATATGCTGAAAGCTGATTTCGGCAGCTCTTGTTCCCTGTAAAAACAAGACAGCTCCCCCCTCTCTCCGGTGGCGTGCATACAATAACCTGAGGGGGCCAGCTGGGGTCTGACCCGATCTTTACCTTGCAGTGTGTCGTACTGATTGGAAGTCCGATATTGGACGCCAAAACAACAGTGAGCGCAGAGGCCAGCTCAATTGTGAATCCACTGCGGGGGAGGGCAACAGAACACAACTTTATACAGTTACACCTGCAGTTAAACCAGTAATGACAATGCATGCCACTGAGAGAGGCGGGTACACATGAACAGCATGCAGGTCAGGAGGAGCAGAAACATTAACAGGCATGCAAGAAGTCCACGAGAATATTAAGGTGGTGAAGTATCAAGAAAACAGGGCTGACAGGTTTTCTGTGCATTTTTGCCTATGAAATATGTGTGTGAGGGAGCATCACAGAGTAAACGTGTGTGTATGCATGCAGGTGGAAACAGCGGCAGCATAGTGGTGATACGGTTGTGCTGATAAACTCTCCTGTGACCTCTTAAAACACACACAGACAGAAGGAACATGTGGGTAAGATATGCACTGTGCACAAACAAGCAGACAAACCACCCACAAAATCATGCAAACCCATCTAAACAGCAAGCTTTGAAATAAATCTCCTTACATAACGCGCAAGTTAAAGTGCTCCTATTATGCTCTTTCGGATTTTACCTGTCATGAAGTGCATGTTTGTGAATGTGAAAGGTCTACAAAGTTTAAAAAAAAATTGAAGTGCAAATAAATGGAGTTATTGTCTCCCAAAAGAAAATGGATTCTGAACTGCCTGAAGGAAGTCGTCTGTATTTCCAGTCTTAAATCCTGCATGAATCTATTTAGGTTTATAACAAATTTGCATTATGCCATCCAATGGTCTTCACTGGCTACCCATGAACAACATCTACTTTGACCTGGCCTCAAACACCGTACTTCAGCTTGTGGAAAGTTGCGGTGAATTTTGATTCATGGTGGTTTTCAGTTTCACTACCTGTATTGTTATTGGTGGTATTCGTGTCTAACTAGGGCTGGGTGATGGCTGAGTGTTAACTTTAGCTTATCAGTTATTTTGAAGCCCTTAATATAAAGCATGTATATGGCAAATTGTATTATGCACTTTAAGCAGCTCACTTACTCTGCTATTTTTCAAATGCGCTCATATCAAACAACTGTAAATCGATATAAACGGTATTACCTCATTCCATATCGTTTCTAAAAAATATATTGTTATAAATCGCACAAACTCGATATACAGCCCAGTCTGACATGCGCTGTAATCTGGCCATCTGACCAATCAGAACAGAGTAGGCCCACGAAAAGAAGAGATTTAGAGAGAGTGAACATTTAAAATAGCATAATAGAGACATTTAAAAAAAACAACTCCTTCCTGTCAACAAACATCAAAGCCAAGGAGCAACCTGACAGATGCTGAGGTCATGTCGATTGTTATTTTTGTGAGCTATGCGAGGGAACAGGGCTGGGAACATGGCCACCTGATCCACACTCACTTAGTATAGACTGGATTGTCATGCAGGATTATAGAGTGACCCTTCAGTGTGAAACAACGACCCTCACCAACAAGTATTTTGAGAAACTGCTAACTTGTGAGTAAATCAATATAATTTACAAATAATATGATTTTAATTATAAAAATAACAAAATCCCCATTAACTTATGAAATTTATTTTTTGTTTAAGTTTCATTGAAGTGTCTTGGCTTTGTTTGCTTTGTTTGCTTTGTTGTTTCAAACTAATTAAAGTTTTTATTTAAATTAACAATGCTGCATTAATGCTACATAATTAGCAATGAAGTTGTTGTAAAATGTAAATCAATAGGATTTTTTCCCCACAAATATTCTAGCCATTTGAAAGGCAGATACTATTATAGTTTCTATTTGTGTGTGTGTGTGTGTGTGTGTGTGTGTGTGTGTGTGTGTGTGTGTGTGTGTGTGTGTGTGTGTGTGTGTAATTTTAATTTTAAATTTTTACATTTTAGTTATTGTTTTAGCTTACTTGATTTTTAATTTGTCCATATATTTTTATTTCAGTATTTTCTGGTGCATCAGATTAATGAAAATGATAAATATTTCCTTGGCAACTAGCTAAAACAAAATAAGTTTAAAGGGATAGTTCACCCAAAAAAGAAAATTCTGTCAAGACTCACCCTCATGCCGTTCCAAACCCGTAAGACTAAAAGTTATTTATTAATTAATTACATCATTTTTGGGTGAAATAACCCTTTAAGTTCACAAAGTTTATCTTATTTCAAGTAATAAAAATATATATTTTTTTATTGCTTCAGTTTTAGTTAACTATAATAACCTTGATCTAAGGAAAAATATAAGTAATGATGGATGATATATTGGTGGTAAAAAAAGTAATGTTCACGGTTATAACCAATAATGCACAATAATTTCAAAATGTTATATTTTAAACATATCATACACTATTTTGGAGCTTAGACGTTATTGTAGTAATGTCAACAACAAAACAATTTACTGAATTAAAATAACTAGTTTCAAAGGATCATTTAAAATAATCATCTTTGGTTTCAGTTTTTGGCAAAATTTTATTTCAGTGTATCAGCGTTAATCACAATTTCTTAACAAGCACTCTTACAAAAATTATCTGCAGCCTATTTTCTCAGAACAATGATGAGACTTCTTTTTATAGGGTAAAATCTTTTGTTCTTATTATGAACTCAACCTCAGTTGTTTTTGACAGTTTGTCTTGTTACTAAGAGAACGCAAGGTCGCCAAGGCCATGTGCACAAGTGTCTTGCTAAATTTAGTTCTGAGTGGAGGGCTCAAACCAGTGACCGGTCTCTTTAAACTGCCTTTATTGTAAAGTGTGTTAAAAATTTAAATTACGGTCATTCTGCTGTGATATTTAACCGGATTTGTGGTGGCAACACAAAGAGGGATTGAGGGCAAGTACCCAAACGAGAGAGGAGAAAAGCCGATGTACAGAACTAATCTAGCAAGATTTCAATATCAGATAAACTTTTCTGACCCTGCTGCCAAAGCACATGCTCCGTTTCTGTAGTCTACTATTACACCTTTAGCACTGCTTTAGGACCAAGAGGAAGGTTTCAGTAATGTCAGTTATTTTTACAACAAAACTGGTCTTCCACTTCTGCTATTTTCCCCTTGCAACAGGAAAAGATACGCAGCTTTTGTATTGTCAGAAATAAATAAATAAAACATGGGTTTTTGAAATGGGCTTACTAGGAGGCCACTCATATTAAGCCTGCTGTATAATGTGCAATTTATCTGTCCTTTATAATTACTGCTTGTTAGATTACATGATATGAACCCAGTAAGATCCTGGGTGAAATTAAAAAATGGCAAAAATGATGGCCAAAATTGTACCGTGTGCACTCGGCTTACAAAGACTTTTCACACAGCTGGATTAATCACCACATCTGCATGCAACAGCAGCACATGCATCAATCATCATGCACAGACATCATGCTCTCTGCCAAAATGCTGATCTCACCTGGAGGGGGTGATGGGAGTGAGGTCTTTGCCCATTGTTTGAATGACTCGTCGACCCCAAACCCACAATCCAGCACAGATTCCCAAGCCGCCATAGAACAGCAGCCAGATCGGTGTGGCCGCTTCCTGCATCACCCCACCCTGGTCGTATATCAGCCACAGGGCCACCAAAGGACCAATTGCATTACTGCAGAAAAGACAAAACAAACATGTTCACAAGGGGAAATGACTAGACTGAGGAAACTGTATGGAGATCAAGCCATGTGGTCTTTAAATCAACATATAACTTTAACTCTGTTTTAAGATTAATCATGTCTGAATTTGAAATATCTGTTTAAAAGTTGGAGTTTGTAAGAGTTTTAAATGTTTTTAAAATAAATATCTTATGCTTACCAAGGCTGCATATATTTGATAAAAAAATACAGCAAAAAAAAAAGAGAAATATTGTGAATTATTATTATAAACAGTTTTTTCTTAATCAAAAATACAGTAAATGTTTAGAAGTGTAAAATGTTAAAAAAAACATTTATTTTGAAATACAAAACGTTTGTAATATTATTATTGTCTTTGCTTAGCCTAGAAATCTAGACGCACCCTAGCGGCAGCAAATGTAATTTGCAGCCAAGGTCGCCAAGCAACTCTCCGTTGGCTTGCGAGCTTGAAAAAGCAAACTCTAGTCAGGCCAATCACATCTTATATAGAGTCGGTGGGTGGGCTTAACATGCGCCGGTTCCACGTGAATTTCCTGCTACTTGAAAACAAAGAAGATGGCTGCCGCTGCTGGGGAACAGCTGTCTTTCAAATCGGCTTTGGCCACGACTCTTAACTTGGAGTTAAGCTTTTAATTGAGAAAAGAACAAAGAATGGCACTGAAGTCATCCTTAAAAAAGGAAGACATGTTCGGAGTTTTGCAACTGGATACGGCAAAAGTTTAATCTATCAATACGTCACCTTCTTCGTTGCTCTGGTTGGTTGTAACACTATCTTATTGTGTGCAGAGGGAATTTGAAAGAAAACCATTTATCCCGCCCCTCGGATTGAGCCCAGACCCAACATTTTGATGTGAGTCTGGCTTGTCAGGCTAATTTTTGCTGTCACTTGATTTATTTAATCTTTAGTCTATTATTTCAATGTCTTCCGCAGCATCTTATATATTTTGTGCTAGCAGAAGTGGTAATTTTTTTATAAATGAATCCCCCTCCCTCCTTTGTGAATGCACAAAGAAATATAATTACTAAAAAATATGAATAAACAATTATTTAATATATTATAATGTAATATAATATTTATACATATACTGCCCACAATAACAATATTGTGTATTTTAATTATCATGATATCTCTCAGTACAGTATACCAGCACGTCACATATACACATATATATATAAATAAAAGATGTTAAGAGTTTAAGGCATTGAACAGCTGAAGTTAGCCTAAACACATGGCCACGTCTCACGTCTTAAAAGTCTGGGTATGTGCCAAATCATCTGTGGAGCCGTGAACCAGATCTGTGGCACTCAACTGAGAGCTTGTTCTCAGGACACACTAATGCTGTGGAATGTGAAAAAACTATGTAGGTCTTATTCAGAACCGCTAATAACAAAGCACACTAAAAAGCAAAAACACTAAAAAGAAGCATTTTAAAAACATCTCCCTACATAACGTAGTTATTGGAACTAGCCACTAGAGTGGTCCTCTGAGAACTAAATGTTCCCCTAGGGCAGGGGTGTCCAATCCTGCTCCTGCAGAGTAGAGCTCCAACCCCAACTAAACACACCTGAAGCAGCTAATCAAGGTTTTAATAGGCATTTAGAAACTAGAAACTTCCAGGTAGGTGTGTTGAGGCAAGTTAGAGCTAAACTCTGCAGGACAGTATTTGGATCGAGTTTGGACACCCCTGCCCTAGGGCCATTTACCTGGTTGCATTCGCACCGACAGTAGGAACTTTAAAGTGATGTATGCCGTGCTTGTTGTTGTGACTTATTTTGACGGCGCGGCAGACATTTATTTTGACAGCGCTGAGAACACCAGAGCCTGAGCACACAGCACTCCCATTCTCTGCCTTCATTAGTTTATGATCTTTTTAATGGTCCTGTTTAATATGTTATCAGATAGACCTATTGTACAAAGAAAGTAGACTGCATATGAAAAAGTATTAGCATTTACCGTGTGGTTGATGCCCAATGTCGCTAGCTGAGCATGCAATACATAATCATGTTTCGCTTGGTCCCCTCAAAGTTTAGCTTAGCATAAAGGTTGAGAGGTCCATCTATCACTGTTCTCCATGTTCGTAGAGTTAGTTTGTGGAGTAAATATATAGGCTATAATCTGTGTGTGTGTACACAGCTTTTTTAATAATGTGCATTCGGCCAATCAGCGTACACTCAAGTGCTATTGTGCTGGGTTACACCCTACTCTGAAGTAGGAGCTAATTTAGTTTCCCCAAAGGCGCTCCAAGAACTAAACGGTGAACTTTCTAGGAACTATGAAATGGTTCCTCCGGTGCGAAAGCCTCTAATCTTGGTTTTAAAAAAACTAAAAAATACATCAAGTGGCATACCTGACATCATTCCCCCCGTGCGCAAATGATCCGAAACAGGCGGTGAGGATTTGCAGGAAGTGGAAGAGCAGGTAGACTTGAGGAGTGTCTTTCTCCTCCTTCTCCTCATCAATGCAGTCCTCCAGCACACCTTCAGCAGGAGCAAGGGGCTCCCTTTATCTGCTGCCAATTTCACATCCACATCACCTTCCTCAGCTTCAATCTCAGCCTCCGCAACCGCGTTACAGTAGCTGGAGTAGCTGTCATAGCGCAAACGCTTCTTCGAATAGAAGACGCTGTCGCCCACTAGCTTCTCGCTGTCCTCTGGAGGAGGGGCGCTGGACTCCGACCGTATCAAGGGCTGCATCGGCATGCCGCAGATGGCTGCTGTGTAGCATGTGTAGCTGTTGTTGCGGCGAAGGTGTCGGTAGTTGTTGTCAGGACGCGAGCCGCTGCGCTCGTCCTCCAGGCGGCCAAGGTGGATCTTGTGTAGGAGGTCCTTATAAAGACCAGAGTCCTTGTGAACCGTGTGATAGACCTGGCCATCACTACGCATATGTCCGTCAAAGCTGAATCCTCCATTGGACACGGGTGACTTGAGGCAGCCGTTGGTCATGGAGTTGGTACGACCTGACATAAAAATAAAAATAAATAAATATATCAGGTCAGCGCAGGACATTTTCTTCAGGTGGAACCCAATAAAAACAAGATAACCTCATCCTTTCAAGTACCATAGACTCTGCCGTTGGGCAGGACGGTGCCTCCATTAGCCAGGCTGTTCAGCTCCCCTGTGGACTCCTCTGTCAAGGGCAGCACAGCATCGCTGCTGTTTTTTGCACCGGGGAGTTCTTTAAACACGGGGGCTTCCTCTTCCTCCTCCGGAATTTTATCCAGACTCTCATCAGAGATGCGGGAAAGAGCATGCTCTTTCTTCAGGCGACCTGTTTGGCGAAAAAAATGTAGGAAATCATTTATAAGAAAGGTATCAAAATTCCATATCAAAAATAGGGATGCACAATACATTGGTATCATATTGGTTAACACCCAATATTAGAGTTTTTTTATGATTGTATCCATATTGGATATTCAATTTTGCATGTTCATATCCCTTATTTTTTACATTTACATTACTTTTGGATTCATCTAACACTCACTGGGATTTCCAGGATATAAGTTTTTCATCATCTGAAACATGCAGCAACTTATATTTCAAAACAACTTATTTAATGCACATCAAGCACGCAAAAGACACATTTAGATTTCCGGAGCCAAGTTTATTTGTATAGCCCAAATGTTGGTAGTTGCAGTTTTGCTTTAAATAAATTTGTTTAGGCTTGTCATTTATAATAAATGTTGATTAGAATAAATGTCTCTTAATTTAACTTCATATTTTGCATTCCTTTTCTGTTCGGAATACCATTAAATGTATTGAATTTTTGTTGTGGAGTGAGGGGAACTAAAATACATGTATGTAGTGTTAATATTTGCAAACATTTAGTTTTATGTACCAGTATTTTACATTATTTCTAAATGTGATAATAAAATGTGGATTATACACCGATGTTACTTATCTGTGGTGTTTCTTTTCACTCAATGATGCTATTTTAAATTATAGTCAGACGTGACTTATTTTGCAGAAAATACGGTAATCTTTCAACTCAATAAAAACTTTTTCAAATTATATATTATATTATTCAATATTTCAAATTATTTATATTTTTTTCATACTGAGCATTATAATGTAGCATTTTAAGATTTTTTTCAGTTTTACTGATTTATTTCAAATGTGCACTACCATTCAAAAGTTTGGGGTAAAAATAATAAAAATTATTACAAAAATATGATTACAATTTTAAATAACTGTTTTCTATTTTAATATAGACATTAAACTAATTAATATGATATTAATATGAAATCTATGTTCCTGTGATATCAAAGGTGAATTTACAGCAGCCATTAAAACAAGAAACATTTGTTATAATTATCATTTTGCTGAGTGATTATGATTTAGCATTTCAGGATTCTTTGATCTTAAAAAGGTGACAATACTAGAGACACTTAGAATGGTACAAAATATTTCTAAATGAAATAAATTCTGTTAATTGAATGTATACTTTTTCCACAAAAAAAAAATGTTGCACTGACCACAAATCTTTTAATGGTAGTGTATTTAGATAAAGTAGTATAGAATCAGTGCCTCCCTAATCAACATAAATGTTTTTTGCTGGTGGAGTAGGCAAGCTTTGTGAAACTGGTGAAAAGCTGAAAATTAAAAGCAGCATTTAAAAGCAGATTACAGTGAGAACAACAATCAAGCAAACATAATCACTAATAAACATGGATAATCCATGCGTGAAAAACTGTGATATCGGCATGATTACAACTGGGCCTTTTAAATCGAGCAGTGATAATGAACAAGCACTTTAAATTAGTGCCCCTCATATTTAATGCTAATTCGACCTTTACTCATAGAATAGATCCTTCTCAAAAGCTTAAGAGCCAATAAATAAATAAATCTGATTTTGAGAACATCTCACATGGGAAACCACATTATGAAACAGACCCTTGATCTGAAAGCAAACTCAATAAAGCATGCAACAATTTAACAAAGCGATGATCCTTGAGTGAAAGCAGTGCTTTAACATTTAATTTCATTAGTGATTCATTTCATTATGGCACTTCTCTCAATCAAAACATGTGGGCAGCCAATCTTGCATTGAGAAAGGTACAGCGACTGAACAAGGTCCGTGTGACTCATCTGAAAAAATGGTGATGTTCTCAAATAAACAGCTTCAGTTTATTTGCTTTTCATTTTTCTCAGCATCAGTCGAACGCAACATGGGCCCACAAGCCAGAGCCAGCAAAAGATAGGCTTTACATTACAGAGCACCCCAGCAGAGCAGCAGATGTTAGGCAATTCCTTCCCCTCCTGATCTGGTGAAGATGCCTCATGCTGAGTCACATCTTTGACTTTTTCCAAAGCTAGATTAGAAATAACATCTAACTTAATGGCCAGATGTCAATTGCACAAACATGTGGATCACACAATTTCTGCAAATCTAGTTAGCAATCACAATTTTCCTGAGACAATTGATTCCTAATCAGAAATAGAAATGAACATTTAGGACAAATGGTAGAGATCTAACACAGACACTTAAAGCCACTAGTCTGCAAGAGGGAGAGGAAAAAGGAAAAGGACATTACGTACTTGCTATTTTCCTTCTCATCCAGGGGCAAACAAAAAACCAGACCAGACCGGCACATACTACAGCACCAGCCAAGGTAATGAGGGCAATAGCCCAGACGGGGAGCATCTCCAAGCCCAGTACTGCACAATAAAGAAAGAACATGACACGGTCACACACATAATTAAACTTTGCTGTGAGAATCTTTTTTAAAAATCAAGTGAATATATTTAGAAAGAAAAGGCTTTTTTAACATGGAAAGCTCTCTTAAAACAATGTGGCCTATTTAATGACACTTATTCTGTGACAACTAGCAAACTCAAGGTAGATCAAGGACATCCTTTGGGTGAATGTGTTATTATTATTTCAAGATCGACTTACAGGGAGCTCCAGTGTACATGATGGAGAAGGTGTTGATTCCGATGGTCGAAGCGTAGAAGAGGGGCAAAGCACGGAGACCATTGGGAACAGGGTCATCCTGTAAAGGGCAGATCGCATAAGAACTCGGAATAAAACCACAGATGTCACGAATACATACAAAAAATTTCCAATTTTACATTTATCACTCTTCTTTTGTTTAAACATTAAAAATCACTGTAATATTTTGTTGCTTAAAATAACCACTCCCTTGTTTGTTATAATTTAAGCGTAGCACATTTAAATCAGTGTTATTTGAGTATAATTTATCTGATATTATAGAATTAATTCATATTTACTTTTTAGATATTTAGTTTTCTTTATTAGTTTTTGTTCTATTTAGCTTCAATTTATTTTTATTTCTAGCTTTAGTCATTTTAGTGCTTTAGCTTAAACTTATTTTAGCCATGTCAACATTTCTAATTTACTAATTTTTTATCTAATATTTATATTTGATTCTAGCTTTATTTTAAATAGTTATTCAAATTAGTTTTATTTAAAAATAACAACATTGATTTAAATACTCCATTAAAGGTATAATTAACCCACAGTTCGAGTTATAGCTGCACGATGCTGGATAAATTAAGTATTACTATTTTTTATTTAAAATAGGAGATCACGATTCTCCCACAACTCTAAATAGACAACTAAACAAATTAAAGTGTGATTAAAGCACACATTAAAAAATATATATTTTTGAATGAATGATTCAGTGACTTCCTCCTAAAGACTTCATTTGATGATGATTTGATCACTTGACGTGACTTTGATTGCTACCTTCATAGTAGACATCAGTGTTTAGATCCAAACTATAAACTTTTATCCCAGCACTCTGTGATAATTTGAATTATTGTAAAATATAATGATACTGTGTGGTTGTTTCATACCAATACGATATCTCCTATCTCTGGCTCAGCTGTGAACGCACTTGTTCAAGGTTTGATAAACATAGCCGAATTGTTGTCATTTAGGAATAAGACTGTATGTATATTTGAATCACGATCACAATCTTTTAATGATTAATCATGTAGCTCCATTTAAAAAAAAAAAAAAAATATATATATATATATATATATATATATATATATATATATATATATATATATATATATATATACACACACACACACACACACATATATAGTTCCTCACACAAAGCAGTCACATGGCTTCAGAAAACTTTGAATATAGCACGCAAGTAACATGGACAACTTTTATGATTTGTTTTTTATAATCATATTAGCTTTGGAGCACATTTTACATGCATTATACAGAAAATAGCTGCTTAGCCATTCTGCTAAGCATCTCCTGCTATTACTAGAAAGTCATACAGATTTGGAACAGGCTAGTAAGTAAAGTATGATTTTCATTTTTAGGTGAACTGTTCCTTTAAACCACTGTGCTTATGTGGCCACAGGTAAGAATGCATTTCCCAGCTCCTAACTCTTTAAGGTTTAAATATTTACGTGTTTAAAGAAGCAGAGCCTACACCAGGCACACATTTAAAAGATGAACTGCTGTCGACTGTAAAGCAGTTCCTGTGCCATCACAGATGAGCTATTGTCAAAGCAATCTAAACAGCCACAGGCACAGTTACTTGGAAATAGCTGAATGCATGTTTAACAGTAAATATAAAGAGAACATGTGAGGTCTTAAAAGGACTGGTGATGAACCACTATATAGCACTGACTGAATGACTGTGAGAAGGCCTCTACTGCATTTTAATGTTTACAATGCATGTGCAAAAAACACTTAAAGCCTGTCTGAGCACTTTGATCCAGGGTTTTTTCTTTTTGATGTCAACATTTATCAAAGTGTAATAGTCGACCCATGACTTACCTTGTTAAGAATTAAATATCTGATGATGAAGAAGAGTAGCCCAGACATCAGGCCAGATAGCAGAGGGGAAATGAACCATGAGGCAACTGCATCAAATAAACAGCAATTACTAAATCAATAGCATGCCAATATAATTACGCATTACACAGATAGAGGCACAAAGGCCAACAGGCGACATTACATTAACTCCACATCTCTGTTACAAGAATATTGACAGAAAAATGTGATAATTTACTATAGAGAAACAATACATACACATACATTACTGTTCAAACATTTGGGGTTGGTAAGGTTTTTTAGTCAGAATTGAGAGATATAAAGTCAGAAGTGTGATATAAAGTCAGAATTGAGAGATATAAAGTCAGAATTGAGAGATATAAAGTCAAAATTGAGAGATATAAAGTCAGAATTGTGAGATATAAAGTCAGAATTGAGAGATATAAAGTCAGAATTGAGAGATATAAAGTCAGAATTGAGAGATATAAAGTCAGAATTGTGAGATATAAAGTCAGAATTAAGATATAAAGTCAGAATTAAGATATAAAGTCAGAATTGAGATATAAAGTCAGAATTGAGAGATATAAAGTCTGAATTGAGAGATATAAAGTCAGAATTGAGAGATATAAAGTCAGAATTGTGAGATATAAAGTCAGAATTGAGAGATATAAAGTCAGAATTGAGAGATATAAAGTCAGAATTGAGAGATATAAAGTCAGAATTGAAAGATATAAAGTCAGAATTGAGATATAAAGCCAGAATTGAGAGATATAAAGTCAGAATTGCGAGATATAAAGTCTGAATTGTGTGATATAAAGTCAGAATTGAGAGATATAAAGTCAGAATTGAGAGATATAGTCAGAATTGAGAGATATAGTCAGAATTGTGTGATATAAAGTCAGAATTGTGAGATATAAAGTCAGAATTGCGAGATATAAAGTCTGAATTGAGAGATATAAAGTCAGAATTGAGAGATATAAAGTCTGAATTGAGAGATATAAAGTCAGAATTGAGAGATATAAAGTCAGAATTATGAGATATAAAGTCAGAATTGTGTGATATAAAGTCAGAATTGAGAGATATAAAGTCAGAATTGAGATATAAATTTAGAATTGAGAGATATAGTCAGAATTGTGTGATATAAAGTCAGAATTGTGAGATATAAAGTCAGAATTACGAGATATATAGTCAGAATTGTGTGATATAAAGTCAGAATTGAGAGATATAAAGTCAGAATTGAGAGATATAAAGTCAGAATTGAGAGATATAAAGTCAGAATTGAGAGATATAAAGTCAGAATTGAGAGATATAAAGTCAGAATTGAGAGATATAAAGTCAGAAATGAGAAATATATAGTCAGAATTGTGTGATATAAAGTCAGAATTACGAGATATAAAGTCTGAATTGAGAGATATAAAGTCAGAATTGAGAGATATAAAGTCTGAATTGAGAGATATAAAGTCAGAATTGAGAGATATAAAGTCAGAATTATGAGATATAAAGTCAGAATTGTGTGATATAAAGTCAGAATTGAGAGATATAAAGTCAGAATTGAGATATAAATTTAGAATTGAGAGATATAGTCAGAATTGTGTGATATAAAGTCAGAATTGTGAGATATAAAGTCAGAATTATGCGAGATATATAGTCAGAATTGTGTGATATAAAGTCAGAATTGAGAGATATAAAGTCAGAATTGAGAGATATAAAGTCAGAATTGAGAGATATAAAGTCAGAATTGAGAGATATAAAGTCAGAATTGAGAGATATAAAGTCAGAATTGAGAGATATAAAGTCAGAAATGAGAAATATAAAGTCAGAATTGTGTGATAAAAAGTCAGAATTGTGTGATATAAAGTCAGAATTGTGTGATATAAAGTCAGAATTGTGTGATATAAAGTCAGAATTGTGTGATATGAAGTCAGAATTGTGTGATTTGAAGTCAGAATTGAGAGATATAAAGTCAGAATTGAGAGATATAAAGTCAGAATTGAGAGATATAAAGTCAGAATTGTGAGATATAAAGTCAGAATTGAGAGATATAAAGTCAGAAATGAGAAATATAAAGTCAGAATTGTGTGATAAAAAGTCAGAATTGTGTGATATAAAGTCAGAATTGTGTGATATAAAGTCAGAATTGTGTGATATAAAGTCAGAATTATGAGATATAAAGTCAGAATTGTGTGATATAAAGTCAGAATTGAGAGATATAAAGTCAGAATTGAGATATAAATTTAGAATTGAGAGATATAGTCAGAATTGTGTGATATAAAGTCAGAATTGTGAGATATAAAGTCAGAATTATGAGATATATAGTCAGAATTGTGTGATATAAAGTCAGAATTGAGAGATATAAAGTCAGAATTGAGAGATATAAAGTCAGAATTGAGAGATATAAAGTCAGAATTGAGAGATATAAAGTCAGAATTGAGAGATATAAAGTCAGAATTGAGAGATATAAAGTCAGAAATGAGAAATATACAGTCAGAATTGTGTGATAAAAAGTCAGAATTGTGTGATATAAAGTCAGAATTGTGTGATATAAAGTCAGAATTGTGTGATATAAAGTCAGAATTGTGTGATATGAAGTCAGAATTGTGTGATTTGAAGTCAGAATTGAGAGATATGAAGTCAGAATTGTGTGATATAAAGTCAGAATTGAGATATAAAGTCAGAATTGAGATATAAAGTCAAAATTGTGTGATATGAAGTCAGAATTGAGAGATATAGTCAGAATTGAGATATAAAGTCAGAATTGTGAGATATAAAGTCAGAATTGAGAGATATAAAGTCAGAATTGAGATATAAAGTCAGAATTGTGTGATATAAAGTCAGAATTGAGATATAAAGTCAGAATTGTGTGATATAAAGTCAGAATTGAGATATAAAGTCAGAATTGTGTGATATAAAGTCAGAATTGAGATATAAAGTCAGAATTGTGTGATATAAAGTCAGAATTGAGATATAAAGTCAGAATTGAGATATAAAGTCTGAATTGAGAGATATAAAGTCTGAATTGAGAGATATAAAGTCAGAATTGAGATATAAAGTCAGAATTGAGAGATATAGTCAGAATTGAGAGATATAAAGTCAGAATTGAGATATAAAGTCAGAATTGTGAGATATAAAGTCAGAATTGAGATATAAAGTCTGAATTGAGAGATATAAAGTCTGAATTGAGAGATATAAAGTCTGAATTGAGAGATATAAAGTCTGAATTGTGTGATATAAAGTCAGAATTGAGAGATATAAAGTCAGAATTGAGAGATATAGTCAGAATTGAGAGATATAAAGTCAGAATTGAGATATAAAGTCAGAATTGTGAGATATAAAGTCAGAATTGAGAGATATAAAGTCAGAATTGAGAGATATAAAGTCAGAATTGAGAGATATAAATTCAGAATTGTGTGATATAAAGTCTGAATTGTGTGATATAAAGTCAGAATTGTGTGATATAAAGTCTGAATTGAGAGATATAAAGTCAGAATTGAGAGATATAAATTCAGAATTGTGTGATATAAAGTCTGAATTGAGAGATATAAAGTCAGAATTGAGAGATATAAATTCAGAATTGAGAGATATAAAGTCTGAATTGAGAGATATAAATTCAGAATTGTGTGATATAAAGTCAGAATTGTGTGATATAAAGTCAGAATTGTGTGATATAAAGTCAGAATTGTGTGATATAAAGTCAGAATTGTGAGATATAAAGTCAGAATTGTGTGATATAAAGTCAGAATTGAGAGATATAAAGTCAGAATTGAGATATAAATTTAGAATTGAGAGATATAGTCAGAATTGTGTGATATAAAGTCAGAATTGTGAGATATAAAGTCAGAATTACGAGATATATAGTCAGAATTGTGTGATATAAAGTCAGAATTGAGAGATATAAAGTCAGAATTGAGAGATATAAAGTCAGAATTGAGAGATATAAAGTCAGAATTGAGAGATATAAAGTCAGAATTGAGAGATATAAAGTCAGAATTGAGAGATATAAAGTCAGAAATGAGAAATATACAGTCAGAATTGTGTGATAAAAGTCAGAATTGTGTGATATAAAGTCAGAATTGTGTGATATAAAGTCAGAATTGTGTGATATAAAGTCAGAATTGTGTGATATGAAGTCAGAATTGTGATATGAAGTCAGAATTGAGAGATATGAAGTCAGAATTGTGTGATATAAAGTCAGAATTGAGATATAAAGTCAGAATTGAGATATAAAGTCAAAATTGTGTGATATGAAGTCAGAATTGAGAGATATAGTCAGAATTGAGATATAAAGTCAGAATTGAGATATAAAGTCAGAATTGTGTGATATAAAGTCAGAATTGAGATATAAAGTCAGAATTGTGTGATATAAAGTCAGAATTGAGATATAAAGTCAGAATTGTGTGATATAAAGTCAGAATTGAGATATAAAGTCAGAATTGTGTGATATAAAGTCAGAATTGAGATATATAAAGTCTGAATTGAGAGATATAAAGTCAGAATTGAGATATAAAGTCAGAATTGAGATATAAAGTCTGAATTGAGAGATATAAAGTCTGAATTGAGAGATATAAAGTCAGAATTGAGATATAAAGTCAGAATTGAGAGATATAGTCAGAATTGAGAGATATAAAGTCAGAATTGAGATATAAAGTCAGAATTGTGTGATATAAAGTCAGAATTGAGATATAAAGTCAGAATTGAGATATAAAGTCTGAATTGAGAGATATAAAGTCTGAATTGAGAGATATAAAGTCAGAATTGAGAGATAACAAGTCAGAATTGAGAGATATAAAGTCAGAATTGAGATATAAAGTCAGAATTGAGAGATATAAAGTCAGAATTGAGATATAAAGTCAGAATTGTGAGATATAAAGTCAGAATTGAGAGATATAAAGTCTGAATTGAGAGATATAAAGTCAGAATTGAGAGATATAAATTCAGAATTGTGTGATATAAAGTCTGAATTGTGTGATATAAAGTCAGAATTGTGTGATATAAAGTCTGAATTGAGAGATATAAAGTCAGAATTGAGAGATATAAATTCAGAATTGTGTGATATAAAGTCTGAATTGAGAGATATAAAGTCAGAATTGAGAGATATAAATTCAGAATTGAGAGATATAAAGTCTGAATTGAGATATAAAGTCAAAATTGAGAGATATAAAGTCAGAATTGATAGATATAAAGTCAGAATTGCGAGATATAAAATCCGAAGTCTGTAATATAAAGTCAGAATTGATAGATATAAAGTCAGAATTGCGAGATATAAAATCCGAAGTCTGTAATATAAAGTCAGAATTGAGAGATAAAGTCTGAATTGTTCTTTTTTATTTATTTGTTCTGTGGAGGAAGCAAACTTCTATACTTACACTAACCAAGGCTGCATTTATTTGATCAATATTATAAAATATGATTACAATTGTTTTCATTATTGTAAATTGTTTTCAATACAATATAACTGTTTTCTATTTAAACATTTTAAAATGTAATTTATTCCGGTGATGGCAAAGTTGAATTTTCAGCACCGTTACTCCAGTCTTCAGTGTCACATGATCCTTCAGAAATATTATCAGAAATTCTAATATGTTGATTTGCTGCTCGAGAAACATTTCTTATTATTATCAATGTTGAAAACAGTTGTGCTGCATAATAGCTTGCGTGGAAACCATGATATATTTTTTCAGGATTCGTAGATAAATAGAAAGTTCAAAAGAACAGCATTTTCTTAAAATATACATCTGTAACATTATAAATGTCTTATCTATCATTTGATCAATTTAATGCATCCTTGCTAAAGTAAAGAATGATTTTCTTTAAAAAAAAAAAAAAATCTTAACCCCACACTTTTGAACAGTGTAGCAAAGCACAGCGTTAAGTACTAAACAGTGCATTAAAAGATGAATTGGACAGCAGAAACAAACAGCAAAAGGATAATCTTAAGTACTCAGTTACATCAACGAAATGAACAAAAATAGTATACTACCATAGTATGATATATGAATTTCATAATGGATTTTTCTTTACCAATTTTGACTAACTGCATCCACTGTACTCCTTTAGTGCCAATAGCAACCATGGAAAAGCCAATAGTAGATCCCACAATGCAATGAGTTCCAGAAATGGGCAACTTCAGAAAAGAGGCAATGAGCTGCCAAGCCGCAGACCCTAAAAGAGACGGGAATATGAGTGGGAGGTGGAGCAAAAAAAGGCTTTTGGCCATATGTTCTCTTTCCTTCTGTCTTCAATACAGTTTCTGAATGGGATACTATTAAAATCATTACAATATAGCTATTCATTACCTCCCAAAGACATTTCATTACACAACTTCTTTTAAACTATCTACGCAATGTTATAACTTTGAGCTTTACATGTCTACATTTTTCCCGTAAAAGCTCATTTAACTCAGGCATCAGCTAAGACACTATTACAACTCGCTATACAACATGTAATTATAACTCCCAGAACCTGGCAGCCTACAAAGAATAAACAAATGCCTCGCTAAGCTTCTCCAACATTAATCTTCAAAATGTCACACTGAGGTTTCAACTTTAAATGAGCCATTACTTACCGACCATGGCGCTGACCTCTCCCGCCATCAGTATCGGCACAGTGTCATTGTATAAAGTGACATCTATAATTCCCTTCCGTATGGTTTCCCCGACTTTGGCACCGAGGAGCATGGAGCCCAGGGTCTCAAATATGGAAGCCAGGATGCAGGCCTGACGTAGCGTCACCACTCCTGACCCCACCGCTGTGCCAAACGAATTTGCCACGTCATTGGCCCCCACTGAAAATGCCAGGATGAAGGCAATAATGAAGCCAAGCACGACCATCCACAGGTACGAATCCGTTTCCATCTTTGCTTTTGTTCACACAAAGCTTGCAAATGAATCCCAAACAAACAACTACAAAGAACTGGAGTAAGGTGCTGTACTGTGAAGGAAATTCTTCTTTGCTTGTTTTTTTTTTTCTCCCAACTTTCCCCAGGCTAAAAGAGTTCTTGTGGGAGAGGTACACTGCTAACTAAGCCGTTTAACCTCAGTCTGTAGAGTGCTGAGCAGTGTAGGCAGGAGAGAGCATTCCATTGTTTGGCCCTCTAAGTGTCCTGTCCACAAAGACGCCTTCAGCTGTCAAAACAAGAGAGACAAGGACATCATTACACTGTATTCACACTTTCCTTATAGACTGTGTAGTGTATCCAAAAACAAACAAACTAAAAAAAAAACACATAGGAAATGTAAAAGTTGGACAGACAGGTGTTGGGGACTTCAAGGAACATGAGAGAGATAGGACATTACTTTTTTTTATTATTATTAATATAATGTATTAATAAAAAACAAAACCAGAATGAGTAACAGGGTTAGCTACAGAAACTAAATGTTGTTTTGTAGTTATTTTCCATAAATATAAAATGTATATATATATTTTTAATAATTTTCACAAATAGTTGGGATAACTTTTCACATATACAGTGCACTGCAAACTAGAGTCAGAAACTCAACATCAAACTTTAACAAAATGGTCAAAAAATAGGTGCTTTTCCTTAAAAAAAAAACTACTATAAACTACTATAAACCTTAAGAATTCAACCTTTAGGACACAAATAAATACATTTTAAAACACTGATCTAGTGCTTTCTTTCTAATTATAAACATTTTAAAAAGACAACATTCAGAATTAAAAATAAGCATATAAACAACCATGCCAAAATGCGTAATATAATCCAGAAAGGTTATGTTAATATAGTTATTTTCCATTGAATGAGGAAAAAAATTTGTTTGGTCATTCCCTCCCCTTCACAATAACTTGAATAACAGGGCTGAAGGTTGAAATACAGAAAATACAGAACAATTAAATGAGAATCTTGCTGTAAAAAGAGTCCACATAAAAATGTAGAGGAATGTTACATTATTTGGAATAATGTGGTAACAGGATTAACAATAAGAAGTTCCTTTGACTACAATGAATTGAATATTTCAACAGATTATGTGAAGATTATAACGATGTTATTGAATGATTTTAATCTTTGGAAAGAGTCAGAAAAGTCAAGAACTTTGAAGAGAGAAATAATAATTTTTAGGAAGTGGCATACAGACATCTGATATGTTACAATTTAATTAGCCTGAAAATGTGCTATATTTAATGCAAGTATGATAATGATTTAACAAAAAAACATGGGATTTCAAGGTTTGAAATAATATCAAATAGCATTACATAAAACAGAAAGAAAAGCATTAGAGCACTTACATTAACTGGACACCTTACACTACGATAACAAGGGCAAAGCGTTCAGGTGTGACCAAGACACAATGTACGTCCATAAAAGAATGTAACAGCGCAGTAAGCACTGCAAAACAATCACTCGTGCTTCACACCTCCTCTCGGCTTCTTGGCTTCGTTTCAGGTTCGAGTCTCCCACAGAGGCGAAGAAGTACAGCGAGTCGTGCTCCAGCTGCACTGTGCAACACTGCGGAGTCACAGCCCCTAATACCCGCTTACAGCCTCCTCGCTTCCTGCTTTCCTCGCTCTAAGAATCTTAGTGGGTCAAATTCATTGGAAAACGGCAGGTCTGTAAATGGGCCACTATGTGCTTGGTGAAATCTGATCAGTCCTGTTTATCGGAACAACTGATCCCACACCACAGGGGGACAGTACAGTATTTAGAGCATCAGTCAACAGCCGATGACAGAATGGACTTTAAAGCATTACAAAGACACAGTATACGGTCATATAGTGACGTCAAAACCAACACCTGTAAAATTACAGCGTGTTCTCACCACAGGCCAGACCTGCAATGCAGAGGGTGAAAAAAATCTCTGCTCAGAACTGATACCGAAGTCAACTTTATGGGGGACAACGGCACATTCTTCCACTTCACTAAGCCTTTTGTTTAAAGGGAATTAAATGTAAACAGTGGGAAAGCCAGACTAATACATGCTCAAGGTATTTACTGATTGTGTGGAAGAGTCACGTGAACGGCAACACCTTACGTATCAAACATCACATGTTGTTGCCTTTGTCACAAAAGATGGTCTGTATAGTAGAGCTGCACAATTGATACACTGAGAATCTGGATGAATTGATTCAATGACTGACTCGTAAATACTTCACTGGATGAATCAAAGTTTTTGAATGAATCTCGAATGAATGATTCAATTACAAATACATTTTTTAACAGTGAATTATCGCCACCTAGTGGTGAACATTAACAATGTAATCGATACAATCGTTATTTAAAGTGGCAAGTTACTATCAAAGGGTGATTAGCTCTATTTTAATTCAGCAGCAGCGCACACGTAGATTTGAATATTCCCGTATTTTTTTTCAAAGGTTAGAATGATTTATGAAGGATCATGTGAAATGGAATAATGACTGGAATAATGGCTGCTGAAAACATCACAGGAATAAATTAATTCAATATTTCACAATATTACTGTTTTAAATAAATGCAGAATTAGTGAACATAAGAAGAGACTACGTTTCATCCCAACTACAACCATTTGGTATTTTATATATGATATGAGATATATGATATATTATATACACACACTCACCTAAAGGATTATTAGGAACACCCGTTCAATTTCTCATTAATGCAATTATCTAATCAACCAATCACTTGGCAGTTGCTTAAAATGCATTTAGGGGTGTGGTCCTGGTCAAGACAATCTCCTGAACTCCAAACTGAATGTCAGAATGGGAAAGAAAGGTGATTTAAGCTATTTTGAGCATGGCATGGTTATTGGTGCCAGACGGGCCAGTCTAAGTATTTCACAATCTGCTCAGTTACTGGGATTTTCACGCACAACCATTTCTAGGGTTTACAAAGAATGGTGTGAAAAGGGAAAAACATCCAGTATGCGGCAGTCCTGTGGGCGAAAATGACCTGTTGATGCTAGAGGTCAGAGGAGAATGGGATGACTGATTCAAGCTGATAGAAGAGCAACTTTGACTGAAATAACCATTCGTTACAACCAAAGTATGCAGCAAAGCATTTGTGAAGCCACAACACGCACAACCTTGAGGCAGATGGGCTACAACAGCAGAAGACCCCACCGGGTACCACTCATCTCCACTACAAATAGGAAAAAGAGACTACAATTTGCACGAGCTCACCAAAATTGGACAGTTGAAGACTGAAAAATGTTGCCTGGTCTAGTGAGTCTCGATTTCTGTTGAGACATTCAGATGTTAGAGTCAGAATTTGGCGTAAACAGAATGAGAACATGGATCCATCATGCTTTGTTACCACTGTGCAGACTGGTGGTGGTGGTGTAATGGTGTGGGGGATGTTTTCTTGGCACACTTTAGCCCCCTTAGTGCCAATTGGGCATCGTTTAAATGCCACGGCCTACCTGAGCACTGTTTCTGACCATGTCCATCCCTTTATGACCACCATGTACCCATCCTCTGATGGCTACTTCCAACAGGATAATGCACCATGTCACAAAGCTTGCTTGAACATGAGTGACAATGAGTTCACTTTACTAAAATGGCCCCCACAGTCACCAGATCTCAACCCAATAGAGCACCTTTGGGATGTGGTGGAACGGGAGCTTCGTGCCCTGGATGTGCATCCCACAAATCTCCATCAACTGCAAGATGCTATCCTATCAATATGGGCCAACATTTCTAAAGAATGCTTTCAGCACCTTGTTGAATCAATGCCACATAGAATTAAGGCAGTTTTGAAAGGAAAAAGGGGGTCATACACAGTATTAGTATGGTGTTCCTAATAATCCTTTAGGTGAGTGTGTGTATATATATATATTAGCCTGGATGCCAGCCGAATTTAGCCCCGCCCACAACATTTTTTGCTCTGGGAATTCGGTCTGGCCTCGCTCCATAGAGGAGTAATTATGCCCGAACAGAAACTGTTCGGACCAATGAAATCATCAGGGCGGGCTTTAGACGATGATGGACAGATGATCAACAGTAACGTAATCATCCACGTCATCAAAGGCGCTTTGGGTTGAATTTGCTCTTATCCTAAACGGAGAACTTGTTCAGATATGCATTCACCTTCACTATTTCTCTCAGAAACGATGATCGTGTTGGTAAGTACTCTGTGTATCCTTAAATTCTTTTATTACAATACTGGCAAAGATCGTTTACACTCATCTTTTTCTTGTAACGTTACTTAATCCAGCGTGCGTGCAGACAGGGTTGCCACGTTTTTTTGCAATGTCGCGCACAATTGCTACTCAAAACTATAGCCCAAAACAATAACTTTCCGGGGGGTTCTCCGGAAAAAAATGGCATTTGGTTGGCAAAATATGTTATTTTGGCAAGGTTGCCTGCTAAAATTTGCATTCCTGAGTTTATATAATCACATAATTGGGGTCGCTTCAACCCGCGGACATGGAGAAAAACACGGACTTGACAACACAGTGCAGTTGAGTTCTGTTGACATTTGACAACTAACGTTACGCGTCGCTCCGTTGCTCTGATTGGTTGTGGGTCTATCCAATTGAGGTCTTTCCTGGCTTGGTTGAAACACGCCCCATAATCAAAGCTCAATGGAGCGGTACCAGACTCATATTCTGACTAGAATTGAGTATGGCAACGCCAGGCTATATATATATATATATATATATATATATAAAATTTTTATGATTTTATATATTATATATATATATATATATATATATATATATATATATATATATATATATATATATATATATATATATATATATATATATATATATATAAAAATCATAAAAATTTTATATACATATAAAATCTTTTAATATAAACTACATCTATAGCTATTAATTTATTGCATATCTGTTTTCGTACAAAAACTTGTAGTAGTCAGTGAACTTCTAATGGATTTATAATAACAAGCAGCAGATGTTGGGTTTTCAGACTAATAAAGTACTCTTGAGATATAAATGTCTCATCATCTCATGCATACTAATGGCAGGTCTGGATTTTAAAGGGTGCATTTTAGAATTAATAATGGGTACAACACATTTTTGGAAAACTGACGCAATGCCAAAACACTGATACTGCCATGTGACATCAGGACAGGGTGATAAGCTGAGACAATTTGGATGAAATGAGAAGCTTCTGCTGCTCTCAGAAATTTGAGGTCTATTGCTTTTTGGCCTTCGGCTCTTTAACAATCTTTGTAACAGGTTTAGCAGCCCATTTGCTGACAGCATCTGTCAAAGCCTATTCGTCATACTATTACAGCTGGGCGATTTGACCAAAGATTTATATCACAGTATTTAAAAAAATTATATGGTTTTGCGGTATATGGTATTGTTTTCCCCATGCATTACCAGTTGTTAACCACTTTTTACTGATTGAGAGAGGAAACACTGCAGTTTACATGATGCTGGTCCATGTTTAGAGCACTAGTATATGAAATATGTCCATAAAAACTTAAACATGCTCAGTCTGGTCTGTATCTGATCTATGATCCACGTGGTGAGCGATGTTAAACTTATTGCGGCGCTCCGCACAGAAACCGCGCAGCTTGTTGTTTGAATTCTCAGCTGTATGCGAGCTCAGCTGTGCCTCAAACAGTGTTGCGCTGTGGTATTGTGGTATAATAATGAATATCATAAAGGAAAAAACGGTATTTGGAATTAACCGGTATACCGCCCAGCCCTACATACTATTGCTCAACTGAATCTTTTATGAGAAGGTTGACCTTGTTTAAAATGTGAGAAATGCAATCAGCCTGCCATACTTACATTTCAAGACATACTTAAAGGATAATTCACCCAAAAATGAAAATCATCATTTACTCACCTCATATAGTTCCAAACCTGATTGACTTACCTTCTTCAGTTAGTTTTGGGTACCACAGCATTTTCATTGTATGGACCAAACACCACTGTCTAAGAGATCTTTTATGTTCCACAGAAGAAAGTCAGTCATACATGTTTGGACTGACATGAATGTGAGTAAATGACGAATTTTCATTTTTGTTTGAACTATCCCTTTAAGGGCCCAGGCACAAAGCCTTGTAAACCCTCTAGGCTCAATGATTTATGATGCATTGCACAGCTTTACACAGACATGTTATGACACCTTGGGACATTCAACGCTATCAATCCCTGGGACATGAAACAAGCACTTTATACTTGTTAAACACATGAAGAGAGATGTGTGGGGTCTTTTTATACATAATAATAGTAATACAATGCACCCTGGCTAGTTTTTACAAGCATTCCTCTTGACACTGACATGCCCTGTCCAGTATATGAGGTACATACAGAACCTGTTGCATTACACACGACACAAGAAGAAAGGAGAGAGTGCAGTAAAAATGTGTCTGTAATGACTGCAGCACTCTAAACTCTAATCAAGTGTACTCACCTTTGGGCTACGCAGTGCTCAGAGTTTTCCCCCTTTTTTGAAAAGTGGGGTCGGAAAAAGGTTCGAAAAATGAGAGATGGACAGATTAAACGAGAGGGATCATGAATAAAATAATGATGGGAAAATGCTAAACTGATGTGCTGACTTATGCCAGTAAAACAGGAACAATGAGACTGGTCAATGGATTCAGACAAAGAAAAGATCACAACGTAGTGTAAAATGTAGTATGAGGAATAGCCAGATGGAGAGTCAGACGTGTTGCAGGACAACAGCAGCGCGATTCTCATTGAAAAACCTGTCACTGCAGTCTAGACTGCTTCTTAAAGAGAGGCATCAGCATCACAGGCCAGCCAGCCAATCACGTATACGCTCAGTGGAAGCAATGGATCTGATTGGCTAATGCCATATGGGAAGAAGGCGTGACGAGGGATATCAAGCCAATGAGAGTGAGGAGAGAAGAAGAGGGGTGGGTGATTCCTCTCTAACAGTCAGGAAAAGGCATGCAGTTGCACCAAGGACATTCAACACTGACTGCTGGCACTATAATATCTGCATTATGTCTCTCTAAAGGCATTTAGTATCAAATAAATGCAAATGGAAAATGAATAAAGCACCACAGTTGTCTCTCCTCAAGTGGAGCAGGCAAATACATAATTCATAAAAAAAAATTACAATTACATATTACTTATTTTAAAAATATAACAAACAAAACCAAAATACATAATGCTGACAAATAAGTATTAATATTATATTATTAGTTGGACAATACAAAAAATAATAATAATAATTTTAGCTAAAAGACTAAAAGACATCATTGCACACATTCATTTGTATTTCAGGTCCCTAGAAAGGCTATTGTCTTTTAAGAAAGGAAGGACTGTATGATGAATGTTTCGGACTGTAATATGCTGATATAATCTCCTCCACAGTCACAGTGAACAATAAAATCGCATCTGGTTTCATAATCTCATCATGCAGGGCTCCCACACCTTTCGACCAATGATTCTGCATTATCTTTGCATGACATTTCCAGTCATTTGGATAAACTCAACTAACTCAAAAGGAAGGCTTTTTCTGCTTCCCTGGTTGGGACAGTAGCTCAGATTTCTATATATCTGTGAATATTCTCAATGACCTTTATAAGTATTTTTAAATATTATTATTATTTTTGCACACGTCCGAAATGTCAAATAGATGTTAAAATAAATAAATATCATCATCAATGAGCCTTGGCCGCCCATGACCCTGCCGCCGGTTCTCCACTGTTCCCTCCTTGGACCACTTTTGATAGATACTGACCACTGCAGACCGGGAACACCCCACAAGAGCTGTAGTTTTAGAGATGCTCTGACGCAGTCGTCTAGCCATCACAATTTGGCCCTTGTCAAACTCGCTCAAATCCTTACGCTTGCCCATTTTTCCTGCTTCTAACACATCAACATTGCTGCCTAATATATCCCATCAACTATCAGGTGCCGTGATGAAAAGATAATCAGTGTTATTCACTTCACCTGTTAATAATGTTATGCCTGATCGGTGTATATACTATATGCAGGTCCTTCTCAAAAATTAGCATATTGTGATAAAAGTTCATTATTTTCCATAATGTAATGATAAAATTTCATATATTTTAGATTCATTGCACACCAACTGAAATATTTCAGGTCTTTTATTGTTTTAATACTGATGATTTTGGCATAAAGCTCATGAAAACCCAAAATTCTCAAAAATCTAAAAAAATTAGCATATTTCATCCGACCAATAAAATAAGTGTTTTTAATACAAAAAAGTCAACCTTCAAATAATTATGTTCAGTTATGCACTCAATACTTCATGGGAAATCCTTTTGCAGAAATGACTGCTTCAATGCGGCGTGGCATGGAGGCAATCAGCCTGTGGCACTGCTGAGGTGTTATGGAGGCCCAGGATACTTGATAGCGGCCTTAAAGTCATCCAGAGTGTTGGGTCTTGCGTCTCTCAACTTTCTATTCACAATATCCCACAGATTCTCTATGGGGTTCAGGTCAGGAGAGTTGGCAGGCCAATTGAGCACAGTAATACCATGGTCAGTAAACCATTTACCAGTGGTTTTGGCACTGTGAGCAGGTGCCAGGTCGTGCTGAAAAACCAAATCTTCATCTCCATAAAGCTTTTCAGCAGATGGAAGCATGAAGTGCTCCAAAATCTCCTGATAGCTAGCTGCATTGACCCTGCCCTTGATAAAACACAGTGGACCAACACCAGCAGCTGACATGGCACCCCAGACCATCACTGACTGTGGGTACTTGACACTGGACTTCAGGCATTTTGGCATTTCCCTCTCCCCAGTCTTCCTCCAGACTCTGGCACCTTGATTTCGAATGACATGCAAAATTTGAGCGACAGTCCAGTGCTGCTTCTCTGTAGCCCAGATCAGGCGCTTCTGCCGCTGTTTCTGGTTCAAAAGTGGCTTGACCTGGGAATGCGGCACCTGTAGGCCATTTCCTGCACACGCCTGTGCACGGTGGCTCTGGATGTTTCTACTGCAGACTCAGTCCACTGCTTCGCAGGTCCCAAAGGTCTGGAATCGGTCCTTCTCCACAATCTTCCTCAGGGTTCGGTCACCTCTTCTCGTTGTGCAGCGTTTTTGCCACACTTTTCCTTCCCACAGACTTCCCACTGAGGTGCCTTGATACAGCACTCTGGGAACAGCCTATTCGTTCAGAAATGTCTTTCTGTGTCTTACCCTCTCGCTGAGGGTGTCAATGATGGCCTTCTGGACAGCAGTCAGGTCGGCAGTCTTACCCATGATTGCGGTTTTGAGTAATGAACCAGGCTGGGAGTTTTTAAAAGCCTCAGGAATCTCTTGCAAGTGTTTAGAGTTAATTAGTTGATTCAGATTATTAGGTTAATCGTTTAGAGAACCTTTTCATGATATGCTATTTTTTTAGATAGTAATTTTGGGTTTTTAATGAGCTGTATGCAAAATCATCAGTATTAAAACAATAAAGACCTGAAATATTTCAGTTGGTGTGCAATGAATCCAAAATATATGAAACTTTAATTTTTATCATTACATTATGGAAAATAATGAACTTTTATCACAATATGCTAATTTTGAGAAGGACCTGTATATATAAATGGATGGATGGATGGATGAGACAGTGATTATGAAAAACCTTTACTGGAATTATTTATATATATATATATATATATATATATATATATATATATATATATATATATATATATATATATATATATATATATATATATATATATATATATATATATATATATATATATATATAAATAATTCCAGTAAAGGTTTTCTGCAATCACTGTCTCATCCATCCATCCATCCATTTATATATACAGGTCCTTCTCAAAAATTAGCATATTGTGATAAAAGTTCATTATTTTCCATAATGTAATGATAAAAATTAAAGTTTCATATATTTTGGATTCATTGCACACCAACTGAAATATTTCAGGTCTTTATTGTTTTAATACTGATGATTTTGGTATACAGCTCATTAAAAACCCAAAATTACTATCTAAAAAAATAGCATATCATGAAAAGGTTCTCTAAACGAGCTATTAACCTAATAATCTGAATCAACTAATTAACTCTATTAGGGGTGGTGTGATATATATCATCTGCAATAATATCATTATTGTTGTTTTAACGATGTGTAAGCGGATATTATCGAGTATATCATTTAGTCTAGTAGGTTAGACTAGTCCATATGTGCATGCTTTCACTGCGTGATTTAGTCTATTAAAATGCTAAAATGTGCCCAAAACTCAAGATAAGGTGGCAAAAATGCCCCTGTATGTATTTAATATTTATATCATTTAATATAGTTAATCAATATCACACGAAGAGTGCCGGATGGATGGATGGATGGATGAGACCGTAATTCGGAGAAAAACCTTTACTGGCATTTTTTTTTTTTTTACTGTCTTCCTTTCTTTTTGTTTTTCTATCAGTCTTTGTTTCTCCCAGTGTTTGGAACAATCAGTGCTTTCAGGATGATGATATCATTATCATGTGCCCCCTCCCATTCACACTCCACCTCTCTTGCTCTGAACAGTGAACAGTCAGACCAAAACAAAGCCAGAACATGTCGAGCAACTAACCCTGTCCAGCACATCACAGATGGCCCCGTGCCGCTGACACTTGAGGGATGTCTGTAACCCCGAGCTGATCAACTCACCCTCAGGTCATCCATCTCTCAGTCCTTAAAATAGCCAAACCTCCAGAAACAATCATTCATCCACTGCTGAGACTGTAGCTATAGGTGATAGCTGCAGTTATTAGAACACTCTCTCCAACAAGCACCGTCAGAAGGGGATGACAGCCTGTCAGACATTGTCATAAGTAATTCTGGGACTCATCTCTCTCACATCTACACAGTCCTGACTCACAGACTAAGTGCAGTACCGGCAGCACATCACGCAATGTTTCAGAACACAACACTTTTATCAACTTGTCCTGTGGCACAGAGATACTCTAAACAAGTCTGTGCGGTTTCGGGCATCATGGGAGATAATATATGGGTGGTTTCCGAATAGAAATCCGTAAACAAACAAACAAACGACATTTGCAGGATGCAATTTAACAACTTCCTTGTCTTCCTTTGTTGAGCTGGCGAAAGAGACTGAAAAACCACAGAATAACAGCAATGTTTACAGTGCTCATTGTGTCAGATGAGATGACATTACAAATAAGTGGCCCATTAGGGATGAAAAGTCTAAACTGAGACACTGAACACTCTTCCAAACTCTCAGCATCAACCTCTACTGATGGGCATGGCTCTTGTGAAAACAAAATTATACTTTTAAATTGGAAATCTTCAGACTCTCCATGTTTCATAGAAGAGTCCAAATCTCATCGTCAATTCCAAACTGTATGGCAGCCCTTTGTGGATTTCCTCAAGTCGGAATAATGTATTATTATTGTTCTCATTGTAATAATCCATTGATTTTATGATTATGCTTTGATTATGTTAGACCTCACTCTTGTTTTGTTGTTCGGGTTGTTATGGCTGTATTTTATTTCTTTGTATTCTTAGGCTGGTACACCATTTAAAAATGTTTAATAAAATATTATTAAAATATATTTTAATAAAAAACAAAAAAGTTTTTTTGGTCTAAATTTGCAAAAATAAATAAATGAACCATTTCAAATGCTAAAAATGTATTCAGGCATCGCAAAATTATAATGCAGGATATGTCAAAATAATACTAATAATTTGGCTTTGGTAAATTTTACACATGTTAAATGTAAGCATTAGATGATGCTGAAGCTAATGTAAATTTAAAAAACAATGAAAACATCCATCAATAAATCAATACTGACAATTAAAACAAAACAAAAATCATATCAGCAATATAATAACTGATATGGCACCAAATAGCAATGTATCAGGCAATTCTTCATAAGGGTGGAATGATACATTTGTTTTTTGATACATCAATTATGAAATGTTATTAAATGCACCAAATAAGAAATATTCCAGTAATATTTGTATAATTATAAAATATTAATTTGATTAAATATGGCTAAATATTTAATAATTATTAAGATGAGGTTGCCAGTTCATTACGTAAAATTAGTTATGAACTGTCATGTTAAAATTTGAAATTGAAAACCCATTCTGAATCAACGAAAATCAATCAAACCAAATCAGTTCACTGCTATCCCGAAGATACACCCTGATGTTTTCATTGTTTTTTTCAGTCTGTATGAAGCTCGTGACAGGAATCCTGCGTCAATGAAGCACTCAAAATCAACAATGAAGCTCCACAATATCATGACCCCCTGCACAGACATTGATGGTTTCAGATGTCTGCCAATAGCTGCTTTTACACTGATAGCAGGGTGCTCACTTCCTAAACTGACCCTAGGGTGCTAGAAATAGTCGTGACACATGAGGCCGTTCAAAGAAAAGAGCAACCAGCTGTTCATGTACATATTCTATCATTAACTGTAATACATACAAAACACCCTCACAGGAACAAAATGCACAGACACCCTCTTGAGTGCACACAACTCCTCCTCTAGTGCCAAGCAGTAATTTGATATTTTTAGACGGGCACTCTGATGTCTGTGTGGTGTTGGCACGAGTAATAAGTGCTTTGGTGGATGGTCTTTGGAAAATATTAGTTTAGAGGCTCCCATTCATGTTTCCCAGCTTGAAAGCGTTGGAAAGCTTAGGTGTTACGCTGTTAAATGCAACCACGCAGCTCGCAGTGTGACAAATGTCCAAATTAAGACCTGTGGATGGCTGAGAAATGCAGATGAATAGGCCTCGTGCTACTAATATAACTACTAATTTGTCATTAAAGACCCCATGAAATGGCTTTGACAAGTTAATTTTTCCTTTCCTGTGCTGTTAAATAAGAGGTGGGGCATATCAAAGTTTTTTTTTTTTTTTTTTTACACAGCCATAAACCATAAAACATGCTAATACTAGTCATGGCAAATTGCAGTTATCCATATAGGTTATATATTGTTATCCATATTATCTGGTTATATAAAAAAAATATTCCTACAAACAAACAATAAATGCTGCAAAAATGCAGTTCATTCATAAAAAAATTGTGGGGCTTAAAGTCAAGTAGTGGGCAGCACGGTGGTTCAGTGGTTAGCACCGTTGCCTCACAGCAAGAAGGTCCCCAGTTCGAGCCCTGGCTGAGGCCCTCTATGTGGGGTTTGCATGTTCTTCCCGCGTCAGCATGGGTACACCGGTTTATACCGGTGGTTATCCCCCACAGGTTACATAAATTGGAAAGTCAAAAATTGTCTATGTGGGATTCTGTGTGAGAGAGAGCCTGTGATGGAACTGGCCATCTGTCTAGGCTGATTTCCCCTGCCTCTGGCCTAATGAATGAATGAGAATCAAGTAGGTGTCTGACAAATGTCCAAAAACTGTAATCAAGGAAAAAGTATTTAAAAGTGACAGTAATTCATAAATATATATATATATTTATATATTAAATATATATATATATTTTTTAATTATTATTCCTTTAGAAAAACTACTCAGTTTTATAAAATATTATCGGAAAAGTTTTAAAACAGTTAAACGTGAAATTTTATATTTTATAGATGAAATGAAAAAAATTTTTTTTTTTTTATTCTACAAACTACTGACTACATTTCTAACCCCCCACCATTGCACATTTTGTATGTCTCCCTCATCAGACACACCCACTTCAGGTCTTGCGGTCTCTACTAATGAGCTGATAGGCTGGATCAGGTGTATCTGATGAGGGAAAATGTTGAGTTGTGGGGGGTCCCCATGCGAACAGGGTTGAGAAACACTGATTTAGGGCATTTACTTGCATAAAATGACCATGGGTCAAAAATAACAACAAAAGATGCCACGTTTTCAGACCTCGAATAATGCAAAGAAAACAAGTTTATATTCATTTTAAAACAACACAATACTAATGTTCAGAAAATCAGTATTTGGTGGAATAACCTTGATTTCCAATCATAGCTTTCATGCGTCTTGGAATGCCCCCTATCAGCCTGTCACATTGCTGTTGGGCGACTTTATGCCACACCTGGTGCAAAAATTCAAGCAGCATGGCTTTTTTTAATGGCTGTTGAGCCTCTTGCTTACATTAAAGAGGTTTTCGATGGGGTTCAGGTCTGATGGCCATGACAGGGTCTTGTTCTGGTGGTCCTCCATCAACACCTTGATTGGCCTAGCTGTGTGGATTGGAGCATTGTCCATCAAGTTGGGGAACGTGATTGTCAGAGCAGAAGGAAGCATGTTTTCTTTGAGGATAACCTTGTATGTGGCTTAAATACTGCCTTGAAGTTAACAGTCACGCACAGACTAAAATTTTCATTTCATGGTGTCTTTAACTCCATAAAATGTCATTTTTTTCTGGAGGGAGGGGGGGGGTTCAGCTCCTTCTGATGGGAGCTTTATTTCATACAGGTTTGCTTTCACCCTGAAGGAGGAAAGAGTTTTCCTTTTAAAACATCAGCAAGTATACCGGTCATTTCAGAGACATATTTGCCAAAATGATGTTCTAACGGCTCAGTGACAGTATGCCTAGCAACATCAAGTTGCACTAGAGGCAGCCCGTGGCTACTGTCGACCTGCCTTTCTACATTACTCTAACATGCCAACTGCCAACAGAAATTAGAATTTCAGACACAGTGACTGGTCACAGATCTACATTTTATCAGTCAGATATGCTTTTTTTGCACAAATTCTGCCATCTCAAGCTTGAGTGACTGAAAGATTCAGTGACAAACACATGACAGACCTGCGCACTGTCTACTGACGGGTCCAAGATTTTCACCCATTACCCTAGCAGCGCTACAGTGTCATCTGGGACTGGTGCCAGTTACCGAGGAGTGATATCAAGACAGCAACAAGCAGCCACGTATTTCCATGTGACAACAAGAGAAAACAAACCCTTGTCAGTTCTTTACACACTAAACTTGTACATACTGGCAAAGCACAAACTTGTTTAATGTCAAAGGGCATGTACAGGGTGTTTCTGTTCTTCATTCAGTTCAGGGTGAGGCTCTGTGGATTTATCCACTGAATTTATTGGAGGGTGTAATTGGAGTTACTTTAAAAACTAAACAAGAAGAGGCAACCATGGGCATTTTAAGCATTTCATTTTGTGCACTTGTAACAACAACCTAACTCTTAACACCACTTAACCTGGTCATAAATTGAGCCACGCCACTTCATTTAAAAACCCATTCATCTTCATGATAGCTTAATGGAGTCAGTGACTTCGAAAAGTCAAATTGTTTGCCATAATGTCTTTTTTAGAAACATTTCAGAATGTTGCTATTTCATAAACAATGACAAACCAATGTGGTCACCTCCTCTCCTCCTGTTTATGTCATGTTTTTTTGTTTAAATACTCCCTAAGGTGGGAATTCAGCCACAAGGTTCTGCTACAAACAGTACCCTAACCTGTTCCGACATCTTCACAACAGAGTCATGTCCATTTACAAAGAATTGGCCATTGTGTTTAAAGAGCACCTCCCAGCAGTTCCTCAGACATATCAATGACTTATTGTTCCTTTAGTGCTGCAATGGGCATGGTAAATGGGCAACTTGCCTTCCTTTGAGAATGCCAACCGAAGTGCCAAATGTTGTCGGGGATACACACAAGGCTGTGTTGTGAGTACTGGCATTCAAAGCTCAGAGGGAGCGTATTGAAAGTATTGTGAGAGTAGCAACAGGGAACATGGAAGATGGGTAATTCACTCTCTGTATATTGTGGAAAACTGCCTCATTCCTTCATTAAAGGTATAACTCACTATCACACTAAATCAATATTGGTAACACTTTAGTATGGGGAACACTATTCACTATGTCTTTTGCCTTAAAGTCCCTGTAAAGTCAAAATTAAACATATGTTCTGAGTTTTTCACACCACAGATAAATGTGTTATTAACCACCAAGCCAAATTTGAATCATAAAAAAATCCGCTAAGTACATAAAATATCTTATCGAAATTTTGAAAAAATAAGCAGCATTCTCTGCTCTCAAACCAGGGATGGAAATTAGCACCCGCCACCAGCCAAATGCGGGTGATTTTGTGTTGTGGCGGGTAAACTCGCGTCACCCAGGCCTACCAGCCACCGTGGCGGGTAAAAAAAAATAGCATACTGTTTCACCGGCAGTACGGTGTCGATTGATTCTTAGATGCATCGCGATGCGGACATGGACGATTCTGAATCTATTCACAAATGTAAAAAAAAAAAAACTTGGCGCGGGAGTGCAGCGTCCGGACCGTTGGTTAAAATGATTCGGTCCAAATGAGTCATTTGGTTACGAATCGTGGTGACAGTGGTGCTTACTGAACATAGAAAGTGCGCGCGAGGAGCTCTGCTTGTCTCACCATCACTCAGTGCGACCTATCACACGTCATCTATCATTTATAAATCACAATAACTCATCAAATAAGAAAAAAAAAATGGTAACACTTTATTCTGCAGGTCCATTTTGAATATTATGTTGACTATAAGTAACTTAGCATCTACATGTCTTCTAACTCTCATTAGAGAAGCCTAGACTGTCTGCTTAATATATGCTAACTCTTTATAATGTTGATCCCTAACAGACACTCTACTGACAATAAGTAACTGTGCAACTACATGCCAACTTACTCCAACCATAAGCCTTCCAGTCTACTAATACTCTACTAACACTCCAATGAGAGTTAGACATGTAGGTGCAACGCTAGTCAACAGAATGTGTTAAAGGGACCATCAAAATAAAGTGAAACCAAAAAATGTAATGCAGGAAAACCCTGTAATAAAAGATATTGGAAGCTAATCCATTATGTACAACATACTATGAAAGTCTGTTGGTGCCTCAGTGACAAATTCACTCAGAGAAGCCGTCAATCTCATCTATCAATCATGACGTCACACCCCCCATTTATATAGCATCAAATAACTAACTAAAACTGCCTAGAATGACAGTTGTAGAGCTTGTAGTATTCATTTTCACATGCAGTTACACATTGTTGGTAGTTGGTACAAGAAAGTGGCTGGTAAAAACATTGAGTGGCTGGTAGATGTTGAAATCCACCAGCCACTGTAGCTGGTGGACAAAAAAAATAATTTCCATCCCTGTCTCAAACCCTGTCTGTTGTCGGCGCCGAAACCACACCCACTCGCGGGAAAGAGGCCGTAAACACACAAGACAACAACAACACTCAAGTACAGCTCACGAGTCACGACGGCACCAGATGCCGACGGGACGGGAGGATGAACGTTGCGGCGGGACATATAGTTGGTTGGGCCTATTCTGCAGTGGATTATCAGTGAATCCCAGTTGTTGCCGATGAAAGTTTGTAAAACTATCCGGTGTAAAGTCACTGCAGAGGCAGGTGTTGGTGGTGATCCTCAGCTCTCCATCAAGGTAGCTGTTCACAAAATTAAATCAACTCTTCTTGAGATCATCTTTTTTTTTTGTTTGGTAGGCTGTAGTAACTAACGGTACTGACAGTAACTCGTGGGTGAACTGATGCGAAATTGCGAATGTACTCTAGTTATGGGGGAGGGGCACTATGCTCAGTGGCTCCAGTGCGTCATCGAGCCACCGTTTTAACCCCGCCCAAAAAATCCGGAACACAGCAATGGTGAAAAATTTCTTAACTAGTAAAAAAAAAATGATTTAAAACATAAAATCATTATATTAGTTTAATATTTGATAGAAATTTTCCCATGTGAAATCTCTTAAGGTGCCAAGTTAAAGCTGCTTTTTGCCAGCTCAAAATTCAGCGTTATAGACATATGCTGCATAAAAGCCACATAAAATCATGCCTGCTCTGGCCCACTTTACCTCTTAGTATCACAATAGTATACAGTTGCATCTGCTCTGCTGTGTAAAAGCATTTATGCCAGTATTAAACAATCTCAGAAATGCCAGCAAAATCGTGAGAAAAGCTTGATGTGTACTGACAAATACATTATTTAGCCGTATTGTCTTATAGTAAGGTTGTTGAAATTCAACTGTTCAAGTGTAAAGTATAAGTTTCATTCATAATGTTTCTAGTCCAATACCATAATGTCCCTCACATAACCTGTAGTATAACAAGCCTAAGCTTAGTTTTGACCGCCCACCACTCACCCCTCCCTTTCAAAGCACATAGAGAAGCTACGGTGGCCGTCACAGGACAAGGTTGTTGTCATCTGAGACCGCAGAGAGTAGCTAGCGCTCTCTAGAACAGTTTGTCCATTTAGGGCTCCTGTAGAAACATGGCGCAAAATGGTGACTTCACTGTAAGGGTCACACCTGCCAATGGTCGGTGACTTAAGAAAATTTACTGTCCAAAAATATTTTTTACCAGTCAGCCATGACACAAAACTGTGAAAATTCATAATTCTCTATATAAATTAAATAAACAGTGCTCTTCAGGATGGTCTAATAGTTTTCAGGTACCGAAATGTAATACGATAAGCTAATCAAATAAATAACAGTAAGTGATTTTTTTCTTTGTCCTTTGACATTAAAAACTCAGTCAGTAGCAGCACTATTATGATGCTGCCACTAAAGTCATAACCAGCTATGTTTACTAGGATACTCACCGAGATTTAGTAAAATTTCGAATAATTTTTTGTAAATTTGTCCATACAAGCGCAGGAAGGCATGAAAGAGAGCTCAACTGTCTTGAGACACGCACTGAAAGAATGTTTAAACTTTCCTCACAGCGCATGAGTAACAAATTCCCTTTTGCGTGTTCCAGCGTTCGATTGGAAAGGCAGAAACTTGTGTGATGATGCAGCACTGACCTGAAAACTGTACAGAGCGTCGTTCAGGTTTGTTCACATTCATATTGTCACTGCCGACTGACGCACTTTCATATACATGTCAACGGCAGTTAAGTGTGTTCATTTTAGGCCCTGCATACAACTGTACGATTTAACTTGCTCCAAACTGTTTATCTGCTTCGCATTGTTTGAGGTTAACTGAAGTTTTTTTGTGGATAAACTCATAAATTGCTGAGACCAAAATTGGCTTGAACCTGGCCTATTCTTTTTTTAGTAAGTTCAACAACTCAGCAAACACTTATCAGATGTATCCTCGGCTACATAAACACTAGGAGGCTGGTGCTTTCTGATTTTATCACAATGCATACAAAGCACGTGCAGCTGCACATGATGCTCTAGGATGAAATACTGGTTTTAAAGTCTCTTCATGTGTGTAAAAAAACACATTCACATACACATTTATTATTTTTAGGGATTCAGTGATTATTTCACATTCTGCCCATTCAAATCTGTGGAGAAATGTGTGATCTCAACAGAAGGTGAAGTCTGTTTTATAGATCCATAAAAGGACAGAAATCTGATACACTAAATGATATCAAGCACTGTGAGGAAGCATACAAGGCTTCCAGTATATTTGAATAGGCTACTATTTGAATAAATAATTTCATAGACTTGTTTTGCTGATTAATCTTTCATAGTATATGCCGATCAAGAGCAGAATGAACACCAACTGTAGATTGTACACTCTTATGATTATACATCAGGAGATGAGGGAGTCTAGACATATTGATTTTGCATGTTTGCATGATATTATTTGTCCATTATGGTCCTCAGATTTAACCAAATTAACTGGCCATTTTTATCTGAAGCATAAGTTACTCAATATAACAAAGTATAGTTTAGAAGTAAAAGGTTTCAGGAATAAAAAATCTCATTTAGTCTATATAGAAGAATTGATTTTTAACAATAACTTTAAAAGCACTGAAGACAGACCTACTGTGAGGTTTGTTAATCGATGGTAGATGCTTTTTTTGAAGCCATCAACCCACATTATTATTTCAATATATATTTTTAAATAATCATATGCTGTGTAGTAATTACCAGGTCAGGTGGTACAGTGGTCATCATTTGAGTTTACACATTATTTAATTACAAGTTCTACAAGCACGTGATGGCTTTGTACAGTTCACAATCATTAAACAAATACACTTATATTAACAGCGGAATTCCTGGTGAAAACTACATTACCCATGATTCTGCAAATAAATCTCCACCAATCAGAGAAACAAAACAAATTGCACCAAAGGAATGACTTATATTTGTGAATGGTAATACTTCCTGTGGTTGTAGTTATTTCCCTTTTAAAGTTGTGTACCTTCTTTTTACTTGTAATTATTAAAGCTTGTAATGTTGTGATTCACCTTGAAGCTGTTTGGGGAAACAGGCAGCTGAAAAAAACATGTTGTTATATCACTGCGCAGCTCACATAGCAGTTTGTTATTTGTGTTGCATAGCAACGTTACTTTATAACAGATCGGAAGAATTTAAACTTGAATATTCGCAATAAAACAATATTTTCATATTAATTGATGTTCTTTAAATTGTATTATGTGGTAACCGTTTTATAAACCGTTACTTTTAGAACCTTAATTAGGTTGACTAAAAGCAGTATCACAGACCCATGACTGCAGTCTTAGCACAGCTTATTACATGTGGCAAGAGGCAATTCTCTTCGTGTGACACTGCTTAACAATAAACTAAAATTTTGCTATATTTTGTTGTGGGTCGTGTAAAAAGAGTTTATAGTAAATAAGAGCTTCGACATTACAAAATGTTACAACGGACAATCACGTGTATATCGTCTCTCAAATCACTGCAGCCTGCCCGTTGCTGTCTGTCTCGACACGGGCTGGCTGGTTGTCTGACTAACGACCTCTTACAAATATATAAATTCATATTAAAACAAAATCAGCAAAAGCTCTGTCATACTCACAAAACGAACACCATGCTTAATACAAAGCGGTTAATAGCATTAAATACCAGTGGACAAATCTGACCCGCAGAAAAATCACGCAATCCCTCCTTAATATTCAATCCCTCTACAGGCTTTATGACCGCGTCTCAAAGCTATATGTAGCTGCACACGCGAGTAACAAAGTAATAAAGCGGGCCTTTTCCTATTTCTGAGCGCGTGGGTCTGAAAATATTCCCTGTCGCGTGAATCTAATCCATTGACGAATTATCGACGGTTTGACAGCGGTCAGTGACACAGCTCTTTACTCACCAAGAAGAAAATGCAGTCCTCCGGTGAGGCTTTACGTGCTTCAGGCGACCAGTCTGAGAGCCCTTACTTCATGAAGAGAATTTCAGCGCGGAGATTCCTAAAGGCTTCCTTCAGCTCCGGCAACCATGTTTGTCCTGACTGACTGACTGACTGACTGTTGCTGGTGTGCATCCGGGCGCTTGAGGGATCAGGGGGGCAGGAGCTTTCCGTGTACGGAGAAAAAACGGGAAAGAACGTGTGGAGACAAACCAATGCGAAGTCCTGTCCCCCTTCAGCTGAACTATCAACCAAATTGCAGTTGATTCAAGCAAATGGGCGTTTATTAGGTTTGTTATGTGATGTTTTAGATATGGCTGTTACAGAAATATATCCTTGCACGAGCCACGAGGTCATTGTTTTTTTTTGAGGAAACCTCTAAGGAGGTTTATTGTAATGTCTGGATCAAGTGACGAGAGATCGATTCTTATCCATAATGAATCTCGATTAGGATAAGAATATAGTACGCAATTCGTAGTATAATCAAATGTTATTATGTTTTATGTTTAGCGGGCAGGTATTTGTCGGTATACGTTGTTACGTAACAGCATTCGCGCGTTCTCAACACATGCGCGCCACACGAGACTAGTGATGGGATGGGAAGTCCGACTCTTTTCTGCGAATCGGTTCTCTTAATGATTCGTTTTTGCAAAAAAAAAACATTCAGCGATTATTTTACTCTCGGACGTCACCTTGTCATTGGCATATTACACATATTCATATTCATACGCATATTCAACAAATACGTTTTATTAATAAGGAAGTTCGAAATTTCATCTGTGGATAATCGATTAAAACTAATTTAGAAACTAAACATTTTCATTACGTTAATCAATAATATTGTAATAGATTTAATATATCACATGATATGCATTTTAATAAGGGTTAATTCAGGATAATTGGTACAATGGTAAACGTGTCCCAATTGATTTGTTTACTAAATTATTTTCTTGAATTAATTGTCCAGTTTTGTGATTCGAAAGATTCACTGTTCGTTTGTTCACCAATCATACACGAGACACGTTCAGAACGGTTCAGAAGAGCAACACGACAAGTTCACTGAGTTCATTGGTTTACAGCATCAGAATAAGGTAACATTTAGAAATAAAACATTGCCATTTACTTCTAATTACGACCAGACGGTGCATCAGTCAGAATTTTGTGGTATCATATTATAGGGCTTGATAGATATATGCCTATTGAGATTTTTCATCTAAATACATTGAAGACGACCAACAACAACAAAAAAGCCAAATTTGGTGAACACCGCCATCTGCTGTTCATCCAGACATGCAAATATTGATTTAGTAAGACGAGAATTGCTCGTTAAATAATACAAATAAAAACCATTACAGACAGTGAATATTGCACATTTCTACATCTCACTAATAACGTCCATCTATATCGTATAACAAGCCGGTTGCTAGGTATTTAGCAATGAAGCAGAAAACATTTGACATCTATTCAGTTAAAGTTATTCCAGAGTGGGCAATGGCTGGCAGAGCAAAACAAAGCCCTTCTAGCTATGAGACTAATGAAACTGTAAAGTGAGTGAGTTTCACTTTTGAGTTGTCTCGCATAATGTTTTGGACAATAAGTAGAAAACAGGGTAAGGTAACACATTTTATACATTACATTTTTTTAAAACCACTAGATGGCGGTGGAGCTTCTTAAATAACCACCGAGAGTTCAGCACTGCAGTGCAAGACAAATGTGCTAGACAGGGCTAGTAAGAGCAAGAGAAGAGTAATAATTAAAGTGTGATGGTTGACTTTTATACACACTAAATGTCAACAAATGAGATGAGCAGTGGACATTTACAGTAAATCAAGTTATAAAAGCTGATATTCAGTCATACCTTTCATTCTTCCCTTGAAAGGGGGGTACATTACATTATTAATAAAATATCTAGTTTATAATCACCCATATTTAAATATATATATATTTCTTTGGAGTAAACATGTTTATGCCTTAATATTGTAACCTGAGCAAATGCTATTTATATCACTAATCCATACATTAATTATAACTGCACTGAATGTGGCAATATTCATAAAATGGTCAGGCCTAATGATATAAGTAAATGAAGCTTGCAGATTTCCAGTGGCATTAAACCCTTTGCATGTGATCAGGATAGTAAGCAATGTCTACAACAACATGCTCACAGGATAATACCATACACAATGGTATCTGTCATGTATTTATGCTAATTTATTGCTTTATTTATGTACCACAACTGTACAAAATACAATTATACATGTTCTAATATAAATTAAGCACATTCACATGGATGAATAATAATATAAAAAGAAAATAAAAAAAGATTCAGGTAAATTTCCACACTAATTTAAGGTATAAAAAAGGGGGAAGGGAAGCACCAGGTTAGTGAACTCGTTCATACGGCTTGGCACCATAGTGATTAAAGTCCACTTTTTTAGACTTTTTTTTTTTACAAACAACTTGTAGTTAGAGTTTTGCCTGAGCTAGATGGACTATATTTAGCAATTAAATTGCTAAGCTATGCAGGGGCAACACCGTGAAGACATTTAAAATATGTTGTGTAAGACAGCAGTGAAGGGATTTAAGTGCCGAAATGTGATTCCAGTACAGAACAAACCGACATTATGTAAAGAAGGTAAGTCACTTAAATTCACTTAGGTATTTGGAAGACAATAGGTGAGCTTACCCGTACTAAACGGCACAACACACACACACAAATCAGGAATGTGAATTATGTCCTGGTCAGAATGGGCAGAGAAGATTCTGATTGGCTGAGAGGGCTGTCAGCATCGAGGTTTATAGCTTGTGGTCAGATTAGATGAGAGAATGAGAACCGTAGCAGTAAAAAGAAGGACCAAGATAGCAGGAAGGACTTATTTTAAGCCTTGAGAAAATCTGTCATGACACTCACTGAGATTTTCTTCATCTTGACCGGGACTTGCACCGTCCTGGTTTTTGGAGGGAAACTAGTATACCTTCTTATGATGCTTGCCCCGAAGCTCTTCTGTCCTCTTCCTGAGTCTTTTTTCACCTCTCTGGGGAAATGGGCAGGTGAGATACACCAACATTTTGATTTTATTTCCTGTATTTTTTTCTTAAGCATGCATGTTTCTCTATATAACAATAAGTCAAGTTTAGCTTACATATCTTACGTGAAAGATTTTGCTGCAAAATGAGAGAGAGAGAGAGAGAGAGAGAGAGAGAGAGAGAGAGAGAGAGAGAGAGAGAATGTAATTTAGCAATAAAATATTATATATTTTAAAACCCAAACCCTGCAGGGACCCTTAGTATTTTTTTTTATTGTTTTATTGGTAACCCTTTATAATAACTTTCATAGGGACATTATTTAACATTACTACATTAAATCAAGCTTAATCAATAGTTTTAAATTGCACTAGTTAACAGTTAGAAATGTCATGATTTCAGAAGCATTTCAGAAAATGCAATGTTTCTTGTATCTTCCCAACGGACCCCCTGCTGTACCTTGAGGGACCCTGGGTTGAGAACAGTGTGCGTGAAGGAATAACCATGTCACCCTCCTACAAGCCAGCTCTACCTTGGTTTTGTTCCACAGTTTGACCCAGGAACAAGTTTCTCATCTCACTTTAAAATGTAATTCACAAAACTTCCCTAAACCTTTTTGCAAAAGAGGGACCCTCCTTATGGCTTCCTTGAAATTATACTGCGTATACAAGTTCAGCAACACAAAACAACAATTCCAGACACTTTTTCCCAAGCTTCCCTTCCATCCCACTTCGGCACTGAGAGTGGCAGAGAACAAAAGGCAATTAGAACAGTATGTTCTAGGACGCTATTTCTCTTTTCATTTCTTGACTTTGAATGGTTGTTCCTGTTCATTTGAAATCAAATTAACATTACTTTTTCTCTCTTTCTGCAACTATTCTTTCAGGCTTTTTAAAGTTCTTCATGGTGTGTGTGTATGTGTACACACTCATTACAATGTCCCTTTCCAGGGGGTGTTTTCTAGCATGTTTAGACATAGCACATCTGCTACTCCTTTCATTTTGAATAAATAATTATGCATAGAGTTTTGTAAGATGTTCTGCACAGTTGGTTTGAGTGCATGAATGTTGCATGAACTGAGAACATAAACTTACATTATCTTAAAGGTAAGTCAATGTAAGTCACATTAATATATATGAAAAAAGGTAACACTTAAAGGGATAGTTCACTCAAAAATAAAAATTCTGTCATTAAATCACCCTCAAGTTGTTCCAAACCTGTATGAATTTCATTATTCTGCTGAACACAAAACACACACACAATCACACACACACACACACACACACACACATATATATATTGAAGAATGTCTGTAACCAGACAGTTGATGGTCACATTGACTTCCATACGGAAAAAAAAATATATACTGTGGAAATCAATGGCATCCATCAACTGTTTGGTTACCCATATTCTTCCAAATATCTTGTTTGTGTTTGTGTTCAGCATTAGAATTATATTCATATAGGTTTGGAACAACTTGAGGGTATAAGTAAATGATGACAGAATTTTCATTTTTAGGTTAACTATTATTTTAAGGTCCCATTAGTGAATTAACTAAGCAATAGGCCTACATTTGTTGCAATATTTATTAATATCAGTTGATACAGATACAAATGTTCAGTGTTGGTAAATCTGCTCATGTCTTTTATATATACACAGGTTCTTCTCAAAAAATTAGCATATTGTGATAAAAGTTCATTATTTTCCATAATGTAATGATAAAAATTAAAATGTCATATATTTTAGATTCATTGCACACCAACTGAAATATTTCAAGTTTTTTATTGTTTTAATACTGATGATTTTGGCATACAGCTCATGAAAACCCAAAATCTCAAAAAAATAGCATATTTCATCCGACCAATAAAAGAAAAGTGTTTTTAATACAAAAAAAAGTCAACCTTATATATTATGTTCAGTTATGCACTCAATACTTGGTCGGGAATCCTTTTGCAGAAATGACTGCTTCAATGCGGCGTGGCATGGAGGCAATCAGCCTGTGGCACTGCTGAGGTGTTATGGAGGCCCAGGATGCTTCGATGGCGGCCTTAAGCTCATCCAGAGTGTTGGGTCTTGCGTCTCTCAACTTTCTCTTCACAATATCCCACAGATTCTCTATGGGTTCAGGTCAGGAGAGTTGGCAGGTCAATTGAGCACAGTAATACCATGGTCAGTAAACCATTTACCAGTGTTTTTTCTCACTGTGAGCAGGTGCCAGGTCGTGCTGAAAAACGAAATCTTCATCTCCATAAAGCTTTTCAGCAGATGGAAGCATGAAGTGCTCCAAAATCTCCTGATAGCTAGCTGCATTGACCCTGCCCTTGATAAAACACAGTGGACCAACACCAGCAGCTGACATGGCACCCCAGACCATCACTGACTGTGGGTACTTGACACTGGACTTCAGGCATTTTGGCTTTTCCTTCTCCCCAGTCTTCCTCCAGACTCTGGCACCTTGATTTCCGAATGACATGCAAAATTTGAGCGACAGTCCAGTGCTGCTTCTCTGTAGCCCAGGTCAGGCGCTTCTGCCGTTGTTTCTGGTTCAAAAGTGGCTTGACCTGGGGAATGCGGCACCTGTAGCCCATTTCCTGCACACGCCTGTGCACGGTGGCTCTGGATGTTTCTACTCCAGACTCAGTCCACTGCTTCCGCAGGTCCCCCAAGGTCTGATATCGGTCCTTCTCCACAATCTTCCTCAGGGTCCGGTCACCTCTTCTCGTTGTGCAGCGTTTTTTGCCACACTTTTTCCTTCCCACAGACTTCCCACTGAGGTGCCTTGATACAGCACTCTGGCAACACAGCCTATTCGTTCAGAAATGTCTTTCTGTGTCTTACCCTCTCGCTTGAGGGTGTCAATGATGGCCTTCTGGACAGCAGTCAGGTCGGCAGTCTTACCCATGATTGCGGTTTTGATTAATGAACCAGGCTGAGAGTTTTTAAAAGCCTCAGGAATCTTTTGCAGGTGTTTAGAGTTAATTAGTTGATTCAGATGATTAGGTTAATAGCTCGTTTAGAGAACCTTTTCATAATATGCAAATTTTTTTAGATTTTGGGGAATTTTGGGTTTTCATGAGCTGTGTGCCAAAATCATCAGTATTAAAACAATAAAAGACCTGAAATATTTCAGTTGGTGTGCAATGAATCTAAAATATATATGAAAGTGAAATTTTTATCATTACATTATGGAAAATAGTGAAGTTTTATCACAATATGCTAATTTTTTGAGAAGGACCTGTATGTGTATATGTGTATATATATATATATATATATATATATATATATATATATATATATATATATATATATATATATATATATATATATATATATATATATATATATCTTTTTTTTTTTTTTTTTACTTGATTATATTAATGTTTTAGTAAATGTTGAACAAAGATAAAAACATACTTTATAAATATTTTGCAGGGTTACTGTGGTTCATGTTACCTAATGTAGTTAACTAATATTAACAAATGGAACCGTACTGTAAAGTGTTACCAAAACATATTATATAGTACATTACATAACATTTACATAAATATATTTTATAATATATGTTAATAGTACATTTATTTATTATAATTATACTTATTTATGCAAAATACGACCGGCTTACCTTTACAGGTATTCCCCCTGCACCATCAGTGAGCCTGTGACATTGTAATCCCTTCTTCCTCTCTTAAGACAACTTCCTCCAACTTGGTTGAGTTTAGGGCTTCTTGCAGGTTATCAAATGTGCACCCTCCTTCCTCAATGTTTTCGTCTATTTTAGTCCATGATTTATCAGGGGGTTCAACCAGCGTCCTAGTTCTACCCTCGCTCTCCATGTCCTTCACAATGTTGGTTCTGTCACTGCTCGTTCTGTTTTATCCGTATCCACCAGAATGCTAGCTCTTTCTGTTTGGTCAGGTTTGCTAACAGCCACTTCCTAGCCTGCCTGTTAGTCCCAAGCAGTTCAATGGTCCTCCAACATGACTGCCCTGCAAAACCCCTGCAGTCAACCTCCACCGACAGGTTCCAAGCCTTCCATCATTTAAATTGGCACTTGAAAAACATGAAACAAGCCTGATATTTCTTAAGCATATGCTCATGTGCCTCTTCCATCCTCTTTTCCCAGAGTACTGTCAGATGAATAAGTACCTCCTGCTTGGTACCCTTCGACCAGAACACAATGTCAGGTCAGAGGCTACTATGGATTATTTGAGTTGCTTCTTAAGGTCTTCCCGCATCTCCCATTCATTTTCCGTGGCCAGGACTCTTTTTTTCCTCGTTCTCTGTTGTCATGCTCTCCCTAAACCTAAGGAACTGAGTAAAACAAGACCCCTGAAAAATGTTTTGGCTTCTTTCTTGCCTGCTCCACCAAAAGTTCCCATCCACCAAACTTCACCTACAGGAGGTGAGGAAGTGCTCAAGATTAGCTGGCCTTCCATAGAGCATGCAGCTGTGGCTGTCTGCCAACCCCTATGAAGGTTTGATGGAGTAAGTAGGACATCGTATTTAGAACACAACAGACGCTCCTCCATGCTCCAGATGTCCTGCCAGGTCAGAACACTCTCCCGCACACTCTCCTACCTCGTCCAGCTGCCCTGCTTTTTCATGGCTACAGATTTAACATGTCGACTTTCCTCCTCTGCCTTTATGGACCTCCCTCTGCACCATGTCACGCCGGTCCCTCAGACCCAACAATGTCAGCGTGATTCAGGTGCTCTTACGCCTCCCTCAATGCTCTACCGCATCAGCCTGTTCTAACCTCAATGTTCACCTTACGTAATACGTACTCTTGCATCTGTACTGTTTCGCAGCATCATAGCCTGCCATGTTTTTGTTACCTTAAATCAGGCTGCAGCTTGCTGCCTGTTCTATACAGGCCTATGGAGCAAAAGCTTTTCAGAACAATGCTGACCCATCTCCTTCAAATAGTCCAACCTCTCCACAGTAGAGATGGGTACCTCATAAATAACACTGGCCAGCGCATAGCTTCTTTAGGGATGTCATCCAGGTTTCAACTTCTTTAAACATTTCCATCACACTGGTTGTCATTGAGGTCTGCCCTGCACCACTTCCCCAAGCTCTTCACTGACTTTTCTTGGACTGTGTCCTCTTTGATCCTTAAGCAAAACCGATCCTGGACGTGCCCCCTCCTCAACAATCGCCAAGCTCAACCAAGTCCTCCAGTATCCATCTCCGTTTGGGTACTGATCCTACGGTGATGGTCAAGTCATCCATGAAAGCTCTGATGGGTGCCATCTGCCAGTACCTCACACTGACCTGACCTTTTCAGCTGACTTGACAAAGAGATTCATTGCTTCTGAGAACACAATGACTTAGATTGTACACCCAGTGACAATGCCCACCTCTAGCCTCTGCCAGTCAGTAGTAAATTTCCTGCAGCCGAAATGCATGTTAACCTTTCTGAAGTAGCACTGCATTTTTATTAATTTATTAAACTTACAGTAAATTATAAAACTGAGGCAAGCCAACTGCTGATTGTTCACATTTACAAAGACTTTGACAATCAAAATATGTTGCTAATCTTGAGATTGTAAGGCAGAGAACTACTTGTACTTGTAACATCGATGCAAATAAAGAAAGAAAGTATGGGAAACAACTTAAGTAAGAAAGACACAGAAAAGCCCCACAGACATTAGTTCAAATCTTTATAGTCTGCAATGAAAGCATGAAGACAGTAATTGCATATTACATCATTTCCTCTATATTATACACTGGCCCTCCAGCACCCCTTCATCTCCCACTCCCTTGTACCACCTACAATGTGAACTTCTGTGATGGTCTAATATTCTGTGGTGGAGAGAAGATTAAACTCCAGACTTTAAGAGAAAATGACTTTTCACACATATGCACCACTCATGCTTCCTATTTGTTTATTGAATTGGTGGGTACACACAGTCTGTCCAAGAACATGCTGTTAAAACAAACAGACACTCACTGCCTATCATCCGAAGCGTGTGAGATTCTCAGAGGGAGTGACAGGAGATAGATTATTACATTCTGGATATACTTGATTAGAGAGCTTATTATCTGTAATAAAAACATAAATGATGTACAGATCAGTTATTTACATTCATATTAATATTGTAAATAAAATCTCAGATTTAATAGGCTGTTGATCGCATTTATTGATCACAATTAAATAAACGGACACATCAGTGAATTAGAGCAATATTATGCTTACCATTTATGATACCATTATTTCAAGAATAATACTGAACATTTCCTCTGTTTCAGTGGTCACTGGAGGGTCAGATGGAATAGGCAGAGCATATGCAGAAGAGGTAACAAGACTACCGTCTTTGTGGAAACTCTAATATTGATATTAGATTAGTTCAATATAAGAATAAAAGTTAATATAATACAATGTTTTATGCCTATCATAGAATGCTTATCTTTATTGTGAACCAAAAAAAAAATATATATATGCACTAATTACTACTTTTATTCTGCAAGGATGCATTAAATTGATCATAACAAATGGCAGTAAAGACATTTATAATGTTACAAATTATTTCTATTTCAAATAATTGCTGTTTTTTTAACTGTCTATTCACCTAAGAAAAATGAACAAATTCTGTATCATGGTTTCCACTACAATGTTGTCGCGGTGTAGGCAAGGGAAGAGGAACAGAGAAACTACTTTGCAGCATATTTAGTTTATTTACAAAAACAAAGATGTCAATCCAGAAGGCAAAAATAAATGCAACAGCTTCACTGAAGACAATACAGGACAAAGAGAGGAACCAAACAGAGGGCTTAACCCTTAAATGCATTAATGTTTCGCCAAACATTATTACATATTCCGGTCTTAAGAGACCCAGATCTATATCTAACACAAATGGGTCTCTACATTTGTCGCGATAATAGTCAAGTCACCTTTATTTATATAGCGCTTTTAACAAGTCCAATTGTTTCGAAGCAGCTCCACAGTGTTAACCGGAAAATAATGCAACAGAATTTGTACAGCCGCTCTAGTGAGAACGGTGATGTTATCCAGCTTATTTCAATCATCATATAGTGTCAATGCGGGCAGATCAGTAATATAGTTTAAATGTAGGTGTCCCCAACTGAACAAGCCAAAATCCAAAGGCAACGGTGGCAAGGAACCAAAACTCCTTCTTGGCCAGAATGGAGAAAAAAAACCTGGGGAGAAACCAGGCTCAGTCGGGATGCCAGTTCTCCTCTGGCCGACAAACAAACAGTGTATGATTATAATTCTGGCAACAGTACAGTTCAGAAGTCATATTAGATAAACAGATATTCATAAGATTATTCGAAAGATTGGAGTCGTCATGCCGGAGACGGGTTTATTAAGGACATTGTCGATGCGGCATTTACAGGGCAGAGTTTAATTGACACGCTCTCTGAAGACATTGGTCATGTCCAGGCGCAGGTCCACCATCTGTTCTGGATACGGCCCGGTTCCGACTGACTGCAGTAGACCTCGGGATAAACAGAAAGGCTAACATTAGGGTAGATGCCATTCTTCTTATGATGTAACAAGTACATCAGGTGTTATGGGAAGTGTTCACGGTTCCGGCTGACCTAGATAATGCACCCTAACAATCATTTACTGATTTGAATAATAGAAATTGATAAAGTTATACGTGTATGCCATAGTAAAGAGATGCGTTTTAAAATGACAGAGTGTGTCTGCTTCCCGAACAATGCTGGGAATACTGTTCCAGATAATATAAAAATCTCCTGATATAGAGTAACAATTACAGAAGAATAAAATAAAGCATATTTTGTTACCTTTTGGAGTTTGGAAGGGTTCAGTTTGAGCAGATGCTTTTTACCATCATCACTGTCCTCGTCAGAGCTCAGTACATTCAGCATCTGGCTTATATTCGCGATCTCAAACAATCTCAAACATATTCTCAAAACTTTTAATTTTCAACATCTTCAAAATCAATATTTTAGATTGCTGACAAAGTCTTCACCAGATCCACCATCAAGTGACAGTGACACTAATATTTGATTGCCTTCAGTACTTGCTCTGCAGTAAATCACTGAGCCGTCAAGGTTTGCTCATGATACTTCCTATTCTTTTGTTTTCTGCCTGCGGTAACTATGTGAAACGTCACTTCATCATTGTGTATTAGACAAAGGTGAATTGCACTTATTCAGTGATCAAAAATTGTATTATAGAGGATATGCATTGATGTCACTTTCCCACCGGAACACGCCCCCCTCAGCCTGACTGAGTGGCAAAAGCGCTGCTCCATGACTGAATTTAATTGGGGAAACTGCGAGAAAATGTGAGTAAAACAAACAATTATCAGTTTAAACTAAAGGTTAAATTCATTTTGTGTTTTTCACAGCATTCACACTGATAGCCAATGCTGTCACCGTCTTTTTGCCACACAGTGGGCGAACCGCAGTCGCTCTGGCCGACGGTAAAGTCCCGTGCATATCCTCTATTGTTACAAAAAATGAATGGGAAAAAAGGCATTCTTTTATTCCTTTTTCTTGTTATGTTGTTTATAATGAATTGATTAAGGAATTCTATGAAGGTTGAAGTCTAACTTTAAAAAATAAACGAAGAGGGTAGTTAATTGATGTCCTGGGTCACTAAAAAAAACCCAAGGTATGCATTTAAGGGTTAAATATACAGCTAAATGAGGAACTAAACCCGACTCAGGTGGACATAATCCATTAGCCAATAAGTAACCACAGAAACCAACTAGCAATGGAAACAAAGTGAACAGGAACTAAACACAGAAAGGAAACATGGGAACCAAAGGAAAAACAAGAAGTGTCTAGACTGGGTAAACCCAGCCTGATCTACCGGAGATTTAATTACGCCCTGCAGTTCAGGCTGGAAACCTGTACATTAATTTATCCTGCTTCTGTCACACTTTTGCGGGAACCACTCATAGACTGGTTTATCCACCTGGCGCGCTATTGGCGGTTTTAACACAATGATGGATAGAGAAGGATATATCAAAGCCCGTTGATCACGCCTTTTGTGGTCTGATTGGTTGAACGACTATCCAGTTGCAGCAGTTATTTGAATTAAGCTCGTTGATCACACCTCTTGTGCAGTAGAAAATACAAAGCAGACTCCCCAGACCTAATAAGACTTAAAAGATTGAGCTTGGTCTGGTGATCGCCAGACAAAGTGTACTCACATAGAGCATAACCGTTACAAATATTAAGCAGCACAAATGTTTTCAACATTGATAATAATAAGAAAATAATATGTTTTGATTCACCAAATCAGCATTTTAGAATGATTTGTGAAGGACCATGTGACTGGAGTAATGGCTGCTGAAAATTCAGCTTTGTTACAGGTAGTATATTTAGAATATTTGTAAATAAAATAAATACAGCTTTGGTAAGCATAAGGGCTGTAGGAGGAGACGTTTGTTTTGTCAACAACAACAAAAAAGTGATCTCAGAATGCATTATTCACAAAAATGTGTCAAGTAGACCTGAAACAAACCTATAACATAAAGTAATATTTGGTTTAGGCTGCTCCAAATTTGTTGTCAAGACCCCATACTGTATTAAAGCAATAAATTACCAGCTCATTCCATAGTATAGGCTGTTTCCATAACACTTTACAGTTTGTATGTCCTGTCTTTCTGTGCAGCTTTCAAAACTAGGTATGAGTGTGATCGTCATCAGCAGAAATCAGGAGAAGCTTGACAGAGCAGCCAGGAAAATCGGTGAAGCGTTTACTGTTGAAATTTTAGTTTCTTAGCTTGTCTGTAGTCTTAGAGAGCAGTTTAACCATCTTTCTTGTCTTGTTCTGACAGAGCTCACTACAGGAGGGAAAGTCAAAGTGATAGCCGCTGACTTCACCAAAGATGATATATATGGACACATTAAAGAAAACATTGAGGGTTTGGATATTGGTATTTTAGGTCAGTAAGTATCAGATATCGTAGTGTGTCAAATTATAAGCTGTATAAGTTATGTTAAAATCAACAGCATTACTGTTACTTTTCTTTAAACACAGTGAACAACGTTGGGATTCTGCCCAGCCAAATACCCTGCAAGTTACTTGAAACATCTGATTTGGAAGAAGTGAGTTCACCTGGTGCATTCATAGTCAATGAACATGCATTTTTCATTATACATACTATAGTACAAGGGTTTTTAAATCCTTCTCAGCACTGTACATTTTCAATGTCTCCCTTAAAGTCAACATTAAATAGCCTAGTATGCTGCTATCAGCTTCCATTAAGAATGTAGAAGTAATTATTGTAGATATTAGTAATAGAAAAATGCCCACTATATTACGAATATCAGTAATGGTATTCTATCAAGCAATGGTTGTAGATATGGTAGGCCTATTACAAATATTTATCAGATACTGTCGTTTTTATGTTTCATGTGGTGGCCTCTCAGAGAATACATGATGTTATCAACTGCAATGTAAAAGCCATGGTTAAGGTGAGTAAACGCAAACAGAACTGTACATTATGAATATTGTTAGCTCTGTGAAGAAATGCTTATGTTACTCTGTTTTAAAAGCTAGCTAAATACATGTAAATGCAGTTGGGTCTTTACCGCTCACTCATATACTGTACACAAGGACAACTGGTGGGTCGCAATGGTCACAGCTCTGACAGGGTTGCAGAAAGCAATTGGAAACAATGCAATTCATTAAATGCAACTAATGATATAATTGTGCATAAATAGCAAAAATAGTCTGTAAACTTTTAAAAGTGGTTTGCACAAATTGTTGTGATCTCATGTGAGTGACAGGTTGTCGCGCCCGCGTGCTGGTAAACGCATCATCAGAGAAGAGATTTCACTGCAAGAGAGAGTGGAAGTTATTTAGATAAAGGATTATGAGGGCGAAATAATTATTTACACAGATAAATCATTTGTAATAAATACAGCAGTATTCCATAAAAAATAAGAATGGCCGATTCCATGGTGATTTTAAGTCTGCCTGTCACTGTTTTTATTTTTTGGTTTTGGTTTTGGTTTTGGTTCAAATTTTAGATGCTGAATCATTTTAAATCTCCACTTGACATCCAACATAAAATTCTAACGAAAAGCCAGTTGAGAACCATTGGTTCAGTGCTAAAGAGATTTAATAGAATGCACACGTTTTTTTTCTTTTTCTTTTTTCTTTCATATTTAGATGTGCAGAATTGTTCTACCAGGAATGCAGCAAAGGTTTGGCCTTCTCTGTTGAATAGTTTTTTCATACTTTTGCACACAAATTTTGGTTTATTTTAAAGACTATAAGTAATGTTGCACCTTCATGTCAACTTACTATTAGTAGACTGTTAGGAGCAGGGTTAGGGTTAGTAGAATTAGGGGTTGAATAAGTGCATTGCCTTGACCGAATTTTAACATATGACAAGTACACTGACAATAAGTATTTCCTTAGAGGAAGAGGAGTCATTCTGAATGTGTCTTCTGGCATAGCCAAAATACCCTGCCCCATTTACACCTTGTACGCCGCATCGAAGGTAAAAAGAAAGCATCTACACAAAGTTGAAAAGTTTTGTCTTTTTTGCAATTCTAAAAAGCATTCTGCCCTGTATTAGCAGCAAACAAATCAAATAAAAAGTATTTGTATATATACTGTATATATATCTTTTTAGGTTTTTGTTGAGAGATTTTCACAGGGTCTTCAAGCAGAATATAAATCCAAAGAAATTATTATTCAGGTAGAAAACTTATGTTAAATTATGTTTTTTTTTGTAAATCAAATTTACAGCTAACCAGAAGTGAGATATCAGTCTTTTTTTTTTCAGACGGTGGCTCCATTTGGGGTTTCAACATCAATGACTGGACATCAGAAGCCAGATATGGTTACATTCACAGCTGAGGAGTTTGTGAGGAGCTCATTGAAGTATCTGAAGGCTGGTGACCAAACATATGGCAGCGTCACTCATACCATATTGGTAATGACTCAAATGAAAACTACCCCATGATTTTCTCACCCTCAAGCCATCTTAGGTGTATATGACTTTCTTCTTTCTGATTAACACAATTCTGAGTTATATTAATACATATCCTGACACTTCCAAGCTTTATAATGGCTGTGACAGGGTCCATTGAGTTTGAAGCTCAAAAAAGTGCATCCATCCATCATAAACATACTCCACATGACTCTGGGGTTTAATAAAGGGCTTCGATGGGGTTTTGTGAGAAAAATATCCACATTTAAAACTTTATAAAGTAAAATATCTAGCTTTCGCCAGATCACCTTCTGGAAAAAGTGTAACTGGTGCAACTAGAACATAGTGTAACCGTTTTGAACTGTGAGAGGCGTTAAACTTTCTGCGTAAGTTGAATACGGAAGGCGGTATGAAGCTAGATATTTTACTTTATACTGTAAGGTTTAAATATGGATGTTTTCCTTACATCGATTTGCTTCAGAAGGCCTTTATTTAAAGGACCTGTATGTAGGATTGTGGCCAAAACTGGTACTGCAATCACTTTCAAATTACTGTAGAGCAGTGTATCCCCTCTCCCCCCTAACTCGAGGTTGGATGATAGGCTGCAGGATCCAGCAGGAACGTAGGCTGCTACAAGGAGCTTCAAATGGCAAGTGACGAGTCCTACACAGTAAGTTGGGTTTTTCTTTCTGTTAATTATGTTTATGCTTCATGAGAGGTCTTTTAGGTTTCGTAAAGTTAGACATTTTTTATCCAAAAAGTTTGTAGCTGCAGCTGTGGTAACTAGAGCGGAGCTGGCAAACCAGATGCCGAAACACTACTAACTTCGTGATTGGTAGATAGGTGGAGGGTGGCGTTTTAGGCCAAAACACAACATGTCAACATCAACATCAGTTGGGGGCTGCAACTTCACTTTTAAAATGACAATATCCTGGCCGGACTACTGTTGTCAGTGATATAAGTATTTGAAATTAACATGATTTCTTACTGTCTAGTGACATATCAGGGCCATTTTATGATTAATTGAAATACATTTCTTACATACAGTTCCTTTAACACTCCAGAGCCATTTGGAGAACGTTTATGAGGGATGGATGCACTTTTTTGAGCTTCAAATGGACCCTGTCACTGCCATGATAAAGCTTGGCAGCATCAGGAGGTTTATTAATATAACTCTGATTGTGTCTAGTCCTTTAAAGGTTCAATGTGTAGTATTTATGAGGATCTATTTACAGAAATGCAATATAATACACATAACTATGTTTTCAGTGGTGTATGACGACCTTACATAATGAACCGTTATGTTTTTATTACCATAGAATGAGCCATTTCTATCTCCATACACCGCGGGTCCCCTTACAGTGAAGTCACCATTTTGTGCTGCCATGTTTCTACAGTAGCCCTAAACGTACAAACGCTAGTCACTCTCTGCTCTCTCCGACAACGGCATTTTTTGTCCTGCGTGGGCCCTTGTAGCTTTTCTATGTGCTCTGAAAGGGAGGCGTGAGCGGTGGGGGTGCAATTCACAACCTCATCGCTAGATGCAGCTAAAAATCACACACTGCACCTTTAAATTTCACTCTTAAAAATAAAGGTTCTTTATTAGCACCAATGGTTCCATGACAAACCTTGAACATCCATGGAACTTTTCCATTGCACAAAAGGTTATTTATGGGGGGAAAGGTTGTTTAGATTATTCAAATGTTCTTCACAAAAAAATGGTTCTTTTAAGAACTGTTCACTGAAAGGTTCCTTTGGGAACCCAAAATGGTTCTTCTATGGCACCTCTGTGAACATGTTTAAGAGTGTGTGTCATTTCTGTGCATGTTTTTTGTTTAAAAAAAAAATTCTGACCAATGTGTAATTCTCCTTTAGGGCGGGATTGTGCAGTCCATTCCCAGCTGGGTCCTGCATAGTGAAACGTTTCAGCATCACTTTAAGGAATATGTGAAGGAAAGGGTCGGAAGCTGAGAGTTGTCATTTTCTATATTGAGTACACAGTATTGAACATTTGATAGTTAAACACCACAACTGTTGTGTTTGTTTGCACTAACCAAATGATCAAATATAAGTATATGACTGCAAAAGAAATCAAGAGGACAAAACAACTGACAGGCCTCTGTCCACGGTCCTTCAAAATATGCTATCAGTGTCGAAAATGGAATGTAATAATTATGAATCATAATCATATCAGTAGATAGTTGAGCAGTACTGACCTTGATAACATTAACAGAAGGTCAGTCTCACAAAGGCCAAATGAAAGACTAAGAGATGTGACCTTGTCATTTTGTTGTCTATATTTTAAGATTAGAAAATGTTGTGTTATTTAAAGAGCAATATCCTGTTTTCATTGGAAATAGCTACAAAACACGTAAACAGTTATTTGGCGCCACATAGTGGTTAAATGCACTTTCACGTGATCTTTAAAGCTTGCAGATTATGCTTCTTTTTTTTTCTCGATATGATCCTATTATTTTGACTTTTTATGTGACTAATCGCTCTGTAGCTGCAATGATATGTCGATAGCACTACAAGAACGCAATTTTATTTATATACATTAACATATCTTGGAACAATTTTGAGAACCCTACCCCACCCATTAGAAATGAGGCATCAGAGATGGAAAAATCATTCATTTCACATTTGAAAAACAATAATTAGGCACATTTAAAACATCTGCTATGATATATAATTTCATATTACCAATATACAAGATGTTGAGGTTGAAATAAACCACACAACATTTTGTCCCGAATTGTTTTTTTTTATAGTTTTTTTTTTTTACCTGTAACACAGACATTAGGCCTACACATTCCACTTGACCACACCACACTACGTACTTATGTAGCAGTAATTACTTCATATCTCATTTAACTACGAAAGAGTTTTGTAGTTTTGCTAGTTTTGTTTCTGACTGTGCCTTGGCCAGCAGAGGGCAGATTTTTGATTCTGCAAACTGAAGAGCGTCACATTAGTGTGTGGATTCAGATTTCAAAGATCTCTTGAAGATGCAGAGCAGGTAAAGGACACAAACAAGTGCAGTCTGATGGGGGATTTCCATTTTAGATGTTGTTAATAAAAATGTTCTCCCTTGAGCGAGCTGTCTTGATTGAAATCCAGTTGACAGGATAACTATCAGTTTCCACTCATATTAAAGGGTTTGTGTTTTTACTTCAGGGAATTTCCACTGATATAATATATTATGCTACTGCTTGTAACAGAAAATATGTGGTATAAGGCTAATGCAAAAATGAAAATAAAAAAACACTGGGACATTTATTGTGTTAATCATGTCTAGCTAAGCTGCTTTCTGTGACTGCAGTAGCAATTTCTGAAATTTTGATGTTTTTAAAAATGTGTTTCCAAGTGGAAGGTAAATAAAATAAAAGTTGCAGACCACCCAAAATTTGGGATTCATAAATAGTGTACAAACTACTGTATTAAAATAGCCTCGCTTTCTCCAATCCACCATTTTGCTAGATGGCTGTTGTTTCTATTAGCTTACATGAACTGGTTTCAATCTAAACAAGACAACTATTCACTATAGCTAAAGTTTTACTCAATAGTTCACTAGTTTTTGGATACCTTTGTTTTGGTAAGTCTTAATTTTAAAGAATTTCTGCATCCTAAATTAAATGAATCTTTACATAAAAGTATTTGAAAAGTAGCAAAAATAAATGCTGAGTGGTAAGAAAACTTTAATAAATCATAAACTAATATTAACACAATCAGTTAATTCATTGTTGTGAGTTTATTATTCAGTCAGTTTATTCAATGTTGGTGATTATCATGTATTATTATTTAGATCAGCCAATCAAGTCAACTTGGGATCTTTAACAGACCTTGCAGACCACAGTTTGAAGAATAAGGCACATTTGACTTAAAAACGTTTGTTCAATCAAAAATGAAAATAATCCCAAAAAAAAAACATCCAAGGTGTATATGACTTTCTTCTTTTAGCCAAACACATTTGGAGTTATAATGAAAAAAACTCTTTTCAAGCTTTATAATGGGGGTAAATGGTACCTTTTAAATGGGACTGCAGGGTGTTAATAAAGGCCTTCTGAAGCGAAACGATGCGTTTTTAAAGAAAATGATCCATATTTATAACTTTATAAACTATAATCACTGGCTTCCTGTTACAGCTGTACGCAAAGGAAAAACATTTCCTTTTATAGTGCATCGTTGTGTGAACGCACCCTAAAGCATGGCAGAAGATTACTAAGGGGACATTTACACAACACCCGCTCTTACCTAAAAACTGAAAACTTTTTGATTTACATGCGTTTTAATATGCCTCAGGAGAGCTTTTTAGATGGATGCTGAGGCTTTTTAGGTAAGGCAGAATATGCAATCTCTTTGTTTGCTGGCTTCCGTGGCTACAATACGCAGTTTTTCGCAAACTGGTGACCCAGGGTGTCAAAATACTATTGGGTAAATTAGCAGTGGCCAGTATCACACAGACCAAAATTCTGACAAGGAACGCACATTTCAAGTAAGGAACAATTGACGACGGGCCATTAATTATTCAACAATAATGCACACCCAAGGTGATATGTGCTATCCATACATAATAATACATAATTTTGTGGCAAAAAACATGTAAATAATTTGTTTTTTAATCCTATTGTTTACTATCTTTATTTGCTTGGTCAGTGTCGTTGTGGGTTTTGGTTATTTTGCTGTTGAATAGGCTGTAAGGACCTTTGAACTGAAATCATTTAGCGAAGTGATATGGAACTGTAATGCGGTCAAAAACTACTGTTTGGAGTTACTTTGCTGTGTGTTTCCTTGAAAATAAATGCACACCTTAGAATGTTTGTCAGCCAATCAGATTCAAACATTCAACAGCCCTGTAGTATAAGTGGCTGTAGCATTGTTTTTCGGAGAGACAATTATGTAAACTTAGCATGTTTCCTAAATATCTGCAAACATATGGTATTTTTGTGCGTACTTTTGTTAAAAAAAAATTACACACAGCACCTTTAAGAATCATAGACATGAATATATACTCTAAGTGGACTTTTATTTAATTAATATTATATTATATTATAAGCACTTTTTTTCCGTTTAGAGTACGTTAAGTTTTAGGATGCATTGAAGTACACCGAAATGGCCACAAGGGTGGTTTAGAGATTATTTTCAAGAGCAGTTTACAGCTTGATGCATTGCAGGCAAAGCATTATCATTAACGTTGGACTGTCTTGTTCGTGGCTAAAACAAGCTAAACATAAACCACTGCTCACCACAAACATAAATGGGGCAGTTTAGAAAATAGATGAATATAATTAAGACACATTGGCCTGGTTTTACAGACAGGGCTTGGATTAAAGCCAGGATTAGTCTTTAATGCAATTAGGACATAAACATACCGCTGAAGAAAAAAAAAACATTACTGGTGTGCATCTTGAGACAAAACAATGGCACTGACATATTTAAAGATATTCGGTTAAAACAGATCATTAATGCATTTTTGCTTGTCTGTGAATCCCTATTCAATAATATAGCTATTTTAGTTTTTTCACAATTTTATTTACTAAATTTTGCAACATTTAACAGCTGCATGTAGTCATGAGCCAACAATTTGTTTTCATGTTGGCAGTTTTCTGCTGAAATAAACGAGCACAATGCTCCATGTTTATACCAAGAACATGAAAGTGAGAGGACCGCATTGTCATCACTCCACATCTGACTGCAGTCTCAATAAGCTTTGCTTGTGTGGTCCAGCTTCAAGGACTTCGAGTCCCAACACACATAAACAGCAGGCAGATGTAGGAGGACTGATTGTTTACCAAGCTCTCAATTCTCTAAACAACAGATCAAATGACACTGAAATTTGGCAATCAAACAGAGAATCTGCCTTGTTCGCCAATGGGTAAATATTTACCCTAATATATCAAAACTCCCATTTGTCAGTGCCTGGGACACACATGACACGCACATTTTGTAACCATATACTTCCTCTTCACTGTCTATTTGTGTCATTTTCCCCTTCTTTGCTGACAAATGCATGCTATTTTGGTGTTTATCACTACAAGATCTAAAAACATCATTAATAATACTATCTGGGAAGTGGGATCAGCTGTGTTTGCTTACTTCATATGAACTGAAACGCTTCAAATTAGGTCAAGTAAGGAAGGAGCATGTGGGAACTCTTTCGGGGGTCAGACCTTCATTCTGAGCGGGAGTTTATTGTTATACTACATTCTCCAATGGTTTTGTGAGGTGTGATATTCAATAAGTTACTCATGCTACACTTAGTTCGAGAAACCCAATGCAGCTGATGCCTAAGGGCTCATCTTAATGATGGTGGACACGTCGCCATGGTAAGCACGGCTATAATTTCCTAATAAAATTAAGTAGGGGGATTTTTGTGGACCTGCTGAAAGTGTTAAACGAACAAGAAAGTGCTCACTTGGAGGACGGACGGTGGTTATATCAACACTTTTCCTCATCAGTAGGATGAAATGAAAACTGCCCTGTTCATTGCTCTGAACAGAGGATGGGCTATTTTGCACACTCTCAGAAATCAAATCAAAATGCCTGCTACAATGACATTGTAAAATAAGCAAACCGAGCAGACCAATATTACACGTGACTGCAGTCTTGGTTATTGTATCAGGAAAAACAAACAGCTTGTTCTACCTGCCCCAAACTGAACTGCAGTGCTGATGGAGGTGCTACTAAAACAAGCAAATCTCCACTGATTTCTGAATATCTCTTTGTGCAGCATGGAGAAATAACAGGACGTCCAATTCCTGAGTTTGCATAAAGCAGAAACTGATGAAACTTTCATTTTAAACAGGCGTTCCTTTTTTGCAGCAAAAAAAAAATATATATTTGATGTACATCTTGAGATTTATTTATAAGTTATGTTCTAGCATTTCCAACAAGTCTGAAATATAATAAATGTAATGATTACAATATTTGTGTTATGATATTTTGTCAATTCATTGTATCCTTTTTATATCATATAAATATGTTTTATATAGAATATAATCATGGCATCATTAATCCAGTCTTCAGTGTCACATGATCCTTCAGAAATCATTCTAATTTGCTGATTTGGTGCTCAAGAAACATTATTATCCATGTTGAAAATGTTCTGCTTTTTGGGGAAACCGTTACGTAAATAGAAAGTTTGAATGAACATTTATTTGGAATAGAAATGATTTGTAACACTGTAAATGTCTTTACTGTCACTTTTGATCAATTTAATGCATCCTTGCATTCAATAAAAATGATTAATCGAACTAACTCCAAACTTTTAAGAGCTAGTGTATTTCTTAAATATATTTAGTTTAGACACTCTAAGAAAAGTCATAAACATATGGCAAAATGTACTGTGTTAAATGAAGGAATTGTATTGGTGTTTTACCTGTAATTATGCATTGCATTGTTTTGGGTTTTAGGTTTAAAGGCACAATATGTACGATTTTTGGAATAAAATATCCAAAAACCAGAACAATGTTACATATTTTGTCGACTTGTGTACTTACATTATCCCAAATGTTTCCCAGGATGTTTAAATCCAGAGAAATAAGCCATTTCAACCAGGACACGGACCGTGTCCATGTGTCGCCTATGAATAACATCACACCCGCATTACCCTCAACTTCCTGTTTTGTAGAAACCATGGAAACACCAAAGACGCTTTAATATATTATGTGTTTTATTAGACAAGTAAGCAACATTAATGTTTGTATACATTAATTGATAAAAAGCCAATCATTGGTATATAGCTCAACACACAGCTTTTCATGATTTACCATGAGTACCATGTTTTACCATGCCTAATATCGATCTATCTTACTGCAGTGTGCAGCAAGTGTCTCATAGTAGCCGCCGAGCGAACGCACAGAGTAGCATTATAACATAACTTTAAACAAACTCAAATGTGTATATATGATAAAACAGTGCTGTGTTACCCCACATACGCACAACCAGAAAAAGCAGAACCGGTCGTCTGCGGCATAATAAAAGCTCTGTGAAATCAAGGCGTCATCAAGCTATGTCTTTTGTTTTAAGTAAGCGGCAAACACATTTACATATTGTGTCTTTATAACGAAATATCCTGGCAGAAAATTACCAGTACTTTTCCCATTTTTCTACGGCTTGTTTTCAGATAGTGTATATTGCCTATTTCATGAAACTCTAACATAATTGGTTTAAAATCTGAACTCATCCATATACTGTATATGTGCATGCTTAATACTCATAACAGTAATAAAATAAAAATAACAAAATGCCAGGAAAGCAGGGCTATCATGGAACTTGATCCCATGATGGTAAAGCCGACTGTACACAGGACTACATTCAATATAAAAACACCAACAAGGCTTACAAGTACAAACAACTAAGTTTCCTCCAGTACCTACTGTATAGATGATCTTTAGGAATATAAGAACTGAAGACCAGTTTGGAAACAATTTCTTGCAGCAAGTCCACCCTACAATAAGGTTGTAGGCCTATGCGTTACAGATAAGAATCTACACCTCTGAGAATTTTGTGTACCAACCATTCAAACAATTGTGGCAAATGTTTTGTGAGGACGATACGCCATCCTTGTTCTACCTCCCTGAAGTTTTGAGGCTATCTCGAGTGTCCTGTTGTAGCCCCAACTTGTCTTTGTTTGTATTGACGCTATCAACACTTTCTAATTTCAGCATTTAAGGGAGGACCGAGAGTGAAAATCCTACCCGTTCCCTCCTGTTTACCTCAGTGCAACAGCTGAGCGATATCAGATAACAGCTGCAAGTCACACATGTCATTTCTCTCATTGTGCCACCACTAATGCATTAAAGACTGAAAATGCAGCTGTACTGAGGATATGTTACAGGTGCTGAGCTCTGCAACACATGGCAGATGAGATTAAACAACTTAAGCTTCCATAAAAGAGAGACTGCGGCGAGAGAGATTCATGCCACTTCGTCAAAGCAATTACGCCACTTCAAAACTATTTATACTACTTTTTGGTCTGAGGTCCAAGACCAGCAACTATTTGTCATTTAGCTGCCTGAAACAAAATGAAAGGCCCAGTTGTGTGGAGGGAAAAAATAAATCATTTTTGTGATAAATTTGTATAAATTCTGATAAAAATACTGTAAAATATTTCAGGAAAAAAATACCAATTAACATTCAACATTTAACTACCACGCATACTCTTCATAGACAATGATTTTCTCACTATGTATGAATAAAATTCATAAATTTTTTTTATTACTTATCATATGATAAGATTACACATTCAATTCTTAGTTTTTCCAATTTCCGAATTTTCCAAAACCTTTTGTCAATGTTATTTTATTGTAATATAAGTGTTTTCAAAAATCAAATATCTATTTCAAATTTAAAATACATTCTTGAGCCTTCTTCAAAACATGAACTTTAATACAATTAAAAAACAAGATAAAATAATAACATTAACTGTGTATTAACATTATATTGTGTATTGAATTCTGAAAATTATTTTCCCCCCAAAACAAATCAAAACAAATGCACATAATTAAAAGCCTGTCCTTGTAATAAAACAACATTGTAAATAATTGTAAAAAAAAAGAAAGAAACAGAAACCCTAAAACTAGCGTTTCCAGAGAAATTTCTCATTTTTTTTCCAAAGCTGCGAGCTTCCGGTTTTCTCATTACTCCTAAACTTTGTAGTGACACTAACGCTATTACAGATCTTCTCCACCTCAGTCAGATCTGTGAGTTTGTTAATACTCTCCTCATTCCCCTCATTCAAAATGTCCCAGAAGTCCTTTCCTCTACTTTTTGCTCTTTCTGTGCATGTGGATGTTTTCACATCCTTATGTTGGTCTATGGTTTTCTTTGACTTGAACAAGTCATTCAGGATGGATGTGTCACCTATAAGGTCTGTGATTTTGGAGGAGCTGCCGGTCTGGGTTGAGCTTGATGCAACACCATCATCTGTGGAGACACAAGGTAACCGTGAAGTGTATTCCTTATCCTTGAAAGGTTGTGCGGAACTAGTAAAGTTGGCTTTAGATTCTTCTACTGGTGCACTGCACCTTTGAGAAAGTTGTCCAGAACTTGATGACGGGTATTTGTCTGTGGAGGATATCTTAATTTTGTTGTTCAAGAGGTCTGTACTGCAATGAACATGAGCCTCAGAGGTTTCTGGTTTACCTATTCTCTTTTTCTTTGACAGTTTTCTTTGATCCTCAACTTCAGGGGTTGGAACCTCAACTTGAGGTTTAAGAGGGGAGTTTGGGTGGGCTCTTTTTGAGGTAGTTCTTTGTCTGGCTCTAGATGGTGTTGGCGAGGTGGGTGGCTTTGGCTCGACGTTGGGTTTAGGAAAGGTCTTTTCGGTGATGTTCTTGAGTTCAGGGCTCTTCTGGCTGTAGAAGCTTCGCAATCGGCTTAGTCTCTGCTCTGAATCATTCTTCAGAATGTCTTCTGCAAAGTCTCGCACAGAGTCAAATCCGAAGAACTGAGCCATTTCATTCAACTGCTGTCTGCAGGACAAAATATTACTTTAATAACACAAATCAACTTATCTTAGGCCCTGTTTACACCTGAAATGAAGATGCGTTTTGGTTGATCGGATCACAAGTAGACGAGGGAGACATCCATTTACACCTGAGGGAATGTGAATAAGAACTATATTGTTTGTTTGACACTATTTATATAATAAAAATAAAGACTGATTCAACTAAATAAGTTGCTTGCTTAGATAACACAGCTGTAAAAGTTTCTATTTTTATTAACAAAAATATAAACCGTCTGAATGCAGATCAACAGTGTTTGAGATTATATAAATTTAAGATGATCTTGTTTTAAATGCCCACTAAAGTCTCATCAATAGGGCAAGCATTCGCTGAACACCCCTGAATCAAACTAATCCTGGAACAGAAGCTGCTCCGGAGCAGGTTATGTTCAGAGAATATGTTGCTATGGCTACTTACATACCCGGAAAGTTACCTCCATTTTTTGGAACAACTTATCCTTAAACATACCCGGGTATGTCACAAAACCTGCTCTCTGGAATACCCCCCTGGTGTTTTATTCCATCTCTATTGTCCACTTTCAACCACTTCCATCCTGATTTCTTCAAGGGGAGGATCTATGAGCGGGTAAATGCGTTTTTTCAGCTCTTTCGATCTAATGGACAAAATAAGCTCATGCAATATACATATGAACTTGACCAGAGACAACGGAAAAACATACGGAGAGAAGCAGCTTGAAAGCAAACTTGGGTCTTCAGCCGACAAAGTTTAAATCCCTTCTGGCCAGCGCACTTCCCATAAAGGTTACAATTAGGTCAGTAGGAAACATCTACACTACGAAGAGCAATTCGGTCAAATGCTTTTCCGACTACCTCTGGAAATGGTTGTAAGTGGCCAAGCTCAAAAGCATTTAGACCCCTTTTACAAGTGGAGGGACCTGGTCAGATATTCAACAGCGCAGCGACCCGACGACCACACCAGGTCATGGGACTGATGATGATAACTTGTGGTCTGATCTGACCAAAACACATCTTAATACCAGGTGTAGGGCCTTAGTGACAAAGCTTTAAAAATAATTTTATAGATAGTTAAGTGTGTTGATCATCTGTAGTAACTCATTAGACTAGTTTACTACAATACGTATGTGCCAAGTTCTTAAAGATGTACTGTTTGTATTCATGTTATTTTCATATGGTTTGAAAAAAGTTTTTGAGGAGTTGCAACATGTGATATTTTACAATCATGTTATAAAAAAGTCAAATTATTTTTTATATTTTAAGAGACTTATTGACCTTGACACACAGTCATGAGGGTCTTCATAAGGGGTCCACAAATATCATTTCCTGTTTTGTTTTGGAATTTTTTGTTGGTTAGACCACACGACTTGGGACTTGAAATACTAATAAGCAGTTTAGTTAAAAACTGAGAGTCTTATACAATTCAAAGAGATCGTTTTATACTCCATGCATTGCAAAATACAGGCAGGGAGCAAGTTTATGACAGTCTATATATTATATCATAAGACCACAGCCCATAAGTTACAGCATAATAAGAACCAGAAGATTTGCTTAATGCTAAAACACGTGACATGAAACACACTCTTAAAGGCATAGTTCACCCAAAAGTGAAAATTCTGTCAACAGTTACTCACCCTCATGTTGTTGCAAACATGTATGACTTTCATTCATCTGTGTAACATAAAATAAGTTATTTTAAGTTTCCAAGTGTTTTATTGTACATAAAATGGACATCAATTTGAACCAAAACTGTCTGGTTACCAACATTCATTTTTTTGTGTGTTCTACAGAAGTCATAAAGGTTTGGAATGACATGCAGGGGAGTACATCAATTATGACAGTACTTTCATCATTTTGGGGTGAGCTATGCCTTTAAGAAAAATTAAATGACGAACCCCAAATTCCACATTTTAAAAGCCCCATTTTAAAACCTAGAAAATTCAGTGTAAGGGTCTTTAAGGAAAACCACTTAGTAATTTGAAACTGAAAGAGCTCAGAACCTGCTTGTGGCGTAACTTCTAATAGTTGCCACCCTTTGTGGTTTCAAATAAAAAACTGTCTTTAAAGCAAGACCCTTAAGTATGTGTCTGAGTGGAATTGAATATGTATATATATATATACTTATATGATACTTTTCACCATTACATGAGCAAACAGTACATTTGTGAGAAAAACAGAATAAAGAGGGGGTTTTGCTCATAACTTTGGCCAGACTTGGGAAATGGGTGGGTGAGTGTGCTCCGGGGTGGTCTTCCCTCACTTCTGCAGCCCTGGGGGCCAGGCGGGGGCAGCACACCATAGCTGTGGGGAGAACTGGCACATGGCCCTGCGCTACCAGGAATTTCCTCTCACTGACTTGCTGTTCTAATGTTTGAGTTTTTAGCCCAATTGACACAATTATTTGCTTTGTGTTGAGATGTCGGCTAGTCGGATCTTGTGCGGGGAGAAAAACGAAGGGATCTGGAGTAGAGAATAGTGTTACCTGCACATGATACTGGGTGTTTCGCCCACTACGACAGTGACATTGTTCTGGCAGTAAGAGGTTTTGATGGTGTGGGTGACCGGATGCTCCATGTGGGGTCTGCCATATCCTAACGGCGTATGAACTCCATCGTCATGATCTGCGAGTACGGGATCAGATGACTAGATGGAAGTCAATAACACAATAAATACAGTATGTTAGAATTGGACTCTAATATTATTTAACAAATATTTCCCCAGAAATCTTTTCCCCAAATAATTCTGGATTGATCACCCAAATTTCAAACTACTTATTAATTATCATAAAAGTTTCTGAAAAGCAAATGCAGGACAAAACATAACCGATAGGGATAAGCGTAATGCTGTGTGCCATTGTTTTAAAATCGTACGTAGTAGATCTGTATCTGCAGTGGATTTACACTACAGATTGTATCATTTTAAACAGCCAAGGACAAACTGGCTGAACTAGCATTATTTTACAACATCTTAAAGAAAATAACCAACCAATGCTTTGTCTCATGCAGTGTTTCCTGCACTGAAGAGCTGAATCTCCTGCTTTACAGCTAAATAAATTATTTTTTTATGTTGAGAGAACATCTTTCAGTTAAATTGTCTTGATTCCGTCAAAAAAAGAAAACAATTACTGGTCTCAATCAGTCTGACAAATCTTTCACCAAAAAAATGCATCGAACATTTGATTCTAGGGCTGCACGATATTGGAAATAAATAAAAAAATCAACGTCAACCAACTCATTGAAGGTCCAAATCAATGCAGTTTCAAAGAGCTTCCAAGGGCTTCAGAGGCTCTGCAGGGTCTTATCTAGCAAAACCATTGGCCATTTTCTAAAAAAAATAAATAATAATTTATATACTTTTTAACCTCAAATGCGCGACTTCTGTGTTGTTATTCTTCACTGTGTATGACGTCATTATGGCGGAAAAGTCAGGCACGTGACGTACGTGGAAGTACCGACCCAGTGTTAAAACTGACGCGGAAAGACTAAATCAAACGCAAAATTTGAGCCCTCTGAAGCCCTTCGTTAATCCTTTAAAGGGGTGATGAATTGAGAAATCAACTTTCCCTTGAGCTTTTGATATATGAAAGATCATGGTAATATAAGAACATCCTGTAAGTTTCACAGCTGAAAACTTCCTTGTTAGTCAAAGAAAAGCTTTTATTGACACAAGGCACAGAAAACGACCAATCTCAGAATATGCCACACCTTGACGTCATCGTGTGGTGAAACACCGCCTCGCCCCGCCCACCGACTCGTGCCACTGACATGACACAGGCCTAACATAGAGCTAAACCGGATCCAACTTTTTAAGCAATAAACATAACGCTTAAGCTTCCTTCGGATTCCAATATTATGAGTGAATGGATGAACTTTCTTTTTAATGAATATACAGCTCATGTGGGGAAGAGATTGCACGTTTGTTCCTTCATTTCTGATCACGGATTCGTTTGTAAACAAGAGAATGGATTTGCAGACAGGATGAGATCACATGAATGAATAAAGGAACACACTTATGTGAGTAAAATGTTTTTTTACATGTATGGGCCAGGGCTCGTAAAGCCCGTCCCGGGGCTATGTGTTTTCCAAAACGTAAGCCCGGCCTGCCGACGGGCTATCTTAAATAGTGAAATAACATTCCTTTCTTGATGTGCATTGTTCACTCTCTAGATATTTGAAGGAAAAATACAAATTTTATTGTATCCAATCCTAGCCGTGGGCGTTTACTTCCAAGTCTCCAGTGCGGCACGCCCATAAAATCTGAGTGTTGCAGGACAGAGCCTCAAAACCAGGGTAGAAAATAGCCTATTACTTATTCATTATGATGTTTCTGAATGTAAAAACCACACGAACGTCATAAGTTGACCTCAGAAAATAAAAAAAGCCAGTTCATGACACCTTTAACATTGGTGACAAAAACAGCTGCAAGTATATTAGGCTGCTGTCACTTTAACACAAAGCACGGATATAATATAATGATACGCGTTTCTTTTTTCTTCCGTTTTTTACAATACATAAGCGACTGTGCTTACGAGGATACTCGCCGAGACGGGCATTTTGCCTTATTTTTGTTTCCACATGTCTGTTAAAGCTCAAAAGGAAGAAAAAAAGAACGAATTGTGTGTTCATGTGCTGTCTGCGTGGCTCTGAGTGTGCAGGACAGAAAACAGCGAACAAGTTCCAGTCTTCTTGTGCTTGACGTTTAAACTGACAGGACTGACTAATAAACTTTCAATCAATGATGATAATACTTTGCAATTAACCCGCGAATCACATGTTCCGAACTGGGGAACAGCTGGCCCATACATATCATGGATCAACAACGATCCCAACTACGAAACAAAACTGTTTCGCCCAGTAGTCTTCAAAACTATGAAAAAGTTATTTAAATGAAAAGTTTTTTTGTTTGTTAATAAATTATGTTTTAACTTAAAAAGTAATTCTGATTTACATGAAAATACATCTCTATTTTAATAAAAGTTTAAAATGTTACCAAGATACTATTGCTAGTTAGTTGCACTGAAATACCACACACACAAAAAAGTCTACTCTTAGTGTGTTTTTGTGTGAGGTGCACAAATATAAAACTTGCAGAAACCTCTGATGAATCCAGGAAGCAGTTTGCAGGAACCTGCGAGTGCTTGTTGAGTTCAAACACATCTCGTACGGCAGCGCGGCTCAGGCGGTCTTCTGCTCTGCTGGAGCCCACTACCTTCTGATTCGAGTGGGTGTAGCTCACGTGCTGAAGTCCACCTGTCAGAGAAATCAAAACACTCAAGTATAGTATTGGAAGAAACTCAAGATGACTTCAATCTTCTCAAAATGTCAAAACCTTTTATTGACCGCTCTCTCTATTCATTTCATAGTGTATACAGAGTCAATAAAACATTTGACATTTACAGAAGATTGGTTTCTCAAACACCTAATGGTGAAAGGAAAGTTGCACCATTGGGTGTTTCAGAAAATCATTTCCTCAAACTTTTTATTGACTGTATATGAAATGAACAAAATGACTGCACTGTAATGTTAATGATTGTTATGCAGTTATTATAAATGAATGTTATGTGCACTTTTTATATATTTATCTATATTTGTGTGTGGTCCTAGTAAACCCTATATTGTGAGGACAAAATGTCCCCACAAAGATGGCAATATCCAAAATCCTTGTCCTTTTGGGGACATTTTTTCATAAGTGTTTTTTTTTTTAAATCTAATTTTGGATGATTTTATTATATATTCTGTTTGTGATAATTGGTCAAAAATCAATAAATATATTGAATATGCATGATTATTTTAAATCCAGGTAAATAGTCCAAGTTATACCTAATAATGAGTCCAGTGTTCCAGTGTTTCCTTCATCTCTGGATTGGGTTTTGTGTGATCCTAATGTGTTTCGGCTATTTATTCCCATTTGAATAGTGTTGTCCTTCCCAGAAGACCGTCTTTCAGCTGATTTATTCTCCTGAGGAGGATCCTTCATACAGCTCACGCCTTCCTGGGGCACTTCATCTCCTGACAGAGAAAAACTTTCAATATCATTTTCAGATCTTTTATTTGCAAACTTCACTCTTTTGTTTCTTACCACCAGTTGTGCTGTCATTGTTGTGTTTGTGTGATCTTGGTGGAAGGAGCTCAAGGTCTGCTGACTCTTCTGATATTCTCTGTGGTTTATCTTCAGTGACTGGCTCCATCCCTTCCTTGGATTCACTGGACTTAGATGCTTGTACCTTAATCGTGGTGGGTTTTGCATAGTTATCCTCATCCTGACTTTGGCTACTAGAGTCCTCTTCACTGTCCGTCTCCTGCAATCCTCTCTGAGTCATTTGTCTCTGGAGCACACTATACAGGCCTATATTTCCAATACAGGTAGAACCAGCTCCCATCTGCTCTCCTGTGTGTGTTTCTGAGGCCCTGGAGCAACAAGGATCTTCATCCTCACTTGCACTGCTGAAGTCCAACACCCCAGCACATTTAAGCCCAGCGCCTGCTGATCCACCTGTCTGCTCAGTAGCAGCATCAGCTGACTGGGGATCCTGAGGTAAATCAAGATGGTTCATTAGGTTTATGCAGAAGATGTTTGGTTTTTGTAACTTTTTTTTATCAACATTACTTTGATAATTTGCATAACAAACACAACAACTTTCTACTGTTTTGTCAACTGCACTGCTGAAAAAAACTGAACTTTTTAGAAAACACTGCTCTCAACCAAACATGTGTCAAATTTCTATAACAGTAATAAAACACATAAAATACAACTTTACCACACTTTAATGATAGCGACATCCAGTTTTTAGCAAAAACATTGATTTTAACAAGCCGAGACGTTGCGGTCAGTGCCCATCCTCTTCAGAAAATCAATGTGTGAGGTTCTTTCCAGAAGAACAATTAGATAAGGCCTCTGCTGAGTAAATAAATGTGGTAAAGATAGTATGTTTCTGTGTGGTCTACACCATTGGGCTTCCAAGGGGGTTGATTACGACCATGTGTTCGCCTGTCATGCCGTGGGAACAGATAGATGATGGGAAAGAAGAGGGGAGGGATGGGTGGGAAAGAGAAATGTTTCAGTCACGGGTCTGTGACAGGGTGGGTACTCACTGGCTCCTGCATCCTCTCCTCCAGAGCTTGAGTTCTGGCCGTCTTTATTCCCACCTCCACTCGGCCCTCCCTCTGTGAACCAAACACGCGATTCCCATCATGTCAATGAGAAGGAATTCATTTCATATAAACAGTTCATTAAAGGCATGTCATTTGGGATATGTATGATCAGATGGACCCTTACAGACAGTAAAATCTGTAGATAGTTTCCACATGCTCGTCAGAACCTCTAAATTCACAATGTGCCCTAAAATTCTACATTCATTTCACAAGACTAGAGCCAGAAAACTGAACAATTCTTCGTCAACCCAAGGGAAACTTTCCTTGTGGTAATTGTAATTATTGTGAGAATATTTCTAAAACTGACAAATTTATGGATGTTTTTAGCAATAAGACTTACACTATTAATAGTTTTATAAATTGCAATACTACCCATGTTGTTTATCGTTTAGACTGTACTTGTGGCTGCTTTTACATAGGCCTTACTAAAAGGAGACTAAGAGACAGGGTAGCTGAACATAGATATGCCATTCGGACTGGAAATATGAACTATCCAATGGCCAAACATTATATAGACGCAAAACATGGGAGTGATTCGACCCTAAGAGTAGTGGGCATTGAGGCTATTCGCCTTGATGCCAGGGGTGGGGATATCATCAAACGCCTTAAACAAAGGAAGACATATTGGATCTATTCCTTGAAGGCCACCAGTCATCCAGGTCTCAATGAAGATTTTGACCTTTCACCTTTTTTGTAATGGTTGTGTCTCAATAGGGACAGTGTATTGTTGTCCGTGAATGTTGACTATTCTTTGAATGTACTGTAATGCCCATAACATTTTCTCCTGACATTTTTCTCCTGTTGTTGTAGAACTATCTTGACAATGAATTCAGAAGTAAGATGGGTAACTAGGCTATTCACATTTATTGACTTTAGGGACATACTTGTGTGGAGTACACAAGATGTTTGTATTGGTGTCACTCCTATTTTTTCCACTTGGAGATCTCATATTTTATCTTGTATTTGTATGGTTTAACCTTTGGTATTAGCTCTTATCTGAACATATTGCCTCTAGTGGCCAAAAATTGTGTTGCAAGTGACACCTTTCACACCTGAAACCAATGCAACGATAAGTATTGCATGATCCTGTCTGTTTGTTACCAACACCCTGATGAAGGCCAATGGGCCAATACGCGTTGGTGTTTTAATGCTTTAGCCCAACTAATAAAGTCTTTTTAACTTTTGCATCCTATTGAGTGCCTGGACTTGGATTTTTTTTCCAATTTTTTTTCTTTTTCAACATTTAACCCTTCCAAGAGCACCAGGGGATACAAGGGATTCCAGCAGCGCTCCAGTTCTCTTTTGTCTAATATAACATACTATATTGCCAAAAGTATTGGGAAACCCCTCCAAATCATTGAATTCAGGTGTTCCAATCACTTCCATGACCACAGGGGTATAAAATCGAGCACCTGGGCATGCAGACTGCCTCTACAAACATTTGTGAAAGAATGGGTCGCTCTCAGGAGCTCAGTGAATTCAACCACGGTAACGTGATAGGTTGCCACCTGTGCAATAAGTCCATTCGTGAAATTTCCTCACTACTAAATATTCCACGGTCAACTGTTAGTGGTATTATAACAAAGTGGAACAAAAGCAACTCACCCACAAAGTGGTAGGCCACGTAAAGAGCGGGGTCAGCGAATGCTGAGGCACACAGTGCACAGAAATCAAGTGGCCTTCAGATTTAATAGCTGAAGAACAGTGCATACAAAGCTTCATGGAATGGGTTTCCATTGCCGAGCAGCTGCATCCAAGCCTTACATCACCAAGTGCAATGCAAAACGTGGTGTAAAGCACGCTGTCACTGGACTCTAGAGCAGTGGAGACGTGTTCTCTGGAGTGACGAATCATACTTCTCTGTCTGGCAATCCGATGGCAATTCCAATTACACACTCCTAAACTTTGTGGCAACCCTTCCCGGAAGAGTTTAAGCAGTTATAGCTGCAAACAGTGGGCCAATTTGATATTAAACCCTTCGGATTAAGAATGGGATGTCATTAAAGTTCATGTGCATGTAAAGGCACACATCCCAAAATTTTTGGCAATAAAGTGTATAACAAATATATATATATAGGACTAAGATGCTGGGTTTGAGAGTTGTTAGTTAGAGAATATGCCAACTGCAAATTTATTAGCCTTTTTACCTCTAGGATGCGATGGGTAAGACAGGTGCCATCAGTCTGCAGGCGGAAAAGGTTTCGGGTGCCAAACAGCTCCCCTGCCTTGCCATCAGTACCCTGAACAGCCTCAAAGTAGCGTCTAGCATTCTCCCGACCAATCACTGATGACTGAAGTTGCTGTCAAGCAATAAAGGAGAGAAAACAAACAGGTCTCAATAAATGTTACATTATTTTAGTGTATTCTTATGTATTTAGGCTAATAGTAAAACTGCACACAACAGCAAATAACTGTTAGACTGTATAGGAATGAAATCTTCATTCACCTTTTTTACGAACAAACCTGTTTGTAAATCTGGCGCAAGTATATGATCTCTTCTACCGTTCCTAAAGAGATGAGTCTAAAAACCGTCACATCCCTGCACTGGCCAATACGATACGCCCTGTAAATTGAAACACACAAGTCTGATAAATTCCACAACTTGTAAATGTAAACTACTGTTCAAATGTTTGGGGTCAGTACGATTTTTTTTATGTGTTTGAAAGAAGTCTTTTATACTCGTACAATCCAAATTCAAACCTGAACGTTAGTATCGAAGAATTTTAAGAATGTGTGCACCATTCAAAACTCTAAAGTGAATACCTAATTATATGAATATTTTCTTTTTATTTTCTCACCTGTCAATAGCCTGGAGATCATTGGCAGGATTCCATGTTGGATCAAACAACACAACAACATTCGCGCCGATGAAGTTGAGACCAAGCCCACCCGCCCTACAAAAGACATCATTGTAAATCAGACATGTTGTCATACATTTTGGGAGATCTTGTAAATAATAGGCATAATGAAACATAATAGCTTTTCGGGGCCAAACTCACAAAGTAGACACCAGACACAGGTTGACTTCTCGAGAGCTGTTGAACTCTCTCACTATCTTAACTCTGTCCTTAGACTTGGTGTTTCCATCCAGTCTGTGGTACTCTAGACCCTCTGCCATACAATAGCTTTCCAGAACATCTAACAGCTGTAAAAGTATAAAGAAAGGTTTGTTTAACCTGATTCATATTTAATAAAATTAGGACTGTCAAACTTTGAAGTGAATATCATTGATCATCTCCTAACAAGGCCACATATTAAGATCTAAGTAGATTAGTTGGTAGGGAAACAATCAGTTCTAGTAAAAAAATACATTGGATGCAAAGGAAAGGGGCAGGAATAAAGATCTGAACAACTTTGACAAGGGCCAAAATAAAATTGTGATATACAAAGGAAAAATATATACAAAATTGCAAATATATTTACACTCACCTAAAGGATTATTAGGAACACCATACTAATACTGTGTTTGACCCCCTTTTGCCTTCAGAACTGCCTTAATTCTACGTGGCATTGATTCAACAAGGTGCTGAAAGCATTCTTTAGAAATGTTGGCCCATATTGATAGGATAGCATATTTGAGGTTGATGGAGATTTGTGGGATGCACATCCAGGGCACGAAGCTCCCGTTCCACCACATCCCAAAGATGCTCTATTGGGTTGAGATCTGGTGACTGTGGGGGCCATTTTAGTACAGTGAACTCATTGTCATGTTCAAGAAACCAATTTGAAATGATTCGAGCCTTGTGACATGGTGCATTATCCTGCTGGAAGTAGCCACCAGATGATGGGTACATGGTGGTCATAAAGGGATGGACATGGTCAGAAACAATGCTCAGGTAGGATGTGGCATTTAAATGATGCCCAATTGGCACTAAGGGACCTAAAGTGAGCCAACAAAACATCCCCCACACCATTACACCACCACCACCAGCCTGCACAGTGGTAACAAGGCATGATGGATCAATGTTCTCATTCTGTTTACGCCTAATTCTGACTCTACCATCTGAATGTCTCAACAGAAATCGATACTCATCAGACCAGGCAACATTTTTCCAGTCTTCAACTGTCCAATTTTGGTGAGCTCGTGCAAATTGTGGTCTTTTTTTCCTATTTGTAGAGTAGATGAGTGGTACCCGGTGGGGTCTTCTGCTGTTGTAGCCCATCCTCCTCAAGGTTGTGCGTGTTGTGGCTTCACAAATGCTTTGCTGCATACCTCGGTTGTAACGAATGGTTATTTTAGTCAAAGTTGCTCTTCTATGAGCTTGAATCAGTCGGCCCATTCTCCTCTGGCCTCTAGCATCAACAAGGCATTTTCGCCCACAGGACTGACGCATATTGGATGTTTTTCCCTTTTCACACTATACTTTGTAAACCCTAGAAATGGTTGTGCATGGAAATCCCAGTAATTGAGCAGATTGTGAAATACTCAGACCGGCCCGTCTGGCACCAACAACTATGCCACGCTCAAAATAGCTTAAATCACCTTTCTTTCCCATTCTAACATTCAGTTTGGAGTTCAGGAGATTGTCTTGACCAGGACCACAGCCCTAAATGCATTGAAGCAACTGCCATGTGATTAGTTGATTAGATAATTGCATTAATGAGAACTCGAACAGGGGTTCCTAATAATCCTTTAGGTGAGTGTATTTACACTATAGCAAACTTTTATAACCACCTCACCTTGGTAGAAAGAGAGAAGAGTAGAACTTTGTCTTTCTTTGCGATAAAGTGATTAAGTAGCTTTTGCAGAACCTGAAACAGGAAGAAAAACAGGACATGCTTTTCAAAATGATGATGGGAGCAAAGACAATCTTGCTAATCATAACATCTAAAAACACACAACGTTTTTCATTTAAATTGTAATGAGAAATAAGACGTCAGTCCATGGCTACTGGGTAGAGATTAACAGAGCAGGCTGTGTCTTTTCTTTCTATTGCTGATGTTTCAGAAACCAGCGGCCATTCTTGTGAGGATGCCAGTAACTCAGCATCTGCCAATAACAGCACCCTCAAGATGCTCCGGCTAAAGGGAGGGGGAAACCTTTGAAAGGAAGGCCTGAAGAAATGTTAAATACTGTCCTTGTTATTTCTCAAGGAAGTGTATCAACAGCCTCTGAGGGAAGACAGCTCAGGGCCAATGCTAGCCACAAGAGGGTTTATTAATCTCCATATTGCCAGGGAAAAATCCAGAACGGACTGGAAATGAAGATATCTAGGCGAAGCTTGTTTGATGATGTGGGCATTACTGATTCTAATAACTGTAATATGCAACTAAGCATACTTTTACACTCAGAGCTGGATACATTTATCGTGTACTTTTTTTTCTTTTTTTTGGTCTTGCAAAATTAAAACAATGTATTCAATATTGTGAAACAGCAAGAGTGTGTTTTTCAAGTTATAGAGTTACATTATACTTACATAATTTTCAGCATTTTGTAGAGAGAAAAAACATTATTATACAAACAGGAAGACAAATTTACATTTAATAAAAACTTCATATATTCTAGCATATATAAAAATGCATTTTTAAAAATAAAATTGATAAATCCCTTTGGAGTGGAGGCAGTGAACATGTTGGCTGGGCAAGTAAAAATCTGAAATGAAAAAAGACCTAAAAGTACAATCTAACATAAAATTATTGTGTGAAATAACACCAAATCAGGTTCTTGATCATTAGGAAAAATACCTCACCTTCATTTTTCCACTGTACATAGGGTCAGACATTGCTTCAAAGGCTGCGTGTTTGCACCTCTCTGTGAAATCTGGAAATTTCCTAAAAACTTGCTCACAAATGGCTGTCACATATTTTTCCTATGGTTGGAAAAATTACAAAAATATTTACACAATCTGTCCTTGATGGACTGCGTCCATTTGAGACATTCTATAAATTCAATCAAATCTCAAATCTGTTGTGGGGTACAACGGGGCTAAAGGCACACCCTAAGAAAAATATGCTTTTCACTACTCCTGCAGAAAAATATATATTTTTAAATTATATTATTAATATCATACTATCATATCGTTATTTATCATAAATATGATGGTTTTCATTATAAATTTGGTGATCATCTCTAAGGTAGACACCCAATTTGATATATTTACCATCTGACTTTAACCATGTCATGATGTCAACAAATGGAAAAGTCAGCCAGCTATTTATTATCATGTTAATTATTGTGCCTTTTGCCCCAAAGGCAGGGGCTTTTTACCCCAAATATCATACTTTTACATATTCTTCCGTAATTGAAAACTGTTGCTTTATTTACCTTGAACAAAACTGAAAATCATTAAGACCTTTGTCTCAAAATATATTCACTAATTTAGTGATTCTCATTTGCTAAATACATTTTTACAAAAACATTAAATATTAGATCAAATTAGCACAGAGTCAACTTTGCATTGCTGTCCGCAATTGCGTCAAGGATCAGCCAAATTTCCATGTGCGTCTTGAAAAGCGAATGCTTTGGAAAGGGCTGCCGCAAGCCATCTAGTGGTTTAGAGGAAAACAAAATCAAAGGCCCACGGCGCCTTTAGCCCTGTTGTACCCTATTGATATACACTGATAAGAAATGTTTCTTGAGCAGAAAATAAGCATATTAGAATGATTTCTGAAGGATCATGTGACACTGAAGACTGGAGTAATGATGCTGAAAATTCAGCTTTGCCATCACAGGGAAAAATTACAAAATTATAAAATTTGAATTGTAATGATACACTTATTATTTTACTGTATTTCAAAAACCTCACAAGTCCTATAGACCCCAATCTTTTGAACGGTAGTATATCTGTCAACAATTTAGTAAACCCATTACTAACCTGTTTTTTGCTGGTTCCTTCTCTGGACTGCAGTAGTGCAACATGATTTGCAACCTTTCTCAGTATAGCCAGATAACTGAAGTACAGGTGTCTGACCGGCACACCGTCTGCGTTCAGTTTGTGGCAGCACTTCTTCCGTGGACGACCACTGCCACAGTGACACTTCCCTGAGCTCTGCAACAGCAGGGTCACATCGTCTGTGTCCAGCACTGCTCGATACACCGTCCGCTGGAAGTCTGTGAGTGAGCAATAGACAACCTGGAGAAGGACAAGAACAGAAGGAGTTCAGATCAGAGCATGTACTATGATATATATATATCATTTGGTTTCTTTGACTTGAACTAACTTACTCGATCATCTTTCTTAGGTAGCTGGTCACTTATAAGGGCCTTTGTTCTCCTGAGGAACCAGTGTGAGAGTTTTTTGGCAAGTTCCTGAACTGCTTTACGGCCTACTGCTAGAGCTCTTTTCGTAACAGTGTGCTTCTGCCCCTGCTCAATGGGGTCCGAAAACCTGTTTTTAAAACCCGCCAGAGAACCCAGGCATCCAGGAACGGCCCTATGACACAAATGTTTTTTAAACAAATGAATGGAGAAATTATCATTATCATAAGGTAGTATAATGGCACAAAAGTATCTCAATCAGGGTTAAAATCAGTGGTGCTTTCTAAATGTCTCACCAGTCAATAACACACCACAGCTCCTCAAGGTTGTTCTGAAGGATTGTTCCTGTCAGTCCAACCCTCACTTTACATCTCATGTCCTTCATGGCCTGAGTGATCTGGGACCTGTGGTTCTTTATTTTGTGAGCTTCATCGACGATAACGGCAGTCCAATCAATACTGAACAAAATCAAACATTACATTGTGTAATATGAAAAAGATGAGTCAACATTAATTGGATTTAATCACAAAGAAAATCTGGGGGAAAAAAACATGTTGAAAACTACAGACCCATGAACTTTGTACTATGAATGTTGAAATATGATAAGAATTAATCATTTTGGATAGTAACCATTTTGAAATATACTCAATATAACTGAATACCAAGTTTGGGGAGAGCAAGATTTTTTCAAAAGAAATTCATTATTTATTTGGCAAGGACGCATAAAAGTGATGGTAAAATGTTGATAAATATTTATATTTAAAAAATAAATGCTGTTCTTTTGAACTTTCTGATCATTCAAGAATTCTGGAGAATTGAGCATGTTCCCACACAAATATTAAGCGGCACAAATGTCTTCAACATTGATACATTGATAATAAGAAGAAATGTTGGTAACACTTTACAATAAGGTTCATTAGTTAACCTTAGTTAACTATATTAGTTAACATGAACTAATAATGAACTGCACTTATAAAGCATTTGTTAATCTTTGTTCATTTCAACATTTACTAATACTTTATTGAAATCTTGTTAACATGAACAGCTGTATTTTATTAGCTAACGTTAACAAAGATGAACAAATACAGAAACAAATGTACTGCTCATGGTTAGTTCATGTTAACTAATGAACATTATTGTAAAGTGTTACGAACATTTCTTTTTTATTATCAATGAAACATTATTGTAAAGTTAAACAAATGATTTCTGAAGGATGTTGACACTGAAGACTGGAGTAATGAATATGAAAATCTGCTTTGCCAACACAGGAATAAATTATATTTTAAATATTCAAATAGAAAATTGTTTTTAAATGTAATAATATGTTACGATATTACTGTTTTTATTTTACTTTTGTATAAACACACCCTTTGTGAGCATACGAAAACATTAAAAAAGCATTTTTAAAAATCTTACCAACCCCAAACATTTGAAAAGTATATAATGTAATAATGACACAGTAACCCACTCATTGCCAAATAAAACATAAAACAACGTGAACTCAGTCTAAACAATCTACCTGTTAAACTGGTCCAAACAGAGTCTGAGGGTCTCATAAGTTGTAAGAGCAATCTCACATCTTCCTCTCTGCACACGCGCCAGTTCTTCATCCTTCCTCACACCGTGCACGACCACAACTCTAAAATGACCCCAAGTGTCTAACTCATCTTTCCAATTGTAGAGGACAGAGAGCGGAGCCACAATGAGGAAAACCTGAATAGGAGACAAACAAACAAATAAATACTACTAAAGGGCTTTTAAAGACACAATATGTAATTTTTTGCCGCTAGAGTATTCAAAACAAAGGCGTAGTTTGATGACGCCTTCATTTTGAGCTTTTAACATGCCGCAGACGACCGATTCTGCTTTTTCCGGTCATGCGTATGTGGGGTAACCAAGGGGCAACCTCCCTCAGATTCTCTTGAAGCAAATACGGAAGTGACTTAAAGGTATCATGAACTGTCTTTTTTAATTTCTTTATACTGTTTTCGGAGGTCAACTTATGATGTTTGCATGCTTTTTACATCCAAAATCATCATAACGAATAAGTAATAGGCTATTTTCTACACTGGTTTTGAGGCTTTCTCAAGACACGCTCAGTTTTGATGGACGTGCCGCACTGAAGACTTGGAAGTAAACAACCACGGCTACGATTGGATAAGATTTGCATATTTAATCTCTCAAACCGTCAAACAAACACAATGATTTATCTCTCATCCACTTATTTTGTTATTACTTGGCCCGCCCAATCGGTGGATATAAGGGCGCACACGGACACGCGAGGGCATGCGCTCTTCAAATATCAAGTCGAGAGTAAACAACGCATATCAAGAAAGGAATGTTATTTCAATATTAAAAATTCACCGGCCTGCCGACGGGCTAAAGCCCAATTTATACTTCTGCTTCGAGTGTACGCTGTAGCTACGTCGTAGGCAGTGTGTAGCATGCATAGACTATGACGTACCCAGACGCACACCTCTCCGAAAATGTAACAACGCATCGATTCGACTAGTTAAAATTGTCCTAGTTTAAACATTCTTGGCAGCGTTTGGAATAATGTAAGTACACAAGTCAACAAAATATATATTGTTCTGGTGTTTTTTTGGAGATTTGAATCCAAAAATCTTACATATTGTGTCTTACTCTTCAATGCAGTATTACACAAGAAATCATGCAAAAAGGAAATATTAGATCTCACATGCATAGCAAAGTTGATACCTTCTGAACTTGTTCTGATGGTTTCTGTGACAATAAAAACAGTGGCCTGTTGTTCTCAACATCTGTCCATGTACCAGTTTTCTGTAAAACTGCAGCTAGGAAGCCAATGACCTAAAATAATACAGGAAAGAGGAAAAATGAGCAATGCTTACTGGGTTTATTCTATATATTATAATATGTAGATTTGCGTGCATTTACCTGAACAGTCTTTCCAAGACCCATGTCATCACCCAAGATGCATCCTCTGGACTTGGCATAGTTATGATGGATGAATTTAATGCCCTCTCGCTGATAGTCTCGTAAATATCGATTGATGGTGTATGGAACTTTTACATCACTTCCTGACAGCAGAAATGGCTCAGAAGGACCTGGGGGCATTTGGGTACTGTGGAAGAGAGGCCTCTCATCCTCAAACTGAGGACTAGATGTTCTGGCATTCCGGCCCCTTGTAGATGAGCTTTCCTCCTCCATCTCCATCAAGACAGAGTCCACATGAATTTGGGTGCTAACTGGATAATGGTTTGTTTAGTTGTGACAGGCGTCTCCTTTGGAGCAGGACAAATGATGAAATCATTATGGTGATCAGAGTAGGAGTTGTATGTTTGACCTGCAAATAGAGGCTAAATAAATACAATCTATACAGTTTTACTATTTGGATATTAAGAACTTTGCTGAAAGGTTAAAAAGGCAAAGCTAAAGTATAGATCAGCAAACAATTGTCATTATTTAATCAACATTAGCATGTTTTTTTCCCAATACAACAACAGTGAATGTGGACTTAGACTGCCATCCCAACACCTTCTTTTGTGAAGAAAGTGAAACGGAAAGAAAGCTGTACAATTTAAATAGAACATGAGACGAGATTTTTCTGAATTTTCTATTTTTTGAGTGCACTTTCCCTTTAACTAAGGTCAGCTGTCTCACTTACTTGTGAAGTCTGACACGAATCAAATCATTAAAATAATGTTCGTAAACATGCGGATATATGTTTTAACTAAGTATATTTTGTCTGTTGCGATCAGTTTAAGTGCTATTCTAAGTGCATTCCTTACACAGTGTAAGTCAGTTTGGTCTTACCATCATGGATTCATTTTAGTCTCACCATCATGAATTCTAGTCTCGATGTAGTTTCTGGGATGATCATGTATTTCTGGTGCCTGCAATGGCGTGACTGTGAGATAAACAGATAGTTATTCCTCTGCATGTCCAATGTATTTTGATTTTGTTCTCATCAACGTAGCAACATGCTGCATGCTGCTTCACAGGCGAGAGATTCGCGTTTATTTACCTATCTGTGTGTTGAGAGCAGCACTTTCCGTAAAAGCGCTAAGAGATAAAATAAAATAAAATAAAATAAAATAAAATAAAATAATAAACTGTAATAAATTCAAGATTAAATGATTAAACTCAGATCAAACAGCCTATGTTTTTAGCTCTCAATATCTATACTGTTGTTAATTTGTCTATTTTCACTTAAAGGGGAAGCTTACATCAATGCTAACATCAGTGTTGACTTTGTTAAATAAAATTAAAACTATTAAAATAATTGAAATAAATTAAATGGAAATAAATTCTAAATATATGTTAGCTGAAATTATATATATATATATATATATATATATATATATATATATATATATATATATATATATATATATATATATATATATCATACTGTAATGTATATATATTACATATTATATATATACATATTCTGCTTAAGCACCTGATCAATCATATGCTGACAACCAAATATTCAAATCAAAATAATTTTTAATTGCAGTTAAATATGGCAGGTTGTGTCTGGCAACCAGACCAGACCCGTGCAAATTAGCACAGCAACAGTCGGTAGTTAGACTCAGACTGGAAAAGTTCCACTCATTTGTTTGACATCCTCCTAATGTATATCTTCTCAGTAGCTTATGAACCTCTTTCCAGGGGAGCCACCAAATCTGCTAATTATGGTCAACGAACGCAGTTAATGGCTTTGCTCAAGGGTGGTCCATATCTCTTTAACACATTCATTCTGACTGACCTCATCTTGGGCGGCTGTTTTTTCATAGGGGGCAAACAGACCATGCGCTTCAGTAGAAGAAGTAGAAGTGTTGTGTTCGAACTAATGCTATGCCTGCCTACTGCTATGTAAACCATCTGTCATGACTGTTTGGGCTTCTTTATAAGAACATCTCCAGCAGCTGCCTTATAAATTCCCAGCGTTGATAGAGGAGGAACAGAAAGTCCCATTTTTGTCTTGCAGTGTACCATAGCCGAGTGGACAACACAGGCTTCCTCCTCATCTTTAGCTTGGATAACAATAGCGACAAGCTGTTTCCTATGGTTTTCATTCACATATAGGCCCTCTTGATTGTTTTTACCACAAATATCCTCAGTCTTCCAGGTAAAACGTTTCCTGAGGTATAATGTTCAAATGGAGACACATCAGGCTTTTCCTGAGCAATAAATGCCCTTAGATGACTTTCCTACAATAGGCCACAGTGTTGTAATTTTGAGCTCCTCCAGGCACATTATGTTGTCACATACGGTAGTGTAAAGGCTATTTTTCATTTGCAGTGTGAGACGGCAGGCAGCAGAGACCACTGAAGTCCCCCCTCACTGCAGATGCTGAATGGGAGATTTGTCCTCTTCTCCCTGTGCTAGGAAATTCTCCATCTGTGTTTCACAGACTTTCTCCCATGAGTCACTCAAACTTAGAAAGCCAAAACCAATTACTGCTATGCCAAAAATTACAGTTTTAACTTCATAAAAATTGATTATGGATTTTGTTGATATTTTTGTTTTTAATCCTGTTTTAGCTTGCAGTAACAAGAATGTGCATGTGCTACACACTAGACCAGAGGTTTTTGAACTTCTTGATGACACAACCTATGTATGATGATCCTATTGTGTCGGACCCCCTTCCTAAAACAGATATATTTTTTATGTGAAAACCCATTTCTACTGTATAAAATATATATTTTTAATATAAAACATAAAAACTATGGCTGTCAGTATATAGAATAATATTTTTGTGATTGTGATGACTTCTTACCAGCATTTAGAATGCTTTGGTAATAATGCAACATGTTAAAAGATGTTATTTATAAATAAATAAATAAATAATAATGCAACATGTTAAAAGATGTTATTTATAAATAAATAAATATGGTTCTTAGGATGAACTAATAAATATATATAAATAAATAAATAAATAAATATACCTATTTATATAAATAAATAGTGTTCTCGTAAATAAATAAATAAATAGGATTCTTGGGTAGAAGGAATAATATATATAAATAAATAAATATAAGGTTCTTGGGACAAACGAATAAAAAAATGTAACAAAGAACCCTATTTATTAATTTATTAGTTTATTCATTCATATATATATATATATATATATATATATATATATATATATATATATATATATATATATATATATCCCTATTTATTTATTTATTTATTATGAATAAATAGGGTTATCGGTTAAATTAATTAATTAATTAATTAATTAATAAACAAATAAATTAATAAATAGGGTTCTTTGTTAAATACATTTAAATAATCCAATATTGCAAATGCAATATTTGGTCTACCCAGGAAATCCATCAAAAAATAACTACTACTAGTTTTATGTCTGTATCATTATATGAACAGAGTGATTATAAGACCCTCTGGGTTTGCATTACTATTCCTTTAGTCTTTTCCCAATATATTCCTCATGAATGCATATTTTCACATTAGCAGTAAAGATTTACAAAATATCCTTTCTGCCGAGCTGGAAATTTCAGCTGTGTGTGAGGTCTGTCTCTAGCAGATTCCAGAAGTTTTGCGTCATTTCCCCACGTCTCTGTTTGTGTGGTCAACATCACAGACACACCACTGAATCTTTCAAACAGTCTGAATGAGGTGTCTGATAGAACCGTAATACTTTACCCGGCCCTTCATCCACAAGGCATCATTCTTCTTTTCCGTACAGATTTGTCACCATCTGTGACAGTCTAGGACTGCTTACTATTAAAACTGTAAGGATGCACACAATTAAAACTTTCATGTAAACTACAACGTGTCTCAGTCAGACATAAGCGGCTGATTTGTGGTTGAATTCACCAGCGCCTCATGCTTGCAAAATAATTCTAGATTTCTGGAACGAGTACATAGAACTTTTGTGATTTCTTTGGACCCGGCTTTGGCAACGTGTGCTGCATTCTGTCAGCTATTTACTCTCACTGTTAATTTAAAATGTCACATGGCCCAGAATATTAATGCCTTTGGGGTGGAAAGGGCTTCTCTTTTCTTTCTTTTTTCCTTCCTGTATTTTTTTCTTTCATTTGTATATAAGTGTAACTGTCCACATTTCAACAGTAGTTACTTAGAAATTATTTTTGTATATACTTGCTATCAAAGACGTTGCCCACATCCAAGACAGCGACAAATAGAGTGCTGCCATGCGTTTTAATGTAGATGTATACTTGAACATTCTCCAAGCTTCTTGAACTAAATCCAGTCCCTTTATCCCTCTTCCTTTGTCTCTCTCACAGGCAATTATACAACCACAAGCACACACTTGAAAGGCACACACTGATCGTCTTGAAGTGAGGTCTATTATGGAAAGGCACAGAAACTAGTTGCAGAAAGAGCGCAAATAACAGAACTACTTTATACACTATTTATTTATTTCTTGTCATTCCCATCATCGGCTGGCACCCTCTTGATGCTTTGTGGCACAAATGATTTAACTCAGTGAGCTACATCGCCAAATTCAGGCTGACCTGAATTGGATGGGCTGGTCTCTTTTGTCCTGCATTGAGATGGAAAGACTGGACGAAAAAAAAAAAACATATTTACAACTGAAGCGGCGCTCATTATGCCGGGACCCCATAGAGGGCCCTTTTGTTTGTTGACTTGAGCTACAATAAACACATCAAGCATCCAATATAACTCTCCCTGTTCTATCATCAAAAGCCTTGATGGGCCTCTTACTGGTCTGAGACTGATTTGATAAGCAAACAAAACGTAAGACCAGTGAAAAAACCTGCTGGTGCTGGAATTTTTGGAGTGCTCTGATACAGTTGGTAGGAATTGCCTATTCATCCTTGCAGCTAGACGTTCTCCCGACACCATTGGACACTGGCATGGTGGCATGGGTTTTGTGTGCCACCACGGACCATTGCTGAACAGAAAAACAAAGGCTTTCTGAAATGTACCAGCTCAGCAGAACCCAATGTCCACGTCCCTGGCACGTACAGTGTGGCCACACAAATCGTTGTACTTCAGGGCAATTTTAACAAAAGGGCATATCACAACAAAAAAAAATGTTTGTAATATAATTAAGCTAATTCTATATGATAATATAGAATCATTTCATGATATAGAATCATATAGAATAATATAGAATCTTTATCATTCTTTCATCAATTAATTTAGCTAATTTCAATACATTCATAATTTTCTCATAATAAACATTGTTCAAAGATTCTCAAATGAGTTGGTGCATGAATCAGTCTCTCTAAATCCCTGCTTTCTGTAAAATTCTTGGCCAATTGGTCTACCACGTACAGCATTTCGTAAGCTAAGCACCCATTACCATAACTAAACTTCAGCTCCGGAGGCTTCCTTAGTCCTCGGAGACTGTACACACTGTAAAGACAGTAATGATGACGTGGATTTTAACATATCAATTTGAGTGTGAGTCTGATGATGAAACATTTTAAGAACTTATTCAAACTGACAACCAAATTTCCATCGCAAGGATGACTTTAGCAGGATGTTTCTCAGTGATAAGCTACTCAGTTTGAGGTAGGCCTACACTATGAGATGCTGTAATTCCTCACCATGAGAAACTATGAGATGCTGTAATTCCTCACCTTTCCATCTTATTAGGACACAAATAATAAAATTTAATGTTTAGTTTTTAAATAAACATGACTTCTTTTAATTTTAATGTTTGCATAGGCTATACATTAGTTATTATACATAATTTATTTTAAATAACTTTTGATTTTAATGTTTTTATATGCTATACATTAATTATTATACATAATTAATTTTACTAACTTTTTGATTTTAATGTTTTTTATATGCTATACATTAATTATTATACATGATTTATTCATTTTATTATTTTTGATTTTAAAATATAGTTGTATATAAAATATTAATTATAGCCTACATTATTTATTACTATTCGTTTTATTACTTTTTGATTTAATGTTTTTATATATATATTATATTAATAATTATACATATCATTTACTCCATAAATTAATGCTAATATTCGTGTTAATTATTATACATCATTTATTATTTTTTGATTTTAATGTTTATATATATTATGTATTACTATTATTTAATGTTAATATTCATGTTAATATCACACATAATTATTGTTACTATTTATTTATTTATTTAAATGTTTCTTAATGTTATTTTAATGTTTACGTTTTTATACATGTATACATTTATATAATGACTTACCATGTCCAATATAAAAATTTTTTTTTAAAAAATACAAATATTTCCTTTATAGGTTTTCTCATTCTGTCATTTGATATTTGTTCAGGGTGACCCTGACTATTACTGTATTTATTTACAAGTCATTTTACTGTATAGTTTTGGAGAAAAATACAGTTAAACTCGGCCAAAAAATCTAAGTGCATTCAGGCCTTTACACTGTGTCCAATATTCAAAAATTCATAAAAATCTTTCCTTTATAGGTTTGCTCATTTTGTCATTTGATATTTATTCAGGGTGACCCTGACCATTACTCTATTTATTAACAAGTAATTTTACTGTATAGTTTTGGAGAAAAGTCAAACTCGGCCAAAAAATCAAAGTGCATTTACACCGTGGCTAGGGTGATTGTCCCTGTAATTAGTCGCTGTAAGTCGCTTTGGATAAAAGCGTCTGCCAAATGCATAAATGTAAATGTAAATGTAAATACAGATTCATCTTCCCAGCGCTGAAGTACCCCTTTAAATGAAAGTGTCATTCAGTCAGTCTGTGTTCTGTCACAACTCACAAGCCCCTTGTGCTGTTTGTGTGCCCATATCTGCCATCAAACCTGCAGTGATGAACTGTAATAAACCCAGCATGGATTACTCAATGTGTGACAATTCAAAGTCTTTTTTTGCTGTTGGTTTAATAGAAAAACATGAAAGTAATGTGGAATTTCACTGTTTTAAATTCTTTAAGAAATGTCTTATTTTTTTATTAGGCCTATATATATCATAAATAGCATATAACCTAATAAATCATTAAATTAGATTAAACATGTATATGGGTCGACATTTTCTTGATTTTTGTTTATCGGTGAAAGTGCATCAATAAAAAACATGATTATAATTGAGCAAAATAATCAGGATTATCAATGCACTAACAAAGACTAACTAAGTTTTCATGATTAAGTTTAAATGCTCAGACATTTAGTCAACTAAAACTTGCCTAAACAAAAAAGGGACATGGTTGACTATATAAATAGGAGGAAATGACTAGCAGTTTGAGCACCATTTTCTCTAGTACATTAGAAATTGTTGCACCAATTAGATTAAAAAAGGTTAGAGAGAAAACTAAAGCACCATGGTACAACAGTGCTACACATGTTATCAAGAGAGAAACTCGTAACTTAGAGCGTAAATGGAAACAAACTAATTTAGAGGTCTTTAGAATCGCGTGGAAAGATAGTATGTCACGTTATAAAAAGGCCCTAAAAGCAGCCTGGGCTGAGCATCTCCGCAAACTAATAGAAAATAACCAAAATAATCCAAGGTTTTTATTTAACACCGTGGCTAGATTAACAAATAAACAAGCATCGCCTGAGCAAAATATTCCGTTACCGTTTAGTAGTAACGATTTTATGAATTTCTTCACTGAGAAAATAGAAAGCATCAGAAACAGAATTGTAAATGTACAATCTTTAATGATGTCTTATGATTCAACCTCAATTATCGCCCCTCAAGAACTACTACACCGCTTTACAACTATAGGACAGGAAGAGCTAAATAAACTTATCATTGCATCTAAACCAACAACATGTTTATTAGATCCAATACCCACTAAACTACTGAAAGAGCTGTTACCTGTAGTGGAAGAGCCTCTTCTCAATATTATTAACTCTCTTTATCTTTAGGTCATGTTCCAAGAATATTCAAGTTGGCAGTCATAAAACCTCTCATTAAGAAGCCACAATTAGATCATAATAACCTAGCAAATTACAGACCCATTTCAAATCTTCCATTTATGTCTAAAATACTAGAAAAAGTTGTGTCTGCTCAATTGTGCTCTTTCTTGCAAGAAAATGATATCTATGAAAAATTTCAATCAGGATTCAGGCGCATCATAGCACAGAAACTGCACTCGTTAAAATCACAAATGATTTACTTCTAGCTTCTGACCAAGGCTGTATCTCAATACTAGTTCTACTTGATCTTAGTGCTGCGTTCGATACTATAGATCATAAAATACTCTTAGATCAACTTCAAAATTACACTGGTGTTCAGGGACAGGCATTAAACTGGTTTAGATCGTACTTATCAGACCGCTACCATTTTGTCTGTCTAAATGGGGAAAAATCAAAAATAACGTCAGTAGACTATGGGGTGCCGCAAGGATCTGTGTTAGGCCCTCTGCTATTCTCAATATATATGCTGCCACTTGGTAATATTATAAGAAAACATGGAATTAATTTCCACTGTTATGCTGATGACACTCAATTATATATTTCATCACGACCAGATGAAAACGCTAAATTATCTAAACTGACAGCGTGTATTGAAGATATTAAATACTGGATGACATGTAATTTTCTGCTATTAAATTCAGATAAAACAGAGGTATTTCTTATTGGTCCAAAAAACTGCCCACAAAACCTCTCAAAATACAACTTTAACTTTGAAGGACGGCCTGTCACTTTATCCACTACAGTAAAAGACCTGGGTGTTATATTAGATCGCAACTTGTCTTTCGAAAATCATATTTCATGTTACAAGAATGGCATTTTACCACCTTAGAAACATTGCTAAGCTACGTAACATGCTATCTATTTCTGATGCAGAAAAGTTAGTTCATGCATTCATGACCTCAAAACTAGATTACTGTAATGCTTTATTAGCTGGTTGTCCTGCATCCTCAATAAACAAGCTACAGTTAGTCCAAAACGCAGCTGCTAGTGTTCTTACTAGGTCAAGAAAATATGATCATATATCACCAATTTTATCATCTCTACACTGGTTAAGTTCCGTATCAATTACAAAGTATTGCTACTGACCTATAAAGCCCTAAATGGTTTAGCTCCAGTGTATTTAACGGATCTTCTATCGCCCTACAATCCATCGCGCTCTTTAAGATCACTAAACTCGAGGCTTCTGGTCGTTCCTAGGATATCTAAGTCCACTAAAGGAGGGAGGGCATTTTCACATTTAGCTCTAAACTCTGGAATAGTCTTCCTGATATTGTTCGAGGTTCAGACTCGCTGTCCCAGTTTAAAACTAGATTAAAGACGCATCTCTTTAGCCAAGCATTCACATTATAATTACCTTTTGTACTACAGTTAAATCGGATCAAAAGCATTAATATTCTGAACAGCAGCTATGCTAATTATTTCCCATCTGCTTTTCTGTTATTATCTCGGGACACTAGTCCCGAGGTAAATAGTTGGTCAGCTCCAGTTTGTATCCAGCCTCTCATGGAGACTTCACATGCCCCAACACCTGTGAAGAGACGACTCAACGCCAGCGCTGTTATGGCCTAAATTAATACATGATTGATTAACTTTTTCAAACATTTTTCAATGTACATTTTTGAAATGCACTTTCTGTAAAGCTGCTTTGAAACAATGTGCATTGTGAAAAGCGCTATACAAATATATTTGAATTGAATTGAATTGAATTGAATTGAATTGAATTGAATTGAATTGAATTGAATTGAATTGAATTGAATTGAATTGAATTGAATTGAATTGAATATCTTTCAATCTGTCTTTTGACACAGGCCACAAAAACTTTGCCAGGCTTTTCGGTCCCTGGCCAGACCCATCCAGTCTCTGGCGATGTCTTGTCTGAGTCCCACCATCGGGTTGCAGGGCTTTTGATGTTGACAGGCAGCCATTTGGTCACGGCCCACGTCCATCGCCAGTCCGACATCCTGGCCACGTGTTCAGCCCAGCGCTTATTGGCCTGTACGGCCTGGTTGACGGCATTCTTGACCTTGCTCTTCTTCGTCAGTAGCTCGTTGCTGATATGGTCCGTCCTTTTGAGGCTGACCATCTGCCGCTCGAAGGCGTTCGGTCACTGGCAGCTTCTGCCTGTCTGCCGCAGTCAGAGACCAGGTCTCGGCCCTGTAGAGCATGGCCGGCAGGATGGTGCTGTTAAACAGGTGGGCGCGCTGGGTGGCGTCGGTTGTGTTGGTGACCACCTCTGCTATGGACGCATAGCTTACCCAGGTAGCCCTCTGTCGACGTGCCAGCTTGCGGTTCTTCTTGTGCCCAGCAGTCAGCACCTGGCCAAGGTAGATGTAGCTGTCGACCTGCTCGATTTCTCTCTGTCCAATGTGGATATTGTTGTTGGCGGCCTGGGGGTTGCGCATCCACTTCCAGGTTCATCTTTAGGCCGATCGTTGCGCTGGCCTGGTCGAGTCGGAACTGTACGTCAAGTACTGACTCGCCAATCAGGACGATGTCATCAGCGAAGCGCAGGTGGCTGAGCCACTGGCCGTTTATGCTGATACCCTTGTTGTCCCATTCGAGCTGTGGAAAGACATGCTCCAGACACAATGTGAACAGTTTCGGCGAGATGGGCTCGCCCTACCTCGACGCCTCTGGCGATGGGAATGTGCAGTGGCCGGTCGAACAGGGTGATGTTGGTGGCGCCTACGCTGTTCAGCTCCTGCAAAAGAGCCACAGACTCGCAACTAAAAATCACATTTGACACAGGACTAAGACTGAGACTAAATAAAAAAACAGCTGGGGAAATGAACACTAACGCAAAGGAGATACTAGTACACAAATAGGCAGGGAGAATATGAACTAATTAACAAGCTTACGGCAAACAGAAACAGAACACAATGAAAACCGAATCAAAAACAGAACATGCACATGACAGATACATATGAAATTAGCCTATAGGGGAGCGCGGGGAACCTGACGCTGGGTTAATTGTAACACACATGGTTTAACACTTTCCACACATGCCAGGATGACGAAACTTTGTGTATTTACTAGTTGGCATATTAATATATAAAGAAAAAATTGCGCCAAAATTTAACCAAAGCAAAAATACATTTCTTTCTTAAGTTTATTGTTCATCTCTGTTTTTATTTCAAATTAGACAATATATTATTTTAATTTTATATTTGTTATTTAACAGTTGAGATCGTTCTTTAATGCTGATCTAACAGCAGAGGCTACGAGCCAAGGTTTAAATCCCAGTTTTGCAGATGGGGAATGTTGTAACACTGCTTTACAATGAGCCCTTAGAACTATGCTATTATATTCAATACTTTTATGAATTCTTTTGAGAAACTATGAGAAAAGGATGAATAATGACTGAGAGTCAATGTTCAGAAATTATTCATTATTATTCAGTTTTTAACTATGCTGTACAGCTGCATTTAACTATGTTTTGTTGTCAAAATTAAAAATGTGTGTATTTTTAATGATAAAAAATGCCATTGTTTATTTAAAAAAGTTATTACTTTTTTATATCAGTAACATTTTAAGCTGTCATTTGCTCATGTTACATTGTGCCCCCTCACATCACGTTACAATGTACCCCACCTATGGGGCATGTTGTGACATTTCACTTCCAGTCTTTCGGGGTATATCAAGAAAAAAGTATACACTGTATTAATGAAACAAAACTACATAATTGTACTAGACATGTGTGCAATTAATGTGGGAAAAAATAAATACTCTGAACCCCAAGTGGATTTACACAAACTGAGACAGTCAAAAAGCGTTAGGTTGTGCCCCACTCGCCCCTATGCAAGACAAAGGAGTCGCCCTTTTATTCCAAAGATTTTATTTTCACCACAGAATGTTTTGAAACAATTACATTCTGAAAAAGATTTAACCTGGTAAACAACCTTATTACTAATGAGCCCCTAAAGGGGAATAGAAAAATATGGGACGGGAGGAAAAATATTTTAAAATAAAAGCTTTTACATTCTCTCGCAAAACTTTTGCAGAAAAAAAGGTTTCATGAAATGTAAAATCAGCCAATAAGGTACACTCTAAAAAAAGATGGTTCCTTAAATGTTCTTTACATGTACTAACAGTTCTGTTTAGAACTGTATCGTCCTTTATATGGTGAAATGGTTCCCTTTCGAGAGTACTCTCGTATTGCGTTTGCTAACGCTATGGAATTCCTTTCCTCGAGATATTGAAGCAAAATTTTTTCCTAAAAATTACCATATAACACGCAGTGCAGCTGCACAGCTCTCAGCAGGAAGCTGCTGCGTGCTGATTGGCTGTGCCGCTGCAACTGCAGCAACCTATGGCGAGACCGCTGGGCGGACGGACATCGGGTCCTCTATATTCCCGCCACAAGGGGCAACAGAATTTGCATAGCCAAGGGTACATAACTCCCTGTCTCGCTAGGTTAGTCAGATTAATTCTTCTTCAGCGACTCACCTCGCTGAGCTCTGGATCGAAGCCTGCCGTCGACACGCACCCAGCGGAACTCTACAGCCTGAGGACGTCGGAATCTCCGCCTTCAGCCTGCCTTCCAGCTCGCCATCCGGCATATATCCTTTTACCATTACTATGTCTCATTCTTGTGCCTCGTGCAGAGGTTTTATTTGTGGACGAGGATCGACACATCATCTGCGCATCATGTCTCGAACGCAACATTATCGGGCCACCGAGTCCCTGTTACTCAGCGACTCGACCCACAAATTAATCCAGCCCCTGGCCGAAGGCGAGGCCTGGCAGGCCATCCCCGGCATTTCAAAATGGGTGTTGAACATAATAAAACAAGGTTACTCGCTACAGTTTGCTCAGACCACGCTTTCGCGCCGTGGAGAGACAACGGTGAAGCGACACAAAGTCACGTGCTTCAACCGAGATATCAAAACTGTTAATAAAAGGGGCGGTGGAAGCCGTGCACCCCTCACAGAGCGAGTCGGGTTTTTACAGTCGCTACTTCCTTGTACCAAAAAAGGACGGTGGTCTCAGACCCATCCTAGACCTCAGACACCTGAACAAAGCCCTTATGAAGCGCCCGTTCAGAATGTTGAGAACAAAACAAATCCTCGCGCACGTTCGCCCGGGAGATTGGTTTTTCACTGTGGATCTAGAGGATGCCTATTTCCACATACAGATAGCCCTCATCACAGGCCATTCTTGAGATTCGCCGAGGGAAAGTATACCAATACAGGGTGCTACCCTTTGGTCTATCTCTGGCCCCCGCACGTTCTGAAGTGCATGGAAGCGGCGCTAACCCCGCTGAGGCTTCGGGAATGAGAATTCTCAACTATCTCGACGACTGGCTCATAATAGCTAGGTCAGAGATACAGTTATTAAACCACAGATCTTGGCTTCTCAACCATTTGAAATGTTTGGGCCTCAGAATCAACGTGGCAAAGAGCTCATTGTCTCCCACACAGAACATTTTGTTTCTGGGAACAGTATTGGACTCACTGCAGATGAACGCGCGGCTGACGTCACAGCGCGCGCTCTCTGTTCAGAACCGAGTGGTTTCCCTCAGGTCCGGTGCACTCACCCTCTCAAACACTTTCAGAGGATGTTGGGTCTCATGGCCTCGGCGGCCCCAGTTCTCAGACTTGGTCTGTTACACATGCGCCCATTACAGCGCTGGCTGAATCGCCAGCGTTCCAGCTCACGCATGGCTCTCGGGCCGATTACGAATCAAGGTAGATCACAGCTGTGTTTTGGCTCTGGCTCCTTGGAAAAATCCTGTCTGGTATCAGACGGAGTGAGCTTGGGCACTGTTACAAAGTGGAAGGTTATCTCGACAGATGCATCCAACCTAGGTTGGGGAGCCCTTCACGAGGGCAGGCCAGTCTCCGGTCTCTGGTCAGACTCGGAAAAGAGCCTTCACATAAACTGTCTAGAGATGAAAGCGGTCACGTTATCGCTAAGAGCTTTCCTTCCGTACATAAAGCACCACCACGTCCTAGTCCGAACGGACAGCAGGTCGGTGGTAGCTTATATAAATCGCCAGGGCGGTCTAAGATCTTTCAATCTGCACGCAATGGCGGAAAAACTCCTAATATGGGCAGAGCGCAAACTTAGTTCGCTGAGGGCGACTCATGTGCCAGGCATTCTGAATTTGGGTCCGGACATGCTGTCCAGGGACAAAGTGTCCCCAGCAGAGTGGTCTCTTCACCCACACACAATTCAGACAATTTGGGGCAGGTTTGGAGAGGCAAAAGTGGATCTTTTCGCCTCACAAGACAATGCTCAATGCCTAACATATTTCTCCAAGCACAAGGATGCGTTGGCCCACGAATGGCCCAATCTTCCTCTTTATGCTTTTCCCAGTCTCAATGTTACCTCAGGTTATAGAGAGGATCTGGGAGAGCAACTGCGCTGTGCTTTTAATAGCCCCGCTTTGGAGAAATCAACCATGGTTCTCACTGCTAAGTCAGATGTCAGATACTGCTCCGTGGCCGATTCCGCTGAGGAGAGACCTCCTCATGCAGGCGAACGGCAGATCTGGCATCCCGTCCCGATCTATGGGCGCTTCATGTCTGGCCCATCAACGGGTACATGAGAACCTCTCTGAAAATGTATTAAACACTATTGCTGAAGCTAGAGCCCCGCGACCAGGCGGCTCTATTCAGGCAAATGGGCAGTCTTTTCAGACTGGTGTAAACACGGACCCTGACCCCACACAATTGTGAAGTGTCAGAGGTGCTCATTTTTTTACAAGAGCTGTTGGACGCGGGTCGTTCCCCCTCCACGCTCAAAGTTTATGTGGCCGCTATAGCAGCGCACCACATTCAAGTGAACGGACTGTCACTGGGAAAGAACGATCTTATCGTGCGCTTCCTTAAAGGGGCTAGAAGGCTTCACCCACCTCGCCCCCCTTCAGTTCCTATATGGGACTTGTCTACGGTCCTGGATGCCATGAAAGGTTCTAAATTCGAGCCTCTGCATTCGGTGAGCTTAAAGCTCCTGTCACTAAAGACCGCTTTTCTGCTGGCGATTGCATCAGTTAAGCGGGGGGTGATCTGCACGCGCTCTCTGTGAGCGCCTCTTGTCTGGAATTTGGGCCAAACGATTCTAAAGTCGTCCTCAAACCAAGGCATGGATACGTACCTAAAGTGCTTTCAACTCCGTTCAGAGCACAGGTCATTTCACTTTCAGCACTTTCATCATCGTTAGATGAAGAGGATGCTAATTTGCTCTGTCCTGTCAGAGCGCTGAGAATTTACATAGAGCGTTCTGCTGTTTTCAGGCACACTGAACAGCTCTTTGTGTGCTGTTGGCGGCCGCACCCACGGGTGCGCGGTTTCAAAGCAGACCTTGTCACGTTGGATAGTGGATGCTATCTCAATGGCTTATGAGTCTAAAAATCTCAGCTGCCCTTTAGGCGTCAAAGCCCATTCGACTAGAGGCATGGCCTCTTCGTGGGCTTGGTCTACTGGCATTTCTCTGAATGATATCTGTGCGGCGGCAGGCTGGGCCTCACCGTCCACTTTTATCAGGTTTTATAATTTAGAGGTTCCTGCCCTACAGGCTGGGCTTCTTGCTGTGTAAATACATCTGACCCATTAAGGCTCGGTATTCTGGCCTGGGTAAAGTATTTGTATAAGTCATAAGCACTCCTTATATGACTCAGTTAGCTGGTCATTCACTATTCATGGCCTGACTATGTCTGGTCTACTCATATATAGATATATATATATATAAATATATATTGTATCTTATGTGTTATTTCATTAAATGGCCCGACTCAGGTCTGGCTTATATTGGACTTCATGATACCATGTTACGCCCACTTAGGTCGGCTGGGGTATGGTGTCTCCGGGCTTCAGAGCCGTTAAGCAAGCACGGCGCTTTGCATTGGTTCCCGTGGCGTTAGCAAACGCACGAGAGTACACTCGAAGGGAACGCTGGCTACTAACGTAACCTCGGTTCCCTGAGAAGAGGAACGAGTATTGCGTTGCTTGCCGTGCTTTGCTTTCTCAGGAGTAGTCGATTAACCTGACTAACCTAGCGAGACAGGAGTTATGTACCCTTGGCTATGCAAATTCTGTTGCCCCTTGTGGCGGGAATATAGAGGACCCGATTGGTCCGTCCCGCCCAGCGGTCTCGCCATAGGTTGCTGCAGTTGCAGCGGCACAGCCAATCAGCACGCAGCAGCTTCCTGCTGAGAGCTGTGCAGCTGCACTGCGTGTTATATGGTAATTTTTAGGATAAAAATTTTGCTTCAATATCTCGAGGAAAGGAATTTCCCCATAGCGTTAGCAAACGCAATACTGTTCCTCTTCTCAGGGAACCGAGGTTACGTTAGTAACCAAGCATTCTTTGTGTTAGAGTTTAGGGTTCTTTATTCCCGCCTTTTTGTTTTTCAAATCTGTAACTGTCAAATACTCATTACTGATTTTCTTGAGCTCAGCTATACAACTACATAGACTGTCAAAATACACTCGGCTGGTAGATGATTTATTTCTTGAAATATCTATACATTTTAACTTTTATATTGTAACTGGTTTTCTTCCAATCATGTAGGCCTGTTTTTCTCTTTTTTAACAGAACGTGCAAGTGTGAGCAGCTCTGTTTAGTTAAGGATACTTATCTTCTCTTCTCCACAAAGTAAGTAACAGACATATTGAATTTATGATCCATGGCGTTAGATTTTATTACTATTACTATTACTATTAAGTAAAAAAAAAACAAAAAAACAACAACAACAAAAAAACATTAAGGCTATCCAATGACATTACTTTCTCCTTTTAACACAGTAAAGGGCTCACATACTGTTCGTTTTTGTTAATTTTGGCCTTCATAAACATAAACTGTAACTTTAAACTCAATTGTGTTCAGATGCTGTCACATACCGTAACTTCCCTCAGAACAGAAAACTGCCACGCGAAAACTGCCTATGACGTAAAGATATCATATAAAGGATTGTTAAGATATTTCACTGGAACTTGGTCTTCATTACATATGATGTTCAATGTCAATTGTTATTTATTAATATATTCAGCTAACAACTGTTGTTAGAGCACTGTTATTTTTGGAACCTTTATGGGAAAAGAGTTCTATTTAGCGCCAAAAACAGTTCTGCTATTTTTACAAGCCGAAGAACCCAAATTTGGTACTGTTTAGATTAGAACCATTTTTCTTAAGAGTGTACTGTAACTTCTTAAGTCTAAAGTCCACAGGGACTTGCAGTGTCCAGTAAGAGAAACACCCAGGTGTGCTGTGACGATGTAGATTCAAAACACATTCATGAAATGTAGCCTATTAAGAGTCGCTGGCATCAGACCACACTACACATAACCGTCCTCAGTGACCTCTCAGAGCCGATTCTCACACTATTGCCACATAAGGGAATTGTTTGTAACTCACGGTATGATACTCTCTCTCATCTCCCTCTCTCTCTCATATCTTCTTCTTTCTTTGTGTGTGGCCCATTTTCAAATAAATCCTTTTTTTTACGCAGCCTATGATCAATTTGTGAAAAAATGATAAGCCCCAGCTAAACAATGTAACTGGGTCGTTTTTTTTGTATAATTTAAATAGATTTTTACTGCATTTTTATTAGTGTAGCCTTCAAAACTCTATAAAGTGAGTGGAACGCACGCACACACAAACACACACACACGTTGATGCACCTATCATTATAGGGACATTCCAAAGACATAATGATTTTTATACTGTACAAACTGTATATTCTATCCCCCTATACACTAACCCTAAACAGAAAATTGTCTGCAGTTTTACATTTGTAATAAAACATTGTTTTTAAGCCATTTGAATTACGAGGACTCCACATTAACCACATTTAAATTTAATTCCAGTGTAATACCATCTCATTTTATAATTTTAACCACATTTTCGTTCATCATAATACCAGTGTAATATTCATGTCATTATATATATAAAACTGAGTGAATGCTCTCTGCACAAAGTATACGTTCATCAAATACTTTAACTTCAAACCTGGTAAATCCCAGCCTCAGCCCATTCAGAAGTACCTGTATTAGGTAGAAACCTATACATAGGAGCCTGACAAAATGCAAATTTTAAAGAAATACATCAGATGGACTTAGAGGCTTTTGCATCTGAAGTTTTCATATGTATTATGACATGGGTATTACACTGGTAACGTTGAGCAAACGCTGAACGAATCATGGTTAATGAGGACTTTCTTATAGTGATGGAGAAAAAGTAATCATGATTAATCCAATTTTGGATTAATCACATCCAAAATAAAAGCTTGTGTTTACATAATATATGTGTACTGTGTATAATTATTATTCATATATAAATACACACACATGCATGTATATACTGTATATTTATCCTGTAGGCCTATATATTTTTTTATAAATATATATATACAGGTCCTTCTAAACAAATTAGCATATTGTGATAAAAGTTCATTATTTTCCATAATGTAATGATAAAAATTAAACTTTCATATATTTTAGATTCATTGCACACCAACTGAAATATTTCAGGTCTTTTATTGTTTTAATACTGATGATTTTGGCATTCAGCACATGAAAACCCAAAATTCCTATCTCAAAAAATTAGCAAATTTTATCCGACCAATAAAAGAAAAGTGTTTTTAATACAAAAAAATGTCAACCTTCAAATAATTATGTTCAGTTATGCACTCAATACTTGGTCGGGAATGCTTTTGCAGAAATGACTGCTTCAATGCGGCGTGGCATGGAGGCAATCAGCCTGTGGCACTGCTGAGGTGTTATGGAGGCCCAGGATACTTCGATAGCGCCTTAAGCTCATCCAGAGTGTTGGGTCTTGCGTCTCTCAACTTTCTCTTCACAATATCCCACAGATTCTCTATGGGGTTCAGGTCAGGAGAGTTGGCAGGCCAATTAAGCACAGTAATACCATGGTCAGTAAACCATTTACCAGTGGTTTTGGCACTGTGAGCAGGTGCCAGGTCGTGCTGAAAAACGAAATCTTCATCTCCATAAAGCTATTCAGCAGATGGAAGCATGAAGTGCTCCAAAATCTCCTGATAGCTAGCTGCATTGACCCTGCCCTTGATAAAACACAGTGGACCAACACCAGCAGCTGACATGGCACCCCAGACCATCACTGACTGTGGGTACTTGACACTGGACTTCAGGCATTTTGGCATTTCCTTCTCCCCAGTCTTCCTCCAGACTCTGGCACCTTGATTTCCGAATGACATGCAAAATTTGAGCGACAGTCCAGTGCTGCTTCTCTGTAGCCCAGGTCAGGCGCTTCTGCCGCTGTTTCTGGTTCAAAAGTGGCTTGACCTGGGGAATGCGGCACCTGTAGCCCATTTCCTGCACACGCCTGTGCACGGTGGCTCTGGATGTTTCTACTCCAGACTCAGTCCACTGCTTCCGCAGGTCCCCCAAGGTCTGGAATTGGTCCTTCTCCACAATCTTCCTCAGGGTCCAGTCACCTCTTCTCGTTGTGCAGCGTTTTTTGCCACACTTTTCCTTCCCACAGACTTCCCACTGAGGTGCCTTGATACAGCACTCTGGGAACAGCCTATTCGTTCAGAAATGTCTTTCTGTGTCTTACCCTCTCGCTTGAGGGTGTCAATGATGGCCTTCTGGACAGCAGTCAGGTCGGCAGTCTTACCCATGATTGCGGTTTTGAGTAATGAACCAGGCTGGGAGTTTTTAAAAGCCTCAGGAATCTTTTGCAGGTGTTTAGAGTTAATTAGTTGATTCAGATGATTAGGTTAATAGCTCGTTTAGAGAACCTTTTCATGATAAGCTAATTTTTTGAGATAGGAATTTTGGGTTTTCATGAGCTGTATGCCAAAATCATCAGTATTAAAACAATAAAAGACCAGAAATATTTCAGTTGGTGTGCAATGAATCTAAAATATATGGAAGTTAAATTTTTATCATTACATTATGGTAAATAATGAACTTTTATCACAATATGCTAATTTTTTGAGAAGGACCTGTATATTCTTATTTCCTTATCTTGTTTGGCCACTAGGGGGAATGCAAACAACAAGCAATCAACTGTGTCCTCTTTGTGTTGTTCACACTGACTGTACTACAGTTCACCACATCTAAAAGAGTCGCCTTCATTTGTCCCAACCGAAACAGTGAAACTCTAATACAGTCACACAGTGACTGGCATTACACACACTCATAAACGCCACCGAAGGGAGCGTTAGTGACCTGCGGCTACATAAATACACTCATGTGGGTGGTCATAAACCAACAAATATTATAGGCCTACATTGATACTGACTTTCACAAGTTCATTTCATGTTTCAGGTCATGTTTAAGCACTGATACCAGATAGCAAGCTGAGCGCAGCGGCGTTCTGCCTATGAGCGGTAAACTAAATACTGCTTGGTGTGTGGTCTTATACCTCCCAGGCTTGTTCCGGGGAGCTTGCGCTCCTCCTGGGTTCCAAAAGGGGAAAAAAGTCCAGCACAATAAAAGGAATGTTTGTCTTTACCAGAGAAACCACGTGTCTCTATTGTGTTAAATGTCGATGCAAACACAGACATGTCTATAGCTTTGAACATAAGAAATGATTTGGGGGAAATATTTGAGGTTTTGAGGCTTTTTAACTCATGCAAATCACATTTGAAATGATAAAATACACACTTTAAGCAGTATTGCAAATGTACATACAATACAGTGTTATATTTGCAATGCCAAAATCAACATTCTGTCATCATTTACTCACCCTCATGTCGTTCCAAGCCTGTTTGCATTTCTAGGTTACTGAAAATTTACATTTTTCATAAGAAAGAATTCTATATAATTTCATAATGATAGAATGGTCAGGTGATCCCTTTAAATGAGTGCAAAACTTAGTAAACAGTCTTAAACGGTGCTATATAAAACTTCTTCAGTTTTGTCATTATGAACCGTCTGACTCTTGAGACTAGACCCATGCCATAAAAAGGTTGCATTTAAACTGGATATGCAGTATGATATACATTCGCATGCAAACACGCTTGGATCATGTCTGTGTTAATCAAGAGAGTCTGACTGTAATTCTGAGTTGTGTTTGTATAAACTGCCTGTCAGTTACAATCTTCACAACTTCAGGAAAGACCTGCTTGCTACAGACGTGAACTAAACACATAAGAAGAGACACACTAAACGAGGGTGACTCTTGGTTGTGTAAAACTGACTGCACTCAGACAAATAACTGTGATAAAAAATGCAGTCTACTCTTGAAACTGTCATTCCGAGTTTTAAACTTGCCCGAGACATAATTCTTAAATGATATGAGACCAATTACAAACTAAATGCAATTATAAATGATATGTATATAAACTTGAACTATCTATCAAAAACCTCAGAAGTCTTGAAAACTTGGTGCTCTTTTTGTGGGTCCCGATCTGGATTTTCATTGTGCCTACAAATTGAAAGAAGACAGGCATCTGCTTAACAAATACAAATGCATGAAGTGTTTATTTTCCCAATATTTTCCCCTCAGTCGCTGCCACGTGCAAACACCCCTGCAGCACATGTGGCCATATGTCTTCTTGAATGCTGTGTTTGACAGTTAGGAATAATTACTTTCATAATACAAACAAGTTCTGGCACCGGCCCTCGCTGTGTACGCTATCTGACCAAAAGACAAAAGGTATACATCAGTGAAGCTTTCCAGGTGTTCCACTGAATCTGTGTCAGTCCTGCACGCCACACTGGAGATAAACCCGGTCTGAGACACATGAAAAGAAGTTCATTCATTCTGAGCAGTCTTTTTGCTCATTATCGTCAGTATGCTTGTATGATTAACACCTGGTGTTGATTTTAAAGATTTTAAAGATAGTTTGAGAAGAAACATATTTCCATTTCTGTCCAGTTTTCAAGATTCATTCATTAGTATTTAAAGGAGATGTTCATCTACTGCACTTAATTAATCAAAAAGACCAATCAGATTTTCTCACATCTCAGTCCCACAAAGATAAGAAATGACAGTAGAGGTTAAGAATGAGCTACTCCCAATACCAGGGAATCACGTGAATGACAATGCTGAGGAAATGTGAGAGTTACTGATGAATGACATTCAAACAGACAGTTCATAGTAAAAATAAATGAATCTGTCATTTACTTACTTCCATCTAAAGGCAAGACTCTCTATGTGCTGCTTACAAAAAAATAAATGGAGATTGAGGCAATCAAACAGCTTTAATCATATCTGCTAACACTAGTATATTCGTCTCACACTCTTATGCCACCCAATGCTCTTAACACCAAACAGCAAAACATCCAAAATATTATCTCTAACCTGCTGGTGGGATTTGTTCCTCCCATCAGCATATTGATCTCAAATATTCTCAAGTGGACTGGTTTAAAACAGAATTCTGAACCAGAAAATTGTCCCCGTAATTCTCAAGGTCGACTTAAAGTCAACGTGAAACGTAAGTTACGATATACGGTGCGTTCAAGTCATGTCAGATCGTATTGAGTTGAGCGCACAACGTCACCACGATGTCGTAAAAACGAGTGGGAAACTCTGAATTTTCACTTTACAAGTTGGGGGCGTGTCAGTGTAAAACATGACGGAATACCACAATACTTAAAGGTATTTAGCCTAGCAGTGATATTGTCAGGCTTTTCTATTTAAAAAAAAACAACAAAACTATGGTAGCATTATAATATAACAATATATTATGTAACGATAAATTTTACAGTATTTACATGTGTTTACATGGGTTAAATGTTTTACAAGTTTACATACATTTATTAAAAACATAAAAAAGCAAAACTGATGCACATTTCTTTGTTTTTCGTGTTCTAGACGTAGCTAGAGTTTAGGAACCTGTATTTTTGTGTAATTATTAAAGAGAAAGTACACTGCAATCTTATGCCGACAAAAGTGACTTGCCATCGTAAACATGACTTCCCACCTCGTAAATATTAACTTCCCAGGAGGACTTAAATGCACCAATAGTCTTTTATTCTCTATTGTGACGTATCCAAGTGAAATGGCTTCTCGAATAAGAAAAAAATGTAGGGCAGGACTGAATTTTGTCCATTGGGAATTGATTGGATTATTGGATAATTGTGGTTTACTATTGCTGTGATCCCAAATCACATACTGTATAGCAAGTGTAACGGACGTAGACCAGTGTGTGTAAACCTCACTCCCCTAGTCTCAAGAGGCACGCAGCTGATGTTAGTAACAAATGTAAGCAGCGTCCTTGTTAGCATGCCTGCATCCCATGACAGAGATCCTGGTTCGAATTCCACTTGGAGCAGCTTGAGTAGGACCGGTTACATTTGGTGCCGTGACCAGGATAGGAGTGAGGTTTATGGGGGGTGGGGGTGGGGGGTGAGTTCAATGAACTTAGGCCAGTAAGAGCTGTGCAGGTGAATCTCACTTTGGAATCCTTGTTAGCATGCATGGAGACCCACGCTGGAGGCCCCGGTTTGAATCCTGCTTAGCAGCTCGAGTAGGACCGGTTAAGTATTCCAATCTTTGCTGTCAAAAGACTTGCAATGGATGACTTTTATGATAGCATACACTTACGATGTTTTTGTGTCCTTTTTGAAGCTTGAAATACTGTAAGAAAATCGTACAGCTTTGAAACAAACATGCAGGAAATGATGGAAACAGAGTTTTGCAATACAATTAAACTATATAATGCAATTTTTAAAAAAATTGAATGTTATACTGTAAATCACTATTTATTTCTTTAACTGGTGGTGCATGTGGATGAAAACAATATAAAATCCCCCAGGACACAAACTCATTCATCTGCCTTTCTTGTTAAGGCACGTTACTTGACATTCTGCTAAATCACTTTATGCTGACTTTTGGTGTGAGTACAGTATATTAATAAAAGAAAGAAAGAGGAAATCGGTAGATATTTAGTCACACCACACATACTTTCAACATTTAGCCTACCTCGTGTCTTTCTGCATTCATCTTTTAGTCTGAAATTGAATAGGTTTTGGCTAAAAGAACACACATTACATATCACACTGATATGTAATAGCATGGTCTTATCGTCAGAAATCTCCATCAAAATATCACCCTGCAGGTTCACGGTCCCTGCAGACCTGCAACTGGACCTCAACATCTGCACCACACCTCTTCCCTTCTCTCACCCAATCACTCGATAAGTAAATGATGTGTTTTTCCCAAATTATTTCATAAGTGCTAACAGGCTCTCAGAGTCACCAGCGATTGTGCGGCGAAGAAAAAAAGGCAGTAAATCTACAAAGCAGGCATTGATTGGACCTCAAAAAAGCTTTTGTGTATAAACACCACACATTTGAAAAGCCAGTGGGAGAGGTTTGAATTGTATACTTGATGTTTTATGAAACGGTGTGATGAAGCGATAGGAAGTTCACACAGCAAAGATATCTAAATAACTAATGGAGTGCGGTGTTTTGCTCATGCTTTGTCCCAGAGTGTATAATCCAAGCATGGCCTGTGGTAAATGACTACAGATGTCTCTCTGTCATGTGTCAAAAGCAATAGTAAACAAGATGAATAATATGTCAGAGCCTGAAAACATCAGATTCGATTTAACATGAAGACGTTGATGTATTCTCATACACTCATAAATGCCAATGATGCGCACTCTCAGCTCTCTTTCAAGTTGCATGTCTTACATTTTTGGTGCTGGCGGGCATATTATAACCATAAATGATGTCACATCAGTATATGTAATATTGGCAGCGTCCGGAGAGCGAGATTTAGTTTAGAATAATACAATTAGTTAGAAAAAGATCTCTGTCAAGAGACTGCTACAAACCTTCTGCACAGATTCGACATCGACCATTTCTCAATAAATAAAGGATTCTTTGTGAAGACAGTATGCCGCTGAGAAGCTCAATCAGCTGCAGAGCTTTGTATATGTAATACTTTTTTGCCTAAATAATCATGATGCAGCCAATGAATTCATATATATTGCAGCCAGCTGTGTTTACTTTATAATTGCCAATCTGAAAATGCTTCAAGGAACAGAGGGTCCTTCAGGGCTCGGAGCCACAGAGTTGCACACAAGCTGTAGGTACTTGTGGAGAGCCACGTCATATAATTCACTCTAAAATGACTCTGTTTTTGGAGAGTATTTTGCTTTTGCCGGAAAACACCCGCAGTATTTTACTCAGAACTGACTGATCAATTATAACAATCTTAATACAGTTTTTGTTAGATCTTTAGCCAGATTTTAAAAATAGAGGTTTTATTGGAATATGGTTCCATGCAGAACCTTTAACATCCATGGAACCTTTCCATTGCACAAAAGGTTCTCTATAGTAATAGCTTATTAAAATGTTCCCGATTATTAAAACTGATCACTGAACGGTTCTTTGGGAAACCAAAAATGGTTCTTCTATGGCATTGCTTTGAAAACCTCCTTTTGGATCCATTATTTTTAAGAGTGAATATTGAATACTGAAGAAAATCAAGTTTTAATATGTTTTGTCCTTATGGAGAGTATTTGAGAGTCTGTAGAGCGGGACAAGCATCACACAGCTGTGTGATCACAAGCAAGACAACCATGATTTCCAATGACCTCTCAAGAGGTATAGAAATGATATTGTGTAATTAGTTAATAAATGATTGGCCTTTTGTGTGCTGGGACACTGGGGAGCTACTCACATCTCGCTAATGAAAATGGAACGATTACATTTCTTTCTTTTTTTTGTTGTGGAGACTTGGATATAACCAATCTAACATTCACAGGAGTGTTATATTTCTGTAAACTGCTAAGGACAGTGGTGGAACAGAAAGGGTGTATGGTAGATTTCTATGGTGATGAAATGAAAACAAAACACAAAATCAGTGCATACTTCAGATTTTTTTTATTTTTTATAATTTTTTTGGGAAGGGTCCAAACTTAAGCCTGAAAATGATGATTGCTAAGACTGTATTCTAAGCATAGATCAGGATCTGGGCATTGGAGACCCAACCGCTCTGCAGGGATTTGCACAAATACAAACAAAACAGAAAGTCAGAACACTGCTTTGATGATGTGTGTACCTTTTTAGAAAAATATGGATGATGGATGGAGGGATGATAGATAGAGAGAGAGAGAGAGAGAGAGAGAGAGAGAGAGAGAGAGAGAGAGAGAGAGAGAGAGAGAGAGAGAGAGAGAGAGAGAGATATTTGGATGGATGATAGATTGGTAGATAGATAGATAGATAGATAGATAGATAGATAGATAGATAGATAGATAGATAGATAGATAGATAGATAGATAGATAGATAGATAGATAGATAGATAGATAGATAGATAGATAGATAGATAGATAGATAGAGAGAGATAGACAGATGATAGATAGATAGATAGATAGATAGATAGATAGATAGATAGATAGATGATAGATAGATAGATAGATAGATAGATAGATAGATAGATAGATAGATAGATAGATAGATAGATAGATAGATAGATAGATAGATAGATAGATAGATAGATAGATAGATAGATAGATAGATAGATAGATAGATAGATAGATAAATGGATGGATGGATAGATAAATGATATTTGGATAGATGGGTGGGTGGGTAGTATTTGTTTGGATGGTATATGGATGGGTGGATGATGGGTATTTGGATGGATGGATGGATGGATAGATAGATTAATAGATAGATAGATATTTGGATGGATGGATGGATGGGTATTTGGATGGATGGATGATGGGTAGATACCTTTTTAGAAAATATATCCTTACATGGGGATGGATGGATGGATGAATAAATAGACTACTGAATAAATAGCTCTAAAATTATCTTTAACATTTGTTATTATTACATTTGAATCTAAAAAACTGCAGTATAAAACATTTCCACCATGAAAACATCCAGCCTCCATGAAAAAGGTAAATAGTTTTTATGAAGTGCTCTCCTTTCTCTAGTGTCACACTGATTATACAAGCGCCACACAATCGCAGAGGAAATTGCAGAGTGTAAACACTGGCAGAGAAGTGCTCAGAGCTGTCAAACACATCTGTGTGATTGAGCACAACCTTGTGTTATAGAGTAAACATGGGAAAAGTCATGGGTACATCACTGTAGTGAGAACCATGGCAAACTACAGAACTGTTGGGAGAGATTGAGTGAAACAGTGCTCAAGACAGATCATATAGCTCAGACAATCCAGCAGAGGAAGTTAATGACTAATGGTCCAGTTTTTTTTTTTTTCTGGAGGAAAATAATATGGCTGTAATAATTTCCTGATGGTGGGGTGGGATAGGAAATGGATTCTTCATAACGATGTATCTCATTTTCGTACTAATGTCAAGGCTTTCCTCCCATAGTCTCCTAATCTGATGACATCACCACTCCAATCATCATTCAGTGTTTATATGGTGCTATATATATATGTATTATTTTGTGTTGAATAATGTGCTTTATGTTTATAATATTTTCAATAATGGGATGGAAAACTAGTCATGATGTATTGCAGAGCATCACTGCAGCTTGGTACAAGAACGATTATTCATTCTAAATAGTCATACACTATTTTTTGGATGTGTGATACGCATAGTATAAAACCTATGTAATGTTTTCACAATTCTTGATGAAAAAAAAGGGGCAACAAGACAAGGAATTCCCATGTTTTGGCTTGTTCAAAAACTGTATAACCCACCTGTGCACTATAAAAGACAACCCTCATTAATTGCATTTTTTCCTTTGCCCTGTAACCTAAAACTGACGCTACTATACTTACAACTACAACTTATAGAAAATGAATCAACAAGAAAGATTTAAGAAAACCAATCAAAGAATTAACAAGAACAAAGACAAAAATAAAACAAAAGTAAAGAAATAAACAATAAAGAATAGAAACAAACAATAAGAAAGAAAGAAGGAAAGACAAGCAATATGAAAAAAGAAAGAAAGAGAAGCAAGTAAAAAGAAAGAAAGAAGACAAAAACAATGTGAAAAAGAAAGAAAGAAAGAAAGAAAAAAAATATGAAAAAAGAAAGAATGGACAAGCAAAAAAGAAAGAAAGAGGACAATCAAACAATGTGAAAGAAAGAAAAGAAGGAAAAACAAACAAACAATATGAAAAAAGAAAGAATGGAAAAGCGAATAAGAAAGAAAGAAAGGAGACAAACAAACAATGTGAAAGAAAAAAATAATGGAAAAGCAAATAAGAAAGAAAAGAAAGAATGGCGTTCTCTTCGTGTGTTGTTGGACGCCGAGGCTCGAGGCTCGAGTTGGACCCCGCTCTTCGGATCCTGCAGAAAGTGGGCTTTGCTTCTTTAAGACTCCCCTGAAGTTTGAGATGCACACACGAGGGCTCGCGGCTTGGGTGGTCTCTCTACTTTGGTGAGCTGTTGCTAAGCAGCTAATAATAGTCGTGTTTGCTGAGTAATTTTTGCCCTTCTGGAACCAATCAGAGCCCAGGAACCCCGGCCATCTGACAGCCCCGGAGGCGGGATTTCGAGTGGTTTTTGCCACGCCCTCCTCCCCTTCTCCGAATGGAGAGTGATCATTTTTCACATCTATTGAATCTCTCAGAGATCGCCTTGTCGCGCGGCCTGAGGAGGGACCACATAGATCACAGAATGCTTCAGCCACCGAGGGATCGACGTTTCCACAGCATCCACTTCGCCTTCTGATATCGCGAACTTTCCAGCGGACGGCGTGAAAGTGGGGAATTGTTGGAGACCTCCAGATTCGCGAAATGTTGGAATGGAAGGCGCAGACTCTGACTCGCCGTCTCAAACAGGAGTATGAAGTGCTTCGCGGATCTGGGATCAACGAGAGACAAACTTGGTTTCTTTCGGATATCACTAAACGCTCGCGGGGAAATACACTAGCGCGGATAACGAGACGTTCGGCGCAGACTTTGCAACATGGCCTCGGCTGTTAATGTCTCCTCCGAGCAGGAAAACAGAGACCCCGATCGGCCGAGGTTAACACGGAGAAATAGGGGCAACTGTCGGACCGCCGCGGCGGATTTGGAGTATTTGCAGCGACCGAGCTATTGCGATGCTGCCTTTGCATTGGAGCAAATATCAGAGGTGCTTTTATGTTTGTCATGTTTGCATTTGGACTTTGTTGGGGATCTCTTGACAAAGTGCTCCACTTTAGTTAAGTCGCTAGGTAACGGGATAGCCACGGCGCCGATGGGGGTGTCTATGTGTGAAGCAACCTGTAGCCGCTCGAGCGACTCGCTGCATTTGTTCACCGTTATGTCCATCTGTTTCGATAAACAGAACTGTCAGACGTGAAGCTGAGCTCTGAAAGTGAAGCGAAGGGTCTTGAGTTTAGTTAGTGATGTTGGTCCTAACCGACTGACTGAAGCCCCCTCAGATAGGATCTACACGGGGAGTAGTTTTCGTCCCGGACTGCTCAGGCACGATCCATGTGGCTGCCCTCTTCCGTTCACAAATATTGTCGTAACTCCCTCTGTGATGGCTGCAGCACTTCCCAAATCACATCACACCGCGTCCCTTCAGCTATGCGACCCACGTGCATCTCCGATATTACATGGCTTTGGACATTGTAACCTGTTTCCCTTCTACATTGTCCAAAGGATGCAATCTGTCACATTGCAGCCATACTTAGTTTAACGACAAGTTTATGCATGGGACTATAACTCGTTTGAATTATGCTCTGAATGCCGAGATAAGAGTACAAGTAGTATGGCAAGCTGTTTTAACATTTATTCATTAGAACCAAGTAGTATTTATGTTTTTGTTACTAGTTATTGTATTATTACTATGTTTAGGAAGTAACCCTTTTCAGTTTTATTAGTAATAATAACAATGTCTTAGATAATAGATCTTATTCACAACCCCAGTAATAACAAATATTCTGTGTTACTGGTAGCATATTTAATACTGAATATTTTCTATTAAATTCTTTTGAGGATCTGTATATGTTCAAATATAAACTGTCAATGTGGTGTGCACCAGCTTATGTGGTATGTATCAGCTTTTCTGACACATATTTAAAAAACACCTGAATCTATGTAATTCTTATTAAATTATAAGACTTTTTTTACTTGTCAAATGTAATGACCAGTCAGAATGGCTGCTGGTAAAATTAGGAATGATTCGAGAGGCAGCTTGAATGCACACTGGCTGCGTCTAATTTCGGAGGCTGCGTCCTCCGGAGGTCGCATTTGAACGCTGGATATGTCATCAAGGATGTCTTAATTAAGAAAAGTACCCATAATAAAATGTATACCTTGTTAGGTGTAAAAAACTCATTCAAAATCACTTTTTTTAAATGAGACCGCCTGGATGACATATTAAATGAAAATTAGCGAAATTAGTCGCAGCTACTGTCTAATAAATGGGTTTTAGTGTTTGTTTAATTAGTACAAGGAAAACCGGAATTGGTAATAGTATCTAAAAAATATGTATTATAACCTAATGATGAATAATTCCAAGTAAATCTGGAATAAATACTAGTCTGAAGTTGATGTCTGAACAACACAATATAATTAAAATTCCCCACCAGTAACAACAGAATAGTTATTGGAATAGTGACTAGTTGTGAATGTAATAAGTATTTAGTACTACTAGTATCTAATAAATAGTTATTTACAGTGACACTGAAAAAGATACTAGTCATTTATTTATTATTTACTAGAAATAATATTAAACTAGTAGTAAAAATGATGCAGCTAGTAACTAGTAGTAAAAGCAAGTGATTGCAACATTAAAATATAATATTTTTAGGGGATGTGTGTTAAAATGGCTTGCCATAGAAATAGTCCTTGAAAGTGTCAAGGGGGTAGTGTGTTATAAATACATATCTTTAATTGTTTAATACATTTCTGTCAAGTAATTAAAAGAAAGCTTTATTCCTGATACTACACTTATTTAAGCCGCCTAAATGCCCATTTACTGCATTTAATCGAAAAACTGTGAAAATGTATTGACAGAATTTAGTTTATCTTTTTAACAAGGTGATGAGAGTTTAATATTTGCTCTCTCTTGTCTTGTAGGGGAAGGCGACTGGGAGGAAAGCACCGCTTTGGTTGAGAGCAAAGTTTCAAAGACTTTTGTTTAAACTTGGCTGTTACATACAAAAGAACTGCGGAAAGTTTTTAGTTGTGGGCCTATTAATATTCGGAGCTTTTGCTGTTGGCCTAAGGGCAGCTAATCTGGAGACGGACGTGGAGAAACTCTGGGTAGAAGGTAAGAAGCTGTTTTCCTTACACTTTAAGTCTTTCTAATACGTTTTCCCCTCAAGTGTAATCTAAAGGCAGACCTGAAGCAGTAGGTGTGGGGTGGGGGGTCTGTCATGTAAGCTGAAGGAACTGTTTATTGTATTGAAGTCTGGCTGAAATCCAGATTAAACGTGAATGTTTTTCGCTTCGAATTTGCCTTGCGCGCACGAACGCTGTTTGTTTGTGGAACATCATAGCGCGCGTGCCCGACTAGCGTTTCCAAGTTCGATACATCATTGGATATTTGATTTAGAGAGCATTGTGAGTGTTTTTAACACAAATAGCCGCCATTTTGTGAGTGTGTGCGAGTAAGTGTGTGTGTGTCTGCCTCCAGCAGTTGAATCTGATCCGCGCTGCTCACAGAGCCTGTGTGTGGTCCTGTTTTGGACAGCGTTCAACTTTCCAAAAAGATTTGTCTCAGAGTTTCAGCAGGAACCGAGCGAACTACAGGCAGAAACGTGCACTCAGACCCGACACAGACTACAGCTCATAGGCGGTTTGAAGGAAGTTTGAAAGAGAGTTGTTTTATTTTATGAATAAGTCAATTGTGGGATGTGGGGCCATAGTGTGGGTGGTGATTTTTTTTGAAGGGGGGAAGGGCAAACAGGCCTTTCTGCTTTGATCTACATTCCTGCAGTTTAAAGTACCTTTGATATGACCACATATGATATAAGAGCTTACCATATCATTAATTTTTACAGTCATTAGTTTTTAAATTAAGTTACTTAAATTGGACAATTTGGCTTCAGTGTGTTTTTGGACTACACGCCATGATCTGTCCCAGGACTGGTAAAGTCAGTGGTGTGTGGTAGATTTATGAAATGAGACGGGTACCTCTCAGTGTCTTCTGTTTTGTTTAGTCCAATGTAAATTCCTGTTACATTTCCACTTGATGTGCCTTTAAACTGAACACTCTATAAACACAAAACACTGTTTAACTTGCACTATATACAAGCTGTTAATAATATTTGTGTAACAATTAAGCATTTTTAGGTTTTATTTAGTTGTAGATCATTGTTTCGAGCCTGTCGAAAGTGGTGATGTCTGAGTAGGTGAGCTGTTTTTTTCTGTAATTAGGTACACCATTTTGACCAGTTAAGTCCTATTTGCAGACCTGTTCCTATCATGATAGGTGGCCATTGTCACGATAATTGACCGATCAATGTAAGATACACTAGGTCCTGTCATGTGACTTTTTGCCTACATTTTCCAATTAGCTCTCATGAAACAATATTACTTTATTGAAATGAGTGATTTTGACGTTATATTGTTTTAATACTGTCAATTTTTTCGCTCAATTCTCTCACTTGTAAGTCTATTTTCCACTTCATGACTTTAAATTATAACTCAAAATGGCAAACATTAGTAGTGTCCAGCTCCTAATGTTATGTCCGGCCTAGGAAAATTGACCTCTTCAAGCTTGTATTCAATTATTATAAAAAATGTGTCAAAGATTTTGTAAGCTTATTGTATAGTTGTGCTTGGAGTTAATTGTTTCATTTGTGATAATGCAATGAGACATGCCAAATTGTGTGGAAATAATTTTTGGCCAGGCTGTCATACAAAAAAAAGAAGTATTGTGAACATGCAAAAACAAGAGAGAACCAACCGATTACTGATTGGAATAATAATGAGTGGTTTAATCGAACTTATAAACATTTCCCCTCTGGACATCAACATTTTGGCCACTAAGGGGTGTGTGTGTGTGTATATATTTATATATATGATATGTATGTATGTATGTATGTTCCTGTTCATTGAATGGTTAAATAGATTTTTTTTTTTTTAAAGTTGCATTTCTGCTTTTTAATTTTTTTTTTTTTTACAGTTTTTGAACAATTGCCTTTTTTTCTTTCACTTTACTAATTTGTCCTTTTAGCAGACACTTTTTTCATCCAGTGCAACTTATATTACACTAGTTGTAGCTCCAGTTCCCCTGGAGCAGTTTAAGTGATTGCTTAAGGCTATGGTAATGGAGCAGGTGCACCTTTTTGGCCAACACTACACTGGCCTCATCTTGGAACCTTCTGCAGTAGCAAGTTACAAACTAGATTCAGTCTACCCCTCAGGTAGAGGAACATCTTTGCAGTGCTAATGCTATATATTTGAAGTAAATACTTAAGAGGAGTCTCAGTAATATTTAGTAATACTCTCAACATGATAGTCATTTGTGTTAAATCAAATGTGAACCTTATCACAAACACCTTGCTAACCCAGAGCTTTATCCTCTCTGCAGTTTTATCGTTTGTTGCTCACTTCCACATTTCCTTTCCAAGAAGTGCAGGAGGTTTGCAGATGAAGTATGTATGACAGTCGGTTGCTGGACACACACTCACTCACACCTCAGTTGTTCCCATGTCGAAGCACATGACAGCTTCCAGATGCAGTAACATTGAGACCTGTTTGTTTAGATTAAACTCCACAGCTGAGGGATAGATTAGTTCTGGTTGGCCAGGTTCTGCGCTGGGAGATGTCGGCCCAGCGTCCATTAGGATGCATGTTTATGTTTCGTTTGGAACAGTCTTTTGCTAGCGACCTCCATATGACCCTTCGTTGAAGCTGTGTCTCTTACTCTCCCTTAAGTTCAGCTTGAATGGGATTCAGTGTGATCTCATGTTGACTTTCATCACTTGCCATTGAGGACTGTTACGCTCCAACCATTATAAGTTGTTTGGTTGCTCTACAGATTTTCAGTGTTACATGATTGATGTAGATAATGTTGTCATAGCTTTTCGATTCACTGGCTGTATCCTCTCGCTGATCTGATATGAATCTAATTTTGATGTTTTGGACTAATGTTTGAAGTTATGGAGACTTGTGGACCTCTAGCAGATGACTTCAGGTCAGATTTTGTGCAGAACGAGAAACCATAAATAAATATTTAGGCGTGTGTGTATATGTATACAAACTCAAAATAATGTCTTTTTAAGCAACATGGGTTTTATAATATATTAATTTTTAAGACGTTTTTAAAGGAATATTTGAAAAAAGAGTTGCAGATGAAATGAGTATTCATCTTTTTTCCTTTTCTAAATCACAGGCTCCAAGTTTTTAAAGAAAATACCAGCACCGCCTGAATTTAATTAAAACAGTTTCACGTAAACATTCGCCTTCCTGTACGCCTTCCCCTCCTGGCCGCCTTTGAGAAGGGCCGCTCTCGCAGTGAAATCATTGAAATATCAGGGTTTGGGTTGTCCCATTCTCTTGTGCAGGGGGGTAGGAGGAGTAGCATGAGGCTTGGGGCCACAAGGCTGTGTCCCTTAGGACCTGAGGTCATCAAGTGGAGACTCCGCTATTTAAAAGCTCATCTGATCCTGGCTACATGACCCGGGTGCAGAGTGAGGGGTTCCAGCTAACGCCAACGATGATGAGAGAAGGTTTACTACGCTAGGCCTCCTGTGGAAGAGGAGCTTGATCGATTTTAAAGGCATTTAATGATTAATTTAACCAGCAAGATGTTTTTACACACCCAGCAGGGGGCAGTGTAAATTTATTAGATCTGTGATCAATGTGCAGTAAATCTAGGGATTATGAAAGACATCAACTTGGGTTTATTTCATTCTTGCTTGTTGTTGTTGGCCTCTTGGCCTTTTTGTGCAAACTTGAGTTTTATGCTAACTTGATCAAGTTTTTCAATGTTTTATGAGAAGAGCTATTTAATTTAGCTCTTAGTTTACTTATTAAGTCCTTTCCTTGGATGAGAGTACCTTTACATTCAACATGTGTGGAAATATTGTCAAATCTCCCTGGGTTTTCCAGTGAAAACATGCGGTCGATTAAGAGTTAGCAATGTGGAGTAGTATATAACCTGCAGTGATTGTTAGGAAGAAATTCTGTTTTACTATGAAGGAAGTAGCTGAAGAATGTGGCCTTCCCGCATTGTGGTGAAGTGATCGGGATTTAGTGGAATTCTCCCTGTTTAGATGTGCTGAGAAAAGGTTTGGACACACATGGCTGAACTGTGAACTGGGATGTATGCAAAGCACTAGGGGTGGGTGATATGACCAAAATATTATCTCACAAATCCCGAGATAAGTAATTTTATTTCACGATAACAATATATATCATAATAGTTATTTTTGCTTTGAATAAGGTTTTTATGATATAAAAATGTTGAAACCATTGAAATAATTCTTATCACCATTTTAAATATCACAAAAAACTAATACTAGAACTCTCAAGCTTACTGATGACAAACTGTGTTTTTGTTGTTTGATTAACATTATTAATGACAGCAGGTCAATTTGGATGATATTACTTTTGACTACACAGATCCAATATATTTGTGCGTTTTCTTTCTTGTCTGTTTACGTTCACTTAAAATGACTGTTTCCTTGCAAATACATGATCACTATGACTTTTAACCGTTCAAGCCCATTTAGTCAGCAAAAAGCCTTCAGTTTGATACATGCCCTATGAACAGCGGCTTTATGTGCACTTGTCTCTCAGACAGCATAGCAGCAGCGTCACATGAGCCTAACTACGATTATCCAACATCTCTACCGGTTGAGAAATGTTTACCGGTAATCGTGTATACCGGTATATCGACCAGCCCTACAGAGCACTGAGGGCTTTGTGTTTTAGCTGGTGCCTGCTCTAAGACCCTGTGTTAATACTTCATGTTAAAACATATTCAAATGAAGGAGATGGAAATGTGACTGTATTACTCGGGACATTTTGCTAATTATTTCTACTATGTAATTAATTATGTAACTATGTAAACAACTGTGATGGCTAATGTAGATTACGTTTAGATTTTTTACATTCTGCTCAAACTTGTCGCCACAATGTTGTTGGTGATTCCCAGGTTGTTGCTGTGCGATTCCTTGGTGGATACTAGGGATGTGCGCAACAACTTATTTTGTAACGACTAGTCTAAACCTTCCCCCTCTTCCTGGAGACATTCTGTATCTATTTGAAATAGACTGCTTAATCGATGTAGACAAATCCTATATTGATTCTGCTAAAAAAAAGGTCAGTGATATGCTTGCCTTGCATTCTGATCATTGTATATTAAACTTAAGTGTTCACTTAAGCAACGTTAACCATTTCAGACATAATTATTAGAATTAGCTGAATCAATAGCCTGGCAGCGCAGGACCAAACAGCCTATTATAAACCGTTTTTCCCCCAAATAAAAGGTTAGTCCACATAAGTCAGTACGTCAAGGTATTGTTGCTCATTATCACGGTTTACACTTGATGGGCAGCAAAATCGAAGGAAAAGCTTGATGTTGTTCACCTTGCTCATCTTCCAAGTTGATATTTCTCTGAACCTGCCTTGTTTAATCGACTAGTCAAATAGTCTCACACATCCCTAGTGGATATTCTGGTCCGTAGAAATGGTTCCTTTCTCAGATGTAACTAGGGCTACAACAACTAGCCGGTAAAATCGACAATAATCGATAATGAAAATCATTGACAGTGATTCTCATTATCGATTAGTCGGGTCTGCCCTCTGTGCACAGTAAGGTCGCACCAAATTACAACACTGAATAACGCATTTCTATGGACAAAATGCATCTAGAAATATTGGAGTGAAAAAAGAGTGAGCGGATGCAAGAAAGTTACATGATCCATTGCCCAAAACATATGAATTCTTTATTTTAAGCTTCAAGCGAATGCATTAGTGTAGGGATGTCACAGTCCCAAAATTCCAGTGGTCGGTACAAATATCATAAAAAATGTACAGTACTCTGTACCGATGTCGGTACCACAGCAAAATGTTTTAATTTGTAATGAATGTTCAATGAGTTTATTATTTATGATGATAATCATTATACGTAAATAATACATCAACATTTAAAGGCTGTATGCTATTTAAAAGTAAACATTGTTTATATAAAAAAGTGATAAATAAGCAACGATCTATAGGCATAATTTCTTCATGTTAAACCAAGTTTTTATTTTGATGGGTTGCTGTAAAGACCTTTGAGTGTCTGTGTTCATGATATGACAGTTTTCTCAAATGAAACGTTCGTGTCCTCATATAGTGACACACGGCAGAGACTACAAAGATAGCGAGCGTCACGTGTGTGTCGACGCTTGCCTGCGCATCGGCGCCCGTCGTCGAACATGCAGGAGTAATATTTAAATAGTATTTTGCAGTTTAATATTCACAGACACTAGTATATATTCGGCTACAGTCTGGAGCCCTGTGCTTAGATAAACACGGAAGCGACTGAACACAGCTGCAGACCTGGATATACTCGGGAGTCGGTAATACAGAAATGCTGGTATCGTCACCTTTTTTTAATTTCAGTACCGGCTTGGTACCGAAGTACCAGTACTTGTGACATTCCTTCATTAATGTTTAACATAGCCAGTCATGCGCTTTGACATATGTGTGAGTGTGTGTCCTCAGTGCAAAATGTTCATTTTACAGGATATGTTCACTGATCTATGTAGAGAACAGTAGTTATATCCTAATCTGTAAATGCTACTAATTCACGCAAGTATTTCTATTTTACATTAACGCGCGTCCTGACAGTCTGTGTTAAACTTCAAGCTTCACTGAAGGAGCGCCGGCGTGCACACATGCGTGTCAAACAGACAGAACGCAGTCGCTAGGGAGACAATTCATATTCAGTGCAAAAACATTAAGCTGAAATATCTGCTGTTGGGCACTATATTTAGGTATTTAAGTATTTTATGAGAATAGTAACTGCTTGGAGAACAGCGTGTAATTGAATATACATGAAAGACGTTTCTTATAGCCTATTTACAGGATAAAGAAATAACAATAACAGGTTACTTTGTCCATGGTGTGTGTGTGTGTGTGTGTGTGTGTGTGTGTGTGTGTGTGTGTGTGTGTGTGTGTGTGTGTGTGTGTGTGTGTGTGTGTGTGTGTGTGTGTGTGTGTGTGTGTGTGTGTGTGTGTGTGTGTGTGTGTGTGTGTGTGTGTGTGTGTGTGTGTGTGTGTGTGTGTGTGTGTGTGTTCCTGCAGAACATTCCTCTTATCTACTAACGCTGTGTTTGTGTTTTTTTTTTTTTTTCATTTAAATGTAGGGATTTAAACTCTTTTGAAACATACCCTTAAAACATACCCTTTACGAAAATTAACCATGGATAACTTGCATGATAAAGAAGTTTAAAATCTAGTACGTTTCCTAACATATATCTGATTAATTAACACATTCCTAACATATATCTTTATTTTTACGCTTGACTGTGGCTACCAATCTACTGTGAGTGAGTGTGTGTGGATTTTTGCCTGTTTTCTCCACCAAGTGAAAGCTGATTAACTATAATCTAAATACAGGATTTTTCCTACATTTAATTTTACAATTAATTTTTGTCCCGCCAAAGCCTTATTTGATCAGTTATTGTGATGATTGATGTAGTAGCCTAGATGAGATGACTGCTGCGCTTGCGTTAACTGAGTGACAGAGAGAACGAGAAGAGAGCTCCTCCCCCGCTCGCACGCTCTCTCTGTCTTCAAAATAAGCATTCTTAGCTTTCTAATAGTTCACATATTATGTTAATCAAAATCAAAAGGTTGGAAAGACCTTAATCCATGTGCACGCGGTGCTATCAGACGATGTTTTCCTTTAATTACCGCTGGGTGTGAATTCGAATTGCGCTCAAAAATGTTGACTCTTCCTCTGACCAGCTGACATAAACCATACTTTCAATAAACGGGAAACAAATCCTATCCAGTTATGAAGTGTTTTCTGTGTGTTGACAAATCTTTCGCGATGTTCTAACAGACGGGATTCGCACACAACGCGTCTACTAATGTCCGATTCGCGCCCTAATGACTCCTTTGAACCAAACTAATTAGAACAATTGATCTGTCCAACACTGAACTCACGAATCAGTTTAAACATTTACTCTGAACACATCTGAAATGAGAACACAAGTGTGCTTACCAATTTAGCAAGAGTGGGTGTAAGTTAGGTTTTAATTATCCACAGTCTTTCATCTTATTTATGTTCACAATGTGTAGTAAAATAGAGCCTATAAATCATTTAGTTTAGAGTGGAGTGAGGTGAACCCAGAACAAAGTTGTTATTAGCTAGCTGATAATTTTATGAAATTGTATATGGCAGAACATTAGGCTATTTGTTCTTTTTATATATATACACTACTTTTTAATATTGATATGATTATATACCAAAACAATTATCTATAAATAGTGTAAAAATGAGGAACAAAAACAAACATCAAGGTATCAAAATAAGATAAGCAAAAATTACAAACTTTCTTTGAATTTATTTAAAATGTTTTGTCAGTATTGCACTTGCAGATCACGTGGGTAGGGTACTTTTTTACTGTGCATGTGTGTATGGATGACCATGTCTGTCAGCCACCACCGAAGACCATTTTTGACCCAGGAAAAACCCTGAAATATAAAAGTACACCTCTTCTAAACTTTCCACTCAATTTGAGGTGACATTCATGTCTGTAACACAAACGGTGCAGGACAAGGTACATGACAACGTTTAAAACTGTTTGTTTAATACTTTGCAGTTCCCTAACGTACTTTTGATTTTCATATTTTACACTGTCTATAAATCATGATTTCTTCAGCGGCAGCCTCAACAGTTTTAAAACTGACGCAAGTGTGTGGAAGACAGATACGAATGGAGCAACTCCCATCGACAACCGGCATCCTGACAGCCCTCCAATTCCTGTGTTTATATTCTGCATACCTCCACTCCGTGTTATTCAAAAAACAGAGACACCAAAATGACGGAAAAGACTCATGCTCTCTCTCTCTCACTCTCACTACTCCCCTTCCCCTCTCTTTTCTTCCGAACGCTTTCATTGCACTTCAGTCCCCCCGTTCTCCGCTCCTCACACTGACACCCCCCTCCTCCCCCTTCACTTGGGAGTCCATCCCTGGGATGCCAGATGTATTACAGAGTGAAGCGCAGCAATGTAAACACTGAGTCCTGCCATGGATGCCGGGTGGTCTGGCCCTCCCCCTCTCCACCCTCCCTCTCTCTGTGGCCGAGGGGCGGAGGAGTTCAGCGAAAGCGAGTAAGAGGGGGAGGGGAGCATAGTAGCTCAAGCGTTATTTGTGTTTTGGTTAGAACGGCCATTTTTCTGCAATCTGCTGCTTCGGTTACTGCTTCATTAGATGCTTCAGAATTTAGTCTACATCTAGACCAGTTTTCTTTCCATTTTTTTGGGAACGGTTTAGCAAACTTGTAGTGAAACTTGAAACTTTGAAACATGCCTTTAAAGAAGCAAGAAGTGTTCGTTGTTTTGTTTTATTGGCAACCAAGAAGGAAATTGATCTTTGTAGAGTGTTTTTAGGTTGATTAAATAGTTTTGCATGTGAATTTAAAACCGTTGTAGAAGTACATCTGTTGCAGCTTTTTGCATTTTATTATACTATTATTGATTTGAGTTGAAATTATGATATTAGCTAACTTAGATTATCTATTGTTAGATACATTTTTGACTGCAGACACCTGTAATCAGCCAAATAGACACCAGTATTCCAGAGAGTCGTGTAATAATAAGCAATAATTATTATTTATTTTTTTTAAACCCTGACTAACTGAAATGTCCCATTGATATCTTATTTTGCTGGAACTCACCGAATGTTTGGGTAGGTGTGCACACTGATCCACCCCCCCCAACCTCGAGTGTGCACGGACCCACACACACACTTTTCCCAATGCTTTTTGTTGCAGTGCGATCCAGTTCATTTGAATAGTTTTTTCTTAAGGCAAGGGGCTTGAATGAAGCCAGCAACGTGGAAAAATCTGCCCATTCAGGCCCCTCTGAATGTACATCTCTGGATTGCAGTAAGCTGTATTTGTAGGCAGCGGACTGCTAAATACATCCATTTTTCGTGGAGCAGATCTGGACAGGTGATTAGCATAATTAGAGGAGAGCTGGCCATACATATGGTAATGCGGTGTGGAGTAAATGGCAGCTGCGGTGTAAAATTTGTGTCAGGGGTCGAACAGGCTGCTTGGGGGCATTGTGCTACAGCTGCGGGTCAGGGACTCTCTCTCTCCCTCACTTTTTCTTTTTCTCTCACTTTCACTTTCCCTCTTTCCCACCCTTCATATCTCCTGTGAAAGGCAGATAAGTGCATGGTGAAGGTCAATGTATGGAACCACTACAGGGCTTTGCTCCGTGTGCGTATATGATACCTATTTGTATTGCTATTAAGATTGACGTCTAGGAACGTGAGTATTATTTTTCTTCGGGCAAACAAAATGTAATAAATGCTTTCAAGGCAGCTTTCTGGTTTTGATGTGATCTCAGCAGTCAGTGGCATGTCGAAAGCGGTGTGTCGTTGACAGGGCTCATTGTGGTGCGCTACAGTTTGTGCCTGGATTCTTGCGGGTTGTGCGAGGGAGAGAGTTCATGCCGCTATGACCCTGTGCAGAAACTTCCGTGCGACCACAGGGGGTCTCTCTGAGTTGGAGTCTAATCCAGCTAATCCCGCCCGCAACACAGTCATAAAAAGTGCCTCCCTGTGCCGGCATTGCCACACACAGCACCCCCCCACCCCATCTAAAAAAGCTGCCATACGCCACACCATCCCATCATGCTCGACCCCAGCAACCATTCCTCCCGGCCCTCCAGCCGCGTGATTGGCGTAGTCGGCAGGATGAAGTGGTGGGCGGTAGGGGAGCTTGCAGTAGTGTGGAGTTATGTCATGATCTTGAAGGGGTTGGGTGCAGTGGTTTTGGCAGTGGTGGAGGGAGGGGTGTGGGTGGGATGTTTCTTTTGTACCAAACCCCTCACACCCCTTCAAAACGGGCCACTCAAAAGCTACTCTGCAGCTGAATGGTGAGAATAGTAATGTGCTGCTTGAAAACTCAGGGCAATGGGAGAGTCCCTCCAATGGCAGCTCCCCCTGTTTGTGAAAGGGAGGTTCAAGGGTTAATGTTATGCAACAAACTGAATGGACCCAGTGGAGGCACCAACACACACTGACATGCACACCAGATTCACTGGCTGCCCTGCTGCACCCTTTATATACCTGTGGGTTAGACGAATATAGATGGTTTTGGTTTTACATATAGCCTAAAGAACTTTCTGCTGTCTATAGTAGCTACATATTAGTTAGCAAAAGTAATTATCTGATTTGTTTATAGTTGTCTCAGCTGCTGCACATTTTAGTGTATTTTAATACCTGGTTAAAGTATAGTATTCATGCCATGTTGTAATTATTGTGATTATGAGATGGCAACCCGTGACGTTCTACTCAGAGCTGTTCACGTCCTCAGAATTAGATTTTCTGTATTTTCTGTGGCAACACTATCAATGGTGAAATTAACCTGCAGCAGTCAGGTTGTACAAGTAAGAGCTCTCGAAGTTGTTTGCATTCATTTATTATTGTAATGTTATGTGCTATGGGATTTTTAACGCCGTCTCTCGGGATGGTTTGCAGAGCGCTCTGAAGGGATGGTTGGCTCTAATGCTTTCAAAGCTAGCTTGCTATTGCTAGCCATTACGAGACTGCACACCCTATATTTAATGTTGTCATGTCTTTTTTAGCTTTATGTATACAAAATACAAGCTGCTTTATAACAGCTTTTCTTGGGGAACATTTCATCAGATAGATAGCTGATTCCTATTTTCATAGAGATCATTTCTAAAAATTGCTTATATATTATTATTTGAAATTCATGATGATGGTAATATTAACAACAACTATAATAGTAAATAGTAATAATAATAATAAAAATTAGGAATGCAACGATATGAAAATGGTCCGATACCGAAAAGTGATAATTCTTTGTACTTGAAAGCCGATAACCGATAAATTGTCCAATAAATCTAAATCCAAATGATAAATCAATAAATCCAAACTTGTTCAGGCGATCTCAGAGCAATGTTGTGTTGTGGATCCAAGCGTGATTGCCGTGTTCATCTATGCCTAAACTAACCAAACTAAGGGAGAAAACGCACCAGGTTTCCGAAAAATAATGCTCCAAACAAAAGCCAGGTGTGAAAATGGCCCTAATCTTCCAGGATATATATTCTGACCTGTCCATGTCGATGCGGTTCATGGCCTTTTTTCCTCAAGATTTAGACAATCACGCAGGTTTTTAAAAGACCTTAAAATACACCTGCAGTCATTTTTAAATGAATTCACCTCTTGTTCTCTGTCATTCTTTCTCGTTCACATTTTCTTTTGGTGTTAATTTCACACCTGAGGCAAGGCCATTTGTGACCCCAGAACCTGTGCGTCTCTGGAGGGGTGTTGAATTCTCCAGAGTTCAGGTCATAATATGACGTTTCCAGCAATATTGATGTCTTTCTCTGTGAAGTGAGCGACATGCATTGTTATAGTTCCTTCCTGTTACCTCTGTAGGATGTACATCAGAGGAGCGATTCATGACTTGAAGGTGACCCAGTTCATGGTAATCCAGAGTGGAGACTTTTCTGATTGAGATCTGACGTCTGAGGTTGTTTCATCCCCAAAACATGTTGGTGTTCCCAGGGCCTCAAAATCAGGCACATGCTAAGCTTGTTTGGGATATAATCAAGCTGGTCCCAATAATCATGTTGAAGTAAAGCTCAGGCTCGCTTGAAGCTGCAATTAATAAGGGTTATTATAAACATGCCCCAAAACAAGATCAGATGTACGTTTGGGCCCAGGAAAAAAGAAATCCATTGCTTTCTAATGAATGCTTCTAGACATTTCCCTCCATCTCAGCCCTTTTCACTGGCAGGGTGGTCTCCCCTAAGAAAATAAAGCATGGTTATTTTCAACTTTAATACAATTACAATGGTTTGAAAATATTCAACGTATGTCTGTCTCGTGAATTGAAAACCATTGTTAAATTGGATTATAGTTTATAAGTTGTTACAGATTGCTTTACACAGCCCTTCCACCAGAGCTGGAGTAGGTTAATGAGAAAAATAAAAAAATTTAGTTACCAGGCAAGATATATGTTTCTGTATTTTTGAAGTTTTAGTGGTTTTGAGGGGAAAACAGTCAAAAAACATGAATGGGTTCCAAATTTGTTTTATTTTTTGTTGTTTATGCTTGCTTATGCTGCGTGTAATTGAGACCATTCTCACATATGTTTAGAGTGTGGAGAAATTGTGAAGAGTCTAAGTCTTCTTGCCACACACAACTAGATGGGAGAGGACTTGGTTTAAAACCTGCTAATGTAACTTCTTAAGAAAAACATTGGTATCACTAACACGTGATTCTGACTTCATTTTTCTTTGTCCATGTCCAGGGTTTTTCCTGGGGTCAAAAATGGTCTTTGGTGCTGGCGGATCAACACAGCCATCCACACACACAGCACAAAGTTCCCATCTTACGTGAACTGCGTGCCCAGTACTGACAATAAATCCAAAATAATGGAATTAAATAAATGCTAAGAAACAGTTTGTAATATTATCGTATTATGAAATATACAGGAATTTTTTTATGCATGAAATAAAAATCACTGTCAGGAGTCAGGACAGATCATAAAACAAAGTGCTTAGAACTATTTAGTATTTACAAATCTGTTAATGTATTTGTAAAAAAATTCCTGATTTGAAATAAATGCCAAAATGTATTTGCTTTCTTACATAGAAAAAAGGCAGGTCTGTTATTTTGCATTTGCAATACTTCATTCACAGATCATTTGAGATGCAGTATCAGATTCAACTACAAATTTACATATGGCTGTCAATCCAGAATCTTTGCAATGTGTAGTTCGCAGCATGAAAAAATATACATAATAGCTGTAATTAGGGCTGGGCGATATCTAAATAAAAATTATATCTTGATATTGTCAACATTTTTATGATATTCGATATATATCTCGATATGTTAGCAATTGCTTTTAAATATAAAAAAAATTATGGTGGTAATTTTTGCCCCCATTAAAAACAACTAAAACCATTTAAATGTGTTTACATTTACTGAACAGGTTGGGATGACCAAAATCTTAAATCATGATATGAGTAATTTAATATTTTTTTAAATGTACTTTTATAATTACAATAGATTTTTAATCTTTTTTTTTTAAACATAAGCAAAACATGCAAATTACAAACAATGACAAAAACAGTGCCTTATTTTTTTAGCTACAGTGGGTCTATTTAACAGTAGTTAAATAAATCAAGAAATAAATCAAACATCAAATATATAAAAAACTGCTCAGTCTTAACTCTATAAATGTACTATATGCTGCACTGATTCTTAATAAATATTTTAAAGTTGTTTAGCCAAGCATGGGGTGGTTTTCTATTTTCCATTGTTGTTTGATGAACATTAAATCACACAGAATATGAGGTCCGGCACTTTAAGAGCTGCACAGACACAATTCATTGTAACACCTGATTTCTCACTCAACTCTGTGTATGTTCACTAAAGACATACACTACTGTGTTTATCTGAATACTCGCCATGCATTTTTACATTAGTTTGACCATTGAAACCCAATAATCCATGAAAGAACTGAATCCCGATCGTATGTTGTCTGAAAGGCGTGTGCGTGCGCTTCAGGTCAGAGTCCGGCAGCGCGAGGCAAGCACATCCTGGTGTGGCACGCATGCAGGTGCATGGCCATGACTGGTGTGACGTGCAGGTGCATGGCACACATCGCTGCCATTATAATCACTGCAGATGTCAGTTATAACATGAGGTACACAAAGCTACACTCTTGCAAAAAACTGTTATAATCAATTAAGCTGCCTATGCTGTGAAACAAATCTCTTATTTATGTTGCATTTGTACTTTGTTGGTTATTGGTTAGTGTGGCGAGGTAGATGAGTGAGACACGTGGGAGGAGCGAGCGTTGTAACACGTTGTAAATAGAAACCATTTATGCTTTTCACAAACTGTTAGAAAACAGCCGGATATCAGTGGGTACCGGTATTGCAGAACAGCAAGTATCATGACATTAAATGATTGAACAAATCTTTGGTGCGAAGTCCTTGTGAACCGTGTTACCTGCTTCTCTAGGGTGCGTGATCCTGGAAATGGAGAAGTCTTCTATTATCGGAGGTCAGGTAGAGAGCGCGTGAAAAATCGACAGCTTTGAGAGGCGGACTTGGACGGTGTTCAGCAGGACTCTTTGAAAGGCTGCTTTTGTAGCTGTGAGGGCTCGCTGTTCCTGTGTGGAGCTTAGGTGTCCCACACAGCGACTCCACTGCCCCAATGCAATAAAGAAGCCATGACGCTTACACACACTTGTGCGCATGCAAAAGCACTTGCGCACACACTCATAATTCATAAGCCTGGATTTGAAGGCTGTGAAGAAGATTGCAGGTGCTAAAGCATGTACTGAAAGGCATTTTGAAGTCAAGTTAACAGGACAGATGAGAGCCTGTACATGTGTTCGCTTTTCCTTTCATCGAGGCTGGAGGATATGATTGATTACAGTGAGACTGTGCTTGACCCTGTGTGGCGGCAGTGAAAGTTATGATTGTTTGTCACTGAAGAATGCTAAGTGATTTTTTTATCATGCTTCTCTGTTTCTTTTGGGTTTTTCAACTGCTTGATGTTAATATATAGTTCATAATCAAGTAAATAAATGAATAGATTTAAGTATTAAACATCATAGTTCTGTGCCACATTTGAGTTGTCAGCTTGATAAATTGAGTGTGATGGGCTAAAAAGACTGTTTTGCAAAATAATGCAGAGAAAACATATTTTTGGTTGTGGTCTTCAAAAACCAACCCCGTCCAACAAGTGTCATAAACAAATGACTCTAAGTCAGTGTTTTTAATGGATTTAATCAGTTTGATTAATGTTTCACTGAATTAAATAAATATATCCAAATTAGCATCTGAATTACCCACTCAACTGAAATGAATTATAAATAAGTCAAATATTCATATGTAATTGATGTTTCATACTTAAAACAAATAAAAAACAATGCTAATTTACTAATAAATGATGTAGTTAGGACCAGTTGTAGGGGGTTGATCATTTGGTGAAGGACAAAAATGTGCAAAAATGACAACAACAAAACAGCATATAACACTATCTAATAATGGCGCTTTTCCACTACACAGTACCAGCTCGGCTCGACTTGACTCGCCTTTGTCTGGTTTTCCACTGTAAAAAAGTTGTACCTGTACCTGCTTCCAGGTACTTTTTTTCGTACCACCTCCAGCGAGGTTCTGTGACGTGTAAAATGTGACGTGAAAACACAGCAGACTGCTGATTGGTCAGAGATTTGTCACTGTTCATTGCGTCATCATTGCATGCGCCAGACGGAGTATCCTGAATAACCGCGCAATTTTTAAATAGTTTGCATTTTGGCAACTCAGAAGAATACGCCGTGGTCAAACGAGGAGGTGCAGACTTTCCTTTGTTTGGTTGCCGAAGAGGATCCAGCGAGAGATTACGTCATGGCAGTTTCCTGCGGCGTCGCTATGACGACCAGGTACTATTGTGGAGGTACTACAGTATATGTTATGGAAAACAGAGCGAAAAGCGAGCCGAGCCGAGTTGAGGCGAGTCTATTTGGTACTAGTAATGGAAAAGCGCCATTAGTTTCTGACACATTGAGCTGTTTAAATTCGAAAGCAATGTTTCATGCTCCTAGACTTATAAAAAAAAAGTATTAAGTTGTTGAGCCTCATCTGAAAGTCTTGTTTTCCATCACTTTTCATCTCCATTTCCTAGTGGGTGGCAGGGTGAATCAGGAACTCAAGTACACGCGGCAGAAGATCGGAGAGGAGGCCATGTTTAGTCCTCAGCTCATGATACAGACGCCACGACAGGAAGGTGCTAACATTCTGACCGTAGAGGCGCTGAAGCAGCACCTCGACTCCGCCATAATGGCCAGCAGAGTGCACGTTTACATGTACAACAGGTAACGGCACAACAGCCTCTGTAGAGAAACAATATGTCCATGGACTTTTTAATAATTTTTTTTAGGGCAAGAATTTTGAATAATTTTTTTAAAGTCCTTTAAATGATCACACTTTCTTTCAAATGTAATGCACAGTATATCTAATTTCCACCGTTGGATTTTCAGGCAATGGAACTTGGAACATTTATGCTACAAATCAGGAGAACTTGTTACAGAAACCCATTATGTGGACCAGGTAAGGAGGAATGTTTACAATAGCATTTTTAAAATGACATTTTAATAGAAATGTTTATATTTAAGAGGAGGACCTAAAGGCTTGTGACAGTAATAACGCATCTGCCTTTTCAGATTATAGAGAATCTGTACCCATGTCTGATCATCACTCCTCTGGACTGCTTCTGGGAAGGTGCTAAACTACATTCAGGAACGGTCTACCTCCCGTAAGTTACACACACATTTTTGTATTTCCTTGGAGCTTGTAATATTTGACTCAGTAAATCAAGTTGATTTGCCAAAAAGGCCATTATCATAAAGTAAACACTTCGCTGACATGTCCTTCCTGTGAATAGAGCCATGCTGAAAAAAGGAAAACGTTTTCCAATCCAACCTAGAGTTGTGTTTAAAAGTGGATTTTACTATGTTTATTTGATAAATTACCTCTTTATGGTTAAATTAGTTATAAATCAAACCTAAGCAGGATGTTTGTTGTGAGTACAGTTATTTGCACTCTTTGTAAGGTGAAATTTAATATTCAGTGAAGCTCAACTAGTCAGATATCATCACCACTGTGATTTTGATTCGGTTTGAATGATATAATCTGTGTTTTTCCATGAATTAGACGAGTAAAATGTTGCATAAAGAATATAACATAAAAAAAAAGATGAATCACTATATTTTAATCGAATGACAGCCCTAAGTGGTGCTTCACAGTCTCCAGTGGTGTTTTCTGAAGGCCTTCATTGTGATGTCGAACTGCTTGAGGCCTCACACTTCTGCTGCTAATGGCTCCTTGCAACAGTTACACTCGGTAGACAACCACCAAGTCTGCAAAAGTTTTTCTGCCCTCCTCCCCCTTTCCCTCCATCATGGATGTAAATAAGGATTTTACTGTGTTCTGGTTGGGGGACTTGGAATAATGACTCAAGCCTGGTTAGGCACATACAATGTGGTCTGAACCACTGCAGGCCTGCCAGAAGAGAAAGACAGAGGGGCGAGCAGAAGGAAACACATACAGAAAAAAGGAAAGAATGAAAGCAAGAGGGAGAAATGAGAGAAAGATGGTGCAGGGACAGAAAGGCGGTGCTGGTTTGACAGAGGGAGGCTTAGAGAGTCAGTCAGCGGAGCGGTGGAAGTGCACGGGTGATGGAAACTGGGAGGGTGAACTCGGTCCGAGGAAGGCCGTCTGAGGATAGAGTCAAACGTACGGGCGGGACGGGAGACCGGGTGAAGACACAGCGAGAGAAGAGGGTCTTGAAAAAACCAACTGAGACGAGATGGCAAGCAAAGTATGGGAGGTTTGCGAAACCGCTGCGTTGGGCTGTTAGTTGTGGGGAGATGCCAGGCCCTGAGCGGGATCACCCGGCACGGCAGTATAATTAGAGGGGATAAAGATCAGATGAGCGGATTGATTCCATTTTCTCAAAGCTGTTATTATGGAGGCAGGCTGAAATCCAATCCCAACTACATTGGTGCTGCCACCGCTGTGACGTGCAGCGTCCATCAATCCCTAAGCCTTTGGAATTCCATCCAGTCACCCTTCTTCCGCTCCCCGTAGTTATGCCGTACCACTTTAAGCACGTCCAACATCCCTTAAGCAGGGTTCCATGCTTAAACATGCACTGTTCACTGTTTGGGGGCAGTAGGATTTTTAATTAATAAAAAAAGAGAAATGAATACTTCATTGGTAACAGTTTATTTTAACGTGTCCTTTTTACACATGCTACATGTATTAACTACAGTGATAACTATACAACTCTAAACCAATCCCTAATATATGTACATAATTAATATTACTCAGTACAATGAAAAAAAGTGTAATTACACTGTAAAATGAGACGGAAAATGGTTTCTTTTTTTTCACACAGTGGCAAGCCCCCTGTGCATTGGACCAACTTTGATCCTATGGGATTCATTGCTGAGCTGAAGATGCTGAAGCATTCGGTGGACAGCTGGGAGGAGATGCTGATCAAAGCAGGCGTGGGCCATGGTTACTTGGACCGTCCCTGCCTGAATCCCGCAGACCCTGAGTGCCCATTGTCAGCTCCCAACAAGAACATGACACGGGTGAGTTCAGCATCCAAGGGAAAATTAGTTGGATGTCTGTTTTCAGTTTTCCCAGTGATAGGCTTCAGCTAAAGATTCATAATAAACGCAAAGTTGTTTTGCATTTTGAGCTCTCTGATTTATGATCTGTCATCATCTTAAGCCTTTTGACGTGGCTCATGTGCTGACTGGTGGCTGCTATGGGCTTTCCAAAAAGTACATGCACTGGCAGGAGGAGCTTATCGTAGGTGGGACCAAGAAGAACGACAGCGGCAAACTTCTGAGGTAAGAGACCACTTTGGGATTTAAACACTAATGGCATTCAGAGAAATAGATTTATCTTTGTGTATTTTAATTGTGAAGATGAAAAACGATTTTAAAAACCACAGAGTGCAAAAGGAAAAAAGTGTGTAAAGTATGTCTTTAAATTTGTTAGCAGTGCAATTTGAGGCCATTTTTGGGCCTTACATAGCAGTGGAAAAAAGATCACGGTCACACTTACATGTAAAGTATGAGGTTTGTTTTTTGTTTCTTGGCAGATTGTAATCATTAGTAAACTGCATATTAGTATTAATTCCCACAGACTGAAGGAAGCCCACACCTTTTACTCCAAGAGTGAAACATTTTTTCCCCCCAGACCTCTTTAGGCTTGAGTGGGGGACAGCATTAACTTTATTAAAGAACGTTGTCGTAAGGCTCAAAAATGTTAATTCGCAACAGTGGTGGTGGCGGAAAATATTCTCACGTGGCTCTGAAATCGTCCACTACGATTTCTAGGAAACTTTTCACTCCCTTGTGGTTTTATGAAAAGACAAAGTCAAGGGTTTTTTTCTTTCAAGAAGTGTTCATTGAACAATAGCAGGATGACAGTCCACTTGAGGGAGTCTGTACTCTACAGTTGGAGAAGTCTGAGCAAAGTGACAAACTGCTGTATTTCAGCATGGTTGTGCTTCTTTTCATTGTTTTTTATCCCCAAGATATAAGGTCAATACTGTTAGTTCTTTTTTCTTTATTAGCAGGAGCAGCCATTATCATTTCATCTCCCCTTCCCTAAGAAATTGAGCTTAACAGCATGCTAAACAATAACCAATAACGTTAAAGCCTATATTTTTTTTCATTAAAACATTTGTAACAACAGCTCATGATTCAGTCCAATCTGAAAGTCTTGGGTTTAATTCAGAATGATTCTCTAATCATTCAACTGTTTGGAAAGAACAACCCCTATCAAGAGATTTTTTTGGAAATTGGGCCACGTGTTGCACCAAGGATAACTCACTACAAAGTTGTGTGCTGACTGTTCAGTGTCACCACAACTTCTTACATTCAGCTAAACGTTTTGTTCTCTCTTCACTCTTCCTCAAAAGTGCACAGGCTCTTCAGACCATGTTCCAACTCATGACCCCAAAGCAGATGTACGAGCACTTGAAGGGTTACGATGAAGTTTCGCACATCAACTGGAATGAGGACAAAGCAGCTGCCATACTAGAGGCCTGGCAGAGGAGATACTCTGAGGTACGTGCACGTTTCTCACTGTGGATCATTTCGCAGAAAGGATGTTAAGATGCTCTGTTGATGTCCAGACTGCAGTCCACTTCAGTGGAGACATTTACAACGATTGTTTGTGCTTTAGTACTTTTAGTAATTCATTCTTTCATCATGTTTTACTTTACCTAAAACTGTATCTTATGAACCGTTTAATGGGCCCATGGTGATTTATTCCTACAGTCCAACTTTGTGTTTCCTGGAACATACACTTACATACATGCACTGATGCAGTGTGAAGGCATTCATCTTTAGTCATAAGTAATGCATACATTCCAAAGGCGCTGTGTCTCTTGAGGTTAGGACCCAGCTGTTTAAGTGCAGTCCTTCAAAGGCATAGACTTCCTTTTTTCCTTCTTCATACTTTAAACGCTCAGGTTAAGTGTGAACTTAAAAAAACGGGGCACATCTGTAAGGTCAGGAAAGGTCACGATGGGACACTGTAGAAATGTGCACATTTCTACATGAAAACCTTCACATGCATTTGATGCGTTATGTCATGGCAAATTGAAAACATTTTTAGAGCTATTTCAGTCCTGTCTGGTTTAGAAATCAAGACTTTTTAAATGAGTATTTAAATGAATCACGCGAGGTAATTTACTAATGATTTAGCTCGTCAATTTATTGTGTTTGCACCATTATTTATTATTATTTAAAACTGTCCACTCCCATCTGCGCTTTTCTTGAATTCTGGAATTTTCTGAAACCACCGTAATGGACCAATGGACCACCGTAATGGTAATGGACCAACTTCTGGCTGTGGCGTGGTGGTTTGGGGGGCCACGTGGTCATGTGGTTCATAGAGCTTTCAATAGTTCCAAACAACTCCGCTGTAATGGGGTTCAATGCTGGAACTATTGGTCGCTCCGTGACATGCTTTACTTCCGCATTCCTCAAACTTTGTTTTTCAACGGCTCTGGCTGCGAGGTAACATTTAATTGCGAGCCTATTATTTATTTTGTAAATAAAACGTTGTGCTTCACTCCTGTCATAATATTCACGTAAAACAGTGTTCACATACAAAAAAAATCGTTTGGCCGACCACCGCCAGTGCTACTCAGCCTCTACCACCGCTGTGGTGCGGATGTCACGTTCACCGTCACGTGACCAGATCTAGACCACCGCGGTGGTAAAAAGCTGCCACCGTCACAGCCCTAACAATGAGCAATCTTTTTTTAAGCATTTATTAATAATGCAAATGAATGTATTATACACAAACATTAAACTGACAAATGAACCATAGTATATTTATAAATGAACGTTAACATTTTTAAGATGGGTTAATATGTTAACATTAATGTGTTAGATGTCTTGAACTGGCTAAACAGTCTTTACAGCATTTATTAAAAGTATACATTTACATATAACATTACAAAACGTATAAATTAATATTAATGAATGTGCTAGTAACAAACATGAATTAGCAAATGAACAATAGTATATACATAAATTAATATTAACATTTTACAGCATTTATTAACATGGGTTAGTGTCATATTAGGGCTGTCAACACTAGCGCGTTACCGCATGCAAGGTAAAGCCGATTGCAGTGACGTACAGGTGTCGTACAGTAAACATGTGTGAGTCTGTTATTATTGATGTGCAAACAAACTGTGCGCTCTTGACGCACTGATCGCACATTGTTTTTATGCACAGACACATTTCAATTTGTTTCATGGCATCTACATGTGGTCCTGTTTAGTATCACAATTTGACATGTCTAAAATGTAAACAAGCTCTAAAAAGCTCTTTGCTGTTGTACTGTACACATACTGTACATTGTGAATTCTGAAAAATGTTGCTATGCAATGCTTTGGTGTGCATAAATGAATTTGTTATATAGGCTCCTTATATCATTTGGTTATTAGGTGACCTTTTAGAGTCTTCAGTCTTCTTTTGGAAAGACACCTACATTTACCTTGGAAAAAAAGCTTGGAGAAAATACAGTTTTGTGAGAATCACCCTTCAATTTCATAGTTTACTTTGCTGTATGTTGCAAATAAAACAAGATTAATGACGTATGCTTAATTTTGTGCGATTAGTCGTGATTAATTGCACCATTTTGTACGATTAATCACATACTTGTCGTGAAACTAAGCATTGTACAATTTTAATCTATTGACGGCCCTACTTTTATAATAAATTATCTTTTTAGACAACTAGTTATTAACAGCTTGTATTTTGTTTACTTGTTACTTGTCCAACATGTACTTGTTAAAATTAACACCATGCATTATTGAATGCTGTCAGTGTTAGACATTGTTAGTGCATGATACATATTGCATTAACTAATGTTTATAAATAATTTTAGCGTGCATTAATAAGAGTTTTGCTCATTTAATATGGGAGGACTGCATTACAACACAGCCAGTTTTTGCTAGTGTGGGTGTCCATTGCAGAATCAACCCCTCTTGGTACGGTGGCCCCAGCACTTGTGTGTCTGTGTGTGTGTTTTAGCATGTGTGTGGTATCTGTTTGTGTATGTGTATGTGTGTGTTTGACAGGACCGTCTGGAACACATTAACCCGCTCCGCGCACAATCTCTTTCACAGCTGCCGTCCCATTGGTGGCTTGTGTGTGACATCATCTGGTCTCTGTTTTGTCAGCCCTGACCTTCGCTTGGCATAGGGTTTCCTTTTAGAGTGTGTGTGTATGCAGGGCTGAACATGTGTGTGCTTGTGGATGTGAGTGTGTGTGTGTGTGTGTGTGTGTGTGGTTTTTGGGGGTGGGGCCGTGATATTCATTTCTTGGATAATTGTACTGTTGAAACATTTGTGGGACTGTGATTTCCACCTTATTTAATTAGCATCATTGGCCAGAGGGAAAATGCAAAACTGAAAATGATAGAGAGGGTGTAAACGAATTGAAGGTAAACGACATTTAAATGAATTTTTCTGTACTGTGTGTCCTCAGGCCGTCCAGCAGAGTGTGTCTGTAAACTCGTCTCAGAAAGTTCTCACGTTCACCACCACCACCCTGGAAGACATCCTTAAGTCCTTCTCTGATGTCAGCGTGATCCGTATTGCCAGTGGCTACCTCCTAATGGTAAACTCACTCACACATCTCCAGTTCTGACTGAAGAGCTTTAGTTTTATCTAGACTTCCTCTCCTTTTATGTTCAGGTTAAAGCCCAACCTCATTCACTACATACACATTTTAACCTAAGGACTCGACCGAGTATTTGTATAGCCGTGTAATTTCGATGTTAACATCATTTTAAGGTCCATTCACACCAAAACTGGAGTGACTAAATAACAGGAAAATTCAAAACATTGTTTCAGGAAAAGAAAAATTCACAGTGGACAGTGCTTTAATGGGTATGCTAACAGTATGCATCTATTCGATTCTGTTTAATATGGTAAAACCCTCTTGCAAAAGGATTAATTAATTTCATCCCCTTTTAAACACTGCTGCTATTAGCCATTCACTTTCAGACAAGCATATTTAGCCATTGTATCGCATCTTGCTCTGTTCTTTGAATGTCCTTCTAAAAGCGTGGTGTTTTTAAGTCTCTGTCCCTTGTGAATGTACAATTTGGCATACTTTAGAAAAAGTGATTGTTACAAAAATCATATAGTTTTTAAAGAATTTGTGTGGTTAAAATGTACCGCCTAATGTACTGAAAAGCATTTATGGTTAAATAAAATATACATTGCTGTCATTTCTATTGAAATTTCTGTAATTTCTTAAAATATATTTGTAAGAACACATTTTAATGAAGTTGCAATATAGTACATTAAAAAATATATTTACTTTGAATGACACACTGCAGTTAAAATTACAATCAAGCACTTAAGATATGCTTTAGTATGATCACATCAAAATAAGTGTCCTTTAAAGCATGACCAAAGATTATTAAAACATAATGATTTCAAATGTACTTTAAAGTAAAACTTTTTAAAGGTCATGAACATCTTGAGACCCCTGTATTCTTTTCCATTATGTTGCAACTCCATCTAGTTGTTTTAATGTAAAGGCCCTCAAAGAAGTTTGTACAGTACGTGGTCAGATGAGCATGAAATGAGGAAAAATTCTACAGGAATTCTTGAAAAAAAACAATTAGTCAACTGGTCGACGCCATTGCCAAGCAGATTACTGCTCATGCAGTTATTGAGATTTTTTAATCTGCATTTACAGTCACTGTACTTATATCATTTTCTGTCCATCTCTCTCCTCTACAAGCAAGTGTCAAAAGTCAAAGTAAAAAACAAACAAAAAAATGAACCTAGCCTAAGAATCAAATGATCTACTGATCATTGTGATATATTAAGACACATTTTTTTATTTATTTTAAATTTTTGTCATTGAACGTCTTTTATGTTGAAAATTCAGACTTGGTGTGTATAGTCCTAGTGTTATGTTACATGCAGCTTGCCAGTGCATGCCTGACCCTGCTGTGCCGCGACCGCACTCAAGAGAACGGCACTGCGGTAACGTGATAATGTCAGATTAATGCTATAGCTGTGTTATCTGTGTGCAGCTTGCCTATGCGTGTCTGACCATGCTGCGGTGGGACTGCGCCAAGTCTCAGGGGGCGGTTGGGCTGGCCGGAGTGTTGCTGGTCACTCTTTCTGTCGCCGCTGGACTGGGACTCTGCTCGCTTTTGGGCATCTCCTTTAACGCAGCTACCACACAGGTACATCGCATGAACATGAGTAATCTAAGGGGCTGTTCACACAAAACGCATCCATTCCACTGTGCTACTGTTTTTAAACGCTATCTTAAACCATTGTACTCGCGTCTTTTGCACGGTATTCTAAAAATGCGGTGCTCAAGTTAAAAAATGCATATTTAGACCTTGCCATTTTTTGTTCCACTGACAGTCTTATGCTGTTAAAAACACTTTCTATGTGAACCGACCCTAAGTTGTTACAGTACTTACTGTGTTCTTTACATGTAGCATGCTTTTCTGTTTTCATGTGCGTAAAGGTGTTGCCGTTCCTGGCCCTTGGTGTAGGGGTGGACGATGTCTTTCTTCTGGCTCATGCTTTCAGCGAGACTGGCCAGAACAAGAGGATTCCATTCGAGGTGTGTTATCTGAAAAACTGGGAACGCTGCTAAACAATAACCGTTTTCTCCTGTGACAGACCCTCAGAAAACACAGAGTGACTACACATCCAAAGATAGTGTCAAGACAAGGCAGTCAGTTCAGAAATGGGGGAGCTAGTATGTTATCTGAAGGGGGTATATCAGAGCGTACCCTCATGTTATCACTTACACAAAGGAATGTGTGTGTACCTGCCTCGGCCTGTGATGTAACTTCAAAAACACTAGCACACTTTGATCTGCTGAGGGCCACTGAACAATGTGTGACTAAAGAAGTTTCTCCCACACAACACGGATACATTTTTAGCTTTTTTGGGAGATGGTGCCATTCAATTAAATTGAATTCTATAACATACTTTTAAGTAACAAAAAAAAAACATGGAATAAATATGAATATGTATTTTTTATTTTCATATAAATATAAATACTCATATAATATCTATTAAATCTGATATAATATAATCATTAAATTCAAATGTAACAATATTATATTACATTATACAAAAATATGGTGTATTTTTTAATTGTGTGAGTGTATATATAGATATGTATATGTTACTGTGCAAAAGTCTTAAGCCTGTTAGTAATTTCACCCCCCAAAAAATGATTTTAAGCCAGTTATTTATATCTTTTGCTGTAGTGTCTGTAGGAGATGTCAGTTTACATTTCCAAACATCCTTTTGCTATTAATTGTAATAATACATATGCATAATAATGCATATATACAATATGTATATGTAATACCAATTTCCGTTTTACAAATCTTAAGTGTGCAAAACTTATGATTCCACACTTACTAAAAGTAATGGTAACTTGACATAGTGAGTTAATTCAGTAAAGGATTCATTAAAGTGATTAAAAGTATTTTTGAATGAGTCATTAAAAGAACCAGATCATGAGTCAATTGGTCATGATTTGGTCTGTGCTGGCATACTGCAGTGTTTTTATACTTCATACTTTTACACATACTTTTGGTATTTTTAGTATATCAAAATACCAAGGTATTATCATCTGATAAAATCACCTTTCCATGGTACTGCCACAATACTTTTATTTTTGTGAGTCTTTAATCAGTTTCTGTATAGCCATTACTAGTACAGATGTTAAGGATTTGAGTTGTTAGTTTTGCCTGCAAAATGCGATTGGACGATGGCAATCTTATGTGTATGTGATCTGTTTTTTTAGTTAATTTGTATATATGTTTTCGTTGATATATCTGTCAGGGTTATCTTTGTTTAGCTTTCATGTGCGTGTACGCGCGGTGGTGTATGAGAGGTGATTTAGATGACTCTAATGCAGACGGCTGAGTTCAGGCATGTATTTGCTTGTGTTTATGTGAGATTGCACAGCGTGCAGCGACACTTTTGTGTGGAAAGTAAACAGTTCCCCTGTGGGAGGAGAGAGAGAGCAGAGCTCTCCTGTCTTAAAGCTCTCTGTGTGTGTGGTCCTGCACGTCCTCAGACACCACAAAAAAAACTTTACTTCTTTCTTTCCTTCTCATCTCTAACTCTGTGTGTACGGACTAGGAGGTATGGAGGTGGGGTTTGAAACTTTCATTTGCGTCTTGCACCCTGAACGGATTTGAAACGAGGATAGAGAGCTTATCCTAACAAGACAGCGAGCCAATCATGTTTCTGCACCCTGGGCTGCTTTGTTTAATTATATTGATGGAAAATATTTCCGTGTGAGTGAGGGATAAGGAGAAAGGAGGGAAATGAATTAAGTTTTTGCTTTTTTGTTCTCTCCAAAAAATCTACATATTAGCGGGGCAAGCAAGGAAAGCATCAGTGTGCTTAAATGAAAGTTACACCTTAATGTGTCTGTCAGTGCATAAATTAAAAAATCTGTGTTTCTCATTTTTGGTTAAATTCAATTATTTCTATTCGACTGAAATTCAAACTCGATCGAGCTGAGAAAATAATTGTTCAGAGCACCACGTTCAGATGAAAAAGAAATGAGTAAAAGTTCACAGTATGTCAAAGTTCTGAATAAGTTTACACTAAACATTAAAAAAAAATTTATTGTATCATATGACCAGATGTTTTTATTTTAATTTATTTTTTAGTTTTGTCTAGCAGTACTGAATACACTCAGAATATCTAGAGCTGCACATACCCCCATATTTGGGGTATATAACTAATTAAATTGAATACAAAAAAATAAATAAATAAAATAGATTAAAAAAAATAATAATAATCAGTTTGTTAACACTTTATTTTACAGTGTCCTTGTTACATGTACTAACCATAGTAATAACAGTAAATTATGCATAATTACATGCAACTAACCCTCAACCAAATCCTACCCTAACCCAATAGGAAGTACATGTAGTTAATTATTATGAATATATTCTTAAATATATAATTATACTGTAACAATGACACCTTAAAATATTATAACCATCAGTTTAGTCATTTTTTTAGTTACACTAAATTATATCTATTTTACAAAAATCCAAACATAGTTGAGATAAGAATAAAATTGCTCAAAGCACCACATTTAGATGAAAGTAAAATAAGTGTCTAAAAGTTTGCAGTATATCACAATTTTTAATAAATATACACTAAACCTAAAGAAATGTAATGTTATCACAAGCCATCAGACTAGCTGCTCAAACAGTACTCGCCATGGTATTATTGTCAAAACTGCACACATTAATATAATACTCACCATGTTTACATATTATTGCATATTCAGCAACTTGGTAATGACATATCACATGCCAATCATAACAGAGGTAATTCATGTATAGTAGTCTGAGGTACAGTAACAAAAACAGCCAGTTTAATTCTCAGGGTCAGAGAGAAGTTTGAAAATGGACGTGAAAAGCTAATATACGACACTTTTTGGTGCAAGAAACCTAGACTAACATAAGTAAACTCCAGGGGGAAGTCTAAAATGCTGGCTGTGGACTTGATGTTTGTTTGTTTCTGTCTTTTTCCCTCAGGACCGCACTGGTGAATGTCTGAAGAGGACTGGGGCTAGTGTGGCCTTGACCTCCATCAGTAATGTCACAGCATTTTTCATGGCCGCCCTTATTCCAATCCCAGCACTCCGAGCGTTCTCCTTACAGGTTTGTGTGTTTTTTTTCCCCTCTCCAAAATCTTGAACAGAAATGCAGTTCAAATTGCTTGTCTATAGCGATTAGGTGTTTGTTTATATAACCAATGGATGTTTGCTGAAATTTTCAACATCATTATACTCTTTCTAAATGCTCTTTCTTTGTGTATGTGCATGTGTTCCATACCTTCATTGACTCCAGATTTCTACACGCGACTTTTATTGATTTCATTCATCAAACCAAGCGTGTGACAGGTTGAGAGAGCTGGCGTGGCCCATAACCCCCCCACGGGGTGTGATTAGTGGTGCGGCCCCCTAAGTGTGCAGATTGTGGGCATGTAACTCAATCTGGGAGTGGGGGTGGGTCGCACGGATTGTTGTTCCACACATCTGCGGTTTATTTATGACCGCAAGGCTGTGGAAGTGACATTGCAAAGAGGCTGAGCAGGAGATCTGCCCACAACCTGTTCCTGACTTAAATCAGGATAAAGAGACTGTCGAATGAAAATTCTGTCATCATTTACTTACCCTCATGTCGTTCCGTTTTTTCTTTTATGGGGAAAGAAAATTAGATCTTCTGATCACTGTGGACTGGAGGCTTCAAACGTCAAAAAAAACTTTAAGGCCTGTTCACACCAACAAAAATGTTCAGTTTTTGCATGCAATTTGTCAAAAAATTTTCACAGAACATTCGTCTTGGTGTGAATGGGCCTTTTGAAGTGAAATAAAAGTGTTCCCTATGACGAATCATACACAATAAGACCATAATCCTATCTAGCGCTCTTTAGCATGTTTGAGTGACAAGTATTGATGTCCAATTCCTGAATGAATCATTTTGAGTCAGATCTTTTCAATGAATCATATGAATGATTTGTTCATGATTCACTGCTCATGAATGGAGATTTTTCAGTCAATAATGACTTACATTTTTGTCTTTTCTCACACAAAGCTATCGTATAGCTTCAGAAGACCTTTGAATAATGAGTCATATGGACCACTTATATAACACTTTTTTGGTGCTTTCACATGGTTGATTTTCTACTGAAAAAGCAATTATTATGGGTTTGTTATAAATAATGACAGGAGTCTATTTTCGGGTGAAGTATCCCTTTTAAATGGTCTATGAAATCTGATCCTACTTAATCAGTCTTACTAAATTCAATTTAAAGATTTTCCCCATTGGACGTCTGAAGCCTCATCGCCCTCACATGGAACTCACACTGATTCAGTGCTTGAGCTGCTTAACCTCTGAACTTTAGGTGAAGTAACCTCGCCATCATCCACATAACCTGCACAGCTGCACAGAGACAGGCGCAGAGATTTACACTCTGATGCCTTGTTCTGTTTAACAAACACGCTCACACAAATCTCAGCCTAAACCCTACAGACAGCCTCCCCCTTCGGTGGATCCTTTGATCCTAAATCAGAAATACACCATTGCTTTATATATCTGCAAGTGTAGACTCGGTCATATTGTGTTTGTGTCTGTTCGATGATTGCTTATTTTCAGAATATGACGTGCGACCACACGCAAGACGTGGCTCACGCCTAAACTCGCACAGACACACTCATACGGTGCTGTAGATCTAGTATTAGGATGTGTGGATTGATGTCTCACACACATCTGTCAGACACACGCTGTTTTTTCACTGCAGCGCACTTTAACTGGCACCTGTTCAACGGTGCCTGAAAACACTCATCTTCAGATCCGCTGTGAACACACACACACACACACACACACACACACACACACACACACACACACACACACACACACACACACACACAACTAAGAGATACTGCTTTTGAAAACAAGTTTTTTCCTGCAATGACGGTCTAATTTTTTTTTGCTGTAGTCTGTTTACTTAAGATTTTGCATCCAAATGTACTTCAGATTTTCTGTACAAATTTGTTTACTTGATCGTTTGTGTCCAAAATGTGTTTACTTCAACTTTGGTCAAATTTTTTGGCTCAACTTATCCACTTTTGGGACAATCTAAATGACTTAACAATGGTTTTTGTTCTGTTTTTTTGTTTTCTGCCATATGCATCTCAAGCCTATAGATAATCTTGTCCCTGTCAACATTTACTTATACACACCAATATGTAGGCTTTCTGTTCTAGGAAGATTAATCCAAAAATATGAATGACTCATCCTGCACTACACAGATTTTTGTCAGATTTTTGATTTTTGTTATACATTGAAAGTAAAGAAATAAATAATGTTGCATCAGATTTCTATTTCAAATAAATTCTTCACCTTTTTATTCAAAAAATTATATAAAACGAATCAAAAATTGATAATAATAAATGTCTTTTGAGCATCAAATCAGCATATTAGAATTATTTCTGAAAGATTATTAGACTGAAGTAATGATGCTGAAAATTAATCTTTAATAAATTAGTTATTGTAAAATGAAAAAAAATATTTTAAATTGTAATAGTACACTGCCTGGCCAAAAAAAAAAGAAAAGTTGCTGTTTGGATTTAAATAGGCAAATGCTTAAGAGTCTATGATTGGATGATTATTTCCGTGATTATTATGTTTCTAGCATGTTATATGTTTGGCAACAGTTCTTCCAACCCTAACTGATGGAGTGTGTAGCTTTTAATTTCTTGAACAACCATGTAGGAAGACACATCATGGCCATATTCCAGGATGACAATGTCAAGATTAAGGCTCAATCTGTGAAAGAATGGTTGATAGGGAGCATGTAAAATCATTTTCACACATGGATGGCACCTCTTTGGGATGTGCTGGAGGAGACTTTACTGAGTGTTGGACTCTTGCGTTGTCAATACAAGATCTTGACCGAAAATTGATGCTCGCCTTGATGGAAATAACATCACACCATGTATTTACATCAAGAGGTGCATCAGTTTTTGGTACAGATCTTGAACTGTTGCCAAACATTCTAGAAACATGATAATATCTGCAATGATGTTCCAATCATAGACTGTGTATTTCACAATGTTACTGTTTTACTGTATTTTCGATCAAATAATTGACTTCTTTCTCCAAGTTTGAACAAATCACTGGTGCACATTATTCCAAAGGAAAAAAAATGGTTGACTTTTTAAAAATATAAATCGCCACATTTACTTTAACAACATGTATTTTTGTGTAATAACATTACAGAAGTAATGGATTGCAATTTCTGCTTCGTGAGGAATTCAAACATTATTATTTCTCTGTCTTAATAACTTGTTATGGTTCAGGTTGTTCCTTGATTCTTCTGTCTCTGTTTAGCACTGTTCCTTTGGCACCTCCCTCTCTTTCTATCTGTTTTTTCTTTGGCAGCCCAAAAGCGGCCGCACATGTCAAGCCTAACAGATCTCACTCTAGAATCACTCTCATACTCTCATCAGTTTTCTCTCTGTTCCTCTCTAGGGGTGATAGATTTGATATTTTGTTGTGTAATGCAGTGACAAGTGTGTCCAAATACTTTTTGGAGTCACTGTGTTTTGTATCTATGAGACTCTCTGTCTTATTGTGTCTTGGCTCTGTCAGGCTGAGCTGCTCTCTGGGTGGTCTGGCAGTCTGACATGGCTCCAACCTCCACCCATAAAAAAATACACCCTAACTAGGGCAGGCATGCTTCGATCTGCCCTCTTTCTCTCTCTGTTTCTGACTCTCATTGTCATGTTGCTTTTCTTCATCCACTCTCTCTTCTCACACCAGTTATTCTGCGAGCTTCAACCGAATTAATCAGGATTAAATGTTTAAAATCACTCAATCGTTTCCCCATGCTGGTAAAGAGCTCTTGGCCCGGTGGAGTCTTTTTAGTAACCGTGTGATATATCGGCTCTGAAAGAAAGTGGCTGTTTCCCAAGGTCAGAAGAGCCACATCTAGCTGAACTCTGAGAAAGTCTTTTTCCCGGGTTTGGACACGAACCACTTCAGTTTTAATTCATATACAGTTCTTCATATGGGAGTGTGTGTTGATTTGAATTATGAGTTTGATAGTAATGTGATTTACATTTAGAAATTTAAGTGGGTTTCACTCAAGCTGGGTGAGCCCAAATTGAATTTTGGAATGGCAAGGGTTGTGTTTTTTTTATTTGTTTGTCATTCATCTGTTCTGAAGAAGATAATTGTCTTAAAATTGAATTTGTTGGGATCATTGTGGTTTTGGCATAGACCCTCTGCAGATCTGCGGGTGTTGCTGTATGTGAATATTTTGTGAGAGTGTGAATATGTGCTTAATAGCAACATCTCTATTTCTCTTAGGCGGCAGTGGTCGTGGTGTTTAACTTCGCTATGGTGCTGCTGATCTTTCCTGCCATCCTCAGCATGGACCTGTACCGCCGAGAGGACCGCCGCTTTGACATTTTTTGCTGCTTTGTCAGGTAGTGTACACAAGATTCTTCGTAAACTGCTGTTGTTTTTAAAGCTAATACAAACTTAGCTTAACTCTACCCTTAATAGGAAAAAAAAACTTTTCCATTTTAGGAGAAAAACATAATTTAAGCATTTTTGTCTTTTGAAGGATGTCCCCAAACAGAGTTAGCCAAATTGTGGGGTTTTGTCCCCAAGTAAACAAACATAATTACAATTTTTACTCTCTATATAAATCCTTTTGATCTAATGATGACCTTAAAGGAAAATTGTCATCATTTACTCACCCTGATGTTGTTCCTAACCCGTAAGACTTTTGCTAATCTTCAAAACACAATCCCTCCTTTGATAGTCTATGCTTCTACCACTCTACAGTTCATAGAGAGATCATAAAACAAATCCATTCAGTATGAATGGAGCGGTTTAGTCGATTTAATTTAGGCTTCTATTCTCATATAAACATTCATCAATTTACACATCAGATGTGGTCAATCATGCTTGCTTGATGTGCGAGAACCATTGAGATTAATTCTCATGCATTAAGAAGAACGTTTGAGCTTCCGCAAGAACCAGTGAGGTTTGTTCTTACTCATCAAGCAAGTAAGGATGAGCTTTTGTTTGTTCACTGATCAATATGAATGTGCATAAAAGCCTAAATTCTCTCCGTTCATCAAATAAAGCAATGAAGTCTCTTCAGAAAATTTGGACTAAACCGCTCAATTCATATGGCTTAGTTTTATCTCCTTATGAAGCGACAGAAATCTCTCAGATTTGATTAAAATATCTTCAAATTGTGTTTCGAAGGTAAACAAAGTCTTAGAGGCTTAAAACGACACGAGTGTGAGTAATTGATGACAATTTTGTCGCTTTTGGGTGAACTAACAATTTAAGTTCACTACCATTCAAAAATTTTAATTTTTTGAAAGAAATTAATATATTTATATAGATCGGGATGCTTTAAATTGATCAAAATGGACATTAAAAACATTTATAATATTTACAAAAGACTTCTTTTTGAAATGCATTTATTTCTATTCGTCAAAGAATCCTGGAAAAAGATGTACATGTATCATGGTTTCCATAAAAATGTTAAGCGGCACAATCGTTTTCAACATTAGTGAGGCAGGCTATCAGGGTCTCTGATATGGTTTTGTGAATATTCTAAATAAATTCAGATAAAATATACAATGAATTATGACACTATGCAGTTTAAACAACAGAACTACGCTTCAACCTGTCCTAACATCTATACTTTGTGCAAATGTGCGTGTTGATGTTTATCTCTGTCTGTGGCCCCGGGCCTTTAAAAAAGACATGCCGTTGCCTCTCCTGCTTTCTGCAACATTCTTGATGCCTGATGAGAGAGAGTAAGCGAGTCAGCTATATGCACATACTTTACCTTCTTAGTCATGCCCCCAAACTCATGCAGGAAATTAAACCTGATGCCTAAACTTTCACCATGGTTGAAACGCTTGCTTTCTAGTCACCAGCACTCCCTCGACTGTAAAGCTGATTGCGGTCACATTTACACGCATTTGCATTAGCGCTCAAGAGTAATGAGTTGTCACATCTGAAGGACTTTCACAAGTTCACTCGCTAACTCTCCGTTCATATAGAAAATCATGGAGAAGATACAAGCTCTCTTACAACTTGCCTACTCTTCTGCAATTTTTTCAGCGAGTAGTTTATGTAGGCAGTTTGGATACAGCACAAATGAGCTTGTTGCAGGTGTTATAGGCTTGGATTCTACATTTAGGGATACGAATGATGCTGAATTACAATTTGGACTAATCAAGGTATCTTAGAAGGATGAATGATTGAGGTCCCAACTTTTTAAAACTTCCTTTGTGGTTAATGTTAATCTATACATGCCAACTTTATCCAGCTCTTCTGTATAATTTCCTGTGTTGTTGTGATAAAAATTTATATTGCAGGAAATTCCACACAGAATCGACCGTTACATGGTGCTTTTGTGTTACTGAAATGCTCTGTCATTCTCCCTCTCTCCTTTAGCCCTTGTGCTAACCGGGTGATCCATTTGGAGCCGCAGGCAGCGTACGCAGACTCCTCCGCTGACTCCAGCTGCTACAGCCCTCCGCCCTCATACAGCAGCCACAGCTTCGCCCAGCACACCCAAATCACAATGCAGTCCACCGTACAGCTGCGCACCGAGTACGACCCCAGAACACAGGCCTACTACACAACGGCCGAGCCACATTCTCACATCTCCGTCCAACCCTATGCCCCCAATCCTAATCCCAACCCCAACCCCAACCGCAACAACAGTAACAACAACAACCGCAACAACAGCAGCGCAGGGCCAGGAGCGGCCTCTGATACAGCGTCCTGCCAGAGTCCTGATGGCGCTAGCTCCACACGAGACTTGCTATCTCAATTTGGGGAGTCGAATTTACGCTGTCTGGAGCCGCCATGTTCTCGATGGACGTTTGCATCATTTGCTGAGAATCATTATGCACCGTTTTTGCTGCAGCCTACAACAAAGGTGAGGGTAAAATGCTTTTTTCCCACCGTACATGTCATCCGATTAGAAGTGGGATTACAAATGCCAGCAATGAGCTATTCTCCTGGAGTTATGTTTTGTAAGTGTTATTTTGTGAGTCAGGGCCTTCTGAAAACCACAAACACCTCAAACAGGGCAGAACTTCGTCATAAGACACTAAAACAGCAGTAGCTGCAGATATAGCCAAACTCTGACTCATATCTCTCTTTTTGTGTGTGTTTCCTATCAGGTGGTGGTAATTTTGCTTTTCTTGGCACTGCTCGGGGTCAGTCTGTACGGCACCACCCGAGTCCGGGACGGTTTAGAGCTGACTGACATTGTGCCCAGGGAGACGGGCGAATACGATTTCATCCGTGCCCAATTCCGTTACTTTTCCTTCTACAACATGTATGTGGTGACCCAGAGAGCGGACTACGCACAGATCCAGCCTCAGCTTTATGAGCTGCACCAACGCTTCGGCACTGTGAAGTACGTCCTGCGGGAGGAGAACGGCCAACTCCCACTCATGTGGCTGCATTACTTCAGAGACTGGCTGCAAGGTAATACACTCAGATGTGTAATCGATCAGCCTTGCATCAGAAACCATTGGTAGAGGCCAAACCTCAAAACATTTTGTTAGATGTACACTGACATTTAAAAGTTTGGGGTCAGGAAGATATTGTTTTTTTGAAGAAGAATTTAATACTCTTATTCAGCAAGGCACATTAACATTAAATTGATCCCTAAAGTAGGGTGACCAAACGTCCTGTTTTCACAGGACATGTCCTGCCCTGGCCATCCTGGCTGTTTTTTATAAAGTGATGAAAATCTCCATGTTTTCATTATTTTCCACTGGGCCATTAAATTGACCAGCACTCGAGTATCATTTGAGTATCTCATTGCTGGGCCGAGTGTCCTGGTTTTCGGTAATAAAAATATGGTCACACTACCCTAAAGAGACCAAAAAGACATTTATAATATTACAAAAGATTTATATTCCAAACAAAGGCTTTTGATCTTTTTATTTATCAAAGAATCCTGAAATATTGTATCACAGATTCCACAAAAAAGTTAGGCACCACAACTGCTTTCAACATTGATGGTAAAAAGAAATGAGCATCAAATCAGCATATTAAATTGATTTATGGCCAAAAATAAATAAATACATATATGTAGCTATATATAAATATAGCTTTGTCATCACAAAAATTAATTCAAATAGAAAACGGTTATTGTAAATTGTAATAAAATGTCATAATTACATCTATCAGATATATTAAAACATTCTTACAGACCCCAATAGTGTATTTTTAAAAAGGGGGAACATTTGAGTTTCACAAACTGTTTAATTGTTAGAGACTGTCTTGATTTTCAGAGAGCGCCTTGCTTCGTTAGAGACTTTTACCATGATCAGATCATCTGTTTCTCACAAACTGTTTATCACGCTGCTAACCCTCCAAATCTGTAACACATTTCATTTCTTAAAACGGATTATAAACTGAGAATGAGATTTCAATTGAGAGATTAAAAACAGAGCTGAGTCTTTTTCACAGTTTTGCTCTATGAGAAATGCAGTGAAAATGAGACTGAAAAACAAAAAAAACAAGATTGGGAGATAAAGGGCATGTCCTTGCAATAACTTTCTCTTTGTGTCCTCCTCCACAGTGGCTTTTTTCAATGAAATCCTTGTGTCGAGTGCTCGGAATGCCGTATCTAATCCCGGGCGGGTCAAATTCAAAAGCAAAGCTTGTTTTGCCCACTTTCTCTCTCATAGCTCCTCTTTTAAAAGGCATGCCTGTTTCCAAACAACTTCTGTCCAGACAGAGTTTGGGTGGCATGTACAGACTTGCTTTGTCGCTGTCAGCTCGGCCAACCAGAACCTCAAACATCATTGGCGTTTTTCATTTACTTTCCTTTGTTTCGTCCTTTCAGCGGTCTCATTAGAACATGTTTTTGTTCGGTGCAGGGGCAGCGTCTCTGTGTGCATTCACTTTGGTGTATGTATGTGCGTATAGGCTTCGGTAATGGCCGTTCCAGAGATGGTGGAGAGAGCTGTCTTTAATATTGTGGTTTGAAATGGCTCGACAAATTGGTCACAGACAGTGAAGCGATGGAGAGAGAAAAGAAAGTGCCCTAGAAGCGGACCACTGGCGTTGAGGGGAGAGAGAGAGAACAAGGGGTTGAGGGATGACTGAGAGGAGAGGTTAACATGATTTATGTATAAACTATTGAACAAGATCTACAAAATAATGTGTGTGTCCCTGCAGGTCTGCAGGAGGCATTCGATAAGGACTGGCAGGCCGGTAGGATCACTCAGGGGAACTACAGGAACGGCTCTGACGATGGTGTCCTGGCCTACAAACTCCTGGTGCAGACCGGCCGCAGGGAGAAGCCAGTCAACCTCAACCTGGTAAGAAATAAACTTGAGTAATATCAGATGCATCTCAATGCAACTCGTTTTTATAGATTGAATCCCATGCTTCTCAGAGAGGTGATGGAGCCAGTCTCCCTGAGGTGGTGTATCCACAAATAAAATTTCACACACATCCAGACTATCCACCTTTATTGAAGAACACAATACTGTTTACTAAGAAACACCCAACAGACTTCACAACCTAAATTAACTTACTCTTTTTTTAAATTATTTATCGTCTTACCAAATTAAGCAGGCTTGCTGACTTATTTATTTTATTTTTTATGCTTTATTCATTGCTGATTTTTTGTTTAATTGATATTAAAAATGATATTAATAACTGCTGAACTCTTTGAGAAGAAAATATTGTTCTTATTTTTAGCAGTAGTTATTAATATTACATAAATGTTTATTACTTTATTATTGTTTATGACATTATTATTTATTGTCATATATCATCCATCCATCCATCTTTAACAGCTGTCATCCCAATAGAAATATATTGATACAGTACACTGGCCTAGTCTTTTCTGTTACTTCCTGGTTTACTTTATCAACATGTTTATGTGAATCTCTGGTTTTGTGTGTAATTCTAGAGATGACAGGAGGGTGCTTTGGCTAGATATCAGCATCAGTGTCAGGGTCAATAACCATGCATAGGAACCACACCTGGCTTCTGATTGTCCGTCTGTGTCTGTCCCCATTCTCTTCCTCTCTTTCTCTCTCTGATTGCTTTACCAAGCACAGGAATTTAAAGCTCTCGATGGGGCTGCAACTTGCCTCTGAAAAAGCAATTAAGTCTTCATTTAAACCATTTGTTCCAGTTTCTTGCTGCAGGCCTAAAGCTCAACCTATACAACCTTTTCAGGACTCCTTCTGAGGGGCCTTGTCAAGAAAGAAACTACTGCACGCACGCACACACCGGCAAAAAAAATATAACAGGTTAACACATTAACAGTTTCCAGTTGCTACCCAGCATGAAATGTCAGGGAAAAGCAAAATATGAAAAATACAAAGCATACCACATGCCAGAGGGACTAGAGGGTGGGGGGTGTAGAGCGGACGGATGCGAGAGTGTGTGTGTTTGAGAGTGTGTCGTCTTGTCGGGTAATTGGCAATGCACACATAAGACCAGAATTTATTTGCATTTTTGTTATTTTCAAGTGGTCATTATTCTGCTGAACCATTGCCAGCTAAATGGGAAAGAAAAGCCAGCCGATCAGTGTTGGTGTGCGGCCCTGTGATGTCATTTCCTCTGCCTGTGAGGGAAGAGGGGCGGCAGTGGGCCAGAAGGCCGCCAGCTTTGCACTGTGTGCTTCCCGTGACAGCTTGAAGACATACAGTTGTTGCGCATCCTGCTGCTTAATGCAATCCAGATCTTTGGAATCCAAGTCCACTTTTTTCTCTCCCGCCTCTTGCTTATTCCCTTCCCTTGGAAGTGCTGCCATGTCCACTTTCAGTGTATACAGAGGCGGGAATCACATGCTGCCTGTCTCTTGGTTACCTTAAAACTATACTATGTACTATGTTTTCCTTGAGGACTTTTTTTTTCTTCATCTGAGATTAAATGTATTATTATATTTTTTGTATTATGTTTATAAATGTTAAAATATAGTAAAAAAAAAAATCAATACAAAATAATATACTTAATTAAATTGAATTAATTTTTTAGTAAATGGAAATTCCAATATCAAAAATGTTCTTACTCATCTGCTATTTTTATTTTAGATTTTTTTAAGTTATTTTTTGCTAAACATTTTTACCCTCATTTGATAATTACCAAAAAAATCTAAAATAAAAATAGCAGATGAGTAAGAAAATTTTTGATATTGGAATTTCCATTTACTAAAAAATATATATTTTTATTTTTGATGATAAATTACAACCCATATTACTCGCCATTCTTTTACATGGAATGCAGGAACAGTCCAAATGAAAAAAAAAATTACATAAATATTATATCAAATATACATTTCACACACTATTAAAGACGAGTAAAAAAGTCAATCAAACTACTCATAACCACACCTTATGTGATCCAAAAATCACAACATCAGCGGTGACGTGAGTACAAATCATTGCATTACATTGCATTACTACCGGGAACTTCCAGACCTGCTGCTGTCTGCGTTTCCACTGCGGTCTAGAGAACCGTGTTAGTCCGGTAACGTAGGACTCCGCGCGACTGCTTCTCCCAGTCAGCAACGGACATGAAATCATTTTTGTGCAACATTGTCTGTAACAAAAACAAGTATGGAGGAGATTCAAGCTGTGCTGTGTTTTCTGGTTATGTATTGGTTTACTAAAGAGGTAATTAACAAAACGGCAGAAAAGATACGAGCACTGATACTAAAGCGTATTCTGAAAGCTAGATTTAAAATGACAACGTATGTTATCAGTCAGTACGGACTTTGACCGATAGCTCAGACGAACGCGTGCCATCGGAAAGAAAGAGCAAGACTGATATTTACTGAACGCAGAACGAACCACGCAACAGATGCCGGTTGAAAAAAAATGGTGCGTGAGTTCAACCAATCAGCATGTTCAGAGCCCAAGTCCCACCCCTGAAAGTTCCTGAACTTTGAAAAAGTACTACCTCGCAAGCAGGGACTTTCGCAAGGGGAAATATTTACCTGGAACTTCATTTAGACCCTGGTTCCTGCGGTGGAAACACACTGAGTACCACCCCAAAGTTCCTAGTTCCTGGGGAAAGTTCCTTCTCTACTGCTTCTCTTTTCTACTACGGTAGAGAATGAAGGTGTGTCGTCTATCCTTTTTTACAGTCTATTTCTCAACTGGTTACTTTCAACAAGACATAATGACTATGTTTTACTACTCGCCAAGACAGGCTTTTTAACATTATTTTGTATGAAATTGTCCATTCAAGACTTGAGTATACTTCGGCTTTTCTGCGCTCACAGCCAAAGGTGAATACTTTGTCAATAATTGTATTTTAAAACTCAACTTTGATAATCAAAATTACATGTAAAAATTCTGCAAAAATACTTTCTTCAGGCCTTAAAATAGCTTGAAGCAACCAAACCAACCATGGCAGCAACTGATCACAAATGAACATATCACTCCAGTATGTAATCTAGCCCCATTGATTCGTACTGAATTCTAGACGAGCTGTTGTAGAATGAGAGCATCCACAATCCTTCCTCGTCAATATCAGGTTTATATAATGTTTTTATTTTTTATTATTATTATTTAATTTAAATTGGAAATCAGTACAGTTAAAACAAGATTTTTTCCCCCTCCTTTATTTATTTATTAATTTCAAGATTTTTTGTTCCTTTTCAAGTAGTTTTATTTTTTTATATTTTACTTGTGTTGAATAGGATTTTAGCTCATTGTCCTATCAAAAACCCTATTTTGCCTTCATGGTAGGAGTCGTCTGTGGCGCCGGGAATTGTAGGTATCCATAGGGGTCAGGAGAAGCAAGTGTTTGCAACATTTGTACAGATGTTGTGTTATTTTTATAGCTCTCCTCCATTTGCTGGGTGGCATTTCCTCCAGTGTTAACAGCAAGGTTAACTGCACACAGACGCGCTCAGGGACTCCGGCCAATTTTTTTATTGTTACACTAACTCAAGCAATTTTTCTCTCACTCACTCTCATTTCTACCACACACCCTGACCCTCCCCGAAAAACACACACATACACACTGACCCCCAACTCCTGACTGGGAGACTGTAGATTTATTTTCTCGAAAAGCAATCATGGCATTGAGTGTGATGCGTAATGACTTTGCCTTCACAGGAGGTAGCTAGCTGAGAGCTAGGTGAGAAGTAGATTATTGCAGTGCTGGTGGGCATTCACAGTGCTCGATTATATAGTACATGCATTGGTGTATCCGCTTTTTCTAGAACTAGTTAATGTTGGCAGACAAACCGTGTTAATTGAACAGTTTCTAATTGTACATTTTATTTTATTTTTAAATCACCAGCTAACCAGACAGCGTTTGGTGGGTGCCGATGGAATCATCAACCCAAACACCTTCTATATTTATTTATCTGCCTGGGTGAGCAATGACCCTGTGGCCTACGCAGCATCCCAGGCCAACATCCGTCCACACCCTCCAGAGTGGCTCCATGACAGGACAGACCACATTCCTGTCAGCAGACTCAACAGTGAGTACTTTCTGATTTATTTATCAGCAGTCCAAGGGGCCAAAAACATTACAATTAGTCGATGTAACCACCAGATAATTGACGTCAGCCTTTAAATTTTACAGTTTAATTTGCTGAATTTTCCTTTATTCAGGTTTTATTCTGTAGGATATACATTTTTTGTGTTAAATGATTTACAACACATTTTACGTCAAAACAGGATATTCAAAAATAAAATATAGGACTGGACATATTTATAGGACTGGTTGTTTTTTTTTTTTTTCGGCTTCCCATATAAGAATCATTTTTATTTTCATTTTATTCTTTAAACATGCAGTGATGAGTTGTTTCTGATTGATTATTTTATTTTATTTTGATTCATTTATAAATAAATAACTAAAAATAATCAGAAACAATCCATTAGTGCATGTTTAAAGTAAATCAATAAATTTGAAACATGCATCATATTGTTTATATTAAGACTAGGAGTATATGATTAAAATGTATCCTGTCACATATGAAGTTTTGACGTTTGGTTGATAATAGGGCTGGGCGATTTATCGAATATTAGCGATAATATCGTAATAATTTTGACGACGATGTAAAATTTGAAAATATCGTGAATATCGAATATTTCAAATTCAACATGCATACTTTCCCAAATAACATTACCAGATAACGCACAGGTCTGCTTCCACCGTTCACTAAACATTGGATGCAGAAGAGTTAAATATATACGCACAGCGCATGACAAAGAAAGCAACAGAAACATGCGCGCATGAGAGAAATAACAGCACGGTGCGGGACGTGCTCGCCCTGCCGGACTCTGACATGAAGCGCGCGCACACGCCTTTCAGACAACAGTTTGAAATTCAGTTCTTTTATTATTGGGTTTCAATGGTCAAACATATGTAAAAATGCAAGGCCTGGTGAGTATTCAGGTAAACTCAGTAGTGCATGTCTTTAGTGAACGAACACAAAGTTGAGTGTGAGTGAGAAATTGTGTGTTACAATGAATTTGGTCCGTGGAGCTCTTAAAGGGCCGGACCTCATATTCTGTGTGATTTAATGTTAATCACACAACAACAAAAATAGAAAACCACGCCATGCTTGGCTAAACAACTTTAATATATTTATTAAGAATCAGTGTAGCCTATAGTTAATTTAGAGTAAAGACCGAGCAGTTTTTTTAATATATATATGATTTTTTTATTTATTTATTGACTTGCTGCTGTTAAATAGACCCAATGTACATATTGTTTGTAATTTTGCATGTTTTTTTTTGTGTTTTTGTTTTTTTAAAGATCAAATTAAAAATCTATATTGTAATTATAAAAGTACATTAAAAAAAAAAATTAAATTACTCATATCATGATTTAAGATTTTGGTCATCCCAACCCGTTCAGTAAACATACACATTTTGTATTTAATTTGGTTCTATCTAAATAGTTTTTGTTGTTTTTAATGGAGGCAAAAGAAAATATTTTTTTATTTAAAAGCAATTGCAAACATATCGAGATGTATATATCGAATATCATAAAAATTTGGACAATATCGAGATATATAATTTTTTGGGATATCGCCCAGCCCTAGTTGATAATGGTCAACTGAGCTTTTCCGTGTATCGTTTATGAAGTTTATTCAAACTGTACTTGTATTTTTAAAGTTAAATGCGTCAATGTGCTGCGTGAGCTTGTGTACATTGTGTGCGCAGTACACAGTGGGCGCTCGGGGAAATGTGACTGGATAACAAGCTGAAACGGCCTCACCGAGTCGGAGCCCCCACAGCAGGCTGGCAGACGTCCAACTCCCGTCCTGATGGAAATTTATAGTGGAGATTATAACGGGGCAAAAGCATGTTTAGCAAGTGGTCCTGCCTGACCCCTTCAGGCACTGGAACACACACTCTGATATTCCCTCCCTTCCACCCACACGCCCTTCGCAGATGCTCTCACACACACCTCCGGAGCGCTAGTCATTCTGGGTCACATTCTTCTGATTTTATTTGTGGTTTTAAGACTGCCGCTTATCCAAGTCCAGTAGCCGGAGTGATGACTCATTCCAGGCCTGCCGCTGAAAGCCCTGCAGTGCACACAAGCTTTGATGACAGGTGATAACTGTCAGCATGAATTTGGCAATACTCAAACTTTTGATCGTCGTCCGTGTGTGTGTTCGTTCCGAAGAGGAGCGGTGGGATATTTCAGTGCAGATTTTTGACAACATAATTACAGCAGATCATCGTCAGGATTGACACTCGGCTGCATGTCGAGATTTGATAGCTGGTAATTTAGCCCTCTTTTCATCCTGGGGCGGTAAATAAATCGACATGTTTAATAGGTGCAGTCTGTCACTTTGAGAACCCTAGACGTCCTTTATGCTAACTACGACTCTCGAAGAGTGACAGATTAGTGCCTTAAAATGTACTAATAATTATCTAATTTGCCTTTATGCCTGCAGTTCCTGCTGCTGAGCCCATTGAATATGCACAGTTTCCCTTCTACCTCAACGGGCTTCGTGAGACGCCACAGTTCGTGGAGGCCATCGAGAGTGTCCGCGCCATTTGCAGCAACTACAGCCGTCAAGGCCTGCCCAGCTACCCCAACGGCTACCCCTTCCTCTTCTGGGAGCAATACGTAGGCCTGCGTCACTGGCTCCTGCTGTCCATCAGCGTCGTGCTGGCCTGCACCTTTCTAGTGTGCGCCGTCTTCCTGCTCAACCCCTGGACTGCGGGAATCATAGTGAGTTTCTCTTTAAGATGTGTCAGGGTTTTGTGTACACGCACATCCATCACAGACTTGGCTCTATCTGTGTATGTACATTCAAGGCCTGTACAAACCAAGACTGAATTTTTTGGCATGAAACGTTTCTATGAACTCCTTCATGCTCTGAAATATCCACTGCAACTATCTGTTGTTGTTTTTTTTAGTTGGAGGCTAGGTCGTTTTTTTTTTAATGGTTCGCATGCCGAAAAAATGAAATTTGTGTATCCAGACTTTTTTTTTTTTTTTGAGACGTCAGACTCTGTGTAGTAGGCACAAATCTATGAAAATATTTGAAAATATTGTTTACTTTCATGTTATTTAGTCTCACTGGACTTGGTGGAAACAGGTCTTATGTGGTAATTTATAGATATAAATATATAGATAGATATCTAAATAAAACATTGTAAACATTGTATTTTTTAAGAAACACAATTTTATTTAATTGTGTAACTCTCAAAATACAACCTTTAAAATAATATATTCTTGTTTTGGAATAAAAAGAAACATTATTGATTTTTTTTTCAGTTATTCAACAGTACATGCATCATAGGGTTATATTTAATGCAATTTTTTCAAATTGTGACTCTTTCTAATGATCACATTTATATATCATTACTGCAGCTTTATATTTCAAAATTGCTAATATTTTCTCATAATACCACATTTAAAACACTATTGCACATTCCTTCAGGTTGAGTTCCTTCTGGTTGGTTGTCTCAAAATTGAGTATTTCTTGCGATTGCAAACTTTTATATCTTATAAAAAGGTATTTTTACAATTACCTTTTATTAATTTTTTTTATTCTGAGGTGGAAACGAGCTTTCACAAAATACTCTTCTTTATTCTGTGAGAGACTGAAGTTTGGAAGTAATTAAATGTGCACAATTTAGAGCAAGACGGGGAGAGCAGGCAGGAATAGCTGAAGAGAAGCCGTGTTTTTACAGCCCTGCGCTTTGTGTTTATCTTGTACTGTCAGACCCAGTTTGTTTAGTCTACATGAGGCTTTTTGAGACATTTCTCTAAAATAAATGGGGAAATGAGGTTACCACAGCAACTATATCAATCCACATATAAAATAGACCTGCTGCTCCTGATGAAATGTGCGCGTATGTAACATTTATATCATCCGTGAGGCCTAACTTTCTTTCCCACACTCTGTCAGCCTCTTTTTGATGGTTTCTGTTTTAGTAGGGGCAGTGTTTAAGCCATCTGACTGATCTAACTCTCTGACAGGATAGCGGCTTCATCCCTTTGCTTTACTGGACACTTGAAAGGGAAAGTTATAGCCCTGCTTCAGCTTTTACCATTGCGCTTTTGTCCCAGACCACCAGCGGCCCCCTTAAACTCCATACGTCCCGACTTCCGCAATGCTCAACAACCCCCACCCCCACCCCCTTCATTTGCCAGCCCTTCCAGCTCCCAAACTCCCCTCCGTTGGCCCTCTTTCTGTCCTCTTCATCCCTCTTCAAAGGCAGCTGGGCCCCCCAGTAACCCAAGACTCATCAGCTGATTATGGCATTTACTTCACCAGTTCATAGCCCGAGTTCAGCTCCATATGAAAGCGTCGCAAAAGAGCCCGTCTGAAGAACAGATATTTTCCCACATTCCACAGCGCTTTATCTAAGCTGACCCATCTAACCCGAGCCGTACTTTACTTTAATCTATGTAAAGTATGGCTAACTGTGTTGTAGGAAAGAACTAGGATGATGGATTTATGTTTGCCGGTCCTCTCCAACAGGTGTTGGTGCTGTCTTTGATGACGGTGGAGCTGTTCGGCATGATGGGATTGATCGGCATCAAGCTCAGCGCTGTGCCCGTCGTCATCCTCATCGCTTCTGTTGGCATCGGTGTGGAGTTCACAGTCCATGTGGCACTGGTGAGTTCCATGCTGGTCATAATTGCGACCGTTTCTCGTAATTGCGTCTTTTTATCTCACAATTGCGACTATATATAGCTAGTTATTTATTGGTCTGGGTGAATCATATTGATCATATTTGTCATGTTTTCTTCTCAGGCGTTCCTCACAGCTATCGGGGACAGGAACAAACGAGCCGTTCTAGCGCTTGAGCACATGTTTGCCCCAGTGCTGGATGGAGCGTTTTCCACCCTGTTAGGAGTCTTGATGCTGGCAGGGTCAGAGTTTGACTTCATAGTCAGGTAAAGACTGCAGACATGTATTTTGAATTTCTTTCTGATGCAGAGATTGTAGTACATTTAATGCAATTCAAGATTGGATATCTGTGTTAATCAGACTAGAGGGTTAATTCACCCAAAAATGAAACCATTGTCATCATTTACTCACATACTCTCATGTTTTTCCAAACCTGTAAGACTTTCATTCATCTTTGAAAAACATATTTTAAGATATTTTAAATTAAATCTGAGAGATTGCTGTACTTCCATTGACAGTCCATGCAACTACCCCTTAGTGAAAGTTCATAAAGAGATCATAAAACTAATCCAGATAAATTAAAGGTACACTATGTAGGATTTTTGCAGTCAAATATCTAAAAACCACCAGGCCAGTGTTATATATATTTTGTTCTGTTGAGTTCTTACAATGTCCCAAATGTTTCCAACTATTTGTAAATTGTGAGAAAATCGCTATTTTTACCAATGAACCGGGACGTGTGAGGGAGTTGCCTGTCAATGGCGTCATATCTGCGTTACCCTCGTTTCCGGCTTTATTTAGCAGAAAAGCTTTACTTTCACTGCAGTGTAAACAAGTGTCACAGCAGCCGCCGAGCGAACGCACAGAGTAACGTAATAACATCATTTTAAACACACTTAAATGTACCTAATTTAATAAACAGAGCTGCTTTACCTCATACTCATGACCGGAAAAGCGGAGATTGTGCCGGCGACTGTGTCCCGTTATAATAAAAGTCCTGTTGCGCAACAATCGCTCCGGCGGCCTTACTCAGCTCCTACAGCACTCGCCCCTGCTCTGCTTCATATACAGTAAGGTTAATAACCACATCCATGAACATGATTTATGCCCGAGTCCTATCCCGATTCTTTTCCACCGGCTGTGAGGTGAAGACCACGTGTCCCAAGATTCTGAGCTCAAACGTGACGTCATCAAACTACGCCTTTCTTTTGAACAGGCACCCTCAAGCGGACGGAAAGTTGCATAGTGTACCTTTAAAGTGGTTTAGCCCAATTTAGCGCAAGTGGTCATTTTTCTCTCTTGAGGTAATGCTTGTCAAATATAAGGTCTTTTTAATTTTTAGGACACGATAGCTGTTCTTGTGCTGTATTTGTCTCCACTGATGTGTCCTAACCAGACAAGATGTGACAATTCTGAAAAAAAAATGTATGGTTAATCAAAAAAAACACATAGACTTTGTATTGTCATGGTGGCGTCTGGGATGCTTTATAAGATGGTATCCCTGTTTAAATGGATAGTTTAGTTTAGTTCATGACACAAGTGTGGGTAATTGATGACAGAACTTTAATTTTTTTAGGTGAAAAACACTTATTCATGAGTCCAATGAATTTCCTGTGTGGGCACATATATCTGGCTCAAAATATTTAAGTATAAACAGAGAAACCAAGTGAATTAGAAAATGTGTTGCTCTTTGCTCAGAGCTGGTTTGACAGAAACGGATTAAGATAGAAAAGATCGCTTTTATCGCTTGTCGCTTTTGTCACATCACGCCTGGTTAGGACGAAGTGTAAATGTTTTCCTAACTCTCTTCTCAGTCTTAACCCAACCTCCCTTCATGTTCTACATGAGCACGTATCTTTCATGTCTGTCTTCACGGAGCTTGAGGCTCTCCTATGTTTTCTGTAATCTTTTTTTTTTTCTTTCTACGGCCCAGCAAAGACATTTACAAGCTGAGTGCTGAGAAAGCCAGGGGGTTATTTTGCAGCAAGTCGAGGAGTGGAAATGAGGAGTGACACACACTGCTACTTAGAGGATCTAAATCAGTAACTTTGCATTTGCTTTATGTTTTATGTCCTTCCCGTCCTCAGATGAGTCCAAACACATACGGTAATTTATTGTTTATTGGAGTGGTATTGAGACTATCATTGTGCTGAAATTCAAATCACACTTATATCAAACTGAGTCATGGGTGTTTGAATGGTACTGTGAGTATCTCGGCTGTTTCTACGGGAGGGAAAGAACAAATGTCTGCAGTAGCTCATTCTTATTAGAAGACTGGAAAACCACCACAGCCCTCCACCCTCAAATCACTCTGGATCTAAAGTAGCATGCCAGAAAAATAATACACACACAAGTTCAGAGCAATCACACACTCTCTCCGCAGACCACATCGGGCCCCACTCCCTCTCATGGGCTCCCATTGAAACGCAACTACTGTTTTTTCATCAAACAAAACCCCCTGGCCTCCGAAGATATGGAAAAAAACAAAAACGCAGGCTGTATTTTTATAGCCTTGCAGGAATAAATGTTTCCCTGACTTTGCTCTGTCAGGTCCGCTAATGTTTTGAGTCCAAACAGATTGGACGTGTTGCTCGGGAGAGGTTTCTTTCTAGGGAGAAGTGGCTTTCGGGAACAGGTCTTGGTTCATGGACACTTCACGCGACGTCTCAGAGTTCAAAGTTGAAGAACATAAAACTCTTTTGTTGCTTCAGCCAGTCTGAAGGAATCGCTCTCATCCGTGGAAAAGCACACCGGCGTAAATCACTCGTCAATAAGAACGTTTAGTTTGGAGTCTGCGACTTTCCGAGCAGTTCAACCAAGACGATGTTCATTTTTCATAGTCTGTTGAGTTGTAGCTATTGATCTGTTTGATCTCTCTGCTTGTGAGTTCTGCTTTTCGTGTGGTATAGCAAGAGCCGAACGCAAACCCAAAAGTGCAATTCAAGGAGACTTACTTGATGAAATACAGACATAGTCTAAAGATCCAAACTTTTTTTTGTTTTTTTTTGTTTCAAACATAAGCCTAAATAATATCAGGCTGGCTTCTCTCTCCACTCTCTCCCCAAACAAGTGGCGTCTGCTTGGTTAAACACTGTGGTAGCTGTTCCCTTGAACCAGGCCTACGAAACCTCCCAAAGGACATAGATGAAGTGAGTGTGCCTAGAGAGACACCCAGGACTGTGGTTCTCTAGTGAGAAGCCTACCTTGTGCGGCCATTAGAGGACATTGTTTGAATCTGAGGAGCTGCTTGTAAACCTGGGGAGGCCGAGCAAGAGCAGCATCAGTTATAAATGTGTCTGTGAGTTTAGTCTGAGGCGCAGCTGTGCTGCATACCAGCTGGCGGGTGTTTGCTAATATACCCACTGTCTCTCCCACACATGCATTCATATATTCATTCCACTATAAAGTATGGTTTAAATGCTTATTTCACCCTTGCAGTTCTTTTGATATCACTGCAAAAAAAAAATTCCAGTAAAAATATCCATATATTCTAATAAGATGAATTTACTTGAGAAGTTATGTACTAAGATACTCAAATTGGTTCAGAGAATACATTTATGATGAGAAATTCAGTTATATAATATACATTTATAAATAAACAATATAAATCAAATAAAAATATAAAATGTTATGTTATCATGTTACATTAAATTGTACTAAAATATATATATTTTATAATTTGTCTTTCATCTAGAATTTTTATATTTATTCAATATATGTTATGAAAAGAGCCATTGTTCTCTCACAGTTCTGCTCAAATAAATTTGTCTTGTTTTAAAACTGTTTAAATAATTTACTGGAAAATAAGTAAACTCACTGATTTGGCCCATTCATTTAGTAATGGTAATATTAAAATAAAATTATTATTTGTCCTCTTGTCCCAGTATTTCTTTAAAGAACAAGATGGCTGCTGCAATTTGAAACGCAGCAATTTACACAGATGCATTGCTGGAGTAGAGAAGGAGGGAACGCTGGCCTTAATGAAGAAGAGAGAAAGAGCGAGGGAGCGAAGGAGGACAGGAGGGAGGGATTTGTTGAGGAGATTGGGGGGTCTTACCTGATACTCTAGAGATTTAATTAGAGCAGGGGATTGTAAAAGGCAGGGAAATTTCACAGGGGCTTAGCATAGAAAGAGTGATCGAGAAAGAAAGAGAGGGAAAAGTGAATGTGCTTGAGGCCAGGCAAGAGGGGCCTGTAGTCTTTCCTCTCGTCTCTTCCTCCTAGACTAAATTGTTTAAATTCTATACCGTTCACTTCATTTGTTTGCTTCTGCATTCTTTTTTTAAAGAGCGAGAGAGGCCCCTGTCCCTTTGTGCTTTGCCTCTCTTCTCTTGCAAGCCTGTACTCCACATTCCTTCCCGTTTTGCTTTTCCCTGTGTTTGCTTGTACTCCACTCACCCCTAGAAAAAAGAGAAAAAAAACTTTTCATTCCCTATTTTCCATGCTTTTGAATTAACCAACTAATTATGTCCTCTGCTTTTCTGTGCTGCTTTCTAAAAGACCTCTTTGGAGAGTTTCTCTGGCACAAGGTAATTTTGTTTAAAACCAAACCCGACTAAAGTCTCTTTGTGTGCGAATGTTTGTTAGAATGTGCCCGCGTGACTTTTGCCCTGTGCTTGAATCATAGCAGAAAAGTTCCTTTTTTTTCTAATGACAGTGTTTTTTTTTGTGTGTATTTACAGGTATTTCTTTGCTGTTTTGGCCATCCTAACAGTATTAGGGGTCCTGAATGGGCTGGTGCTGCTCCCAGTCTTATTGTCCTACTTTGGCCCTTATCCTGAGGTAAGAGGATCGCTCCCGTTAAGTTATCCTGCATAATGCCTTCACATACTATACGTAGTGCTATGCAGAGCTATACTCCGTTTAGCTTTATATAATGCTACCTATAAAACATATCTCTGTCATATTTGATACACAGATTTCCAAGCCCTCTAAATTATCAACAGTTTGCATTATCAACTGTCCAAATATTTTTCAGATCCACTGTAAATATTCCAGACAATGTGATGTTAAATCTTTTAAATATCACAGGACAACCACAAATTTTAGACACAGCAACTTCTCAGATTTTTATTTTCATGCCCTATACACTTTCAGGTATCTCCAACGGATGGACGAAGCCGGCTGCCTACCCCGTCTCCAGAGCCTCCCCCACAGGTGGTCCGCTTTACCATGCGACCCAGTCACACAACCCCTGGAGCGGGTTCAGACTCCTCAGACTCAGAATACGGTTCCAACACTACTGTGTCTGGCATTAGCCAAGAGCTTCAGCAATATGACCTCCAGCCCAACAGGGGGCGATCAGCCAGACTGGAAGAAGTGCAGATTGCCTCAGGGGGACGACAAGGCAGTCGTCAAGTTGAACTGCCAATGTTTCCTTCTCACTCAGTGAGTAGAGCGTTTATATCTCTATATATTTGACATAAAAACAATGAAGTAACGTTGTTACAATGTTTTCCACAGGATGAATCTAGACAGCAGCAACCACAGCGGCATTACAGGTCTACCCATCTGCCCAGTTCTCAGGATGCTGGACCTCAGTCGTCAAAGCGATACTGTAGCAGGGACCCTAAGAGGGACTTTGGGAGCGGACACCCGCCCCCCCCTCACAGGCCGCGCATGGATGCTTTTGAAACCGCTACTGAGCCTGGTGGCCATTCGGGCACCAACCACCGGGAACGTTCAGGGGCCCATCGTCCCCGTTCCCACAACCTCTACTCTCACCCTTCCCATCCGTCCACAGGCCCTGCCTACTGTCAGCCCATCACAACGGTGACGGCCTCTGCCTCAGTGACGGTTGCCGTTCATTCGGGGATGCCCGGCCAGAGCCCGGCTTACCCGTCCTACCCCTCCAATGACAGCTATCACACTTCAGAAGATGTCTACACTGACCCTCACTTCTCTGACCCTCATGTGCCCTTTGACGAGAGCAACGACAGCTCAAAAGCGGAGGGCATGGAGCTGCAGGATCTAGAATGTGACACTCCCGATGTCTGCCACACAAGACCCTCCAGCTGAGGTTAGTCTGGGAGCTTCTTATACAGCTGAATTCAAGTAAAACAGCCCACATTAAATCAGCTGTTGAATGCACTCTATGAATAAATAGGGCTGTCGGTTTATTCAATTATTTAATATGAAATAATATTGGTACTGATAATGTATGAATTCATATTTAAATTCATATTTATTTAAAAATAAAAGTAATTAAAATCCATATATAAAATCATATATTTACCTTTATTGTAAAGTTGGGTGTCAGTAAATTAAAAATAAATGAATTAATACTGTTATTCAGTAATACTGTTCTTTTGATCTTTCTGTTCATCAAATAATCCTGAAAAAATTAATCACTGCTTTCACAAAAATATTAACTGTATTTTTGATCAAATAAATGTAGCCTTGAGCATAAGAGACTTTTTTTAAAAAAAACAATAAAATATTTAACATAACATAAATATATAGGTTTTTGTAAATGAAATTACATATATCAAAATGTGTTTTTTTAATTGCATTACTTATTTTAGCCCATAATTGTTTATAATAGTCCTAATAAAAACGATTGCTAATCTGATTCAATTATGTGGACTTAATCAGCTATCTTATCTGGTATTAAGAATAATTATAATTATTATAATTTTGAACTGTTACTAACCCTCTTTTTTCACCACTTTGTCTTCGCAGTGGTTGAATTTTGAAGCTCAAACAGCCAAAGATGGGACATCTATCTGCCAGCGTGGCAGAAACATGGTGCTGCATGGCGGGGACACTTTGACCAGCGGCACCATTTCGGTGCTTGACTCTGTTACTGTATAACCCTGGTGTATTATTGTTAGATATTTCTAAGTATTTATGTGTACACAAATGTAAATAATGAATGAGAGTAGCTATAATTTGACCGGGGTCGTCAGACTTGTGTGTTCCAAGTGCCCACCCATCATTTGGGTATCTGTGCCATAAGGAAACTTCATTCTTGACAAACATTTCAGCATACAGTCGTTGCTGCTTATGATATTGTTGTAATGTTTGTATAATGCTATGCAATTATTTTCTCTAATTTTATAGAACGGAGCGTGTGCGAGTTTAAAAATGTATAGTTTGTTTTGTTGTATGTGTGCATGAATGAATATTTTGGTCCATGTCAGCCCCCTAGACCCCTCAGATGCATATTGACTAACAAGAACAAACACTTAAGTGACCTAACATAAAATGTTGAACGATTTTGTGGCAGTTCCATTGCACTTACGGTACACTTCTGTTCAGAACACCAGTACAAAACTGCACAGATACTTTCACTTTCAGAGGACACATTCAGGGAAATGATATTTGTTCAGACATATGCTAGAGCATGTAGAACTTCACATGAATATCCAGTTGGAAGCATCAGATGTTTATGCGTGCATGCGGATGTTTGCGTTTTGTGTATATTGAAGCATTAGAGTTTATGCTTTTTAATGTTAATTTGCTTATCACAAACCTGTGGTAGTTGGAAAAACAAAAAACAAATACTGTTTAACAATGAAACACGCTATGCGTGAGAATTTAGCTGAGCAGAAATGAAGAAGGAAACGAGTGATTGTTGAGTGACTGTGCCTCTGTTTTTCTGTCCTCTGTTCTGGAACTCTCTCTGGTCTCTTGTATCTTCATATTTACTGTAAAACGGTCATTTGTGGCCACCCGAAATTTGCTCATGACTCCAACTTGCGTTACTAAAGTAATGTAATGTGACGGTTATTTCAGGTTTCCATTTGTAGCGTTTTTTTTATTTTCTTTGTTTGTTCGTTTTGTTTTTACGGTACGGCATTATTTCTGTTCGATCATGGTTTAAGCTAAAACATTACTGTTAAAACAATATCCGCTCTGATTCTGGTGACATACCTTTTTTGTTTGTCTTATTTTTGTTTTAATAAGCTAACGAGCAATCTCAAGGTGTACGTCGCATAACGGCCGATCACGACAATGTTTTTTGTCAATTCGTCGACCTCCTCAATGACAAACCACAACTACTGGCCCTCATTTAGCATGAGCAGTTCTCTGCGCTGACCTCACCTCATAAAAATCCACAACATAACGCTGTGACACTAATTGGACGTTCCCCCTCGACTGCCAAATGGTGCATGCGAGTGCTTTAAGGGTCAAGGGTCGTGGAGCCCCCACTCCTCCATGGCTCTGAAGCTGGCATGTGTGTCTTTAAGAGTGCGTTTGTGTATTTGCTGCGACCCCCTCGTCCAGATTGACTTCCTGTCAAACATATGTTTGTTCTTGACAAAGACTTTGAGAGCTGTTCTGTGTTGTTTGTTTGTTGTGTTTGTGTTCTCCTACATGTCACATTGGCAGAAATGGGAGAAAATCATGGCTGGCAACTATTGTAATGTTTATATATATATAAATATATATATTCTATTTTTTTTTTTTTTTACGTTTGTTTTGCAATATTTATATTTTTGTATAATAAGATGTTTTGTTCAATAATGGTCATAATGCCAGTTCTTAACAATGCAGGGATTTTTATGTCTGTCGGAAAACACTATTATTACAGTTTCTTTGTTACATTAATGGATTTTGATCTGTATAAAGTGCTTACTAATGTTAAATAGGAAAAAAGAGTATATAACATTTACCATACAGATTCATCATAGCTCTTAGAGGATTTTAAAAGGAAAAAATTATTTTTTTTGTTTTGTTTTTTATACAGACTGCCATTTTTTTCCTTGTTTTGGCGTGGATGTCGTTTTCAGTTACAAAGATAAATGTATGCCATATAATTTATTTATATGAAAATTTATTTTTGTAGTGTACATAGTAGTTGTCAAGTTATTTGACAGAAGTATATTTTTAAAGAGTTTATATGTAATGCTACCATTTTTGTGAGAACATAACTGAGAAGACATTAAGATGCACACTTTCATTGCTAACTTGTTCTCTGACAACTAAAGTTCCCCTGTTACAGTGTTATATAGACAAGAGTGAGTCCAATCTGAAGACTGTTTTTGGGTTTTGTGAAAAGCTAGCCATGAAAGTAGAACAAATGTACTAGCTCTCTAAATAATAATGTTCAAACACTGATAGAATTCTAACAAATAAAAATATTATAACTTATTTGTGTCTTTGCTATACATTTAATAAATGTATCTTCAAAATGTAGCCACACCCGTGACTATTTCTTTAGTGTAACCTTGTGACCTTCACGAGTCGACTGTTGCATGGAGCATTAGCATTTTCATCACCTAACACCCAGTCATTATGAATTTCCTCACATATGGGCCTTAAACTAACAAACCTGATTGATTTAATCAAGTCATCCGAGCCGTTGTTGGTTATGCTCTTCCCTGACCTAGCCTGTGTACATTTCAAACGTACAATAGAAAGGCCTAATCAATTTGCCTGAACTTTACATTAAAGTCACGAAAGTCTAACAACATTATCTCGTGCACAGGGTTTCGACTTGCTGACATCTGGCTACAAATTCAGTCTCCCCCATTCAGGCAGTCATACTCTGCGCTCGGCTCTCTTGTATGATTCTGATTGACAGTTTTATAGACTGCAAGGAAATTGGTTGTAGTTACAATACAGATGGTATGCTCTAAGTAATGAAAAGGGGCATATGGCCTTAAAAACAGAGTGATGGAAACTGATTCAGTCTGCCCCCTTCTAACTCTGCTGCATGGGTGGCAGCCATTTATTATTCATATGCTATAGTTGCAAGCTTGTTTCAATCTACTGTAACCTTTGATACACTGCAGTGACTTGCTCTCTTGAATACACTGTGGTCTGTGAAATTGCCTTTAGAGCCAACAAGAGCACAACCTATATGTCTCCTATGAGCCAATCAGGACTGACATTCTAATCATGTGATGTGATCTAGGCTCAGTAATCAAACGTTGGCGCTGGACTTATTAACATTTATTTTGAAATGAGCTTTTCAGGTCAAATAAATCTGTAAATGATTCAACTTTTATTGACGCTAAACTGCAAAAATGGCTCATTATGAAATCTATGACCTTGTGACATCATCTGATTTTTATAAAGAGGTTGTTATTGAAGAATGGGACCTTCAGGGCCAGATTTATGCGTGGGCTGGGGGATAGGGAGAAATATATTAAAATTCTTATTATTATTTCACTCTGAAGGTAAATCACTGCAAGACAATTACTATCTGAAATTATCTTCCTCATATTTTTGTTTTTCCTTAAATCATTACTATTGGTCACCCTTTACATCAGTCTGGGGGTTTTGAAAATATTTAACCAATGAAACGTATTAAAAAGAGCTTGTGACTAAACCTCGTAACTCCATTGGATCCTCAAACTGTCGATCAAACCTCATAAGAATGAACGCTTGTTTGCAAAGGTAACAAAAAAAACGGTTCTTTGAATGAGTACAGTGTTTACGAGAGAAACACACACACACACACACACACACACACACACACACACACACACACACACACACACACACACACACGCACGCGTCTGGTTCACTTTCCTTGTGGGGACTCAACATAGACGTAATGGTTTTTATACTGTACAAACTGTAAATTATACCCCCCTACACTGCCCCTGCCCCTAAACCTACCCATCACAGGAAACATTCTGCATTTTTACTTTCTCAAAAAAAAAAAAAAAAACTCATCCTGTGTGATTTAGAAGCCTTCTGAAAAGTGGGGACTGGCCGTTCCTCACAATGTAATATAAACAAGGGGACACACACACACACACACACACACACACACACACACACACGTAAAGGCTAATGTTTTGTGTATTTGAGGAACAGAGAAGAGTGTCTTAGTAGGGCATTTGTCATTGAGTCAACGCAAATTTTGTCCTAAATAGATTGTGCTATAGGGTTATTGTGGGGCCCAAAAATTTATTTAGCCTATGACACAATATGGTAAATCCACATCTCAAACTATGCCTGACAGCAAACCTGCAACCCTTTAGCAACATATTCATTCCACATGCAAGGAGGGCATTGACAGAGACATTTTAGAAATTAGAGAAAAACTGAATGACTGTTTTAGTGTAAGAGACCTTCATTATAAGTGGTATTTGGAGGGAATAAATTAAATCTGGAAGAAAAAAAATTGCATTACTTATTATAAATGATTCATCCATGCACATTATTATTATTATAAATATTTTTATTATTAATTAACGTGCCCTCATCATTTTGATAATGATGCGTTTACTGGTGTGTGCGCGGGACAACGTGATGCAGGCATAGACCGTGAAAGGGTGCAGGTGTGCTTCGATCACTTTGTAGGCCAACCGGCATTTAGCTTCATCCAGGTTCCCTCGAGAAAAACCCAATAGGATTTTCCCGTATGCCTTTGGATTATCGATAAAAACGACCTCTGTGATCAACACAAGTTTATGATATTTGCACGTTTTGTCCATCAAAATTTTGATCCACAACGTTTATTAATTTTGAAGTCTGGGTGCAGTCGCCAGGGGTAAGCTGAACTGCACCACGGTCCCACGAATTCAACATCACCATCACCATCACTAGAAGCTTCTTACAACTCTTTCCGTTTTTATCTTAAAACATTTTCTCAGAAAATTTTGAGTAAGAATAGTTTATAAGATCACAATTATGATATGAGTATAACTGTAAAAGCCGACTGAGTTTACCTGCTGTTCGGCGCATGACGTTTCTCTTCGACTGTCTCTGTAGTCCACTCTGCAGCAACCGCCTTTTACAAGACACGTAAGCTTCAAAAATCACTAATGCGGTAATACTGATGTATTTTATGTCGTAGAATAAAACGTGAAAGTGTCTTGAGTTTGTGTTCACCACATAAGTTACCTTATTTTAGCCATTTAACCAAAATCCCATTCAAAAGTGCTAAAATGCTAATAGGCCTACTCATACCAAAAAAAACAAAAAAAAATTATATTCTCTCACACACACACACACACACACACACACACACACACACACACACACACACACACACACACACACACACACATGTTTGTTTTTGTGAAATGTGGGGACATTCCATAGGCGTAATGCATTTTATACCATACAAACCGTATTTTCTATCCCCCTACACTGCCCCTGCCCCTAAACCTACCCATCACAGGAGACTGTGCAGTTTACTTTCTGTGAAAAAAACCTCATCCTGTGTGATTTATAAGCATTTTGAAAAGTGAGGACATGGGGAACGTCCTCATATTTCACCCTCTTTTTTGTAATACCTATGTCATACCCATGTCATTATACACATTTGTGTCCTGATATTTCACGAAAACATGCCCACACACACACACACACACACACACACACACACACACACACACACACACACACACACACACACACACACATATATATATATGTATACACTCACCTAAAGGATTATTAGGAACACCTTTTCAATTTCTCATTAATGCAATTATCTAATCAACCAATCACATGGCAGTTGCTTCAATGCATTTAGGGGTGTGGTCCTGGTCAAGACAATCTCCTGAACTCCAAACTGAATGTCAGAATGGGAAAGAAAGGTGATTTAAGCTATTTTGAGCGTGGTATGGTTGTTGGGGCCGGTCTGAGTATTTCACAATCTGCTCAATTACTGGGATTTTCATGCACAACCATGATGTGAAAGGGGAAAAACATCCAGTATGCGGCAGTTCTGTGGGCGAAAATGCCTTGTTGATGCTAGAGGTCAGAGGAGAATGGGCCGACTGATTCAAGCTGACAGAAGAGCAACTTTGACTCATTGACTGAAATAACCACTCGTTACAACCTAGGTATGCAGCAAAGCATTTGTGAAGCCACAACATGCACAACCTTGAGGCGGATGGGCTACAACAGTAGAAGACCCCACCGGGTACCACTCATCTCCACTACAAATAGGAAAAATATTTTTTTCAATTTGCACAAGCTCACCAAAATTGGATAGTTGAAGACTGGAAAAATGTTGCCTGGTCTGATGAGTCTCGATTTCTGTTGAGACATTCAGATGGTAGAGTCAGAATTTGGCGTAAACAGAATGAGAACATGGATCCATCATGCCTTGTTACCACTGTGCAGGCTGCTGGTGGTGGTGTAATGGCGTGGGGGTAGTTTTCTTGGCACACTTTAGGTCCCTTAGTGCCAATTGGGCATCGTTTAAATGCCACGGCCTACCTGAGCATTGTTTCTGACCATGTCCATCCCTTTATGACCACCATGTACCCATCCTCTGATGGCTACTTCCAGCAGGATAGTGCACCATGTCACAAATCTTGAATCATTTCAAATTGGTTTCTTGAACATGACAATGAGTTCACAGTACTAAAATGGCCCCCACAGTCACCAGATCTCAACCCAATAGAGCATCTTTGAGATGTGGTGGAACGGGAGCTTTGTGCCCTGGATGTGCATCCCACAAATCTCATCAACTGCAAGATGCTATCCTATCAATATGGGCCAACATTTCTAAAGAATGCTTTCAGCACCTTGAATCAATGCCACGTAGAATTAAGGCAGTTCTGAATGCGAAAGGGGGTCAAACACAGTATTAGTATGGTGTTCCTAATAATCCTTTAGGTGAGTGTGTATAAATATATATATATATATATATATATATATATATATATATATATATAATATATAATATAATATATATATATATACACACACAAAACAGAGACTGTTGTGTAGACTGTAATTAAAATGTTGAACGTTTGATGTTCAAAACGGCCGTCGATGGCATTCTCAAGTGAAACGAGTTGATGCTTGCCTTGGACCCAGAAACGGCGTTCCTTACGTCACAACTTAACAAGCGGATAGATTCTATTTGGGGGTCGGGGAGTATGGGATCAGAATCCCGACTAATTTATTGCAGTCAGTTACAAAACTGAAAAATAAATGCAAGGTTAACCAGTCACATTCATTTGACTTTAAATGTGAGAAACCACCCTAAAATGTCTATCATACATCATATAATATTATATTATATTCATAATAATAAAATAATGTATTTCCTTGCACATACAGTGATAATTCTGTGATATGCATTGTACTCGTAGCTCAACAGTGGCTGGCTGAACTGAGCGGCATGAGTCGCCAACTTCCCTCTTCGATTGATTGGCTGAGGAGGAGCTGTAAATCTAGAACTAGTGGACCAATGGTGATGCTAAAACCAGCCCTGATTTACATGAAACTCTAACTGCCAATGCATTTCCAGCAATGACACGACGCCGATCAAGTCTTTTCTCGAAGGACAGAATTAAGTCCTCCCCTACATTTTTTTTTCCTGTTCCTCATTGACTCTCTCATTTGCCTTCACTCCCACGTGCGCTGCCTGGTACCCAGAATAATTTACCTGGCCTCTTTGTTTTATTACCCTTGTTACAGATTGAAGTACTGCTATTGGGCTAATTTGCAAGGACACAATGATGGTCAACCTACAAAATAAGTGTTAAAAAAGTGTTGAGAATATGGAAAATGTAATGTTCCCAACACTCTGTTAACACCCCTTTTGTATAGGTTAACCATCATTGTGTCCTTGCAAATTAGCACATTGGTTAGTTATCAACTGCATCCTTCTTATGTCCAGTGGTATTTCTCCCATTTCTATTTGCAACATGTAGTTTTAAAAGCCCCGCTGCATACTCAGTGCTCCCATTCTCATCTTTCCCGTTGCACTCTGATATACATCACAACAGGAAAGAGAGACTGTGTTGAAATTTATAGTATAAATACACTATTTGCAGTCAGCCATAATTAATTTATTCTACAAGCAGAAGTGTCCAGCTGGTATACCTAAATAAAGGTGAAATTAAACAGCCTTTATAAGGCCACTGGTGTGACTGGAATCATCTCATTCAAGTGTATATAATTTTAAATAATTGTATCTTTCAAAAGAACTCTTTATTTCTTAAAAACGTATTGAATGAGTAAAAATGTCAGCAAGCTGTGCCAAGCTGACCTCCATATTGGTTCTCCACCCCGGCAGAGTGTCCGTGTTCGTGTGTGAGAAGCATTTAGCAGGTCTATCAGTATCAGAGCTGCAGTCCCTCTCTCCAGCCTCTCAGAGCTGGAAAGCTGGGAGTCATTAATGGAGGAATTCAGAGGCCCTGAAATCACACATCTCATCACCCCTCCCACCCCAAAAAAACAAGGCAAAAAAAAAAAAATCAGACAGTAGAAGTAGAAAAAGAAAAAGAGAAAAGGTGTTTATTTTCCAGTGTTGGAAGCTGTTGAACAAGTGATCAGCAATGGCAGGCTGACATTTCAATGGTAACACCCAGAGGAGCGTTACGTTTCAGTGACTGCTGCCATCAGCCCGGAGCAAAGTCAAGTCTAACACAGCTTGGAGGCTTAAGTGCAGTTATCCAGTGCCAGAGAGTGATGGAATAACATACAGTATATCCTCAAAAAATCAGCTAGACTCAAAGAAAAACTGGCAGGGGTGAAGGACAAAACAGCCATTGTAATGTGTAATGATGTATTCTGGTGGCGATTAAAACAAGTAAATGAATTCACTTGTTTCAGCAGCCATATGTGATAACCAACACATATGGGCCATGTGGTAGTAAAATCAGTGATAACAAAGACATTTACTGACGCATTTCAGCATCTCAAGGCTAGTGTTTGGAAACGGGTTAAAGTCGGCATGAAACTGCATTTGCAAGTCTTTTCTTCCCTATTGTGACATAAACAGCTTCTCAAACGAGAAAACATGTTGGGCCGTACTTTGTTTTGTCCATGGGGAATTAATTGGATTGTTGGACGGTTGTGGTTTGCTATTGCAGTGATCTCATGTGAGCGACAGGTTGTCCCGCCTTCACGTCATTAAACACCTCATCAGAGAAGAGAAGAGATGTCATTGCGAGAGAAAGGGGTAGTCATTTCGATTAAAGATTACCAGGGCACATGTTTAAAAAATATTAATAATTATGTGTATCGCATGAATGATTAATATATAAATACTGAAATATTCCACCAAAAAAATGGTGACTAACCAGTTCCATTTAAAAAGAAAAAAATACATAATGATTTTCAATGTTCAAATCTAATGTGGACGCAATACCATTCGAAAAAAATAAGTGTTCCCTGACTATTACTATTTGGCGTGAAACACACACTGCAAACAGTGAAGTCTGCATCTTGAGCAAATGACTCTTGATGATGAGCCATTATTCCTAAGAATACAGTGCTTACAGTGAAATCCGATTTCAAAAGACTCCTAATGTCAGGTCCTAGATCATACAGTCTGAATCTGAATCAAAAACACAGCGCAAACCATGAAGTCAGATTTCCAAGCAAAAGCTCCTCTTATGGACAGATTTTCTTTAGTGAATCAAAACATGCAGCGTGGCTAGTGATAACCAATCCTAGAGCAAATTACTCGTATAGGATGGTTATTTTTAGTGAATAAAAAAAAATACAGAGGAAAACTTTAGGTGTGTCCCAATTTGCATACTTGTGCACTATTCAATGCTGTTTTGTAAACAGGCCAAAGTAGCCATATACTTCACTTTTTTACGTGTACGTGAGAATTTCGTCATCAGAAGAGTAGGCGCGTACTGTACGCTAGGGCTACATGATATATCGTTTTAGCATCGCTGTCGTGATGTGCGTATCCGCAATAGTCACATTGCAGAATATGCAATGTCAAGTTTAGGGATCGTAGTTGATCTGTGATCCGTATGGGCCAGCTGCACCCCAGTTTAAAATGTATGTGATTCTTGGATTAATTGCAAACTTTAATCATCATAGAGTAAAAGTTTATAATTTGCATTCATTTTTAATTTGAGCCAGACTTCAAGCGCAAGAGAACTCGAACGCTGTTTTTGCAGAAAGCACGTGGACGCCGAATTCAGGTTTCTTTCAAACAAAAGAGAAAGAGGAGAAGACCTTTGTAGCTTTAACAAAGACACATTGCATTACTTAATTATATTAGTTAAATTGAATTTATACAGTGAAGAATTTTTACATTTGATCATTCAATTTCTGTACCTGAATACTGTTAGATTTACCTGAAAAACAAAGCAAAAGCACTGCTTATTTCAACTGTATCTTTCTTCTATTGTATTTATCTTTGATTGTAAATTGTTAATTAATTTATATGCAGATGCACTCCCCTACAAAATCATTCCAATTATTCTAGAATGATTAATTATTTCCAAATAGAGCTATTCAAATCATCTGGTGAAATTGTTTTTATATTGCATTATATATTGCAGAAAAACAAAATATTGTGCAGTATCGTGCAAAATATATTCCAGTATCGTGCAGCCCTACTGTATGTTCACCGCCGGATTTTTGTAACCGTGCATACTTTGTGTCTACAGGTATACATGCATTTAAAGGAACACTCCACCGTTTTTAGAAATAGGGCTTATTCAACATCTTTCCTAAATTTATATATGTGGGCAAATGCATTTTTGTCTCAGTGCATGCATTATTTTAGTTTGGCAGGGTCACCGCTAGCTTAGCTTAGCATAATGAATGGAATCCTATGTTGCCAGCTAGCATGTCCCGAGTAAAAGTGATAAAAAATAAAAAAACCCTGCCTAATTACTTCTTGTGGCCTGCGTATTCACAACGATTACAAATAGCGGCGACCCTGCCAAACTAAAATAATGCATGCACTGAGACAAAAATTAATCTGCCCACATATCTAAATGTAGGAAAGATGTTGAATAAGCCCTATTTCTAAAAACAGTGGAGTGTTCCTTTAATTTTTTACAATTTTACATTAAGTTTACATGGGTTGTAACTTGTGGCAAGAGATTGCTCACTTTGCAAGGCAATCTCTTAGTTTTGAGCAATCTCTTACGTTCGACTGCGTGTACGTAAAAAAAATAAGTATACTTTGGGCTTTACTAAACTTCTGTTCACACTTAATATTTCAGGTCACCATGTCATGGAATATTGCAGTTTTCATTATAAATGAATTTTTGTGTACATTATAGTTTTGTTAAATGAATGTCCCCTGATATTCTATAATCAAAATAACTTCTCTTTCTTGCGATGACATCTGCTCTCTGATGACCTGTTCACTGGCGCAATTGCAAAACACAAAATTAAGTCTCGCCCTACATTTTTTCTTGTTTGAGAAGCCTTTTCACTCAGATAATAGGGAAGAAAAGGGAAAAAGTCACAAAACGGAAGAAAAGACTATCGTTTTAATTTCAAGCAGCCTTTCATAATTGGGGAGTAAAGGCTCCCCGTCAAAAAGTGACCCCATATTTAAATACTCTTTAAATGTTGCTTGTTCACAAGCTGTACACACAATAAAGAGCTGCTTCATCGCTGACACACAAAAGACATTTGTGAGCTTGGTTTCACAGATACTGTAGGAATCAACTGTAGGTAAATATAAATGCTATTTTTGTACCCTGTCTTAAAAAGTATCTTATTACTGTGTGAGAAACCACAAATGAATAAGTTAACTATCCAAAGAAAAGAATCAAACTCAATCTCAAAAGATTAGATCAATAGTGATTCATTCAAGAGTGAGTATTGCTGATTCTGAACAACTGATAGAAAACAAACATGACATGAGGATCTATCAGTAATATTTAATTGGGACACAGCGGTATTTCCACCCCCAGCAACCCTCCACCCTGAAAAAAGGTTCTGATATGGGCCGGTTTATAGTGAATCAAAACATGCCTGACTAGAAGTCCAATTTCCTGAGCAAATGACTCTTATGAGTCGCTAGTTTTTAGTGAATCACAAACAATTATGAATCAGTTGGAGCAGTTTCTCCATTGTAATATAATTTGTATGCTCTTTGAATGCTGTATTAGAAGGGTGTATCCAGCGAAGCTCTTTAGTTTTATGAACAAAGCTTATGTTTTAATTTAAATATGCTGCATAAATACCCCTCATCACTTTTGTTATAAGTAAGGCTAACTATTTTGGCACGTATAGGTATACAAAGGGGCTCTGCAGTTGGGGGGATGGCATGTGAATGATTACTTTGTTTACTTTGATTTCATTTCGCATCATTTATTTCGGTATTTACATTTCTACCCCAGTGATTGTGAAGCACAAGCCAAGGCCAAGATTTCTCGTAATGCTTATACAGAACTCACTCCGCTTGAACGATTCTCTTTCTCTCTCCCCGCTTTCCAATCCCAACCACATGTTTACACTGCTGTGATGTAGATGTGTTTATTATAAAGATGACAAACTTGCGCTACATTGCCATGCAACATTCTTTTCCCTTTCTCTCCCAGGTTTCTACAACCCCTGCGGAGCCCTGATGTCCCCTCCCTAAGAAAGCTTCCCTCTTTTGTTTAACTAGCCTGTCTTTGCCAGCAAATATGCAGTAATCTATGGAAATATATACGTCATCTAAAGGGCGAGGGAGAGAGACGTGAGTGTGAAGGTTTAGGGAAAAAAGTTAAATGCTTTCATGTGTATTTGAAAGTGTTGTGTGAACACAATATTCTGCTAATCCAAATAAAATTAGGGCATCTGATTTCACAAGGCTAGGATGGATGGAGGGAAAAACTTGCTTTTTCAGCTTGAGATGCAGAGGGCCCCAAGACTGAACGGGCGGGAGGAAGAGTAATGAGGAGAGGCCTGTGTTTGTAAATAAATTGGAATTTGCTAATGTTCTGTCCATTCACGAATGGCAGTCAACATTTTTTTTTTTTCTAGCATCCTGTCGTATTGATTCTGGCACAGGGACAGAGACCTAATGAGGAACAGGTGTTGAGGAGCTCACACTGAGTCAAGGGGGAGTGACTCTCCACCTCCATTTGCTCTCAATTTGTCCCCTATATGTGCCTACAGTGGCCCCCGGAAGTATTTGGACACTTAAAACTTCATGAATGGCATTGTTATTGTAATTAAAACAATTAAAACATTTTTTTAAATAAATAAAATAATGTTGAAATAATACACATATTAGATCATGTAAAAAATTAGAAATGAAATAAGCTTAAGCTGAAGTACTGCAATTATAAAAAATAAAACTGAAATAAATAATTAAAGCTATAGAAATATTAAAAGAAGCGAATCACGCATGACGAAATAAAAACAAAAAATATACGAATGAAAGCTAATTAAAAATATTACAATAAATACTATTAATAGTATAAGTACATAAAAAATAAAAAGGCATAGTTCACTTTAGTTCGTCATGTATGACTTAGTCTCAGCCTCAGATATCATGCTCACAGACTGTTGGCTGAACGTCTGATGCATATGGCACACTGGAAACACTTCAGGAGTTTCTAAGTTGTCATCTGATTGATTGAATTCTACAAGATGTCCATGAGACTCGTGTATTGCGTTCTTTAACGGTCCGCCTGGAAACAAATAAAGAATATATTTTGCAGAAAATTTTAACTTTTCTTTCTCAAGCTCCAAAACAAAAAGTAAATAAAAACAAAAAAAAATATTTAGATAATTGTCACATCATTCTTACAGGTTTTGAATGACATCAGGGTAAGTAAATGATGACAGAATTATCTATCCCTTTAAGACAAAAAGTATTCAGACACTTTCTGGATGTCAGATGTTAATGGAACATGTTCATAGTTAATGTGATGAACTACACCTGTGGTAACTTTGCTAGGACATCTGTGTGAACCTGAGGGGAACTGACTTCATCCACTAAAAAGAACCTTGGGACCAGTTGGTTAAAATTAATTGCACATTTAATACATTTTTAAGTGTGACTTCAGTGTCCAAATACACTTTGGGGCCACTGTGTATTAGAAGTGCTTGATTTGTTCAATAGTTTGAATCCGCTCACTATGCTGAAGAGCAAATACCAGGTTTGATTGCATAATGTAAAGATCATCAAAATGCAAACACATAAAACACACAGCCCCTGAAGTGTAAGCATGCTCCTGTCTTATAAAGCTTGTGTGCTGTCCTTCTGCTGTTATGAGGAATGGTTTGGCTCGACATGACTGCGAGGAAACAGCAGCAACGGCCATCTCGATTGCATGCCAAAAGCGAACAGAGTAATTACTGAGAAATCAGTTTGAAACTTGGACCTGAGAGACCACACCACACTGAGGCCACAGTGTTCCTCATATACATGCTGACATTTACCCACAGTGCATTGGTGCCAGATATCCAGCATTAGCTCTGAATGATTCAACGGAGCGGTCTGCCATTTAAGTTCTCCGTCAGCGATGTAGAGCTGAGTGTGGGTGTTAAACACTCTCACATAATTCTTTTTGAATCCTAGGAATTAATTGAAAACACATGCAAGTCAAAGTCTTGGTCATTTATTAAAGGGTTGTGCACAGGCATATCTGCAGAGATCAGCGTGTGCCTCCCCAATCCAACACCTTGACTATGCAGTAAAAGTGATATGAATTATTACATTTATGACACCAACTCAAATGGAACAGCAAACTTAAACATAAGACTCATAAAGGGTAACTACTAGAAATATATATGTACATTTATGTAATCCAGCAATAATTAAAAATGACACAAATATACTACTTTTTGTATTTAATCTCACTTTATTATACAATGTCTTTGCTTCTGACCTTTGAGGATTTAGTCAGTATACTAAGCATAAATTACTTTAGATAAACATTACATTTGTGTTTCTTTCTCTTTTTATTATTGCTGAAGTAAGAAGCCAAGGCCAAAATGGCATAGCCTACTCTCGTGCAGGTAGGCTACTTGTTTTTAATAAGTAATTCCTTCACAATAGCTAAAAACTATTCTATATATTGAATGTGTGTAGTATAAATGTTATCTGTACTACATTGGCCTCATAATGGCCTAAATTCTGTTATGTATAATATCATGCTACCTTCCAGCATTACGTCTCTTCACTGCTATTCGCAAAAATCTTCTCCCGTCGCCTTGTGGGATAGTAAAGTGTCCATCTTATTCACACTTCAGAATCTCGCCGGAAGAAGTAGGTCATCCGGCTACTTTTTGCCTACATTATAAGTAGGCTACTATGAATTCATACAAACTTCTTTTGTCACATACTGTTTTTCGCCTACCATATAGTAGGGAAGTAAGCGACTTTGAATGCA